>OX104121.1:24213575-24841699 GCA_944474755.1 Limnoperna fortunei | reverse complement strand
ATTCACTGTATTTTTTTCAGATTGATGTCAAATGAGACATGTCAGAAACCACCAGGATCAGATCAGAAAGAGAATTGTGACTTGCAAGATGAAACATTTGAAGAAACCAACTGGCGTGTGAGAAGAAAAACTTATTTCAAAAACAGTATGTAATTATAGATTCTCCTTCGGTTTAGAGTGTATAATGGTATTTCTCACATCGAGATAGTTAAATTTTAGGTTTCAACCGGCAAGTTTTAACAAACCGGTAAAATCTAAAATATAACTATTGAGAAGGGAGAAATACCATAATCCACAAGAATTACAGAAGGAGAATTTGTTTCTCCCACGATTTTATTAAAATACAGCAAAAAATCTGAAATTTCTGTAAAGGAAAATGCATCATCAGGGCCACCTTATAGTTTTGATTAATTTTAATAGAAAAAATCCTAATTATGACTATTTCTGTTGTCAGTAAAACAGGAGGAAACTTTTCAGTTTTTACGTTAAAAAGGAACAAATTCCGTTGTATAATTGTTAAGAAATGCAAATCTTCTGGTGAAAAAACTGAGGCAGCACGAGACATTTTAATTGCCCGCTACCTGCCGGGAGATTCAATATTTTTAATCACTTGATGATTATCAACCAGAAGTGGGAGAATGTCATATTATTATCATGGAAAATTGCAGAATTAACTAGATTTAAATGTTTTTAAGTGGAACTTCACTTTTTCTGGAAATTAGCATATTGGGGGCAATACTTGAATCCTATATCTAATAAAGTATAAAAGTTAAAGCTTTTGAACTTTGCATAGGGATTATGTACTAAGATATGCACCTGTTATTATTAAGAAATTAGATAAATTGTTTATTATTTTTTGTATGTCTTATTTAGTCACTATGTTTGTCTGAGATTGTGGGTTCGATTCTCACTGCAGGCACGGTGTACTTGACTCCAATCTTAATTGACAAGGATTGCCAGTTTTCCTACCGCAGGTAGTGGGTTTTCTCCGGGTACTCCGGCTTCCTCCCCCAATAAAAACTGGACGCCATGATATAGCTGAAAAATTGATGAAAGTGGTGTTAAACACCATCAAACAAACAAAATAATCAAACAAGCTCACATCTACATTTATATTAAAGATTATTTTTCAGTTTTTCCTTTTGTTTTTCAGTTTCACTTGAGATCTATAAAAAAGATAATGGGAAAAGAAATTACAACAAAACATGTTATTGTTTGTTTTGTCAGACAAAACTGAATTCAAAATGCTCCAAGCATTTAATTGCTATACATGGCAAAGAAGAAAGGGTGATGAAAATAACTGCATTACCTCTTAAGTCTCAAGAACGTAAAATGGAACTCCAGAAGCTGCAGAAGGAGGGAAACTATGTTCATAACACCCAGGTATAAATTTGCCAAAATATGTATTAGCTCTATTTGCCATCTTTTAGCTCATCGGATACCTACTTCCTGTTTGGGATGCGGGGCATCCTTGTTGAATGGACACATTCCTCCATGTTTTTATTAACGCTTGCAGATATTTGACTTATTTATGGTATGCGAGTCTTTCATGATTAGTTACAGATAATATTTGCACTTTGTTCTGGTCTGTTTATTTTTACTGACAAAATTCTGAATTTTCTTTCTAAACACTAAGCCTAGCAGATATTAAACTTAGTTTTGGAATGTTATGAATTTGGTCAATGTTCAAGTCCACAGCAGCCAAAAAATGTTCTACGCATTAGAAAAAAGGGGTTTCTGAACAACCGATTCGAATAAAAAAACCACATTGGTAAGAACCCTTTAGATTTTGAAGATCATTTGCCCATGGCAAAGGTTTCAGTTATAATGAAATGTTAGAAATTTATATTGCAACTCGGCTTGTGCACCTAGATGTTTAATTCCATTGTCTGTCTAATATAAAAAACCACCATTTCAGGTTCTTAAATGTGGATCTGGGGTCCTTATAGTTTGGAGAAGGTCAACGGAACCAAATACATGCCCTAGTGAATATTTACCATGTGAATATTGCCTGGGATTTTTCCATGAAAAACAACTCTATCTACATGCTAAAAGCTGTTATTGGAGGAAAGTGGCATGCGACCAACCTAATAATTATGTTCGAAACGGAAGGATTATGTTGTCCCCATTTTTTCAACGGGAAGAAGTAGAGGTTGAAGAACTAGATGCGTTAGTTGAGAAAATGAAAGAAACAAATAAAAATCCTGGTTTAAAGGAAATGTGTACTTCTGATAATATGATTAAAGAGTTTGGTCTCTCCCTCATGGAGAAGTTGGGCATGAACAGTGAACAAAGAAGGAAAGACCATGATAATATCAGGACTAAATTGAGGGCTGTAGGACGTCTTTTGAAAAAACTAAATGAGAACAAATTTAGAAAGCAAGACATAGACTATTATTTATGTCCAAGTGAATTTAAAAATGTTGTACATGCAGTAAAGGAATTGTCACAAGAGGCTAATTCCCCAAATTTAGCTTTAACTCTAGGACATTATGTAAAGCAACTTGCACTGTTGAAAGGCAGCAAAGGAATTGAAACAGGAAATGAGAAAAAACAAAAAGAGGCAAAAGATTTCCAGGAGCTGTATGCTGCACATTGGAAGAATAGGGTATCTTCAGTTGCAAACAGAAGAAAACGATTACGGTGTTTGAACAAGAATGAAGATATTCCATCAACTGAAGATCTGATTCTATTAAAAGACTATACATGTAAAAAGATAAAAAGCACTTTGGAAATCAAAACACCTTCATATGAAGACTATGTTGGGATGTGTCAGCTTCTAATTGTACGTATTTCCCTGTTCAACAAAAGACGAATCTCAGAAGTAGATGAACTTAAAGTTGAAGACTTTGACAAAAGGCTTAATGGATATAATGTGGGGACAAATGATGAAATAATTAAATCACTTGATATCTCTGAGAGAACATTATTAAAAAGGTAATTTTATAATACTCTTATTTTTTAGCTTACTGAAACAAATGGTTATGTGAGCTTTTGCATCACCTAGCATTCTAAACTGTTCAACAGATTTTGATGAAACTTTATACAGTGATAGGACATAATACATGTATATATATGTGCATGAAGCAAGATGATTAATGTCAGATTTTCCTAATGGAAGATAATTTAACTTACAGGTTTTTGTAGGCTTATTTGTACTGTCAGTTGGAGCAGTTGGGGTATCCTTTTGTTAGCGCACTCACAGTATTTCTGGTTTAAAAGGTATATACATATGAATCTCTATTAAGGGATTCATTGTACTGTTTTAAATTTATTTGTTTTAAAGATATTTGAAAAAGTTCTATTTTAAAAATCTATAATATTTGTCCTAGATTTTTAATTTCATGGAACCTTGTGTCTAGCATCCATATACAGTCCACAATATACTTAGTATGTCTATTATAAATTTCCCATCCACCATGATAATAAATTCCTTGTGTTCAGGGCTACACATGTTGTGGTTGTATCAAGCTGCACTTACTCTTAGTATTGCATTTTATTATTGTCTCTTAACTTTTTTCTTAATTACAGAATGGAGTTGATCGAGGTAAGAGGAAAAAGTACACGAGGACTACGTAAAGTATTCATCCTTCTTACTCCTGATATGGTAAGAGGGATCAAGTATCTTCTCAACACGAGAATTTATGCAGGCATCAATCCAATGAACATTTATGTTTTTGGCCGCAAAAGCATGACCCCCCAAGATGGATGTGCTGCCATGAGAACTGTGTCTGAGGCATGCCCAGGCCTATCAAACCCAAATTTGATCAGAACCAGGCTTCTGAGGAAGTATCTGGCAACTACCTCACAGGTTTGTTAAAATCTCCAATACGTAAATTATGTAAAATTGTACAGATTTATTTGAATCTTTTGCTTTTGTAACCCTTGCAAAGAAAATTTGGGAATGTTTATTGTTTTTTTTTCAGATATTTGAAACCAGTGGCTTAATTTTAACTTTTTTAGCGTGAACTTATGGTGCATAGGAGTTTTCTTATTCCCTGCGACAACTTGAGTTCTACTCATGTCTGTCTTTACTAAAATTTCTGTGAAGATTTTCTCTGAAACTGTACATGGGAAAGATTTGAAATTTGGAAGGGTGTTCTGTATGTTATAAGAGGATTTCAGACCTGTCATACACCTACTTCCTGTTTGGGGTGTGCTGATATTAGTGTTCACTGGACACATTCCTTCATTTTTCCAATATGCAACACCTTTGCTGTCGTATGCCACCAGCTCTGATACTGGAAATGTTGCTTAAGCAAATGTCTTTTATCTGCAAGAAATAGGCTCAGAGCCATTCATCAATTATGCATCTTTTTCATCAAATAGGAACAGGTCAATCAAAAACAGATTACAACAAAATAGGTTGTTTCATAAACTTTGACCCTTTTTAAGGAATAAGAGAAATATTTTTTCATTCTATGCAGATATAACATCAATAAAGTGGTGCACACTAAATGAACAGCATAGCAGTTTATTTTTAAGTGTGCATCATGGGAATTGATGTTATGTCTGAATAGGATTATTACAGTCATTACTTATAATTTAATTCATAACTGTGTATTGTTTGATGGCATCATAGTCAAAGGGAATTTTTTTCTCCAACCTCTAATAGAAATTAAATTATTAACGGTTGACTATGTTCATCAGTTTGGTTTAAACAACTAGAGACTTGCAAAAAACTAACATACTTACCTTTCCCCCAAATGAAAAAAATCATAGATTGAAATTCTCCAAACAAATTTCTGTGTACAACCAAAATATTTAATTTAGGATGTAGGTAGGCATATTTTTGTTTGCCTTTGATGAAGATGGGGAAAACCATGTTTTGGGATGGTTATTCTGGTGGTGGCCAGAAGAGTTTTTCATTGTCTGTTTTATATAAACTTAATGTTAGGACATTCATATTTGGTATGCAGGTACATTAGCATCTTTGTAAATCAATTTTAACAGAAAATATTGCATACACCCCTCCCTGTGTTAATGCTTTACTGACTTTGACTATTTTTCAACAACTATCATTTGTAAAAGTTTTTTTTCTACGATCTGTTTTATATGAACTACTCCATATGGTATGCAGGTACATTATAAATACATCATTAACAAAATGATATTCAAAAAAAGTAAATTTGAAGTTAAAATCAAACAAAGGTAACATGTGTTACAAATCATTAAATTACTGACCCGAAATTGGTGGAAAAAAAACCATTAAAAATCATGGCTATTATCAATTTTGTGAATAATTGTTTAAAAAATGTCAAAATAACTTTTGCTACAGGTTATGGACATGACATCAGATGAATTGAAATTGGTTGCAGACCATATGGGCCATTCTGTGGCCATCCATACAGACATATACAAATTACAAAGCTCAGTATTAGAAAGAACGAAGGTTGCAAGAGCACTAGTGGCATTAGAAAATGGAACCCTTAAAAAATTTGGTGGTCAGTGTTTGGAGTCCATTTCCCTTGATGGTATGCTAAATTTTATTTCATTTTACTCCTGCAGACAAAGTGGGGCTATATAGGAATATTTCTGTCTGTTTGTCCTTCTGTCCATACACAATTAGTACAACTCCTGAAAGATTTGATGGATTTCATAAATTTTTGTGTGTTGTAAGTAAATGATATGTGGATTTTCATATGGTTACTTGAAGGGACCACATAGAATTTGTGATATTAATGTATAAATTGTGTGGCAAGAAAAACTGAAATGTCTGAAACTTTATTGTGGTAATCATAAAATATTGTAAACAATATCAATAGATATAATTCAAGTCTAAGAAACATATGATGATAGGATTGTAATGGCAAAGGCATTAGTGCACTATGGACACATTTCCTTTAGGTCATTAAAAAATTTTTCAGTCATTTAAAAAAGTTTTACATGTTAACTACTGTCTGTAAGGGGTACTCCGGAGAATTGTAAAATCTTTTTTTTTCTTAAAATTTTAATTTCATTTCAATATTATAAATGTTTAAGGACCAAAAAGTCTTAATTAAAAAATAAAACTGTTTAAAAAAATGCACTCTCAAACAAAAACAATCTGGCTACAAAATATTCACATGGTTCAATGAATTTGCTCAGTTCTTTAAGTCAATGTTGAATGTTTCACATGAGAAAAAATGGCTGCCATTTACTATGGAAAATGGACAGGCACAAGTGATTTTGCTAAATGTTTTAAAGAGGTAAGGTATTTCTTTATTCTACTTTGAAATTTTAGCTAGGTTTCTTTTTGAAGAAAAGGGTGCCATCTTTTCTTGATGCTTACAACATGTACAATGGCAAAAATAATATTTAAAAAAAATCTATTCTCTAGAGTACCCTTTACAGACAGACTTTCATGCTATGCTTTCGTGTGTTTTTTTTTTTTTTTTTTTTTTTTTTTTTGTAACTTCAGAAAGTTTATGTTAAGGACTAGATAAGGTAAGGGCTAAAATTGGCCCAAACATTAAACAAGCTTGTAAAATGATAGAATTTCAATAAATCAGACTTATCATTACTGCTGCATTCCATTCAGTACTTAAGCACCTTATCAACACTTTTTGGCTAATAAAAATATCCTCTGCATACAAGTAAAACATTTTAATCTTTAATTTAAGCTCTTCAAAATACATTCTTCTCTAAAGTTTCATTTTGATACAAGCATGCAGAGCCAATTTTTACATTGTAAACATACTAAAAAATCATGTTTACAGCAGTAATAACGGTTTCTTTTAACTCTATCAAATGGGTAAAACAAAATTACCTAACAAGCATAATCAACCTCAAAAATCATAAGAGGAAGACAAAATCAGGCAAAAGCTACCAGAGAAATTAAATAAGCAATGGTCCTGACTTGGTATATGAGTGATGGGTTAAACAAGTGCAAAACCTCACACTTCCATTGCCAATCAGAGTTCTTGTAGTTGAACAGTGAATGCTGTCCAAATGATATAATCGGTAAATAGAGTAGTAAACTTTGTGTTAAAATTGTGCCATTAAAGCAAACATTATCAAATAATTTACACCATGATTGATTTAAAAAAAAACCATTTCAAATTGGCATAAGAAATTGAAATTTGGATTCGTTTTCATAAATTCCAAAATTTGTAGGCCAACGGAGGGCCTTATGTTGCCTTGTCTTTTTTATGTATTTTCCAAACTGTTACATTCTATATAATCCCAAAATTATATTCTAACTAGAATTACCAAAACCAATGGAAGATGAAGAAGAAGAAACTGTTGGAAGTGAGGAAATGGAAATAGAAAATTTGGTAGAGGAGCAGAAAGAGGATTCAGATGAATCTGACACTGGTGACATACATGAACAGGAAATCATAACTAGCACTACCACAGAGCAAAGCAAGTCAAAGGGTAAGCTTAACTTGACTGATTTGGACACACATTGAATGTATTTTTAGCCGAGTTGTAACAAAGTTAAACTGAAGTATTATGATCCTAAGGGTTGGCAGGTGTCAACAATTTGGTTTCCACACAATAACTCAGAAAGTTTTTAACCGATTTAAATTAAACTTTAAGATATTGATACATATCAAGTGAGCAAATACCCTATCAATTTTTTAGGTATTCCATTAAAGGTCAAGGTCATTGCCAACAATGGGGCCTCGGTGGCCGAGTGGTCAAGGTAGTTCGTCTACTATTGATCACGTGGTCTGTCAACACTGGGATTGCGGGTTCAATTCTCACTGCAGGCAGGGTGTACTCGACTCCAATCTTAATTGACAAGGATTGCCAGTTTTCCTACCGTAGGTCGGGGGTTCTCGCCGGGTACTCCGGCTTCCTCCCCCAATAAAAACTGGACGCCATGAAATAGCTGAAAAATTGCTGAAAGTGGCGTTAAAACACCATTAAACAAAAACAAACAAACATTGCCAACAAAAACCATTTGAAAATTTTCGGAAAAAAGTGGTTTTGTCATAACTCAAAGTTTTCAATTGATTCAAATGAAACTTAAGATATTGTTACATATCAAGTGGGCAAGAATCCTTTCAATATTTGAGGAATTCTGTTGAGGTCAAGATTAAGGTGGCCTAAAAAACATTAGAAAATTACTTCTATCTTCATTTAATTCACTTTGTAATATAATTATTTCTTTTAAAAAAACCTTTTTTTTTAATTGATTATAATAACTGGTGTTGACCATGCAAGTATATGCCCATTCTCGTAGAAATATTGCCAAAGCATTACTCTAACTGTTTTTAAAAGCTAATCTTGTTAACCAATTACCGCCCCAAGTGCAGACAGCAATGTCGGCTTGTTAACCAAACAGATGATCATAGATTTTCTGGGGCCTCGGTGGTTGAGTGGTTAAGTTAGTTTGTCTTCTATTAATACATGGTCTGTAAACACTGAGGTTGCGGGGGGGGGGGGGGGGGTTGGAGTCCAATCTTAATCGACAAGGATTGCCAGCTCTCCTACCGATGGTCGGGTACTCTGGCTTCCTCCCCCAATAAAAACTAGACGCAATGATATAGCTGAAAAATTGCTGAAAGTGGCATTAAACATCATTCAAACAAACAAACAAAGGATTTTTAGTCCAAATCATTCATTGGCTTCCATGATTGAAAAAAACTTCATAATTATGTGATTTGTAAACTTATTTAATTTATAATTGTAATTTTCTTGTTTTTACACCTATGAATATGAGCAAAAAAGCTTTAACAGTAGATAAATTATTGAATAAAGTTGCCTACCTTTTTAATGAATATTTATTCAATATCTCAAACCTTTTCATTCAAATTAAATTTAAATTCCAAAACTTTTTCCATGAAATATACTATACTAAATGCCAACCCCGTTGGAAAAATTTGTTTGCTTGCAGTTTTTTGTTATTCTATATTTTACCTTTTTATTATGAAAATTCAGTAGAAAAAATATAGATACGATATCCTGTCCATGTTTTATAATATGCCTCTGTTGTTTATTTGTTACAAATCGTCCTTGACTTTTGCTACGGGAATTTTACATAATAAGTCAGCCATTTTTGTTTCTAAAGGGACCTTACGATGTTTACAAAAGTTCGTCTGCTTTCGTGATGTTCAATGGTATTCCGACAAACCATGAAACTTTTCCCACCTTAGCTGCAGATGACATCACCCAAAGGATTTCGATAGACAACAATCGATTGTTCCTAAAGTACACTTTCGTCCTAATTAAGGTCAAATTTTAGTATGGAAATTCTCCCTTTCAAAATTTAAAAACTGTCATACTTCGAAATGCTGAATATCTCAAGGAAATAATAATGGGTTTCAAAAAGTACCCTTCTTGATCTACAAAAGTAGCCTAAGCTGAACCATACGTGGTAAGCATTTTTCATTTTTCACGCAAAAAACTCTCCACAATACGTCAACACTTAGTATAGTTAAGATCTTAGAGAGCTCAAAATGATTTTAATGGTTAAAAATATTTTAATTTGTTTCAGTATTTAAAAAAAGATTACCATGCCTATTTCATTTTCAATTTTTTGTATATTTGTATTTTTCCCAATATAACATGGTCATTTGAATTGTAGAAAAAAACACACCTCATACTTATTAAGAGACACTTAGATAAGGTGATTTTGTATATTTTGAATTTCAGATTAGGACTAGGAACATAAATACTACAATATAAATCCAAATGCACTACTGAAATAGTTTTTAATATAGGATAAATGTCAGAGATATATCATAATTCATATAAACCTCATTACATTATAAATAAAAGAAAATAAAACTACTTTAAAATATATCAATATAAAAATAAATAGAATTATAAATTCTTTTTATAATTTGGGGTCACACATCTTGCTCACTTTTTATTTCTATGTCACTTCTCCCTACTTGGCTTCCCCCTGTAATTCTGAAGTGTGGTGAGCCCTGAATCAAGAAAAGCAGTTTTCAGTTAGAGAGGCAGTTTTCTAACAGACTTTTGTACACATGTACTTAAAGAAAACTTTCTTTGAAGTTTTTATAGCCTTTATTCAGAAGTCAGTCAGAAAGACACTGAAGGAGGGTTAAAAGATAAGAGCAAGGTGAAATAACCAATATAATTGGCAACGTCTCCATCATGTTAATTTTAAATCGTTAGTACAATCAGCTTTAAAAAAAATTTTACTGCCTGTCATTAACTCGGTTATTAATGTTTTCCTGGACAAATAAATGTCCCCATACATCTGTAATTTTTATAAAATAAAAAAAAAAGTAATTGAAGAAAGCTTAATTTGCTTTTAAAAATATTGTTGGTATGCTATATATATTTCAGGTATCAAAAGGAGAAGGTGGACAATAGAAGAGGAGAATGAGTTGACCTTGGCTTTTTCATCTGTGATTGCAAGCAAAGGAAAAGTTAGTTCGTCAGCAATAAGATCTGCAAGAATTAAATACAAACACCTAACTGAACGCTCTGAAGCCATGATCAGAACTAAAATAAACAATATAGTTCTAGGAAAATCTAAATTACAATAAACTAAAATTGATGAAGCTGAAAGGTTTGAATGAAGGAAGGTTCTTGAATATTCCTTAGTGTTGACTCTTGTTGATAACATTATTTTGTACAAAAAGAACATTCAGAGTAAATGTTTAGTGTCATTTTCTACATGGGTTGGAAACTTTTTATCTAAATTACAATAAACTAAAATTGATGAATGAAACTGAAAGGTTTGAATGAAGGGAGGTTCTTGAATATACTTTAGTGTTGACGCTTGCTGATAACATTATTTTGTACAAAAAGAACATTCAGAGTAAATGTTTAGTGTCATTTTCTACATGGGTTGGAAACTTTTTATCTAAATTACAATAAACTAAAATTGGTAAATGAAACTGAAAGGTTTGAATGAAGGGAGGTTCTTGAATATACTTTAGTGTTGACGCTTGCTGATAATATTATTTTGTACAAAAAGAACATTCAGAGTAAATGTTTAGTGTCATTTTTTACATGGGTTGGATACTTTTTGTGTGTGTGTCTTGCCTTTTTCAATAACTCTGTGTTTTTATGTCGGCTGCATTTCACTATAGCGACATACAAGGGTTACTTTCTGTTGTTTTACACTCGGACCATCGTCACAAAATTTCCTTTGCAGTTCTTTCAGCAAGTAGAAGCACTATCTCCTTTATATTTCGCTGGCAGTTTTAGTACCGTGGTACTGTCAGTTGTATACAATTTTATGGTAATCTCTCATCAACTTCCTTTAACTGACCAAATTAAGCAAAAAAAAGACATAAATTTTGGTCACAGTTTACTCAGCAACTACATACAGTATATCTTCATAATAGGCTAATAGGCTCACAGTTTTATATTAAGGCACAATGAGACGTGTTGCTGTTTTCTGGGGGGTATTCTCTCATTTACTAAACAACTTAATGAAAGGCAGGAGATATATATATGTCTTCTCTGAAAGACTCCATTCCATTTTCATTTTTAAAAATTACAAAAAAACCCCACAAAATTAAGATTATTTTACTGCTATTTAAATAAAACAATTAAAATAAATGTTCAGGGTCATTTCCTACAATTTGAGAAGTTTTCAGGTCATTTATTTTCCAAAATTCTGTGGATTTTTGTTAAATACACTGTTAGCAAATGTTATTTTGAATAAAAATTTGAAATAAATCTTTAGTGTCATTGTCTACATTTATTTGAAGTTTCCTGATATTTTGATTTTACTACTTCTATAGTATTTAAGAAATAATTTATTGTCTACCATATTTTGTTTTAGTTTGAACATGGGTGGCCATTTTTGGGGGAATATTTAAGCGCAGTGGATCGAGGGGTTAAATGTACAAAAATAATGGATACCTGTGTTCAAATCATAAAAAAAATATGGTATGCGATGAATTATTTTGATTCTAATATTGAAATTTTGCCATTGATGCACACCTAGTGTAAACAAAGTTGAGGCGCCTATTGGTATTTTTGTTGATGATTTTGAGCACAAATAAATTATGACATCAACTATTTTATTATTCCTACGGTTGTGAAGTTGACCTATATTCGATCGTAGTTTTACCCATATTAAAAATAGGAATCGCCCTGTCCAACTGTAGGTCTATCTGTCTACCTGTCTACTTACTTGTGCTACTCCTAAACTATTCAACACAGTTTGATGTAAATTTTAAAGTAAGATGTTTTACATATATTTGTATGAAGATAATAAAGGTCAAATGTTCCAAAGGGAAATAATTAAAAAAAAAATTAATAGGCTTTCAAAGGCATTATTGTCTCTGGAACTGGTTTTCAAACTTGTCCAACATATTAGTTGCGTAAACATTTGGTATACATTTTATGAAAATCTGTTCAAGATCTGTAGACATGAGAGCACTAACAAGTTTGTGACAGACGGACATATGCATTTTTTGCACACCTGTCTAAAGCCATGTGACCATATGCCATCACTTAGTCTGTCGTCCATAAACAATGATAAAAAATTTTCTTTGAAACCACTTAAGTAATATTTAAATTTAGTCACGTCATTCTTTAACCTAATTAAAATTATCAAATCTAGGGCCATTGTGTATAATGCAGTTTTAGTCACAAGCCTTGGAATAAATATTGGAGATATAGAATCTTTTTACTCTTTAGCGCACCTGACCCAAAGGGTCAGTGTGAGCTATTCTCATCACTTTGCGTCTGTCGTCGGCGGCAGCATTAAACGTTTCACTTTTCAATCTTCTTCTCCAAAACCCCTTGGCCAATTAAAACCAAGCTTGGCAGGAATGTTTATTGGGTGGTTCGTTACAAAGTTTGAGTTTTTGGTGCTGATCAAATATTAAACATGGCTGTCAGAGCCATTAGTGCATTCTGATTGGCTGAATTTCAAAAATTTTCTCATAAACCGCATGTCAGAATGATTTGAAATATTGCAGAAATGTACCTTAGATGGTCCTCTACAAGGTTTGAGTTTTTTGTGCCAATCCAAAATCCAAGATGGCCACCATTGCAGGACTTAGTTTAACATAGGACCCTATTGGAAAAACATACAAACAACTTCTCAGAAACGGTTCCACACAATGAAACCAAATTATGAAGAAATGATTGATGGATATTTATCTTATTAGTTTGATTTTTTCTAGCAATTGCAAATTGAACATGGCTTTCAGGGCCACTAATGGGTTCTGTTTTGATGAAATTTCAAAAACTTTTTACAAACGGCATTGCAGATTGATTTGAAATATTGCATTAATGTACCTTAGATGGTCCTCTATAAAGTTTGAGTTCTTTGTGGTGATCCAAAATCCAAGATGGCCACCACTATGGAATACAGCTTAACATAGGACCCTATGGGAAAACTATACAAACAGCTTCTAATCTGAAATTGTTCCTCACAATTAAACCAAATAATACAGAAGTGAATCTTAGATAGTATTCTTATTATTTTTAAGTTTTTCGAGCCAATAGGAAATTCAACATGGCTGCCAGAACTGCAAATGCATTCTGATTGGCTGAAATTTTAAAATTCGTTTTATCACAAACCACTTTGTAGAACGATATGTGATATTGTATGATCCTCTGCCAATTTGGAGTGTTTTTTTTTATCCAAAAATACAAGATTGCTTCTTCTCAGAAACTGTCCTACAAATTGCTGCTGATTGGAAATTCTAAAAGTTTTTTTGTAAGTCAGGTGAGCGATATAGGCTCTTAAGAACCTCTAGTTTAACTTTAAGGATACCTTTAGCTCGATTAATTCTATAGACACAAAACATTTGAAATAAAATGTGTTGATAGGAAATTGTTTTCCATGCAATATTTCAATCAACATAAAGTCGACAAGAAAAAGGTCGGTGACAGACCTGTAAACTCACTATAACAGAGCTTCATCCCAAATTATCAAATCATTGCTCTATGTACATAAACAAGCTGAGAAATCATTCACAAAAATGTTATTACTTGCTTTCAAATGGCCCAAAGACGACAAGCGGGACATTTAAATAGTAGCTGGCATGAACACAGAAGTCAGCAGATATAATAATTATGGTATTATGCAGCACTATAAATCAAACTGCTGAGACGCAAATATAACGAAATATTAAGTCATCGAACCATGACTCTTGAAGATGGTGTCTAAATTTGCGACATTTTCTCTAGTTTAATTAATGACCTACATTATATTTTTAATGATGGGTGTGATCCCTTAACTCTTAAGGACCACACTATTTCTAGTTTAAGTTTTGCAGATGATCTAGTCATACTGTCCAGCCCAACTGAAACCCACTTTCTTCCTTGATAAAAACCCATATTGTGTTATATTTGTTTGAGATTTAATGATCCAGTATAAATCCTCTACTTAGAGTTAGAGATGCATTTGAGTTAAAGAAAAGTATTCATAATGAAGGTTCATATACCTGATACAGCTTTGTTTCTAGTATTTTTAATGAAACAAACCTTTTCATAAACTTAAAAACAAATAAGACACATTTTTAAAAAACCCTTAATGAAACGTATAAAATAGAAACTAAAAACCAATTACTGTCTAAATGAAAGCTCAAAATTATTCTTATACCAGAAACTTAAACAGGAAATAAAATTAGAAGAATATTTAACTAAAGAAACCTATTTTCAAAATAGACAACTTTTATCTAAATTTAGAATCAATGGTCATATACTTGAGGTCGAAATTGGTAGATATAAAAATATACCTAGGAATCAAAGATATTGTAAATTTTATAACAGCAATAAAAATGGATGATGAATTCATTGAATGTAAACATTAATTAATTCAAAGATCCAAAGAATAGGGGAAATAAAGTCCATGTTGGTCAAATGTTCTTTGTATTTTATATTCTTGTCATTTGTATATATGCCTTGAATAAAGACGGCAGTGGTCGTCGAAACGTCGGCAAAATATGTTTGTTAGTATATATGTAACACGATTTGTAATTGTTTGTATATTGTGTATCTGCTTTGACCCAAATGGGTGTAATAATGCATTAATAAATAAATAAAATGACTCAGTATTTCACCAGGGTTAATCCGTTTTATCAACACAATGACCAATGAATCGTGAAAAAGCTCAGTGTGTCTTTCCGTAAACCTACTGTATTGAATATTGAATAAAAAGCCTATAGGAAGAAGTGTGGGGTGTATATATATATTTAAATAACTGTTTAGAAATGTGGGGTATAGATATACAAACCCCGTTTTCATGTCTGTGAAACACACTGCAAAAAACCCCGGAACAATGCTTTATACGGAAACCCCACAACAGTCATAATTTCTGTATATATATATATATAGTGTCTAATGAATTAACCAAACAATGTCGTTATAATTTCCACTCACATTGTTTGGTTAATTCATTAGACACTTATAAATATCATTTATCTTAACTATGTATCTTTAGTGCATTTCTAAAGATCCAATGTTGAAATACAATCAGATGTTGGGCATATATAAATAGACAATTATATATATATATATATATATATATATATATATATATATATATATATATATATATATATATATATATATATATATATATATATATAATTCGTCTAAAGAAATAGTCAACAATTGTTCGTACGGGATGTTGGATCGTTACGGTAGATAACGATACTGTACAGACTAAAATAATAATATATTCGTTTAAAAATATGTACAACAACATCTAGATACATAATTAAAGCGAAAACAAAGTTTTACACTTTAAAAAATTGCACAAATATTTCGGCTGACCAACAGGCTTCGTCAGTGTTTTTACAACGAATGACAATAACAGGTAAAAAGTTTTTGTCGTTATACGTATGTGATGTATACGATATCTAGTAATTAACGAAAAGAAGTTTTTTGTTAGTGCTATTACAAGTATATACAAGTGTATAAATAGGTAGCACTATTTATACGGTAACAATCAATATATATACAAAAAAACAATTCTAAAATAAATAAAACTATATAAAATAAATAAAACGAAATAAAATTTTTAATAAACTCAGGCTTACCCTAATAGACCATAACCCAAGGTGGACAGACAAACAGAGAAAAGAGAAAGAAAGTTTTTGGATAAAAACATTGGGAACATCATTTCCGAAGGGAATTAATGAAAAATTATAGGACCTTAGACCAGATACAACCATGGTCTCTGAATATGTATGTAGAATTACGTGTCGTTTTATTTATTTTAAAACTGCTTTTTGTTTATATATTGATTGTAACCGTATAAATAGTGCTACATATTTATACACTTGTACATACTTGTAATAGCACTAACAAAAAACTTCTTTTCGTTAATTACTAGATATCGTATACATCACATACGTATAACGACAAAAACTTTTTACCTGTTATTGTCATTCGTTGTAAAAACACTGACGAAGCCTGTTGGTCAGGCGAAATATTTGTGCAATTTTTTAAAGTGTAAAACTTTGTTTTCGCTTTAATTATGTATCTAGATGTTGTTGTACATATTTTTAAACGAATATATATATATATATATATATATACAAACGTCTAAGTATTGTGACAACCATATAATATATCTATCCAGCGGATTTCTGAAACATCAGAAATACAGGGTTAATATCAAATTTTTATATATACTTCTACAAATTAAGCCCAACACTGTTTGATTTAGATTTTTAACACTGTCAAATTTTTGTTTACCCTCAGCGGGATTCGAACTCACACCGTTGTGACACTGTGGCACCAAATCGCCTGCACTATGTCCAGCGGTCTAGACCCCTCGGCCAAATCCGCTATATAAAAAATATAGCTTCATTAACCGGGGTGAATCGTAGACATAGACATAGTACATGTGTACTAACGTGTGACGATGGAATTTTCGTAACCAATACATATTAATTTGACAGTAATCTAATTCAGCATTTTTGTATATATTATATAGGATGACAAAGTTACTTGTCATACAGTCACAGTAAGTAAATTATATACAAACGTCTAAGTATTGTGACAACCATATAATATATCTATCCAGCGGATTTCTGAAACATCAGAAATACAGGGTTAATATCAAATTTTTATATATACTTCTACAAATTAAGCCCAACACTGTTTGATTTAGATTTTTAACACTGTCAAATTTTTGTTTACCCTCAGCGGGATTCGAACTCACACCGTTGTGACACTGTGGCACCAAATTGCCTGCACTATGTCCGTTTCAGAAATCCACTGGATAGATATATTATATGGTTCTCACAATATTTAGACGTTTGTATATAATTTGCTTACTGTGACTGTATGACAAGTAACTTTGTCATTTTATATAATATATACAAAAATGCTGAATTAGATTACTGTCAAATTAATATGTATTGGTTACGAAAATTCCATCGTCACACGCTAGTACACATGTAGTATGTCTATGTCTACGATTCACCCCGGTTAATGAAGCTATATTTTTTATATAGCGGATTTGGCCGAGGGGTCTAGACCGCTGGACATAGTGCAGGCGATTTGGTGCCATAGTGTCACAACGGTGTGAGTTCGAATCCCGCTGAGGGTAAACAAAAATTTGACAGTGTTAAAAATCTAATTCTAACAGTGTTGGGCTTAATTTGTAGACGTATTTATATATATATACAAATATTTATATATAGAATCATCACGTGTTTATCGCGTTTAAAGGTCATGACCAACGAAGGTTTACTGTACCATCTACACCACATATTAGGTATTAAGCACCGTATATAAAGTCGTAAGCACCACATATGCAAGCATATAAATTAGTAAGCACCGCATATAAAGTCGTAACCACCGCATTTAAAGTCCCAAGCAGCGCCTATAAAGTCGTGACCAGCGTATATAAAGTGGTTTATTTAATAAAACAATTACGTAGCATTTTACATACACTTACCGAATCAGCTTAAAACCCACATTACATTTAGTTTACTATGCATGTAATAAAAACTCGTTACTATAAGTTTTTTGACAGTGATGTAACTGGTCGAAAGCACCGCATATAAAGTAGCAAGTACCGCATATAAAGTGGAAAGCACCGCATATAAAGTCGTAACCACCGCATTTAAAGTCCTAAGCAGCGCATATAAAGTCGTGAGCATCGTATATAAAGTGGTGTAAGCTCTGCATATAAAGTCGTAACCACGCATATAAAGACGTAACCACCGCATATAAAGTCTAAAGCACGGCATATAAAGTAGTAAGTACCACATATAAAGTAGAAAGCACCGCATATAAAGTAGTAAGCACCTCATATGAAGTCGAAAAAACCGTATATCAAGTCGAAAGCACCGCATATAAAGTTACTGTAGTAAACATCGCATATAAAGAACTTTTCATACATAAGGCAGCCTTGCGTTCCATATTTGCGTGACACAACACATCAGTTGTTAGATATATCAAGCAATGCCGAAACACCCAAAATTCTTCCCTGAATTTCTCATTGAAGAACCTTTCGGAATTATTTAACGGATCTATTATGTCTTTTGCAGTTTTCGAGATATAAGCGTAATACAGTAATTTTATCTTTTCATTGTTCATGAAAACAAATTTAGTAATATGTTACCAAATTTATAATATACATGTTAAAGAAATAGTTAGGCTGATGGAGAAGCACTGTTGTGTTATATATACATAAATATTACAAATGGTGTGTTGTATTATAGTTCTGATTGGATAAGCCAATCACGTGATTAACAGAATATTCTGTGTATTTTAACAACTAACGGACTTTTAATTCGGTCAATACGCTTTATATGAACCTTGTAGAAGGATATTGATATAATAACCTGATTCTACAAGGTCCAAATAAAGCGTGTTGACCTCTTTAAAAGTCCATAATTGGTAAATGTAGTGACTAATATGAATTAGATACAGTTATTTCACTTAATGATTTACACAGACACCTTCGTGGGTAACTCGTTCTATTCAACTTGTTTTGTTCAGATTTTATGTAATGGAAGCTGAAAGAAAACGATTCTGTGACTTGTGTGAAGCCCAGCATCTGACAAACAAAGCCGCGGTCTGGTGTTCTGAATGCGAAGAAGCATTATGTCCAAACTGCGAAGTTCCGCATAGAATAGGTAGGGTGACAAAAAAACACGGAACCCTGTCTATTGACGACTACAACAAACTACCAACCTTTGTGCAGAAAGTCAAGATACACTGCAACGAACACGATGAACAACTCGAATATTTTTGTTCTAGTCATGATACTCCATGTTGTGTGAAATGTATGAAATTTACTCACCGAAATTGTCATGAATCACTGACACCACTTCATGAAGTCATAGAAAACGCTAAAACTTCAAAAATAGCGATTGATCTCGCAAAAACAATTAACGACCTTCAAGCAAATTTACGCAAAGTACTAAATTTCCAGGAAAAAACATGCAATCGTTAAAGCTACAAGCAGATACCTGTCAAAACGAAATTAAAGAGTATAGAAGGGAAATAAATGAACGGTTGGATAAAATTGAAAAAGATCTACTTGCTGAATTGTCAATGGCATACTCAGAATATAGTTTGAAGGTCGGAGAACTTATAACAAGTCTTAAATCAAGAATAGCAACAATTAAAGAATTAGAAAACGATTTCTCTGCCATAAAACAATATGCAACAGACCTGCAGACGTACCTTGGCCTTCGTGATATCGCAAAAGTATCGCATGATCAGGAAGCCTATTTGCAGCTTATTAGAGATACGCATAAAATAGTTCGTACTGACATACGTTTTGTACGGCAGACAGAAATATTAGGAAAATTAGACATTAAAAGTGAGGAGGAAGATATTGTGCTCATTAAAGAAACCGAACATGAGGCTAAATTTTTTAATCCAGCACAAGCAGGAGTCATTGACGTTAATACAAAATATAAGAAAAAGAAGGCTAGGCCGAAATATATTAAATTAAATCTGGAATGATCTTTTTTAAATATGTATTTAATTTTTTTACATAACTCTCAAAATTTTTCTTCAAATTACCAATCTCTGGTCTATATATGTCTCAATCAGAACACTTATGACACTATTCTTACAATGAATTTATTTTGATTCGTATCTGCTTTTATCTTTGTCTACTTAATTTATGTATACCTAATTAGATATACATGTAGTTTTTTTTCTTTTTTTAATTTTTAATTCACTTAGATTTATGACCAACAAATTTCAATATATATTCGATTTCTTAAAATTTTACCACAAGTAGACATGAATGCTTTTAATAAACCCTAAATTTCACAAAATTAAAAAGACTAGATCCACCTCCTACTAAAGTAATCGTACAATTTACTAGTCCTAATACTAGATATTTAACAGATTCCTTCATCTCGAAGGGGCCTACTTAGTTCTGTTACAGTTATAATTAAATTAGTAATAAAACGCGCGCAAGCTATCATTTACCTGTTTCAGCAATTTTGCAGCTATATCATGTAGTCCATTTTTTTATTGAGGTAGGAAGCCGGAGTACCCGCAGAAAACCTCCGACCTTCGGTAGGAAACCTGGCAATCCTTGTCAACTAAGATTGGAGTCGAGCACACCCTTCCGGCATTGAGACTCGAACCCGTAATCTCAGTGTTGACAGTTCACTTGATCAATAGTAGACGAACTACTTTAACCATTTGCCACGGAGGCCCCATTTGCCTGACTTGAGTCAAGTTAGTTACATGTTCAACGTTCGCCATTCAACTAAATATCAATGATTTTTTGTTTTGTCAACGTTGGACACTCAGTTCACGTATTTACTGTAGACATTCATTAAGATTTGTCGATGTAAATTACACAGTTTTTGCGTTGAGTTTTAGTTTTCTGTATTTTTTTTTAATTCTCTTTTATTTAATTTTGCAACTACTTATTATGCTTTTATAGATATCAGTTAGTGCGTTTTGCTTATTTTTGTTTTGTCTTGTGTTTAGTTTATATGTTCACAAACTATGTGCTGTTTTCTACTTTATTTCTGTTGCTCATTACTAAATACGTGTTGTTTCTAACGTTTTATGTAGTGCATCGTACTTTAGGATGATCATATGTTTAGGCTGATATTGTGATAATTTAAAAGGCCTATCGCGTTTCAGGGTGCAAATTGGCTGAAAGTAGGTGCCATTTGTTAGCAAGAATGAGGGTTATAATGCCAAAAGCCTGACCGAAAATCATTGTGGGATACAAGTTTGAAGGCCACATAAAGAAACACTTGTTTGTTTATGTCAAAAAAGTAAAATAATTGTAGCCGCTTATAAATACCTAACTTAAAATTATCTAGAGGAACTCAAAATTATTTGCGATTAGTCCCTTAAATTGATTTATTGTACGTTTTTTTCGCCCAGAATTTAGGTAAACATGTATCCTCGTAAAAAAATTAAAATGTTATATGTTATATGTTATTCTTCATATAAAAAGAAACAGGTACTTTTGCTGTCGAGTGATCTCTAGTATCGCCATCTATAAGCTAGTGACCAGATAGTGACAAGAACAGACCTACATAAGTGCATTTTTACACGGTAAATACAATGTAGAAACTTAGCAGTTGAAAATATACTGAACGCCAATGAAAACGAAACACTTTATTTTAGGAATATTTTTGATGTGTGTAAAAGTTTTATAAATTGGCAAAGGTAGATGTGTTTTTAAAATCAATAATGGTCCACTGATTTTTTTAAAACTTTCTCTTCTACAGTACAAACAGACGAAATTTTCGTTTTGGCATGAAGATCTGCATGAATATCTCAAAACAAGTCCATTTGTTAACTTTACTTACGGCTACAAAAATCCCATCTTTAGTTTTCCAGTTATACTCTATAGAAATGTGATAATGCCAAGGCTTTCAGACAACCAGCGACATGATCAGGTTTTGGTCATGAATTGGTCATGGTCGGATGAATTGTTCACCACGTCGACAATGACTCGCTTGGTCCAATTACATCAGCAGACGGTTCAGTGAACGACAAGTCACGACCAGGACGCTTTTTAAGAAACAAGATTTGGTTTCAAACTTTTTAGTAATAGTACAAAGAGGTAAAATAACGTTTTAAATACTCAGCAAAGAAGGGACTACCACGTCTGTCGCAGTTTCGGAGGTAAACCCTACGCTGCCTGTCATTTTTGACAAGCCAAGAAATTCTGTTTTTCATGATTAGAAATGTTTATGAAATTATCAAATTTGATATTTTTGACAGTAACAAATTTATGGCAATCGATTCTTTTTCATTCACCAGTTTCTTCTTTCTCTGTCATATAGTTGAAAAATATTTTAAAGTGAAACTAAAACAAATTTTTCATAAAATCAAGCTATATTAAGTAAGAAGTTAAAGTCCATTTGCAACGTTATGATACATCAAACAATATTATCTCATTCTTATATCACATGTAGAAACGCATAGACAAGGTAAGTAGGTGTACTTACTTTGTGCTCATCTTAAATTGTGGCTTTTATACTTTTAACATGTACAGTTGAGTTTATGTTTTCTCGTCTTCCTTCCCCAATGAAGTGATATAGCTTAACAAATATTGGAAGGGGCATTAAAACTTGAAACAAACAAATATTTAATTTATATTCAAATTCGTGCGTGCATACATACATGTGATAAAACAAGTAGACAAGATTATAGATCGTCCTTTTCGTCCCGAGTTTTTGAATTTTTCACAAATAATCGTTGAAATCTTATATCTCTTATATTTTAAATAATCTTCGATTTCACTTTCGACATGCACTTTTCATTGTGTAGTTGTAATAAGCTTTATTTAATATTCAGACGTTATTGTTTAAACCAGTTTGTGCGTTCTTCCATCAACATACTGAACTGCTGTGGCGCGCAACAATAGTAACCAACAATACATAATTATTTTGTATGGTTTTTTATTTGAGGTATTCATTAGATTTGTATTCCTTATTAAAGAGAATGAAAGTTAAAAGACCCACATGCATTTATTTCTTGTCATTAAGTAAGGGAGGTAGTGATTTCATCAGTAAATTGGATTCTTCTCTGGATCATTCACTATCAATTAATAGTTTTAAACAGTAATCAGTACAACGTAGATATCAGTATCATCAAGGATAACAAGGAAAGGTAACAAACTACTGAGTGCAACGGACTAATTGTCACTCCATACAAATACATTTAATCTTTAGCTGAAGTGTCATAACATTTTATCAAAATATGCTCTTTAAAATGTAAAAAAAAATTACCCTTATATAGATAGTATCCTGATTGCTCCGAAATATGACCAAAATGAAATATGTAATTAAGGACTGTAAAAAGCTATCGTTGTTTAATTAATTACATTATGTTGCTAAAATTGATTATTTAAAATGTAATTTTAATCTTATTCCTTAAATTTAAATGTAATTGGCTAATGTGCAACAGAGGAAAAAAAATCGATCAAATAATTATGAATTAGGGTTTTGTTTACACTAGTCGAATTATTTGTTGGTTATCATTATATAATGATATAATTATTATCGTTGTAAATACATCGTTGTTGATAAATAAAAATGTGAACTTTATATGTAGCCAGTAGATTATCGGTGTGTAGTACGTAGTGTCACGTGACGTTTATATATAGCCAATAATTATTGGTGTGCAGCATTGTATTTTACGTGCGATTAGAACAAGAGGAGGTGTAATGGAAAATTGTCAACGATCTTTTGATAAATTTTAATTAAAATATAGATTTTATTGTGAGGGAAAATATTTTTAAAGTCATTTCCATTAAAATGTGTTAATTTAACATGTTATAATTCAAAATTAGTTCATGGCTAAGAACTTTTAGTGGGGGGGGGGTGATAGCATTCATGAAAAACTAAATTCTTCAATTGTTCTGATAAATCTTACCGTTTGCAAATCAAAGGTAAACGTTACTTTGATTTTTTAAACACGTTAGGTAATCCGGCATATTGCGTGCGTTCTGTGTTTACAAAGAATTGCAAAATGTTTTGAGGAAAGTCTTGTATGAACAGACCGCAATGAAGCTAAGAAGCGTTCCAATTCCTTTCCACCTTTAATTTGTTCTCGTTTATCTATTATTATTCCACATATTTATCTTGATATATGCTTTCTGTGCTCTTGGATATAACTCCTGAAAGCTCTTGGATATAACTCCTGAAAGGAAACTGTCAAAGTTCACGCGGTTAATTTCAAAATATTTGTCTGCATCACACCTAGCATGATCAACAAGTAAAAAGATGGAAAACAAGTTCTTTGCATATAATTTAAAAGATGGTTATTTGTGGCATTTCTGCAAAATTTGACTTCAGAAAAACTACAGCAGTTTTAAGTTTTAATCAATATATACTATCCTAAAAAGATTACTTTAAACATTTTCCCAATTTACCGGTTATTTTAAATTTTTTAATTATCTGATGTCGTCACTTGTTATGTTCACCAATCTGTGTTTATTGAAACAAACCATAGTACCTTATCCGAAGTATTTGTGTGTCCTTGCCCGCATGATCCACACCATTGAGTTTATTATTGTTTATTGTTTTTTGCAGGAAGTTATTCCACTCTCCAGAAAAGCACTGATTGAGGTAATTAATGTTTTAAGAAAAATAGCGAGCGTTTTGCTTTGCCTGTCTAGCGCGTCTCACAACTACTCGATTTGAGCAAATGTTTACCTTATTTATTACAATTCATGCAAGGACTTAAGTAATGCCACTTATCAGAACATGCGTGTCGTTATATATATATATATATATATATATTGTTTATTTAAGTGCAACCTGATATTTACAAATAACCTACATACATAATGACATTAATTTATCAGCCATCCTTCAAAGGCTTATGGAGCACTTCATCATTGTACTATAAATATTGTCCGTTTTGTAGTTTGCATTAAATCAAGATTACAAGACTTTCTTTAACTCTTAATCATAAAGAAAACTTTCTTAAACTTTAAATCATAACGAAAGCTTTCATGAACTTTCTTTAAATCAAAAAGATAACTTTCTTAAGCTTTAAATCAAAAAGAAAACTTACTTAAATTTTAAATTAACTGATCTCTAACAAAAGAAATGTTTACAATATATGAGGAAATAAGTTTACAGTCCGTTGTAAGTAGAATGGTTAAAATTTCAGACTCATTTAAAGAAGAAAAGTCAATGGCGTTTCTTAATTGAAAGTCAACAAAAGTTCTGTTCCTCTCGTCTTGGTATGTTGGACACTGTATAAGAAAATGTTTTTCATCCTCTACCGACTTTCCGTCTTTACACAATTTGCAGAACCTTCGGTTAGCCAGAGTTCCACGATATCTGCCTCGCTCAATTTCAAGTGGATAAGTTCCGCACCGCATTCTCGCTATCGCCGATCTCTGTTGACGGGTAATCATATTACAATGACGTCTAATACCTGCTGGAATCCAGCCCATGTCACCATTAATGGCAGATGTAGGAGTACATTTATTAACACCAAGAAATGTTCGTATTGCCAGATTTTGAAGTCTATCAATGTTTTCATAGTTTTTGAAGCCCCATATACCGGTAGCATAGTCAATTATCGGGATCACCGTGCTATCGTATAGTTTGGTAAAAGTTGCATAATCAAGTCTATCTAGTTGTACAAATTTTGAACTCAGTCCACCAAGGGCGCGACTTCCAGCACTAACTAATTCACTAATTCCGTCTAACAAGTCTAAAGTATCTGTGATAGTGAGTCCTAAGTATTTGTAGCACTTCGTGAATTCAATAACCTGACCGCCTAATTTGAATTCAGTCACACTTCTTTTCACTGACAGTTTGCGTACATGCATGACCTTCGTTTTATCCTCGTTGACGCGTAAGTTCCACTTCTTTGACCAATCATTAAGTAATGTCATTTGATTCTGAAGACCTTGTTCCGTTTCTGAGATTAATACAACGTCATCAGCGTAGAGTAGCACAGATAATTCAAAGTTTAAATCTAATTTTATCCCAGATTGTGCCGACTTAACTTCTGTCGCTAAATCGTCTATAAATAGGGCAAACAAAGTAGGCGCCAAATTATCTCCTTGACACACTCCAGATTCTATAGAAAACGAGTCGGTGAGGCGTCCATCCAGTCGAATACAACTCTGAAGATTCGAATACATACTTTGAATTGTCCTGAACATATTTCCATGTACTCCTGCTCTCAAAAGTTTATTCCAAAGGTAAGTATGGTTGACAAAATCAAACGCCTTACTAAAGTCTACAAGGCACAAAAATGTATCTAACTTGGCGTTTCTTCGATTTCTGAGAACAGTACATAATGTGTAGATATGGTAGATACACGAGCGCAATTTGCGGAATCCATTTCGTTCTTCACAAAGAATGTCATTGTGTTCGAAATGGGCAACAAGTCTCCTATTTAGGATGAAACTTAACATTTTGGCTATTGTCGACATTAGACTAATGCTACGATAGTTTAGTGGATAACGATAGTCTTTTCCAGCTTTAAGAATAGGATGTATAATGCTTTTACACCACATTTCTGGAACTACTGAGTTTGTAAAGCAGACATTAAACAGCTTCTGCAAAACTTCAGTTAGACGTTTATTGCGAAGTACTTCATTCGGCAAATTGTCTATTCCGACTGCTTTTCCGAGCTTTGTATGTTTCATTGCCATCTCTGTTTCTAAATAAGATATCTCTGTGTTCATGTCATTGTCCACATTAATAGGGTTATTAGAATCACCAAAGTCTTCATAATCTCTCTACATCTGACGATTTAAATTTTGTAACTCGTTAATAAAGTCATCGTCTACATGAACTGTATCCTGTTGAAATAGTTTTGAGTATTCATCTCGCCACTTCTTCATTATAGCTTCATGATCATATGAGCAGCTATCGTCATCTTGTACCACGCAATCTATCCTTCTTGGGTTATGTTGCGGTCCTAGCTTATTTATCTCCTTCCAGAATTCTTTTGGGTTTGCTGTGTTTAAAGTCTTAATATTTGTCCTAAGAGTAGCATTATATTGTCGTTCACATCGCCTCAACTGTTTATCAAACTCGTTTCTTGTTCTAATGTAAATGTTTCGCAGCTCGGTTCGTCTGTGTTGGCGCTCCTTGCACTGTAAATATTCTCTCTCTTTCTTGTTTACGTCAGTCAGCAGCCTTTGTAATTCGTTGTTCCAGTACGGTTTCGAAAGGTGTTTCTTGCGCTTTCGCGAGCCATTTCCATATAGTACGTCTTTGAATGGCAGATGTATATCCATTTCGCTGTGCAGAAGCTTAACAAATGTTTCATACAAGCTGTCAATTTCATCCTTTACATTTTCAGCATGTTCAAAGCTTTCAATTGCATTCAAGATAGCACTTCTACATCGCGGGTTATCAAACATATCGTTAGGAAGAGCGGAGACGTCGTATTTCCGTCGTGAATTTCTTGCGTTTTGGTTGTCATTACGGCACTCTACAGTATCGTTGTTATCTGTGTACTTGGTTAACGTAAGAGTACATTCACGAACGGAATGGTCAGGAATCGTTGCCCCGGCCTGTGGGGTAATCCCATTGTAAATAAAGATGTCTGTGATTAGATGAACACGAACATTAGAATAACTTTCAAGTTCCGTGTAAGGAGTGGCAATATAGTCAACTACTGATCTTCCACATGTTGAAATATACGTGTAGTTATCATGATCTGTATTCCCACGTCCATTCAAAACACATAACTTAGCATCCTTTATAAAGTCAAGAAAACTATTTCCATACGCATTTTTTACATCATCGACACAGATTCGGGACGGAATAAAGTCCATTTGATCATCGTAATCTTGCGAATTCCCTATTCGTCCGTTAAAGTCGCCACACAGAAATAGGTTCGTATAATTACTGTATAAGTACATCTGAGAAAGCAGTACATCGTAGTATTCCTGTGCTATATTTCCTCTGCTCGATCCTTCTGGTTGTAGATAGCAAACACACAAATGAATAATGAAACTCGGATCGTGTTTACATTTTAAGTATATCCACAAAATATCCTCATATTTATCACAAAGTATTCCACAGTTGAAACTTTCAAGAACATGTTTCGAGATTAAAAATCCAACACCACCGGAACTACGCAACGAATGTGCAGATATCGATTTGCAGTTGTTTCCAAACCATTCATAACCAGATACATTCAAATTTTCCCCGTCACGAAGATGTGTTTCACTTAATCATATAATGTCAAAACTAAACGAATTTACAATTTGTTCACGTAGTAATCTACTTTTAGCTGTCCTGTCAGAAAGATACCATCCTTTACAATTCCATGTAGCTAGTCTTAAAACTGACTTTGTAAGTTGGGATACATCCTATTTGTCGACTATTCTACCGCCACGAAATTCGATATTGGGTATCGATTTGACAATTTTCCGTATGTTCGCTTCTTGCAGGCGTTCATAACGTGACTTGTCCGTTTCGATGTAGATGTGACTGTATGTATCATTATTTTTTTAAGGGTCTTTTCTTTTTTAGTATTTCGGATCGATTATCATCGGTTTCAAGGTGAACTAATACGGTACTCTTCTGTTGGTTGATTCGGGTCCCTAGGCGTTTGACTGTTTTTACGCTGATCTCAAGTTCAAGTGCGGCAATGATTCCGTTAATATAGGCCCTAAGGTCATCGTCAATTTCACCGGAGTCGATCTCACGAATGTTCTTAAACACTAACTTTGGTTGATTAATGTTAATCATTGTGGTTGAGTTACTGTTTTCTGTTTGAGCAGTGTTTTGTTTCTTTTCCATGTTATCTATTTTTGTTTTTAGTCCTTTAATTTCATCATCAAACTTTGCAAACTCAATGTCTATTTCGTCTTTCATTTCTTTGATTTTAGTTGTTATTTCACGTTTTATACCAACTTCTAGGTTTGTTATTCTCTGTTCTAAGGATTGCCTTAATGATTCTTGATTGTCTCTTACTTTCTCCAGTAAGGTATATATATATCATCTATTGACCTTATAGCTTTCTTTTCCGAGCCTCCCGATGCCATAGTTGGTTCTAAATCCTCGGGAATTGACTTTGTGTTAGTCTTTTTGGCTTCTGGATGATATTGTTCTTGTTCACTATCTGTCTCTGAAGACCCCCTTTGAATTTGTCTCCCGGGTATACTTTTATTCCTCATTTATATATAGTTCGAAACAACACATCTAAATCCCACATCTAAATCCCACAAATATTCGCTAGGCTATCAATTTTTACTCTATTAGTATAACAGAAATTTGAAATATTGTCTTATAGATCTCACAAATGCGTCCATTACTCGTAGCCTCGTTCTCATTATACTTATGATACATAAATAAAGTATGTACTGGAAATTGTTAAAAGAAAATATACATTTTATAGAGCATTTATACAATATAAACCAATATGAAAGGAAGTAAAATAGCAAGAAAACTGACTAAACAAAAACCGAAAGTCAAGGATAACACATGCGGATTTAGAGAAAAATATTAAAACACGAAGGAAAATTCAAACCCACAAAACCAGAAAGTGGGTTACCCGAACCCAAGAAAGACCATAATGCATTAAGGTGCTTTCGACAAGTAATCAGTGACTGAATCTAATTAGGTCGAGACATGTCTAGAAATGAAAGCAGTACAAGACATATGATGTGTTTGAAAGATCGATATGTGGCGTTCTTAATCCCTGTTTATATCGCACACCTTTACTAAATCCACAAAATGAATGTTTTCTTTTGTTTCAAATGAATGCTTGCTTTTTTGTTGTTAAATAAGAACACGTTTTTATTTAAATAATTTTCAAATCTCTATTTTTGTAAAATATAAGTTTGGGTTGCGAATAATTATGCTTACAACATCGGTAGAAATTTTTTCTTGTGTCTTTAAGATCGACACCAAGGTAACATTGTCCGACTTTTAATGGAAATGGCAGATACGTGAGCATAGTTAGAAGTATTCAACCGCGTTTCGCACCAGAGGAAGTACAAAAAATGTGTTAGGATCTCGAACGCTCATCTTTTATTATGTTTACGACATATTCTATAAAATAATACAATTATACTGCAACAATTAAATTAGTAATATTGTATATAGTATTTTTCTAGGATGTCGACAGGTGTAGAACGTTATTGTGATATCTGTTACCAACAGCACGTGACATCTGTAGCCGTTGAATGGTGCCCCGTGTGTGAAGAAAATTTGTGCGTAACATGCAAAATACATCATAGTGTAGCTAAATTAACTAAGACACACGAACTAGTTGCAATTGAAAATGTAGCAAAATTACCACAATTTGTAGTAAATATTAACATAAACTGTCCTGAACATAATGAACGATTCGTTTATTTCTGCACCAACCACGATGAGCCATGTTGTGCTCAATGTCTTAACAAGGATCATTCCGAGTGTCATACTTTTACTTCCCTGGAAAACATCGTTCAGGGAATAAAATCATCGACTTCTTTCTCCGATTTAGAAATATTGGTGACAGACATACTAACAAATATCGCCAATATGATTAAAGACCGTACAGAATACAGAATGTCGTTATGTACCATGGTATCCAAGTGTGTACAAGATTTAAAAGCGACTAGAGCTTCCATTGATGAACACTTTGATAAAATGGAACGTACGCTTATGGAAAACCTAGAAGAAATCTTCACAACACAAGATACGGAAATAGAAAGCATTCTCCAGGAATTGGACAATCATAAGGAAACCGTCACAAAAATTAAGAAAAACATTGACCTTCTTAAGTTATATGCATCAGATTTCCAGACCTTCCTAACCATGCGTGATATTATAAAATCCGTAGGAAAAGAGGAAAGGGAAATTCAATCTATGCTCAACGGAGATACATTTAAGTGGAATAGCTTATCGTTACCGATGTTAGAACTGAAAGTTATCCAAAACAGGGTGTCCTCCCTTGGGAAAGTAGAGGTAAAGTCAAACCCTAAAAAACTCAAGTACATAGTTCAAAAAGTGAAAGAAGCGCAGATATTGAAAAGTATGTCAGTTAGTAGGAATCGCTTAAATTGGAGCAAGGGTCGTCCACAATTTGATTTCTCATAATTAAATAAGAAATACATTTCATCTACAATTAGCAAAGTTAGAGTATACGTATCGTAAATTAAACATCTTTTTGTAGAAAACAGTAAAATTGACATATTGTAAATTTTAGAAAATAAAGATCAGCGACACCATACTTGTTTCTTATATTATATATGGTTAAATAAAGAGGAACAATGCGAGTTAATATAACATTACCACAAGAAACATTCTTCTATATAATATTTGTGTAAAATTTTCAAGACTTAACTGGGAGATATAGGAATGGTTGCTATAGTTTTTTTGAAAGCGTAAATCATATTTCAATGAAGATCTTAAAAATGAAGGTCATAAGACTGCATGTGACTTTACGTTAGACATAAAAGTCATTGTGTTACTATGTGCAGAGGAGGTTCCAGACTTTCCGAAATTAGGGTTTCTTATACATTTTAAGGCTCTGAAATGAGAGGACTCTGTTTAAATTTTGACCAAAAATCCAAACAATTAATAATACTGACAATCACACCACTGAAATCATATGCAATAGGTTATGTGTGCCATATATTTCCTAAGTATAATGATTCGAAAAAAAATATACTAGTTCATTTAAAACTGACTTTGTATAGAATGTAGTGTTAGTTAAAACACCAAGAAGAGTAGATATTGACTTGCGTCCCGTTGTATTACAAATATGGTGCGTATCAGTTTAATATTGACAATTCTTTTTAAATGAATTAGAATGTACTACGAAATAAGTACCCGTCAAAACCACTGAACGTCGGCAGGCTAAAAACTAGCAATACTTGTCCATTAAGGTTGGAATCTAGCACACTCTGTCTACAGTAAGAGCTGAACATACACGTACAACCTCGGCGCGTTTATAGGCATTTAATACATGATAAAATAACTGTCTTAAACACAAGGCTACCGAGTCCCGCTATTTTACTGTATACCTTATTTCGCAGTAAATTTTAGTTCATTTGAATAACTCCTGCCTTCATAAAAAATTGTCAATATGAAACTGATACGCACCATATTTGTTGTACAACGAGACGATAGGTCAGCAGCGTTTGCTTAATCGACAAGAATTTCAAGGTTCGGTAATAAATGCCAAGGCTTCCAATGGATACTCCGGCTTCCTTCCAAATAAAATCTGATGAAAATATATAGCCGAAAAATTGCTGAAGGCGGCGTTAAAAACATTTACCTGACAAACCAACCCTTTCGTGTGGAGAACATGTTTGTTTCGAAATTGAGCGAATTGTGCTCATTGCACACAGTTTATGAGGCCGAGTTCCTAGGAGACCTGCTGAAGAAGAAACAAACGACATTGGCCCGGACCTTTAATTTCCGACATATATAGAAAAAATTTTCATTCAGTGACTAATTGCATTGAATCTACCCTAAAATTAGAGACAGCACAGTTACACTAAACTCGGCCTCTTACTTGATGGGTGTCTAACCAGAGTTAGGCACTGCTTAGTTGTTCGGGAACCTGAGTGCAATCATGTGTGTTTTTAGTTTTTGTTTGATGTTGTAGTTTTATGTCACACTCCATATTTGTAATCGTCCTTTGACTTTTGGATTTTCGCTCGTTCGGTCTGTTTCCTTCCTATTTTTATAAGACCGATTTGCGCCCGTATAAGCATTTCGAGTATTACGAGAGGATACATAAACAATCTTTTCATTTATTGAACTAACCAAAGATATCTCTATTCACTAAAACGTTTAGAGTATACTTTCAAGTCCATAGCCGTATGTATTATATTACAAACAAAACTATTGGTTCTCAAGTTATCAGTAGAAACCATTGATAATGCAAACAAATGTCTGATAATATTTTGTCACTTTCATTTTAATACGGTGGCGTCTTTTCTGTAAAATCAGTCGTATTAGAAAATGTCCACTTTATTTCAGCAGTTCGATGTCACTTTTATTTGTAGGCAGACTTTTTTCTTAAAAACATGTCCTTTTCTTTTTATGTAGATCGTTATGTTGTTCGCTTTTATGTCATTTTTTCCGTCTGACTTTAATTAAATCGATTGCTTCTTTAAATGGATTGATTTTATAAAATTCACGTTTTTATTGCTTTATGCATAAATATTTAATCATTATTTATATTTTGTATATATTTATCATAAAAATAATTAGTTATGTTGCAGGGGCGTGGCGGTCTATCCTTGTATTAAATGCAGCTTCGACCAACCTTCTGAACGCCATTTTCTAGATAATGCTATCTACTAAAATTCTTAGTTCTTGACATCAACAATAAGAGTTAAATTACGCCTTAATTTCCAAATGTGTCCCAGGGTTGTTAGTAATGTTTTCATTATTACATTAATACGTTTCAGATGAATCCAAATAACACCTTTATTTGTCACTTCCTAATCACTAAAGTTCAAATGGTCAGTTTGATTAGAAAAATCTATTTTTAGTTTTCTCACATAAAATACAATTTTAAGCAGTTTCAGTTCAGTAAGGAAGGAAGTGTTTTTAGTTTTTTCAACTTTTTCAGTTATAATGATTTGTTGTTTCATATTAAAATTCTATCTCAAAATTAAATTGCTAATTATAAATGTGTAGATGACAATTTTCAGACTAAGCAGTTTTTTTATTCTCCATGTGTGTCGCAGATTTGAAGCATTTATCTATGTGTACTTCACATTGATGAATTTAATGTCTCCTCAGTGAAAGGTTCGAAGGGCTAGACACAAGTAGATTCTCTGTGCGTTCGCATGTAGTGGATATGGAATACACTCTTGTTAAGGGGCTGTTTATATTATGGAGAGCCTATAATTTAGGGTACAATTTGCAAACGAGATGTTTTTAGCAAGTTGTTACTCTGTTAGTCGTCATTACATGACTCCTAGAAGATTTACAAATATGGTAAGTAAAACGGCATTTAAAACAAGATTTTAATATGTATTCCCATATGTTTCTGTATAAATTCTCAATACGGTTGTAGTAGCAGTCTTGAACAATGAGTGTGGATATTTCATACAATGATCTGAATAACTAATCTAATGATTTTGCCATTAGTTTTATAAGATAAATTCAGAAATGTTAGTTCTTGTCACATTCGTACTAATATTTAGTATATATAACTTTAAAAATACATAAAATATGTAAAATAATGATATCAAGAGGTTAATTTTAGCCATGAACGCTTTTTGCTTGAATCTATGTCTATACAGAATGAGCGTGGCGTAAAAAACGCGTAATAGAAACCCCTTTAGTAATAGAAATAATATTTTTTTTATATTACACATGGCAAAAAATCTCTAGAACTGTGTTCCTTTGGAAAATGATTATTAGCGACTTACATCATGCCTGAACATCTACACGTTGTACAAGTATTACTTGTACAACGTGAAGGTATAAGTCTAACAAACCCAAAATAATCAAATAGACTTGTGGCAGGTTCATTATACTCATATTTATTTTCCGTGTTTAAGATTATCATGCTTTTTATACAGACGCAAATTTTCTTGTCTGGTGTTAATGCATGCTTAACTACTACCTAACAAAACATGGTCTGTTAGTGTTTTGCAGACAAATATTTAAGCTGTCATTATGGCGTTCCCGTCCGTCCCCCCAATATAAATTAAACACAGCAATGTAGCTTCAAATTGTGTTGTGTCATACAAGCCAAACTGGGGGAAAAATTCGCAAAACAGTGTGATATAATTTTAGTAATAAAATCTCCAAAATTACCGAATATGTTAATTATGTTTATCACTTTATAGCAGTTTACTGTAACACAACTTATATCAGCGTTATTAATATAATAACTGGACGGGACTGGATATGTTACGTATATGAACGAAAAAATTTCATTATTATATCATATAACAATTAAAATACAGGTAAGTAATTATTGAATTTTCTGTAATCTTTTGCTTCCGAAAATCTTGCTCATATACTAATAGGAAGAGGCGAAACAAAACATACATTTTATGTTAAATTCGTGTTTCTTTTTAATTGCATTTCATGAAGGTTTAACCTTTACAGAAGGTCAGTTTTAATATAAAATTTCTGTAAAATCGTTCATTATTTTTTTAAACTTATGGAAACAAATGGCATATCTTTTAGTTGTAGCAATTCTCTAAAAGGTTAAAAAATTTATTAAATTCATCAAAAATTTTCTTTGTTGTAAAATGTTTTATAAATGTCAATCAGAAGATATCAAGGCTTACTAAAAACATAGTACAAACTTGCAAAGTCATGACTAAAACTCACGAACACAGCAATAAACATTCAAAAAATTAAAACCAAAACCGAAACACAAAACACAAACGAACCCCTTTGAATAAAATGATAATATAACATATTATCCGTGAGAGTTAGTATATCTTGCATATTATCTTGAAGCATATAATGACTGATGGACCGTGTCAAATCACGAAGGAGAAAAAGAGCCTCGTAGGTGCCTTAACATATTTTCAACAATGTTTGGGCTGGTCCCCACAAAACGAATAATCATATCATTTTGACCATTTGTTCAGTTACGTGAAATTGTAATTAAATTACTTAAAAACTACTTAGTCACATACATATTGATGACAACGAATGCATGACAATTTCTTCTGAACTATTATTCACATCGTAGAACCGACCCATATCATTTTTGTTGAAACCCGTCGGATACGATATACAACCGTCGGCAGTTTTGGCATTTAACAGAAAAGGCGGGATTCAACAAAAATGATACAGATCGGTTCTACAGTGATTATTTAGATCTGTTTTTTTTAATTTGTGTATTTATAAGACTTTTATTTTTTATTAAAGACAAAGACACAATTTACAGACCCACACGAATTCATTTATTGTCATTGATCAAGGTATGTGGTGTTCTAATAATAACCTGGATTATTTACTATCAATTACCAGTTTGAACAGTTATCTGCATTGTTTTAAACTTAAATTTAAAAAATTAGAAATAGGTACACCTGTTAAATGTCAGTTCACACATATAAAAAAGTAAAATACCTATATTCACAAGCTATATAGAACGAATAATCCTACACCGAGTTTTTGGTAAGAATTTAGTCCAATTACTCGCAATGTAACATTCCCGTCACGTTGATGTCAAAACGCAGTTGCATATTTAATCAGCTATTTACAGCCTTGATATCATTCAACAGTGTCTCCCTTTTTCTGTCCATTTTCGCTCATTACTGATACTAGAAGGTAATTATCGCTGTTTTAATTACCCGTGTGGTATGACTTAATTAACATATTTTGGAAGGTGTGCCGTATAAAGTGATGAATTCCATATGTTACAATGGAATGTTTATCGTAGCTATTTAGTAAAGATTTGCTACGGAGTTCATTGGAATTTGACATAGGGAATAATGATAAAACAATGTCGTTGATACAAATTGTGAACCTGACTTATGAAGATAATACACGAAACGAACAAATTAATGTAGCATCTGGACAAGATTTCTTTGCCTGATTCAAACGGGGCTTAGAAATACTACGCCTTCAATTATCTATTTATGGTAAAATGCCATCCTTAGGGTGAATTGTATCGTGGCGGCAACAATTTGAAGGACAAAAAAGAAATATTTTAATATATTCGGTAGTGCGTCATGCTTTTATAATATACTGAATATCAAGTTTTTTTTGCTACGTTGCTAGTAATGGGACTCGATTCTACCGTTAATCCGACAAATTATCAAACTAAAATCAGATTTAAACTTCAGTAAAACTTGGTCTGTTAAAGTCATACAATAAGCAAAAATATGTTCTTCAAAACGCTAATACGACAATTAAATGAAGAGTATTTTTTCAGCTAGATTGCCAAGACAAACTATATAACTAATTTGTAATACATGTATGTAATAACATTAGGAATGTCCAAAGCTACATAAATCACTATTTAACAAATTATTTTTTCTGAAATGGACTATTTAAAATTTTATTTTGTACATTACATTTATTTGCAATTTGTACATATGCAACCGTCGCAGAAATTATCTCACATAATTATGAATTCGGGTTCTGTTAACAATACTAATTTTAATTATTTGTTATACTATATAATGATACAATTATCACATGTAAATACATCCTTGTTTGATAAATGAAAACGTGACCTTTATCTGTAGCCAGTAGATCGTATGTATCCAGCATTGAGCAATGAAACCAGGAAGAGCATGGCTATAATGGACAAAATGTCTTCAATCCATTGATAAATTAAAGAAAAACATAATTTATTGTGACGGAACAATAAAGAGGATATTTCCCCAAATTATCATAAAAATCTTTTGAAGTCCTTTTAATTACGATATGTTAAAATTAATAAAGGTTAACATCAAGTAAGGGCTTTGACCTAGCTCTTTACGACTTTTGACAAATTACATATTTACCAAAACTTATGTAGGCAAGAGTTACAGCTTTCCATGAAAAAGAACATTTCCGTATTTTCTTTAAATTTTTTTATGATGTGACGCTTTGCTAACTGGTAACAAGATGTCTACAAGAGACTTTATTGGTGCATGCACCAAATATTCGGGCCGTAAATAATCAAGTGTTTGCTTCATAAAAAGCATTCCTTCCATGGTGTAGGTAACAAATAGGTATACAAATTGTCATATCCGAAATTATTAATTCAATGATGCATGTAATGTAATACAGGGTTATTTCATTGTGAAATAGAGAAAACATTTTCAAGAAACATCCACACCGAAAACTGCATAATGTTACGTAGTATATTACCGTGCACCCTAGTACTTGCATTTTAGAAAATCAACATAAACTTTAACTAGTATTTCAGATGAGTAGAAAATTATGTATTGTGCCAGATGGGTGTAGTTTTCGACAAAGTTGAAATTTGTGTTTAAACTTAAAGTTTGATATACAGTAGTTTTTTTTAATGAGAACCATAAATAACAAAAAAAAACCATTTTTATTCAATTTAAAAAAAAACATAAAAAAGTTATAGAGCTTTAAAATCAACAATAAATAAGTTACCTTAAGTTTGTGATATTTTACAACATTCACACTACACATAAAAATAATAATGATTTTTTTTATGTTGGTTTGAATTGATGTGCAGTTACAGAAATAGAGAAAAAGAAATATATATGTTGCATGTGTATGTGTGTGTGTTTTTTATAACAATATGCATCATTGAAAATGGTGGGAAATGGATTCCTCTTATTTTCAATCAATTTAACATTTATACCGTTATTTTATTATTTACAAACTGTAACCGTTATTAAGAATCATATTAAAACGCGTCCAGTGACTAAATTTAATCTACATGCAGTAGCTTTTAATAAAATACAAACTGTATTTTTAATTATAATTTAACAGCAGTAAATTAATCCAACCTGCGCAGCAAATCATGAATCGTTTTCAAACCCATATCATATGACGGACCGGCTTAGTGCCGGCCCGTAATAACTTAGTTTGTAGGTGTGTGCCTTTTGTGCAGAAAAGGAAGATAAAATTTTCTAAGGAAGACTTGCTTTTGACAAAATGTAAAAGGGTTGTAGGACGCATCCATATAGTTCCAGAGTTTTAGTTTTACCATGTTTTCTGAGTCTCTTGGTATAACTCTGAACAGTAAACTGTCGCGGTTTTACACGATCTTTTCCGAAGTGTCTGCATATAAACTGCCTTACACATTAACGAAACAGGTCATGTACTATTTTCACGTCTATGTATTGCAAAACGGAGAAAAAAACAATCAGATAGAAAGAAAATTCTTTGCATAGAAATAAAGATCTTAATTAGAAGACTGTCTGAAGGCACACCCCATACTTTTGAGCTTATTTTGGGTATAATCTTATCTTCCTCTTGAAGAAGGGCATGAGCGAACTGTTTATGTTGTACGTGGAATGGCACGTTTTCTGCCTCTACTGTCAATGTCGCCCTATAAATACTCGATTGATGAAAAATCTGGTCCACTTGACCTTTAAACTGTAAAGCGGAACTCGTACGTGAACATCACGTCTCTAGTTTCCACCCACTGAATTTGCGTTTCTTTTTCATACTCAAACTTACCTTAAAATGTGATGCAGGCTAAAATGATTTATATTTAATTTAAAAAAATCTACTGTCACATCAAGGAAAATAGATCACAAATGTATTTATAGCTCCAACCAACAGCTTTTTGTTTTGTTTTAATTTTTTCCATAAAATAGAATAAGGATGCTGCAACAACTAATGTATACAATACCTTGCAAATTCAAATGTATATTTTTCAGGATGTTGGCAGGTGCTAAACGTTACTGTGATATATGTTACCAACAGCACATGACATCAATAGCTGTTGAATGGTGCCCAGTGTGTGAAGAAAATTTGTGCGTAATATGTAAAACACATCATAGTTTAGCTAAATTAACGAAAACACACGAACTAGTTGCAGTTGAAAAGGTATCAAAATTACCACGGTTTGTAGTAGATATTAAAATAAGCTGTCCATGCCACCATGAGCGATTCGTTTATTTCTGCACCGACCACGATGAGCCATGTTGTGTTCAATGTCTTAAACTAGATCATTCAAGTTGTCATACGTTGACTGCTCTGGAAAACATCGTTCAAGGAATAAAATCATCAACTTCATTCTTTGATTTAGAAATATTAGTGACAGACCTATTGACAAATATTGAAAATATGACTAAAGACAGAAAAGAGTACAGAATGTCGCTATATACCACGGTATCTAAGTGTGTACAAGATTTAAAAGCGACTAGGGCTGCCATTAATGATCATTTTGATGAAATGGAACGGAAGCTTATGGCAAACATAGAAGAAATCTTCACTACAAAAGATACAGAAATAGAAAGCATTCTACATGAACTGGACAATCATAAAGAAAACGCTACAAAGATTCAAGAAAACCTTGACCTTCTTAAATTATATGCATCAGATTTCCAAACCTTCCTGGCAATGCGTGATATTATAAAATCCGTAGGAAAAGAGGAAACGGAAGTTCAATCGTTGCTCAACGGAGATACATTTAAGTGGAACAACTTAGCATTACAGATAGTAGAATTGAAAGTTATCCCAAAAAAGTTGTCTACTCTTGGAAAAGTAGAAGTACAGTCGAACCCTAAAAAACTTAAGTACATAGTTAGAAAAGTGAAAGAAGCGCAGATTTTGAAGAACATGTCGGTTAGTAAGAACAACCGATTAAGTTGGAGCAAGGGCCTTCCACATTTTGATTTCTCATAGTAACATTTATGCAAAATTTAATTATAAGGCAAATTTTATCAACATGTCGAAAAATTATACATCTTTTTATTTCATGTACAAGTAAAATAAACTCAACGTTATGATATTGTCCACGTTATGTTCTGTTAAAATTAACATTTGCCAAATTATGAAATCGGTGACATCAAGTATTTTTTTACGGAGGAATACAGAGGTAACATGCGAGCAAATATTGAATTTAATATTATGCCAGCAATTATACCACTTAGCATTTCTTCCGATAAAAAATTATCTACACAGCGTGGTTAAGGCAATATATTAAACTGATATTGACGATCGCATTGCAATCTACTAACGATACTCATTCCCATGGATATAACGTTTTGATTGGTCAACTGTTTTAGGTTGGGAGAAAATGAGAACATCCAATGAACATTGTTCTTATATTAAAATTCTGGAATCGATTTTCATTCTCTAAGTCAGATTGATTAAAAAACAATTGAACGTTTTCTGTTTGTTAAAATTATTGATATTTTGTCAACTAGTTGAGCTTTATTTTCGACGAAATAATCAGCTTCCGGTACATTCAACGTGAAAAAGAATCTTGCATTGCCGTTAAACGTGCTAGTTCAAAACTGACAACCAGCTATAATTACCAGCAGATATGAAGCCGGACCCCGAAAAGATGAACACTAATTGGAAAAACTTTAAGACGTCTAATTCAATGCTTTATTATTAAAATATTGCCTTAACTATGCTGCGTATCTAAAAATTACCGTCAACGTATTATTTTTAATTCTTTATTGTAAGCAAAGATAGTGATCGTTGGCAATGAATCCTATCAAAGATGTTTATGACAGGCGCTTTTCAGCTTGTAATGACGATTATAGAAATGTTGATCGTAAGTCTGCGTTTCGTTCACTAAAGTCATATAAATTCCAACATTTTCCTTTAAGCTTCCTTTCTGTCATACATCATACAATGAAGTTATTAAATGTACAAAAGTGGTATTTTCATAATAATAGTTTAGCAATTCAACTTCCATTGTTAACTTTCATGTGTTTTCGCATGTGTTATATCTTTAAATAAAGTTATAAAACCTACAAAAGTGTTCCAAAGAGAAAGAAGTCTGTGGATGCGACTGTTAAGATTTTACACTTTCCAAAAAGAGGATTTACGACACATTTTTGGGCTTTGAAAGGCGGGGGTATTTTTTTAATTCAAGGAAAAATATGGAATTATTCAAAAGCAAAAATCTGTCATATCTTCATTTAGGCTCTATGTCTGTAAGGAAAACTATGTTATGCCTTACTTGTATTGGATTACCACACTACACAAAAGTCCATACCAGAACGTTTTACTACTGTTTCACTAAACGTACAACGTACAACCTAAACTCAGTTAGCACTATTAACATGCATTTTTACAGTAATAAAATCTAGCCTTCCAAAATTTGCTTATGTCAACACTACCGTCAGGGTATACGCGACCCCAATCTAAATTGATAATGATTGAAAGGTTCCTACCGCAGGTCAGGGGTTTTCTTCGGGTACTCCGGCTTCCTCCCCAAGAAACACTTCACGCTATTATATAGCTGAACAATTGCTGAACGTGGTGTTAAAGGGATGTAGGAAACTTTCACTGAAAATAATGTGTCAATGAATTTTCTTTAAATTCGCCATGTTGTTAGTTTTTTATCCAAGTTATCATAATTCATAATAAAAAAAGGGGGGTTTCAGAGCTTATTTTTGATGGGCTGAGCACTGAAATTTTAAATTTTCTAATAGATTATACAGTTAAGAGAATAAAAAAGCACTAAAATAAAATATTACAAAAATGTTGCTGTCAAGCACGTGGTATAACTTTAGTGGAAAGAAGGATAGGAGTCTCCGAGTTAGATTTATTTCAATTGTGAAAAAACTGATCAAAAAGTGCTAAAAATGGTAATTGCGAGGTCAAAATTACATTTCTTGTCAAAAACTTCATTTTCGTCATTTCTGACAATACCGAACTCACTTATGTGAAAACTTTTTATTTCAACCATTAATAAATTGAAGTTATAAAATAGGTATAAGACTTTCCTTATTATTTTAAATTTTATGGAAATTAAGAGTTAATAATGAAAGAAATTATTATTACATTTACCATAAGTGTTCTACCTATTTTGAAATTTTCACAAAAAATGGCGGATAGTGGCCTGCATCCCCTTAAACACAGTTCAAACAAATTACATTTTGATTCATGTTCTTCTAGAAATGCTGTAAATCAAATGTGGATCCTTACACATTCGAAAAAAAGTGATAGTGTCGCTTCTATCTAGATCCTTTTGTTCTTGTTATAATATAAAAAAATTATTTTTTCCATATTGAACACTACAATTCCACATACTTATATAAAGTTTAGTTCATGAGTTAACTCTCATTTTCTGTTGAATTCGTGTTGCAGGCTTTTGTTTGTCTGTTGTTTTGTTCTGTATCTGTTGCTGTGTGTCCCATGGCTTTGTATTATTGTCTTAGACTTCAAGATTTGATTACCAATAGTATTGCTTTGCTTATAAAGCAACAAATCCGAAAATTATAAAAATAATACTTGAGATCGGTCTTTGGAGGTCACATCAAATCCATGGTACACAGGTTATGTGTTTTATGTGTGACATCTCTTCCCAATTATGATGATTTGGAATTAAATATAAAGTTTTTTGGAACTGACCTTATATAGAACGCAATATTAGTTCAAAAAACGGGCGCAATATATTTTCTAAAAACCCACCAATTTGATCAGATTTTTTTGTACAACAGATATGGAGCGTGTCAGTATTCTCTTGACGATTCTTATGTTTCGTAAAATGAACAACTAACTGACTGCAACATAAGTTGTTTATTTAACTGCCAAACTATTATAAACTGATACACCATAATCAATCAACATTAATAAGGGTTTAGAGAGTTAAATAGGCGACTATGGTAGTGTAGTGGTTATCTGGTAGTTACTACTATTTTCTACTGAAGTTTGGGGTTTTTTACTGGTGTTCCGGTTTCCTCCCCAATAAAATCTTGAAAACATAACATGGCTGAAACATTGCCGAAAGCTACGTTAACTTGGTTCAAACAAACAAAGTTAAATAAATATTAGGTGAAATAAGACGACCATAAGTTAAATGTCTCATTCCATAATCGGCAGATGTGAGTGAAAACACAGTTTTATCTGGTTCTCTTAAGACAAATTTGTGTTTATACATAATATCAACTTATAAGTTTATATATTTATTATTATATTTATAAATGACTAATTAACATTTTTCATTATATGCTAAAAGTGTGATTTATTGTAAACAATCAACATGCATTTTAACTTTTTCTGTAAATTTAAAGCATATTGAACAATTTTCATGCAAACTTCCACCAAAAGTTTGGTTTTATATAACAGTTTTCAGCTAAAAAAATCGCATTCTGTTTAGTTTTGAGGTAGATAGCCTGTATTCCACAAAAAACCTTTGCATGACTATAATTGTCCAATAGATTAATGGAAATATTCTAGAGACTCATTCTATCATACCGGTGCTCCATACAGTTTTAGTTTTAGTATGTAACGACGGCATCTGTCCACATACGTTTCAAAATGGTTCGATGACAACCACTTTCAACACGGTGGGCGTCATCTTCAACAGAGATCAGAAATATCCGACAATATTACTTAATAACAAATCTAAGAACAATTCCACTCGTTTCACAAGTAAAATTTAGAACTAATTGTCACGTCAAAACAACGAGGAAATACCTTAGGATCAATCCTAATGTCCAAACATGCTCATACAAAACAATGGACACACAACAACATACACAAAAAAACAAACAAAAGCACGACACGAACTCTTAAGCAAAATTATAAGGAACTCAAGTGATACAAAAAAATCTTAATAACTTCAAAAAGTTGCTGAAAAGAAGTTACATAATATATTAACAACAACTCCACTGGTAGATAAAACGTTGACCACTTTCTTAAAAAGTCTGTCTTTTGACGTAAACCCCGGTCCCAAAACCCACAACATATAAAATATATATTTAATATAACAATAAACCAAAACTCTCCAGAAGACTCTTTGCAACACTTTTGCTGGAAACTGTTCTCAAACGAGTTGTACCTATAGTATCTACACCGTGTCGAGAAATGCTGGGTCATTAAGTCGTACAAAAAACCTAAAAGGATAAGTGGCAGGTCTGGTATACTTATGTCTATTTTCTGTCTTAGAAGGATTATAAAGTGGTTGATTTAGTAGACAATGTTTTATTTCGTACAAGGCGTCCTCGACTCCAAACTGAACTGACAAGAATTGCCAGTATACTGCCGACATGAGATCTAAGCGTATTACCAAAATATTTAAAGAAGCAATGCAGCAGAAAAATAGCGTAAAGTGTCATCAAAACTACCACAACGAACACGATGTGAAAAATGATTTCTAAATCGCGAGTTACGCCATTTATATAAATTATCACTTGAAAGCATATCATTACTATTGGTAGAACGGAAGTAAATGTTTTTGCCATTGTCAAAAATAATAACACTTCTTTGATTTGCCTTTCTAGCATTGATCAGCATTTACCCACTTTTACACAAACTATCTAATGCAGTGAATGTAAAAATACTAAATTGTTAAAAAAATACAAAAATTTTATCTTGCAAGATCTGAGAAAAATGTTACTTCTTTTTCAAATTTAATTTATGCAGGCAAAAAAATTCCACACATGTGACCTTTATTGACCAAATCAGAACACAACGTAGTATTCAGTGTTGTACTTTAATGTAGGGTACACAATCTGCTAACCTGTTATACCAGTACACAGTATATCAGTACTATAATTATAATTACCGGACAGGACTGGAAATGTCACGTAAATGTACGAAAATATAATTATCATATTGTATCAGCTAAAAACAAGGGTAAGCTTTTATTTAATCTTATTTAACTTTTATTTAAGATCTTGCTTCTAAATGAATATCGAAAAGAGTCCAAACTAAATTAATGTAATGTTTCGGTGAAAAAGAATAAAAATTACAAACGACATTAAAAGAGTCATTTTCGTTTTAGTTTTAGTTACGTGTATTTTTAACAGTTAAAATTTGCCACAACTGTATAAATTTTAAAGGGAATTATTATTAATTTCAGTATTAAATGCTGGATAGATACCTCATAAAAATAGCGATTGTGATAAAACATTTACGTAAGGACAACCTCAATTTAATTGCTTTAAAACTTGTTTTATCAGAATAAGAACAAGCAGAATATTTGTCACGGAAATTTTCCAAATCGAATTTCGTTTGTTGTTAAAGTCTATCTTGGATCCATTGTCAGATCCTCGTATTTGAAATACGAATTTTTTTTAGTTCACGTGTCAGTGTGCTCCACTATCATTATCAAGATAATCATTGCAAATACATCCTTGTTTGATAACGATCACCTGACCTTCATATGTATACAGTAGATTATCGGTGTCGGCATAGAATTAATTTGAATAAAGGACTTACTTTGAGAAACTAATAGAAGGTCAAACCTCAAATTCTTCTTATGAATTTTACAGGTTGATAGAATTATAGTTATTTTCATTGAAATATGGTTTAATTTTAAAAGTACAAAGTAAGGAATGACATTGATCTCGGTCTTTATCTCACAGACCTTTCACAATTTTCACGCTCATCTCATTGGTAAAGTTAGAATTGAAGCAGTTTTGTCCCCCTTTCTGATATTTCTCTATCTATTATGGATCTAAAGATTTAGCGTCAACCATGTTTTTTGTATTTAAAGATTAACTCTGCAAAAAAATTGTCACAGTTTCACACGCGGCTTCCTATTAGATATCGTCGCAAATCATTAAACTTGGTGTAAACATCAAATAAATAGGTCGTAGGATTTTTCCACGACTGGGCAACAAACAAATCAGAAGGAAAGCAACTTCTTCCCATAGACTTCGATAGACCTTTATTAGAAGAAGCATTTATACGTAGAATAATAATCTGTATACAGCCATACAATAATGTTTCTCCAAAGTTAAAAATATTGATAAGGTAGTTGTTTTAATGATTGTCATTTTTTTAATAAACTGCCAAAATATTGCGGTCTTATACCGATCTGTATTCATGCAAACAACGCCCCGAAACCAGAGTACCCTATCCGATTTGTGTTTTTGTATCATTATTTTGTTTGTCCACGGCTCGTTAGGATGGCAGCTTGCTAAGAACATAACATTTGGCTCACTTGTTGGTTTATTTATTTGTTTTTTTGGAAATGTTATTCAACTTTTTGAAGCGGAACTTAGGGAGCAGATTAATGTTGCACGTGGAATAATTTTTATATTAATTCTGTAATTTTCTTGAATATAAGTTTGAATTGCTATAATTATACCTACATCAGAGAATTGGAAGTCGGTATTTTTACTCCAACGTTCTGTTGCACCTCTAAAATATACTATAAGATCAAACTTTCTTATTTTAATGGAAAGGGAAGCTACTTAACATAAGAGGAAAGTTTGTCTACTTGTAACTCATACACACCTTGTATTAAGTTTGGGCTTAACATCACAAAGTAAATTTATTCTGCAACAACTATTGTAAGCAATATCTTGCAGATTCATGGTATATTTTTTAGGATGACGACAAGAATTCAAAACGAAAAACTAGCATTTATTTTATAAACATAATCTATACAAGTTGAATAAGTACAAAACGAGTGATGTTTCCGAAAAATCGATATATGTGTTGTTTTTTTCCCTGTCTCAATGTAAGAGACCGCGAACAGTTTTACTCAACAAATCGCAAGGTTCATGGTTTCAGAGTTATCTTTCATGCAAGAATGGTTTTAATAATTTTATAATATTTCTGGCAATTAAAATTTTAGGTCTAAAAACGTTTGATAACTTGCAGAGTTCCTCTTGATTTAAAATTTTACATAACAACATTCTCCTTTTATTCTAAAGAACTTTATTCAATAGTTTCAGTTGCCCAAATTTTCTCACAACAAAGCTTTTCACAGTCTTAATTTTTACAACTAATATCTTGCTGTTTCATCTATAAAATTAAATCAAAGCTAACACTGTCTTATTTTTACTGGAAAGGACGCTACATGTACTTTGCTTAAGTAAAAAATAAAAAAAAAACAATGTTGCACAGTTTAAGTGTAAGTATTTGTATCTCCTTATATTATTTTATTCGGGATTTTATTAGTGTAATTATGATTAAACCACCAATGTAAGCTATATCGTCCTGATTCATTTGTATATTTTCTAGGATGTCGACAAATGCAAAACGTTATTGTGATATCTGCAACCAACAGCACGTCACATCCGTAGCCGTGGAATGGTGCCCAGTATGTGAAGAAAATTTTTGCGTAACATGTAAAATACATCATAGTGTAGCTAAGTTAACTAAGACACACGAATTAATTGCAATTGAAAATGTATCAAAATTACCTCAATTTGTAGTAAATATTAACATAAACTGTCCGGAACATAATGAACGATTCGTTTATTTCTGCACCGAGCATAATGCACCATGTTGTTCTCAATGTCTTAAAAAGGATCATTCAGACTGCCATACTTGTACTGGCCTGGAAAACATCATCCCCGGAATAAAATCATCGACCTCTTTCTTTGATTTAGAAAAACTGGTGACAGAGATATTAAAAAATATTGCGAATATGATTAAAGACCGAAAAGATTATAGAATGGCGCTATATACCATGGTATCCAGGTGTGTTCAAGATTTAAAAGCGACTAGAACAGCCATTAATGAACACTTTGATAAACTTGAGCGTACGCTTATGACAAACATAGAAGATATCTTTACTACAGAAGATACGGAAATAGAAAGCATTCTACAAGAACTGGACAATCATAAAGAAAACGCTATGAAGATTCAAGAAAACCTTGACCTTCTTAAATTATATGCATCAGATTTCCAAACTTTCCTTGCCATGCGGGAAATTACTAAATCCGTAGAACAAGAGGAAAAGAAAGTGGAATCTTTGCTTGACGGAGATACGTTTAAGTGGAATAGCTTATCTTTACAGAAAGTAGAACTCAAAGTGATAGAAAAACAATTGTTTTCTCTCGGGAAAGTAGAAGTACAATCGAATCCTAGAAAATTCAATTACGTAGTTGGAAAAATGAAAGAAGCCCAAATAATGCGTAACATGTCAGCTCCTAGGATTGATCGATTACGGTTGCGCAGGGGTCTTCCACTAACTTGAGTTTCTGACATTGATATTTTATGGTCTAATTTAATCTTAAAATTTGCATTTAAAATAGAAAAAAAAATCATCCACAATTTGCTAAATTCTTACATTATTCATACTTTTTATTATACAACTTTTTATCTTGGAATGCACTAGCAGAAATAATTAAAAATTAACTCCCATTGTAAAAAGAGTTTTAAAAAGTAATATAATACAATAAATAATAATCATATAGCCTCTGCCTATGTCTTTTCCTAATAAAGAGGAACCATTGCATACAAGTAAACAAACATTTGAGTAAATACTTAAATTTTTAATTGCCCCAAAAAACATTTTCTTTTGAATACGCTTTGTAAAATAAACCCCTTATTGTTGTTTTTTATGTTCAATGAAAAACAGAGATCAATCAGATAACAGCGAGATATTCTAATACAAAAATGCTTTAGTGCAAAATTGTCCTTCTGACAATGCAAAAGAGATTGTCTTAAGGCCGTATATTGCTGTAAATACACATTTTTCACCATATTTCCGTGTTAATGTAATGCCGACGTATTAGCACTTATTGTGTATAATAAAAATATTTGCTTTTAATCAATGGACCATGCCTAAATGCCCTGTCAAATACGTTTTATTATTTAATTATCGGTGTGAGGTTTTCAACAACTGATTAACTTAATCGTATGATTACCAAATTTTAAAATCACAAGAACATTTTTTGAATTACATTTTTTTAAATGGCTTTAGGTTAATTAATTTCTCTCTTCAATTTTAGAAATGCTTAGTATTAATTTTGATGAAAACTCTGTACATGAAGATTAAATGTCGTAGATGATTTTATTTCCTGCTAATCAATTGATTTGGGTGCTCAGTTGTTTGAACAACACACACCCGCTATGCAAATTCTGATGTACAATCATATAGGACACAATCTTGCTTGGTGTTTTTATGTGTGCGATTTTTTCGTTACCTTTCAAATAATTCACCTATTATACCCATTAAAATATATAATTCACCTTTCGAATTGTCAATTTAGTAATTACTGCAAATTTGTGTTGTTACTGGATTACTTGTAGCATTTTTATGTTATAATTTAATTTGTTTTGTAAGCTGAATGTGATTGATCAATTCAAATGGACAACCCCATATTATACGATATAACTCGCTTTCGTCACATGACCTATTCTTATGCAGTTTCAATTCAATTAGTACCATAAGTTAAGGTCATTACACTTTTACTGTTAAGATTTATAGTTAAAAATAAACTATAAAGGAGTATTTCAAAACTTTCTGAACAGGTTATGTTCTATAGCATGGTTTGGATCTGTTTACACCAATCATAAAGCGCTTCCACGTTTAAAAGGAGTAAACAGACCCAAACATGTTATATTTCTTTAATAAAGCTACTATTTGAGTAGGTGTGTTCCCCGAACGCCTACTTGAAAAAAACAACATCTCATTAGGTAGGGGGATTAAGGGGTCTATGAATGGGGACTGCCATAATTAGTTTAACTGTATTTACCTTGAAAATTATAATGAAGTATAGTAGACATTGAGAAACTGAATTGACTAGAAAAATATAAAAATAAAATAAAAAAAAAGAATGGATGGTTTCAAATTAATTAAAATTAAATTAAAAATTTGACTAAATTGTTACAAAATATACATTATTTGTCAATAAAATAAACTTGTCTTCATTATGTCCAAAGCCAATTTATAAAGCTTCAAAGGAGCTTTAAAAGAGATTGAGATGATGAGTTTGTACCATTACCAATTAATAGTGTTCACATGTCAACCCTTTCAACATTGCAAGCTAAGAAATAATTTAAAAATGGGTTAAAAGTCAAAACCCCCCAACCAGGCCAGAAATAGAGCCCAGCCAACTGGTAGAGGGGATGATTTTATTGACTGTAAAGACAAAGAAAAAAAATGTACTGGGAATCATTGCTATAGCTTAAATAGCAAACCCAAACTAAATGAAGTATGGTTCAGTGTAAATAAGATGTTGGGTAATTCACCGGGAAAAAAGAAATACCTGATTTAATTGCAAATGGCATACATATAGAAACCCCTATAGAAAAGCCATATCTGATACTAACAACAGTTCTACTTGTAAGGATAAACTATGTCATAATATGTTCAAGCACTTGTCAAATAATGTTAAAGGAACGTTACCAGACAGGTTTCATCGACTTAATGACTTACTCCGACTCTGCATCAAAGCTCCTCCATCTCGAATAAGTGACAAAATTAATCTGTGTTTAGTTTAGTGCTCTGTTTCTTTTGGTTACTTAATTATTATTATTACATTATTAGATGTATAGTGCTCACGGGGGGGGGGGGGGTAACTTGGTAATTTTTAGGGTGGGGATGTGCCATTTTTGATTTGAATTCAATACCCATATTTATATAAAATTTCCAATTTTCATGACCCATATTTATATAAAATTTCAATTTTCATGACCCATATTTATATAAAATGAGCAATTTTCACAACCCATATTTATATAAAATGAACAATTTTCATAACCCATATTTATATTCAGTAAACTTAATAGAAGGTCATATTTATATACACAAAATGATAACATAGTGAAGAAGAAAACACAATGTCATTATTAAAATTACATTTTATTATATTATATGGGGCATATTTATATTAAAATGGACAAAAACATGACCCATATTATTATGAGACCAGATTTTTTTTTTTAATTAAGATAAAAAGGCATACCCATTTTTATATAAGATTGTTTTAAAAACTATACCCATTTTTATATAAATTTTCAAAAAAACCTACCCATATTTTTGGCACATATACGTATACCTTTATATAGGAAGTTACCCCCACCCCCCGTGATAGTGCTATATCATGAAATAGATGTAATGAATTTTATTTAATAAAGTGTATGAATAAAGTACTTTTTTTAGTTGGAATTTGTTTTCAACCTTACATTTGTCTGCTACAATATTCATTACTATAAAAAAAAAACAAAAAAAAAACAAAAAACGTACATGTATATATATATTTCACAAGTGAAGATCGATCCCGGATTCAAAATTATTCAAATATGTAAATACCTATATTATATTATGAAATTCCTAATTCTTTTCTTATTTGATATTTTACCTATGCAGGTGACAATAAATTAAACACCCCTTAGAAGACCCATTAATCCCATACATTATTTAGATGTTTTTGTTAATCCAGTAGGCGTTCGGGGAATAAACCTTTGAGTAAATTGCACTATATTTTATTATAGGACTAATTCTGCTTTAAAAGAAGGAATATTATACCATTATTATGTATATAGCGGGGCGTATTTTTGTTGGATATTATAGTAAACTCATTCTACAAAACTACCAAGAGATGGTTATTACACGTGGGTTATTACGTTTTAATTTTCTACAAACTTACTTTTTGTCTTTAAAACTAGCTCTGTATTGTTTAAACATACATGTATTATGTTTGCACCTATTGTTCACATGTATTATGGTGTCACTATAGTTGCTGCATAATATTAGCTGTAACTGTATTATTAGTTTCATTTATGCTTGAGTTGTAGATTATTAGTACACTTTTTACTGTAAAATGCAGTATATAAACAACAATACACCTATCGTATCATGTATGATCTTGACTTGGTACTTTGATAACACCCAAATTCATATTTAAAAATATGCCACCCCACTTTTCAAGAGCTGGTTTAAATATCATGTGCACACTGGCACTATGTGATAAAGATTTGCGAACGTTTATTAAATTTCAGGAGTTGATGCGGAATAGATAGATACGGCTCAAGTGTGACCCACGAACTGACGACGGATAATCCCATCTCAATATACCCCCATTTTTTAAGCGGGGCGTATACAAATGAGGTGGGTAATATGTAACATGTACAATAGCATCAATTGTTTTGCAAGTACATACCACAAAAGAATCATTCTTTGTGCTTTACACAAAGAATGTACATGCATGCGGTATATATTCAACTGAATACCTGTCAAATAACCTGTCATCAAAAAAACATTTTTACGTATTAATTAATTTATATTTACAATGATAAAAAGTATCAGCAAAAATGTTATTTTTTTTTTCTAAACATAGTAATCATGACTCATATTATATTTGATATTATTACTATTATTCTCGTGATATTATTTTCATCTTCTCTAGCCAAGTGTTACGATCAGGTCCCCCCTCTGATATTTTATGTGACAGTACAGTATTACAAATGTGGTGAAATATATTTTACACTGATACATACAAGTCGCTCCTTGTTTTCTATGATCCATTTATAAAGATTGTCTATCTGTATACATGACAAATTTGGGAAACTGTGTATTCACGACCAGGTATATTATAATTAAGTTCTGAAACTATTGCAGCAATATAATCATGTTTTGATGGTGTTGATTGTTTCTTATTACATTCAGTTTCCAAGTAAGTTGCAATTCACTCCTGAATTTGTGTAGACAGTGCAGCTTTTATAATATCATAACTAGCACTTGGTGGCTGAGTGGTTAAGGTAGTTCGTCTACCTTTGATCACATCGTCTGTCAAAAATGAGGATGCGGGTTCGAGTCTCACTGCAGGCAGGGTGCGCTGACTCCAATCTTAATTGACAAGGATTGCCAGTTTTCCTATCTAAGGTCAGGGGTTCTCTGGCTTCTTTCTAAAAAAAAAACAAAAAAAAAACAGAACGCTATGATATAGCTGAAAAAAGTGTATTATTCCTTGGACTAGAAGTTCAACCAGATTGTCATTGGGAATGTTATGGCAGTGCCTCCATAAAGGTTTGTACAACAATTCCATTTACATTCAGAATCTTTCTGTGGCAATAAAAGTGAAATATATGCTATGAAACAGAACAACCATAACTGATATTTTGTACGATTACCAAGGCGGAACATTTGAAATTTAGCATTGCATTTAATATATTCTGTCCACATCTCCCATTTTACAGGCATCATATGTATCACTCAGCAGACATGCACATTTCATTAACTATGCTCTGTACAAGGCAATATTATATTGGATTTTGAGCTAACTGGTTCATCAATGTATAGATCCTCCCATGATCCTTCCTGAGTTGTCTGTTTAATTCACCAGTTGTCTTTTATTTTTTGGTGCAAACTTCACAAATATATTAGTTTTCCAGATTGTCAAACATTATTCTTTTTTTATATGTTTGGTCATCAAGGGCTGATGTTCTTTATGAAATAATGTATACCTCTGTAAAATAAAAGAATGCATTTCTAAGTACACAATACTTCAGCTCAGGAGGATGGTACTTTCCTTGACATTTGACGACACGACAATGTTCACTTTACTTTGAAAATCCCTTTTGTTGTGAATGAAGTGCACTTATTTTAACTGCCTTTGCCTTTTCAATGGGTTACTTTTCGAAAGTGTTGTGATGGTAATTTGTAGTAATACATGTACATCAAGTTCAGTTAACTGTTGTGATGTTCATAATACCCAACCCCCCCCCCCCCCCCTTTTCTGAAATATTTATCAAATGTTAAATGCCTAAAGGAATGTATCCATATGGCCAATGATGTTTTTTTAAATATAAAATATTATTACCTTAACTTTATCTGGCAAAAACAAATTCACACCAAATTCTTTTCCTTTTCAATACATTTTTAGAATCCATAGCAGATATGTAGTTACTGATGTGACGCTATTTGCCTTTCTTGGAGTTATAGTTATTGATATCTTCGTTTTTCTAGGTGTTGGCGAGTGCAATATTTTGTGCTTTGCAGTTCTCGTCGGGGTCGTTACTTCTGGGCTAATTGCTGCGCCTGGTTGACATTTCCATCGGACATTTCAGTAGGCGCCACAGAGAAACGCTGGCGGAGCGCACACATTGTTGACTTGTGAATTTTTATCTAAGCAAACGTATCAGTTCATATTTCTCCTTTTTAGTATGCTTCTTCGATGTATCATATTCGATCTTCGAAAGTATGTTCAATTTTCAAAAACCGCAAACATACGTCATAGAAATCCCATCAACACAGTTCGGTTATGTAAGCCAGAATTTCACATAACTTATTAAAAACACAGGTGTTGACAAAAATCGTACGACTGTCCTTCTTAGGTAGAATTTTTTTATGTATCATTATACACAATCGATCGACGCCATGATTTGTTTACTTTCTTAAACGTACACGTGTTTTTTGTTAAGCACAATCTGATTGGTGCAGTTTTTGGTCCCTGCTTCCAATCAAAACCGTTCCTGTGTGACACCGAAATACCGTCTAGATCTGCCAAGGGTGAAGATAAGAGTATCGGATCGTAACCCTTGGCTAGCGAAGATGTATTATTATATAGATAGAGATGAAATATCGAATTTTCCGAGTGACAGAAATCACGGTAAATCACATGTGAAAGTTATCGTTTATTTTCACTCTCGGGTTTTTTCCCGCCAAAACGTCACAATGGTTTTGTACTATACAGCTATTCATCCGCCGTTCATAAAATTTAGGATTAAGCATGAAAATTTTACGAAAACAATTTTGATCTATATAATAAATAGGATAATCAATTGGGCATCGTGAATATCCAAAATATGATCACTCGTGCCGCATAACGCATCTGATTAAACGAGTGCGCGGAACTTGTCCGCGCACTCGTTTAATCAGATGCGTTATGCGGCACTCGTGATCATATTTTGGATATTCACTCCGCCCAATTAATTATCCTATAATTATTTTATTCGAAGTAAGAGTGATAGCGTCTGAATATATGTTTTCTATTTTATTGGTTTACTTGTATGAGACAATTGGAATTGACCAACTTCCGATTACATTGATAATTTTCGCAGGCAGTGGCGGATCCAGGGGGGGGGGGGTGTAGGGGCGTACGCCCCCCCCCCTTTTTAAAAAAAGGAAAGAAAAAAAGACAAAAGGGAGGTTAACAACCAGCGCCGAAGGCAAAAATGTAATCCCCGCTCGTCCTTGCCATAAATTTATGCATTAACGGTAGTAATTCGTTTATTATTATATCTCTGTTGTATATACTGTACCAAATAAAGGTTACTGAACACTATAAAAACCTTGTTCGTGGCCTTCCTTTTCCGATATCCCCTTTTTACGCTCCCCGCCCCCTTTCGAAAATTCTGTATCCGCCCCTGGCAAGGTCTATTCAAAGCAAACTACCAAAAATCCGTCAATTTAAAGCAAGATACTGCAGTAATAAGTGCTTTCAGTATTTTGATCTTTGTAAGAACCACGTGACAAGAAATGATTTTACTTCCTCGAAACCTGTCCGTCTGAAATGCCAATTGTACAGGTAACTATGGTATTTATACTGCCACCTCTAATAATAATCTTCACCTCCTTTGCTCAGTTTTTGTGTTTTTTAACAAAATGTTCAGTTTATTGCAGAGATATTCCGGGTACATGTAAACACCCCGTGGTAAACACGAATTGGTGTGTTTACTATCTACGTACACGAATACTTAAGATCAAACAGTAGTAAATGCTAATGTAACGGAGAATAGCTTAAACTACCATTTAGTCAGTGAAAGTACTCCTTATGTTAAAAATTACATCCATATGATAGGATTCGTTTAATTTGATATATTTTAGCGCATATGTTTACAATCTATTAATAGAACCGACACGTTTAGAAAATCGATAATGTAATACACATCCCTGCAATTACAGAGATATTGAAGAAATAAACTGTTCCAGTTAAATAGAACTGTCCTGAATGTTGACCACCCTTTGAATTACATTACTGTTTGTTATACGCTTAAACTCTTCCTGCTGACGTCATAGAATTTTGGTATAAAAAGCCGTGAAACACTGTATTTTGTGTCATTCTGTTCTTGACCACCGATCTTTGCGGATCGACTGCTTCAGAATTACAGTGTTGAAGCTGTACAGCCTAAACAAGTAGTTCTGAATAGCTCTCAGTGCTGAAGTGCAATAGGCGATAGTGCTTAGGTGACGTTCGAGTACCAGTGCTATTTGACTGTGTCTTTTAGCAAGGTTATTCGAATAAGATTGTTTAATAGGTTTTGTTGACTTTGAAGTGTTTAGAAGGCAAAGGTGCTATTTGACTGTTTGTCCTTTAGCAAGGTGCTATTTGACTAGGGTTGTATAAGAGATTTTGTCGATTTTAAAAGTGGTTAGAAGCAAGGGTGCTGTTCAATCTCAAGCCTTGTGCTATTTAACAGTAGTGTTTATAAGTTGTTGATTTCAAATTGTTGAAAAGCGGGAGTGTTGTTTGGGATCGCATATCAAACGGGATTCCACAGATCAATCTGACTTACAGCAGATTCGTACCCAAGGGTTAAATACCATAGCCCAGTTTCGGCTCGGTATACACGTTACCCTAAATACTAAAATTTCTATGATTTGGATACCCCTTGCTAACATTGGAGCATTTAACTGAGCATACTAAATGTATGCTATATATACAGATATTTAGACTTCGTGATAGCCTTATAGGTACTCCAGCTTTCCTCCCCCATAAAAACTGGAAGCCTCGATATAGATGAAAAATGCTCCAATTAGTAAATTAGTATTTACAATCCAACGAGGTATGTTTGATACACTGGTTTGATACAGTCTTCGTTTTGAAGCGGCCTCAATGCTCCGTGGTTAAGCTAGTTTTTCTACTGTCGGACTATTGATCACTTGGTCTGTCAGCAATGAGATTGAGGGTTTGTGTCTTTCTGTGGGAAGGTGCGCCCGACTCCAATCTTAATTGACCAGAATTACCAGTTTTCCTACTGAAGGTAGGGGATTTCTGCGGGTACTCCGGCTTCCTCCCCTATGAAAATGTATACTACATTATAGCTGTAACAAGGTTTTATTCAATAATAACAACTTTAAAGAAACACAGTGTATCGATGTTATACTAATAAATTCACAGTATTAAATACAAGAACATTATTTAAACATAAGTCTGTGTAAATACCATGAATAGAACTGAAATTACTGTTGAAATTAATGGTTAAACTACTAACATCACTTTCGAAACAACTTAGTTTTTTCCTGGAACACCAAAGTCACTTTGAAAAGTTAAAGTTAATTGTTTCAATGGTAGTCGTGAAAAAGCGGGATGAATTTGTTTATAAAATTTGAGATTTAAGTTGCCATCTAAATCAGTATTTCTGAAATACTTAACCCTGGATTTCTGCTGCAGCAGCTTAACCACCATCACAACATTACGTCGTAACGAACACACAATACATTTCCAGTAATTTCATGTGGCGGTAAAGCTAGTTAAATTACATTGTGGCAAAGCTTGTAAAACACATACATGTGCGAAGGATTGACCTTACTTTTTGTCAAGATTGTGCCCCCCCCCCCCCCCCGTGGCACAAATTGAATGATTTGAGTAGATTTGAGAAAGGTTAGGTCTGTCACTTGACATGCATTATGCATGAGTTTCTCTCATGAGCGTGAGTTACACTACCACACTATATTATTATCACAAAACAACTCTTACAACTCTTTGTGACTCTGCCAATTTGATCTCTTCGGTTCTTTTCGACTATAGTCGGAAAGTAATCTCGCGGTAAGTGTATAGATGTGTACCCAAAATCGGTCAAAATGTGATGCGGTTAGCCTGTATACAAGCAACACAATTCTAATTCCGATGTCACATCGGACTTGTTAGCATCAGCCGGACACACCTTGCCCCATCTTCACTACCTATGTGATGTTTTCATCGTCGACAAGGACAGACGAACATCATCATACAAACAACACTAATGCAATGAAAAATATTACCCTTTCATTATTTAACCTTTATGTATAGATACATACAGAGCAGAACTAAAAAATCATATGAATCTTTGTATTTTTCCAGCCTTATATTTGCAAATACTGATCAACTCTGCAAAATAATTCCTTACCCGACAACATTTTGATGAAGAAGAGATTGTTTTACAATATGACGTCATTAGTAAAAATGAGCTAACTGTCAATGACGAACTAATCAAATGAATGAACCGAAACGTTACAAACGCAGTCGTGACGTAAAAGATTCATTATACTATAATAACTGAACAAAGTTCAAAATTTAGATAACCTCCTAGGTAGCTTTCCCGACCGTTGACGAAAATGACCGAGAGATGTTCCGATTTGGTCATAAACTGAAACATGAAAGGTAGAACTTGACAATTAACTTTTCAAAAGATTTTACAGAACAGTAGGGGGTTCTGGGAAATCAGGCATAACACCTGAAGTTGACTCTGTCATTATACCTCTGTGATTTTTATTATAGCTAATCTTTACACTCAACTTAGCAACGTATTTAAGTCTAGTTTTTTATCCTGGTTGCCACTGTCTTTCGGAGTATATGTTCCAGGGATCTGCGACAAAAATAAAGCCCGATTTCAAGCTGCACGTTGTTTAGTTAAAGCTTCTGGTGTGTCAATACTAATGTGAATTTATACAACGTTGCATTGTAGTGTTCGCCGTCTTGTTACGTGATTTCATGAACAAATGTCCCAAAACTTCATCGAGTTTAAATGAGACAAACTCCTCGAGGCTTCCGGCCTGACCTGCGTTTTTTTAAATAAGCTTTGAGTAGACGAGCAGCCTCCTGATTGCTTTTATTTGTTTCTTTTACATTGATTAGCATTATTTTCTTTTTATCAATCTTGTCTCCTGCTTGGTAGCTTTTTTTAAAGTTTGTAAGTCTATGAACGATAACTCCACAAGTGACCGAATGTTGTAAAAGTATGGGCCACGTATTAGAAATAAAAGTCTGTGACACTATCGTAAAGAACGGTAATTCCAGTAGGGACAGGGTTTTGACAAACAATGACTCGTTATGGTATAGGTAATTTACGGTTGTCACGTAATCGTCAAAGAGGCAAGGGATTAACAGATTTTTAGGTATTATTTTCAGAGGTGGGGTAAGACTAATTTTGATGTTAATATCTCCTCGCAGGATGTATTAAGGGGGTTCAAGAAACGTGCACTAAAATATGTGCAATAAATCTGCTTCAAAACTGCATAAAATAAGATGGATAACAAATTTATAATACTTAACGTCAGTGTGTCTGAATTGATGTTTTTGAATGACATATGAAAACTGCTTTCTGGGTTCGATCAAGCTAATGCCAATTTTTTAGATCCAAAACTTACAATTAAATTATTTCCATGAGATATTCCGCGTTTTTGGAATCCGACAGTTATTTTAATAGGGCGATTTTCCATAGTTAATTTTGAATATTTTTTAACGGATGTGTTAGAAGTAGTCGATTTTGCCTGCTCGATAACTTTAGGCACTGTCGTTTGCTGTTGACTGGACGAAAGTCTCGTTGCTTGTCCGAATACAGTTGTAGGTCATGAAAACAGACGAACGTTAGTAAACAATATAAGATCCCTCAACATTCGTAACATACATGGCTGACTTAACAATGTAAAATTTCCGTGGCAAAAGTCCAAGAAGATATGTAACATGTACTAGTAGACATAGTATAAAATATGGACAGGGATATTATGAAAAACTGTTTACTAATGAATTTTCGTAAAGCAAATAAAAAACTTGACGCACGGGGAGTGAGATTCTTGCTATAATTGAATGTACATATCTGGCGATTAATTTCTTATTTAAAATTTCATCAAAGATACCAAGGTTTATAGAATTTAATATTTACGCTAGACGCACGTTAGATTTATATAAATAAGCTTAGAACATTAGTGTAGAATTAATATAATTATTCAAATTCGGAAAATATTCGGGACACCGGTAATTGTGTAGTGAATAGGTTATTGGGGCTTATTTTTTTGTGTAATATTTTGTAAAATATATCGTAAAGCGTTACAAAGGATGAATAACTGATCTTTAAATTAAAAAAAGGAAATTATTGTCAGTATAGTCAATAAAATGTCAGACCTTAACAACGGATTAAGACATTACATATGTTTGGTATTTTTATTTTAGAATGGCGACAAGTGACAAATATATCTGTGATATCTGCAGCACACAACATGTGACGTCTGAAGCCATCGTCTGGTGTCCTGAGTGCGAAGAACATTTCTGCGAGAAATGTAAATTTCATCATATGGTGGCGAAGGCAACGAAGAAACATGAAACCGTTGCGATAGAAAAGGTAAAAAAATTCCCCTCGTTTGTTCGAAATATTAGGGTGAACTGCACTGAACATGATGAGAGATTTGTTTATTTTTGCAGCGACCATGAAGAGCCGTTTTGCTTTGAATGTCTTAAACCTGCTCATTCTGATTGCCGCAATTTGACCTCTATACAAAACATGGTTCAAGACGTAAAATCATCGACTTCCTTCTCGGACTTGGAAGCACTGGTTGCAGACATACTAACAACATTGACAATATGACCAAAGACCGAAGAGAATACAAAGAATCGTTAAGTACTATGAAATCTAAGTTTGTACAAGATTTAAAAGTTGCTAGAGCAGCCATTGATGATTACTTAGATCAGCTTGAATGTCAGTTAATGGTAGAAATGGAACAAAGTTTCGCTCAAAAAGAAACGGAAATAGAAAAACTCTTACAGGAACTGGCCATTCATAAGGAAAGACATTCCGAGATTCAAGAACAGCTTTGTTTTACAAAATCTTTTGTCACCGATTTCCAGACTTTTTTTGCAATTCTTGATATTATCAAATATATGGACAAAGAGGAACAGGATATTCAAATTTTACTTGACGGCGATTCATTTAAGTGGATTACATTTACATTTCAACCAATAGAATTTGAAGTGATTGAAAAAAAAATGTCTTCTCTTGGGAAAATACACGTACAGAAGAACCCGTGCAAAATAAAGTTGGAAGATCGTAAAGTGAAAGAAGCACAGCTTATAGGTAACGTTTCAAGTGCTAGGAACATACAGGACATACGTTTAATAAACAGAATGGACGTTTCTCTTCCCAAGCCTACCGGGAAGCATAAGAAGAGCATGGAAATTTTAGACTGTTGCATTTTACTAAGTGGAAATTTAGTTTTTACAGATCGAAATAACAATCGAATTATTATTCTAGATAACGAAGGCGCGACGATAAAACAAATAAATCTGTCATTTTCCCCCGGGAGATTTACCTATTTTACTAATGCTTGTGTAGCTATAATATCATCAAAGACGATGTTTGTGTTAGATTTACTGAACGGTCAAGTTGTAAAGAAAATAGATATGCAAGACATCGGGAGTTCAATTTTAAAAATAAATGACTATTTTGCAGTTGAAACCTCCTTAGGTTATAATTTATTAGACTTGCAGGGAAATTTGAGGGAAAAGCTATCTGTGCCTTTTGTTGATTCAAATTACCATGCTTTTGCTTGGATAAAGGACAGTTTGTATTATGTGGAGCCTGAAAGTGACAAACTGCAGTGCTGTGATTCAAAAGGTCACTTGATGTGGACTTTTCAGAATAACGCCTTTAAAATTCCTTATGGTTTAACATCGGACAATGACAACATTCTCTTTGTTGCTTGTTACGCATCTAACAATGTTTTTGCAGTGTCAATGGATGGTAAATCTTTCAAAGAAGTCATTAAACCTACGACAAAATTGCTACAAGCTGTTGCAGCATTTTACAGCGTCGAGAGAAAAGAGCTACTGGTTGCAACGTATGGAGGCAATGTATTACTGTATGATGATGTGTGTATTATGCCTGGTGAATAATTATTGCGACATTTTTCTAATTGTCAGGATATAAATATGAAAATTAATCAGATTTAAAAGATGTGATGTGTCAATTCACATTTAAACAATAATTTTTGAGAATGATGTTTGTTTGTTTTAATGGTGTTTAACGCCACTTCAGCAATTTTTCAGAAATGTCATGGCTTCCAGTTTTTATTGGGGAGGAAGCCAGCGTACCCGGAGAAAACCCCCGACCTTTGCGAATAATAAATAGTACAGCAGTAGAGGACAGTTATGTTTTTTGCTATTGTTCTTAATAATTAACTTGGGTCTTTTCCCGGTTGTTGGCTTATATCTTGAAAACGGTACGTGTTAATATAAAAAGTTATTAAAGTGATCAGTAGGAAAATAACTTCATTTTGACCCCATGGTCAAAGGTCATGGGTCAAGGTCATACCATAGCAACATGGTAACCGTTATAAAAAGTCCTTAACAACATATATTTTTAAATCAGGATTACATACTTTTATGAAATATGTCATTTTACAAACGGAAGTGAAATTTTATCCTAGTGTCGGTCATAAATAATTAGTCCTTTACAAGCATAGATTGTATGGCTCTGGAACACTTTGCCTTACTCAATGACTATTAGTGACATTTTGTCCTAGCAACAGACAAAGAGTCCATAGCATCCACATAGTTTCTAACTTGAGACAGTACTTGGAAGACCTTCGCATTTGTTATAAGAGAAAATGTCTTTTTATATTGTTATATTTTGTTCGTATAATTTCAAAAAGATGAATGGTGTCGATCATAGATTGTTGGATTACAACTTCTTTAAATCTTATAGTTTAGCAATAGCTTTTTAATATTCGTCTACACGTGTTTTCAATCGCGCTCACAAAAAAAAACATGAATTGGTTTGTTACAATCAACTTGTACGTGAGGGAGAAACATAGGCGCGGATTGTTTTTACACTTGATATATTCATTGTAGAAAATCACTCCAAATCTGTGTTACGAGCGCTATTTATGAAATACGCAAATACATGTTTTAAAAATGTTAAGAAACATATTGATATGTCTTTTTAGCTTGAGGTGGAAGTATAACAAACGCTATCAATTTTTTTACAAGATACATAAAAACAGTTATATGTGCATATGCATGTCTCCCTGAAAGTAGAAATTAATAATAATTTTAATAGTATTTGCTATCTTGATTAATAAAACTCCTCTTGAAAACATTGCGTAAATTGGTTTTAAATACTAACTGAATTGAAGTGTTCCAAGTCAAAACGTTAAATGGACATTTTATTCCTATCTGTACCGACTTTATTAACTGGAACAAATGCCAAATTGAAGTGTTCTAAGATATGTGGATATGTCTTACAATTCTGATTTTATTGACGAATGATTGTTAATTTCTAGTAGGTTGATAAAGCAATGGTTTATGACAGTTATCAGGTCGTGCAAAGTCACATTTTATGGTCGCGATAATGAATTGATTCATCTTATATCTCGCAATGATGATTTCTGATATTTGCAAATGCAATACCAGTCTTCACTAGTTCTTGCAACCCATTTCGACAAAAAAGTAGTACTACAAATGTCATTAGTGAAGCATAAAATACTAACTACTATTACAAAAACAGGAGTACAACCAGGTGCTCTGGACAGGTAAGCGTTTCCTGTATCATTTAAGACAACAGTCGTGCTCTTTTTTTATCAAAAAGATAAATGTAGTGAAATAATGTACAGACGAACTATGGGACACCTCCCTTGTTTTTATTGATTTAATGTTTCCTTGACGCCCGACAAGCAGTATTTCAGCTATTAGCATGTATATTCTGGAAGAAAAAAGTTTACATACAATAAATCAATAAATTACAAATTATCAGAACAATTCTAATTGCCTCCTATAAATATTGAGTACGTACTGTGTAAGGGCGGATAATTAATCTTTTTGTACCGGCTAAAACTACTCTTATCGACACCTACGAAAAAGATTTTTATCGTCTGCCAGCAGGCTTTCCGTTTGACACATCAACCCCTTTCCCTGACGAGAGGGCATCTACAAAGTTAAACTAGTTAAAGCGTTCATGTCGCGTATTTCTTTTGTTGTTTGTTATTTTCGTGAGATTTTTGTTAGGTGTAGCCTTCTTTAAACGTCTTGTTATTTCAGGAAAAAAATTTACATTTAAATGAAGAAAATTCGACAATATCTGAAAAATGTCCTAACCCAAAAACAAATAACAATGGTTTACAACCAAGTAGCTTACCTAAATAAATTTTTATAAAGCGGCACCAATGATCATCTTATTAGAAAGCATATTGCCAAATGAATCATTTCATTGCAGAAATGATCCTTAGATGATGAGCTGGTGGCACGCTGTTAAGGTAATCGTCTACTATTGATCACACCTTTGAACACTGTGAATTCGAGCCCCACTGCTGGCAAAAATTGGTATCTCCTACCTAAGTGCATCGCGCTCAACCGCAAAATATTGGAAGGCCAAATAATTAAGATCACGAAGACCTTGTATTACAGTAATTCAAGAACGTTGCCGTATACCAAATACCTTATACGACGTGGGAACGAATGATAATGTGTCTGAGTAAGGTGATATATGTTTACTCTTTTGTTTGCCAAAACCATAAAAACGGACCTTAAGTGTGCGGTGGACAAGAAAAGCATTCATAACTATTCTTACCTACTGACACAGTAACACTCATACCTTAGATACTGCGAAATTTTTATGGTTGAGAATCAAATTTCGGGGGAAATTCCATCAATAAATGCTCGCAATAATTTCTGAATTTACCATATGTCAGCCAGTTGTCCGAGAATCTCCAAACCTAAATGTATCGATTGAGACAGAGATTTCAGAGTAGGTGAGCAAATAAAGCGGTATGTCATAAATGGTGGGTACGATAAAGGGTGTGATAAAGTTGCGCGATCAATATGGATTGAACACAGTTTACTATATCACATACTAGTATTCAGAACTACTGTATCAACTGCTGCAAAATAGCAAGGAAACCGACCTTAAAACAAGAGCTAAAAGTCAAGGAACAATTACAATCTGGATATAAACAAACATATACCTGGCAAATCAAACCCAAAAAACAGTAAGTTCGTAACCCCAACCCAATAAAAACCATATATGCAATCAGGTGCTCCAGACGATTAAGCTGTGTCAGCCCCTTATTAGACACCCGTCGAATTACTCATTGTCATGACTAGGAAAAATTCCAATCTAAGGATAGGTGTCAGCAAAAATGTTCGCTCGCATTTGAGAGATGGATTTCCCATAAGAATCAATTAAGTCATAGTGACGACCATAGAACTTCTGAAGGGATAACATCAACCATGAATAAAAAGAAACACGAAACCCCAAAAACTGAGAACAAGGAGCGAGTCCATGTGTTACCAAAGGATAAGCAACCTCTTCTTCTCGTGTGGCACCGGTCATATATTATGCCGAAAAATAACCCCAAATTTTGATTCAAAGCTATCCTGCTGTGGTCATAAGTATTGACATTCATAAGGCTCCATTAGAGTTCGTAACGCCACAAGGGCAATTGCATTTTCTATCCGCCTTTAGATCAAGTAATCATTTTATGAGTTATGAAAGTTTAAAAAAGAAAAGGAATTGTAAGAACACATGTAAGAAGATTGTAAGAAGAAGGCATGTCGATGATTGGATATCTTTTGTTCATTTTAATACAAAACTGATTATACACTTGAGAACAACACACCCCCTTTTACCCCCATTTATCTCTCTTTTTAATTAAAAAATTTGTTTTAAATGTATGTTATATATTTCTGTGTGTTTTCTAAATTGATACGAAAGTAAAATATTGATTTTATTAAAAACAAGAATAATTGGTGATATGATGTCACCTGACTTAGCTTTAGTTTATTTACATTAAAAAGGGAAAGCTCCCGTATCTGACATTATTTTGTATGAAGTTATCAGACACAATAGTACAGTTGCAATAAAATTATATTAAACTAAATTATTTAATCTTATACTTCAGTCTACATTCTGTCCCAAACAGTGTAATAAATCTTACTTAACAATGATTTTAAAGCTGGTGACAAAAGTAATCCTGCACATTATAAGGGTATATCCTTGATAAATAATCTTTCGAATATATTGAGTAGTATTTTGAATAACAGATTAATGAATTTAGGAAGGATAAACTCTCAAACTCCCAATTTGCATTCACGGAAAACCATAGAACACGTGATATTTTATTAATTTTAAAGACATTAATTAATAAATAGATACAAAAAACTAAATTTACTTATGTTTTGCTGACCTTAAGGGAGCATTTGGTTCTGTTTGGCGAAATTGCCTTCTTTATAAAATGGCTCAATTGGGCATCGGTAAACCCTTTTATAAAATCAGAAACAGAATCTGCATTAAAGATTGATGATGTATGTCATTAAAAGATTCGTCAAGGCGATACTATAAGCCCCACTTTATTTAATATATTTATTAATGATATAAATGATATTTTCCTTGATGATTTATGTAAAACATTAACATTAATTGATATAATGTTGGTTGCCTTCTATTAATAATCCTGTCAGAAAGCAATGATGGCTTTCAACATTGTATCAATAATCTATTGATCAGAGTATTTATGATCAATGGCAGTTAACTGTGAACATTTAAAAAAAATTTAAGCTGAAAAGCCACTTAAATAATATGAAAACGAATGGCAGAAACAGCAATAGAAAATAAATTTCTTGATTCAGTGTTGAACCAAATGGAAACTTTTCTTATAGTCTAAATTATTCAGCTAAAATAAGCCAAAAAGGTCCTTTTTGCCTTGTATGAAAGAATTGCAGACATTCGTAATGTACCAGTAAAAGTAGCTTGTTCATTGTTTGATTCCTTAATTAGACCTGTTTTCAGTAACAATGCTGAAATATATGCATAATGGATTCATATCTTCCTTATTATAGAGGTAAAATTCGTGCAAAAAACAATCAAAACATAGATTACTTCTCTTTCACAGATAAAACATTATTTGAAAAAGTACATTTGTCACTTGCAAGAAAAAACCCATATAAAAGTGCAATCATTACTGGTTTTTTCATTAAGAAAGGGCATTTAATCGGATTTGTATAGACATTATAACAGACTTTTACTGATAAAATAGTAAAGTTAAACGATCAAAATAAAATATTCTTATATACTGACAATGAAAACGAAATTTTCGTTTGGCATGTAGCCATGCATAAATAACCCCAAACAACTCCATTTGTTAACCTCTACTTATGGCTACATAAATCCCATCTTAAGTCAAGTTTTCGAATCTTACTCTATATACGATTGGAACGCAAGGAAGGCCAATTGGATCCAAAAGAGTAAGACGTCGACAACGCCAAATGGAATCGAAGCAAGACGACATTTCCGAGGAAACATGCTCACCCCTCAGCGGCGTCGAAACCGACTTGCATGGACGCGATGGGCACACAGACAATTGGCATCTGTGTTATGGTCCGATGAATCCTGTTCTCACTAAAGATACAGTGACGGACGAACACGTACTTGGAGGCGTCGAGATGTGTTCAGGAGACAGACGTTTGGGGTGGGTGTAATCACCGGACTAATCTCATTGTGATTAAAAGAAATTTGCCTTCTGTTATCCCGTTTCTTCGTGGGAATCAGAAAGTTGACGTTTTCCAACAAGACAATACCCGCGCTCATTCCGGTCGCGTCACAGGTGCCTTCCTCAACGCACACAATGTGCGCACTCTTCCATGGCCAGCGTTTTTCTCCTGACTTGAGTCCGATAGAACACCTATGGGATCAACTTGGAGAAGACACAACCACCACCGATCACGCTACGTCAGCTTGAAATTGCGCTGCAAGAGGAATGGAACAATATTCCACAAGAACGAATTCGTCGTCTTATCCGATCAATTCCACGGAAATGTCGCGATGCGTTGCAGCAAATGGTGGACACATTCGTTATTGACCATGGGAAAGTCAGAATTGACTAAGTATTCGTTGAACAGAAAAGAATAGACATTAATTTCAAACACTTATGTCAATGTGATGTTATTGTTCAGAACTTCAAAATATACCAGTGGTTTATATTGATGTTGTTTCTATATACAATTTTATTTATGTAAATTATAGTGTTGCGTTTTCATTGGCAGTCAGTATAAAAAGAATAAAGATAACCTTTAAACCTGATCTTTATTTATCTTGCAAAAACATAGAAAACTAATAACAAAATTCCGGATACATGATCATTCCATAGAAATTGTGTCTTATGAAAAAATACCCCGAAATTCCTGACTTTGTCATTTCTGTCCCCTTCGGAACCAATAAAAAAGATGAAACCCACTTTTTCTTCTCATGTTAAAAAATCAGCTGCTTAGGCAAAATTATGTTTCAGAACGATTAAAAGAATATAAACATTTAAATGCAAACAAAAACCAAACAATTTTCCACAGATACAGAATTTAGCTTCCTTTTTAAACCAGTCAATCGACCTGAAATCAAGGGAATTATGATATTTATCTATAGAATTGTTTGTTGTTATGTCTTTATTTGTTTTTTTTCTATGCGTCACTTGATAATAAATTGATTAAGGCAACTAGGGAGACCTTCGTCATACATGGTCCTTGCGCGACGCGGATGACTAATAGGAGCGCGTTAAAGATTATTTGACCACGTTTCCGACTGATTTTAAAGAATTTCTCATTCTATAGTACATGTAAGTACACGTGGTCCGAGCGGACAACAAACTAAAAAATTACGTCGGAAATTGTTCCTAATTTCCTATCGTATCACGTGTATCCGTTAAAATGCACGTGGAATGGTAGATTTTTCTTCAGTCAGTGGTTTTAATAACTCTTCGAATGGCACACTTTCTAAAACGACGTCTGCAGACTACAATCGACATTCTAAAGCGAATGACGACATTTTTAAAACGCTGGTGAGCACAGTTTTTTATTTCGAATTTTTCACATCAGTCGGATTCCACAATACGACCACAACACGTTTGTTTTCGTGTAAAAACGACCTACACAAAAACAAGTGACTAATGATTCACCAGAATGTCGAGTTGTCATAGCGTGTTTAAATTGGTTTGAAGTTTTATATCGTTTAATCGGAAATGGGGGAGGGGTTGTGAAAACTAAATCTGATCAAACTATCAAACAGTTTTTTTCCTACGCTAGGCATGTAATGTATACAATATATCATGTTTGGTTGTGGTTTTATACAGTTAAGAAAAAATATGGCCAATCTTAATAAGTAAGTAACCAGACACATTTGGTCGACTAGACTGAGTTTTGAAAAAAAGGTTTTCATTCACAAGAATAACAAAATATTTTCAAATTATTTTTTATCCAAACCGAACTGAGGGTCGTACTTTACTTTCTTTAACGAATATAATTAAAAAGATTTCATATTTATATAAAAAAACATGTTACATTTCAACTCACAAAGTCGAAAACTCCACGAAATACGACAGCAAAATCTTCCAATCAGCACCAGCGAAACGCATCACGTGCTCAATTTAAAATTTGTGAACACTTTTTACCCGTGCAAATATTGAACAAGTCGGACTGGTTTGTAATAAAAGCGCAGTTGAATGTAAGTTATGATAGATATTTTTATTGTTTAAAATAAGCTTTGAAATATTTATTTAGAATAATTATTATAAATTATGCCTTGACGTAAATCTTTAAGTCTAGGATTATAAAAACATTTAAAAAATATTGTGTCCACTGCTGCACAGTCATGACAGTAGGCTGAAAAGAGTAGTTGATTTACTCAACAATTTTTAGGTGCGCTCGAATTGAATAAGACTTGCGGCTACCCACTGATGTTGTTCTTCAATGCATAGTTTAGTCTTTTTCAATGTAAAACGTGGGAAGGGGATTCTCTGAACTTCAAATAATCAAATTATGTCATGTCTTTCTCTTCTTTTTACATACAAATTTAATAAATTTTTAATGTAAGTGGACGGAGATGTTATACCCTTTCCACACTCCTTATAGTATGCTTTTTAACATTCACAATGTGGAGCTTGTTTTCGGGGTGGCATTATCTGTATCTGTATGATTTGCAAGAATATCTCAATCAGGTTAAGAAACTGCGCAAGTGTTAGTCACACTGCAGCTATTTATTTACAAACTGACAGTTCATGGTTTAGAGGGTTTCGTACCATGTCCGTTTCTAATTGTCCGAGAATCCTCTGCTGTCCACAAAAAAGCATTGGACGGCAGAGGATTCTCGGACTAAGTACACTCGACCCGCAGTGAGACTCAAACCCGCAACCGCAGTGTTGACAGACCACGTGATCAATAGTAGAGGAACAATCTTAACCACTCGGCCACCGACGCCTCTCATCGAATTTGTCTAATTGGTGACTGTGACCATACTGGGAGGGTTCCCAGTGCTCGACCAACAGAGCAGCCCAGCGCGTCCCCCGGTAGCTGATAGGGGAGACCCTCTCGTTGGGGGTTGTCAGGTCATAATACGGAAAGCCTGACCGCGGACCGTAGTGGGTGAGTGTTTGGAGAGTGCCACGCTCCTTGCACGTTAAAGACCCCTTTTGTAGATTTCGAAAAAGAGTAGGCTCATTGTAGCCGCTACAAAAGGCTAAATTTGCTGCACCTACCCAAAACTCCATACTTTTCCAGTGGCAGTCAAAATTGTATTCCCTGTGACCCATCCCACCCCCATTTTCCGTTGATTAATTGTTTGTTAACTTGTTCCCGTCCTGAATATAGCTGAAATACTGCTCGCTGGACGTAAAGCAGACATCCAATCAATCAATCAATCTAATTGGTGAAAGCCATAAACATCAACGAAACCCATACAAGGTGACTTTGATTTTAACTCACTGGGACAAGTACTATCTAATGTTAGAATTAATAACGACTTTGTTTGTTTGTTTGTTTTTTATTTCTTTTTATTAAATCCATCAATGTTTTATATATGAACGTGGTGCCAATTCCCAGACTAAGGTACTGAGGGTTTTTTGTGACAACAAAATCAAAACAAATTTTTAAAAATCGATATTTGCTACCTAAGTTTACAAATCTGATTGACAACATTACTTCATCATTCGCATAAATCAGGTCTTAAGAGGTTAGGTTTTATTGCAGAAATGAGAAAGATGCAAAAGACTGCAAATTATGGTGAATTTTGGCAAACAATAAACTCGGAGTGTGTTCGTCTGCAATCATATTTTTGTCAACACAGGCTGTGCTCTGTTTGATGACTTTGATGGGAGGGAAGAAGAAACTCTGCATTGAATTGAAAATATCATCTATTACTTAATGACGAAAACACAAATTAAGAACAATAAAACATATATACATACAAATAGATAGAAATCGAAACTACAATAATAAATAACCCATCCCATCATAGGCCAGAGTATTTGAACAAGTTTTGTGACAATACCCCCCATCCAAGCCTGTGTTGAAAAAACTTATGAAAATCTAATACCCATTATTAGAAAATAAAGTCGTACAATTATAACGGCAAGAAAAAATATATATAAATAAAGGAAAATATAAAATATAATGTAATCAAGAGGTATTAACCCGCGTAGTTAATGTAAAGTGTATATATACATAACAACATGAAATACAACTTTGTAACAGTTTGCCAGATGAATATTGGTATTCATGGACATGCATGTACAAATTCCACAAAAATAAAAATAAAAATAATATGGAATAAATTGCATTGTATCATAATTCATGTTTCACACAGCAAGCATGTTCGCATTATTTCATCAATAAAAAATTAACACCAAGAATGGCATAAAAGCGCCACCATAATTGGCGACTGTATTTTATTAAGATTATATTGATAATAAGCATAATAAAATTTGTATATACATTTAATCGAGGTTCAAACAGAACCTTCATGGTCCTTTCCACCCGAGCTGCTTGAAACAAGAAAAAAAGTATCAGTTTTTACTGGTAGATACGCACTAATACCCAAAACCCTACTGTTTTAAGGATAAAAGGGAAAGCGATAATATAGAACATATTAATTAATCACTGTCAATGTGGACTTGAGCTTTGCATTGAAAGTGTACAGTAGTTCTGCTGACATGCTCAAGCACAACACACTGTTGTCGAAACTCCTACTAGTATTCTGACTAACAGCATGACCATGACAAAGAGAGTATGCTGGACGCTTAGTCATTGAAGTATTCCTTAGAACGATAGACTTTAAACTTTAAACTTTGTTGGTTTTGCCGATTCCTTATTATAAGGAACAATTAACATGGTGTATAAAAGAATTGTATCGAGAATTATTTGTGTTTAGATAAATTATGAAAATTAATTATATTAATTAAATAATTTAATTCACAAAAAAAAGAATGTAATTGGTTACTTATAAATAATCAGCTTGGGACGCAATTTGTTTTAAATCAATATGATAAGCTTATAATTTTCGATTGAGAAAAATCATGTTAATTCAATTAGTTGAGTCGCTGAACTTTGCCGACAATTATGGATGCTTAGGAAAAATTGTGCAAATTTATCGCCAATACTTTTAATGATATTTTCACGATTATCATTTATATCAGCTTGAACCGTTATTTGTGTTGCATTAAAAGCTATAAACCTGGTTTGGTTCCCCCCTTTTCACAGGTGTCGCGTGTGGTGAATTACAATTTCACATCTTTTCCATGGATATTAAATCCTTAACGGCGACATTGGCTTAAAATTCATTTGACAGAATTTTTTGCGCTAAAACTGTTTAAACTCTATAAAATTATTAACAAATAACTAAATTTTGATTGATTGATTAACAACTACATTAGAGGACTATTCAACGCGTGCCAATTGAATTATATAATAAGTACATTACACATTAATACCGACCGAGTAAATAAATACATAGTGCACCTTTTAAAAACAAATTTCATCGTATTAAATATTCTGGCAAACAAATTTCGTTTCATGTCCATATTTTAGTTTTATTGGGTATTCTATGGTATTCTTAAGTATTTTTATGATTCGCAAAAATGGACCTTCACAATCGACTTACTTGGATCATCTTGAGAATAACTTTTTGTGATGAACGTACATGGTAGGTGATCAGTTTCTAAGAATTTCTGATATTAGTATAAAATTTATATGTACAGATTCGGAAATGTTCGCGTGACATAATTTATGTAGTACTTGTCCTCCAAATGAAAAGCGAGTTACTGATAATATAGTTCAATAAATTCAGAAATGACATGTCTTTGGTATTCTTTTTAGAATGGCAAATTCTGACAATCAAAAATGTGATATCTGCAGCATACAACACGTGACATCAGAAGCAATTGTTTGGTGTCCAGAATGCGAAGAAAATTTCTGCGAGAAATGTAAATTGCATCATACAGTGGCCAAGGCGACGAGGAAACATGAAACCATTGCAGTTGAAAATGTATCAAGGATGCCGCAGTTTGTTAGGGATATTGAGGTCAGCTGTTCTGAACATGACGAAAGATTAATTTTTTTCTGCAGCGAGCACGAATTGCCGTGTTGCGTGGAATGTATTAAACGGAATCATTCCCATTGTCAAAGGTTAACTTCAATACAAAACATCGCCCAAGACATAAAATCATCAACTGCTTTCACTGACCTAGAAACATTGGTAGAAGACATACTGACAAACATTGGCAATATGACCAAAGACCAAACTGAATACAAAGAGTCGCTTGGTAATATGAAATCTAAGTTTGTACACGATTTAAAAGCTACTCGAGCTGCCGTTAATGATTATTTTGATAAACTTGAACATCATTTATTGGTACAAATAGAAAACATTTTCGCTAAAGAAGAAACCAAAATAGGAAAACTCTTATATGAACTGGCCAGTCGTAAGGACAAAGCTTCAGAGACCCAAGAACATCTTGGTCTAATGAAATCATTTGCCTCAGATATCCAAACGTTCTTGGCTATGCATGAAATTACTAAATCTGTAGACAAAGAGGAACGGCAACTTAAAATGTTACTTAACGGCGGTACGTTTAGGTGGATAACATTTACATTACAACCAGTGGACTTAAAAGTAATTGAAGAACATGTGTCGTGTCTTGGAGAAGTACATGTGCAGGTGAACCCGTGCAAACTTAAGTCGGTAGTTCGTAAAGTAAAAGAAGCACAGCTAATAGGTAAAATTTCAAATCATTGGAATATTCAAGACATAAGCTCAACTAACAAAATGGACATTTCTCTTCCAATACTACGAAAGAAACCTATGGAAAGTCGCATTTTACCAAATGGAAACTTGGTTTTCACGGACCTAATGAACGATCAATTTGTTATTCTTGATAACAAAGGCAATATAATTAAGAAAAAAATCAAAGTTATTTCCCCATTTCAATTAGCTTTATCGTGGATGTTCTCAGAGCTATAACATCATCATCAAATAAAACGTATTTGGTAGCTTTAGATAACGGTAAAGTTGTAAAGAAATTGGTTTAAGAGAAATTGGACGTTCAATTAAAAAAATTGATGACCATTTTATATTTGAAAACAATTTCGGTATGGCATTCTGGACTTCCATGGAAATTTGCTAGAAATATATCTGTATCCAATTTAACATCTCGTGCTTTATCTTGGTTGAGAAACTGTTTATATTACGTAGACCCTCCAGTCAACACGCTTCCTGTGCTGTAATTCAAAGTGCCATCAGATGTGGAGATTTCATCATGATGAACTTAAAAGTCCTTATGGTTTAACATCAGACAATTTCGACATTCTTTTTGTTGCCGCTTTTGAATCAAACAACATTTTTGCAGTTTCCGCCGATGGAATATCTTTCAGTGAAGTCAATAAACCGTAAACGAATTGCAAACAGCTGTCGCTGTGTTCTACAGTGTAGAGAGAAAACAACTCTTTATTACAACAATGAATGGAAATGTGTTACTCTATGATGATGTTGATGTTTTAAATATTGAATCTAAACTCGACACTGTTGCTCATTATCCCACACAATTGGCCATTATAGTTGTACATGACTTTGTCTCTATTAAGCACACTCTGTCTAATAGGCTTGGAAATAAAAGGTTTCTTATCAAAGATACTGAGGTGAACATGTTTTGTGCCCCAGATTTGCGTTTCGTCTGAAAAAAGAGACTTGTCCGTGGCATTATAACCAAGATTGTTGAAAGTCGTTGGAAAACTTTTATCAACTAATTTCAGAAAGGTTATATGAAATACGGAAACGACATTTACAGCATTTGGAGAGCTTAGATGTGTATATGGCATGGGATGATGTTTTGACTGTGGTGTGCCAGAACTATAAATATGCAAACCGGGGAGCTGGTCCAACTCTGCATGTACAGACAAACAAAAGTATTCATAACACCAAATCTTGTTCTATCTATAATATACATGAAAAACATTGGCCATTTTGTTTGTTTTATTTTTAATTTGCTTTACTACAGCATTTTTCAGCATTTTTATGAAGTCCAGTTTTTTTGGGACAAGAAATTGATTTGTATGTTTCTTTAATGTAGTATAATGCTGCTTTCAGCTATTTTTCGGCTATTTAATGGAGTTTTTATTTGGAAGCGACTTTGGACCTTTAGTAGGAAAACAGCAGTAGACTACTTGTAACAGTAACTATCTTCATACTCGGCCACTAAGGGCCCCTTTGATCTATTGGTGTTTTACAACAAACACTCGCATCCAAAATACTGCAAAATGTGTTAAAATCTGTTATCAAATTTTGTGGATTTATATAGTGGACCTATGGCCATCTTCACAAACTTGAATGGATACTGCTCATAAATATTATTATATTTCTCTACATAGATTTAGTTTTTTTATTATTGATTATTTAAATGGTTACTTAACATCTAGCCAGCAATTTTCTTAGCTATTTTCAGGATATGCAAACATTATGACTGCCGCTTTAAAGGTATGGAAAGTTTAGTAGAAAAAGTATAGCAGCTAAATTGTGCCTTGAGTTTTCTTTTTTGACTTTTGTGAAAGGTGTCTTTAATGCATACGTATTCTTGCACTCTCCAAATAATGCCACTATGACAGATGACAGGCTTTCAGCATTATAACGTGAAAACCACCATGGAAAGCGCACTCAGTACTGGGCATAACTGGGGTTGAGGTGGGATCTGTCAGAGTGTCAAGTTATATTTAATGGTTTTGTTACGATTGGCTGTTGCCGGAAACTTAAAGGTTTTGAAAGGCCTTGTCTTTGAATAAAATTCACTAAATTTTCTATATATATTCATAGTCTTAAACAAATGTTTTTATTCTGATCGTAAATTCAAATAACCACCACAGCATAACTTGTATATTATTGGATCTGAGAAACAAACAGTTTGAAGCTACACCTTTGTGTGTTTATTGTGTGGTTATCTAAAGTGATTTTTTAAATCCGCATCTAAGTTGATAAATACTTGAAACCTTGAGTGAGGGCCGCGTGTTTAAGGTAGTTCATCTACCAATGATCACGTGGTCTGTCAACACTTAGATTGCGAATTCGAGTCTCACTGCAGCAAGGTGTGCTCGACTGCCATCTTAATTGATAATCTTTGTATACATGTGAGAAAGTTACCAGAGTATAGTATAATACACGTGAGAAATAAACCAATCACATTAGAGATATATAGTGTCAGTGGAACACTAACCAAAACCAAGACCTTAATGACAGGGATTTGCTGTTTTCCTACCGACGATCAGGGTTTCCCTCGGGTATTCCGGCTCCATGGACGCCATGATATAGCTGAAAAATTGCTGAAAGTGGCGTTTAACACCAAATAAAAAACAATAAAACATTTTGAATGTTATTGAAAATGATTATTCTATGAATTTAAATCAAACTCGGAACCTGTAGTTATACTGGCCTCAGATCAAACTAACAATAAATATAATTTGTCCAATCTTTGCTGAACAAGCAATAATCATTAAATGGCTCAATATTAAATTCATGTTTTTTTTGTGCCGATTAGAAATACAGAATGGCAGCCATAGCACTGAGTAGATTAACATTTGACCCTCGTGGGATATTTAAATGTTCTTTCTAGAAAATAGTAAAACTGACTGAAGCAGAACTGTACAATGAATACGTTTTGAATGTGTTTGTTAATCTAATTTATACAAAGAGAGCGATGCAAAAACCACTGAGCTGAACACAGCCAAACTGACAGTAAAGTTGTTTGCCACCACTACAGTCCCGTTTAATATATCTATTACTTAATTTGTTTTTTGTTTGTGTAAATAGGGCTGAATGGCATTTTTAGCAACTGTAAAGCTATATTGTGACTTCCAGTTTTTATTGGGCAGTGGGGGAATCCTATGTATGCCATGTTTGGAAAATGTACCAAGTTATATTTTTTGATGTTTTATAAACAAAAAAGGCTTAGAACAAAAATGGATGTTTTGGTCACTGCATTCTGTGTTTTTGGTGTATTAGATGAGAGATATATTGTCTCTATGCTTCATTTAGTGACAAGTCTAAAGGTAAATTTTAAGCCATCATGTGCTCTGCACTGTCCTGGTGACACCTGGTTTTTGTCTCGCCTGCGACGATAGTCGCTTGAGGCGAGACATATGTATGGGAATCCGGCGTAAACACTTGAACATCTTGCTTCATAGCTTTGTAAGCCCAAGCCCTAGGTCCATCAAATTTTGGTCCACTGGTAGCTTATGATGAGTACTTGCAAGTCGGTCACCTGTCACCTGACCTTGACCTCAATTTCAAGGTCCAGCGACTACGTTAAAGTTTTGGGTTACCGCAGTTCCTCTGTACCCACACATGGTAGAATGACAATATTTGGTATATAGGTCGCTGATGAGTAGTACATGACTGTCTGGTAGGTGTCACCTGACCTTGACCTCAATTTCACGGTCCAGCGACTACGTTAAAGTTTTTGGTCTACGCCAGTTACTCTATAACCATGCATGGTAGAATGACAAAATTTGGTATATAGGTTGCTGATGAGAAGTACATGACTGTCTGGTAGGTGTCACCTGACCTTGACCTCAATTTCACGGTCCAGCGACTACGTTAAAGTTTTTGGGTTACGGCAGTTTCTCTGTAACCACGCATGGTAGGAAGACAATATTTGGTATATAGATTGCTGATGAGTTGTACATGACTGTCTGGTAGGTGTCACCTGACCTTGACCTCAATTTCACGGTCCAGCGACTACGTTAAAGTTTTTGGGTTACGGCAGTTTCTCTGTAACCACGCATGGTAGGAATGACAATATTTGGTATATAGATTGCTGATGAGTTGTACATGACTGTCTGGTAGGTGTCACCTGACCTTGACCTCAATTTCACGGTCCAGCGACTACGTTAAAGTTTTTGGGTTACGGCAGTTCCTCTGTAACCACGCATGGTAGGAATGACAATATTTGGTATATAGATTGCTGATGAGTTGTACATGACTGTCTGGTAGGTGTCACCTGACCTTGACCTCAATTTCACGGTCCAGCGACTACGTTAAAGTTTTTGGGTTACGACAGTTCCTCTGTAACCACGCATGGTAGGAATGACAATATTTGGTATATAGATTGCTGATGAGTTGTACATGACTGTCTGGTAGGTGTCACCTGACCTTGACCTCAATTTCACGGTCCAGCGACTACGTTAAAGATTTTGGGTTACGACAGTTCCTCTGTAACCACGCATGGTAGGAATGACAATATTTGGTATATAGATTGCTGATGAGTTGTACATGACTGTCTGGTAGGTGTCACCTGACCTTAACCTCAATTTCACGGTCCAGCGACTACGTTAAAGTTTTTGGGTTACGACAGTTCCTCTGTAACCACGCATGGTAGGATGACAATATTTGGTATATAGATTGCTGATGAGTTGTACATGACTGTCTGGTAGGTGTCACCTGACCTTGACCTCAATTTCACGGTCCAGCGACTACGTTAAAGTTTTTGGGTTACGACAGTTCCTCTGTAACCACGCATGGTAGGAATGACAATATTTGGTATATAGATTGCTGATGAGTTGTACATGACTGTCTGGTAGGTGTCACCTGACCTTGACCTCAATTTCACGGTCCAGCGACTATGTTAAAGTTTTTGGGTTACGACAGTTCCTCTGTAACCACGCATGGTAGGATGACAATATTTGGTATATAGATTGCTGATGAGTTGTACATGACTGTCTGGTAGGTGTCACCTGACCTTGACCTCAATTTCACGGTCCAGCGACTATGTTAAAGTTTTTGGGTTACGACAGTTTCTCTGTAACCACGCATGGTAGGATGACAATATTTGGTATATAGGTTGCTTATGATTAGTATATGAGTGTCTGGTAGGTGTCACCTGACCTTGACCTCAATTTCACGGTCCAGCGACTATGTTAAAGTTTTTGGGTTACGACAGTTTCTCTGTAACCACGCATGGTAGGATGACAATATTTGGTATATAGGTTGCTTATGATAAGTATATGAGTGTCTGGTAGGTGTCACCTGACCTTGACCTCAATTTCACGGTCCAGCGACTATGTTAAAGTTTTTGGGTTACGACAGTTTCTCTGTAACCACGCATGGTAGGATGACAATATTTGGTATATAGGTTGCTTATGATTAGTATATGAGTGTCTGGTAGGTGTCACCTGACCTTGACCTCAATTTCACGGTCCAGCGACTATGTTAAAGTTTTTGGGTTACGACAGTTTCTCTGTAACCACGCATGGTAGGATGACAATATTTGGTATATAGGTTGCTTATGATTAGTATATGAGTGTCCTGTAGGTTTCAACTGACCTTGCATGACCTCAATTTTATTGTCGTTTTTTCTTTTTTTTTTGGATTAGGTCCGTTTCTCTGTAACCATGCATTTTATATTTTAAATGATAACAATTTAATGCTATTTACGTAATGCTTATGACGTAATTTTTTTTTTCGCTACTGATGTGGAATTCAGGCGAGACGTTTTCTGTGTCCACACTTGTTTTGTATGTTAAAAATTTGATAAATGACTGAAATTAGATAAAATAATGAAATTAATTTGTATACTCTTTATAGTCCGTTTCATTGTATACTGTTTGTAGTCTGTTTCTCTGCATACTGTTTGTAGTCGGTTTCATAAACATTTGTTTTACACCCAGCATATGGATTCTGTTTAGGACATTATCATGGGCATTCCCAAATATTTTAATTGAAATTTATCCAGGATAGTTAAAGTTATTAAATTACAACCATGTACAACCAAATCTTCAAGTTAATGTTGTTTAAACATGAGAATTTTTTTTGTATATTCAGAACAAAACTTGCATTTTATGTCTATATTATATTATATATAAACCAAATACTGGATAGGACATGCATACTAACCCACTTTAGTAACTGTACATAGTAAGGCACTGAACCATAGTTAGACTGTTGTAAATCAGTGTTAAGCTCCCTTTGTTTGTTATTGTATGGTATAGGCTTACTGGAAAATCTGTGTATCCACAGAAAATATCATGTTTCTCCAGACTAAAGATAGAAACCTACCATTTCTAAAGCACTAGATGCAAGACCACCTTGTCCAACTAAGGTATTAATAAACCAGCATATAAGGCTCCCCTTTCTACCTTAATTTTCAGCAAGCTAAGCAATGCAAATCCATATTTTACCAAATGACCCCTCTAACTTCATCTTCAAAATATCTTTTTGTTAAAATGAATAATTGCATCTATTTGGTGTACTCAATATGGGAAATAACATAGTAAATCTATTGGGGCTGTATATTCTCAAAACATGTCAATGCTGTGACATGATTATTAATTATAATCACGATATGTATTTCAGCACAAATAACAAACAGTATTCATGTTTTCAAGTTTTATTTTTGCCTCTTAATTCAAGGCAAGAATATAAATTATTTTTGATATGTCAGTTTTATCCAATATGAAAATGACATGCTATATACAATGACAGCTAATATGTACAAATATAAACAAAATAATATACAAATCAATGATAAATAAATGCAATTTAGATATACATCATTATTTTGATTAGTTGTGGAATGATAATATTATTTGAAATAAAATGGAAGAAATTTCCATAAACTTAAATGCAAAACAGAGATTCATCTTTAAGAACAACTATAACAACTCTATTCTTTTAAGTTTTGTAATTTGTAAAATTAATTTCTTTGAATAAGGGTTGTTCCCTATGTAGAGCCCGGGGAGGCACTTTATGTTCCAGTATTTTGACAAGAAACTTATCAGTACTGGCCATAACCGCGATTTTTAAGTGCTTTCCCAGGCTGCCTCCTCATAACCATAATTGTGCACAAAGGAACATGTATATTTGTCTATAAATTCTAAATAATAAAAGGGAAATAACTTTTACTTCATTATATCTTATGCCCATTGAGTTATTTCCCTTACACTGTTAGCCAGATTAATAATGGTAAAACTGGATGAGACTGTTAATTTTAATACTGTTTAACAATGAAGTTTCTATGTTAATTTGGAGACTTATATTTTAACCACAATCCAAAATAAGGTTTCTATAACAACTAAATGAATTGAATAAAAATAGAAAGAGAATGTTTATTACATTATTACACTGTAAAAAATTACTACATCATCACATTATTTCTAACTGAAAAAAAAAAAAATTTTCCAAAAAATTTGTGAGACTTTAACATTATTTTGCTCTCTTAGTGTTGGAACAATTAGTAGTCCATAATTATTTGACCATATTGCTCTTAAATGTCAAAAAATGTTTTGAAAATATATTATAAATAATTTTCTTCCAATATTTTTAAATGCTTGATTAAAAGACCAAATCAAACAGTTGACTATATGTTTTAAAACTTAAAAAAAAACCCTAAAAGCTCTGCATTTTTGCCACAGTTAAGTAGAAAAAGAACAGTTAATAATTAATAACCATATTGCAAGAAAATCCAAGGGGAGCTAAAATTGCTCCAAAAATATGAAAAAATATTCAAATATATTCCAAAACTGTATATCTAAAATGAGAAAGGAATTTGTAAAGCAAATTTTTGAGAAATTTCAATATTTGCTTCCTGATAATAAAAAAAACTACAACAAAATATTTGATCAGAAGCTAACAAATGAGGCTGCTGTAACAATAAATCTTAACTCTTCTTTGTAGGAGACAGATAAATAATAAACAAATGAAATTATTGCATTAACATTTTGAAGATTGCATCACTTGTTGAGGTCTGGCAGTTGTTGGCTTTGACTGTCCAGAGTATAGCATCTGAATGTGGTCAGACGATTGTGTTGTCAAACTGTTGGGCCTCTTGTTGAAGGTTGTGCCCATGAAGTTCGGAACGTTCCCATTGTTTGTTGACATATTGTTTTGATTCTGAGTCCTTGTGTGATTGAAAGCACTACGTCCAAAACTGGATAAGCCCCTGTTTTCAGATGTTTGAACAGGGAAGTTTGTTCCTTGTTTAATGAAAGTTATTCCCGTATAGGATGAAACGTTTCCATTGTTTCCTGATAGATTTGGTATATTTCCATTGCTTCCTGACAGATTTGGCACGCTTCCATTACTTGCTGAAAAAGTGGCTACATTTCCACTACTGTTACTGAAATTTGGAAGCATTCCTGTACTGCCTCTAAAATTAGAATTGTCAATACTATTTCCTGTCAAATTAGGAACACTTCCATTTACAAATGGTTCTTGTTTTAAAGGACTATTTAAAATATGATTTTGAATTCCACCATTTATTACTGGTTCCCATTTTACCGAATCATTTCCAGAAGAATTTTGATTAGTTTTTGGCACTGTTTTATTGGCGTAAGGAGACGGTGTCCGACTATGAAATCCCTGATAAATATTCCTACTTCTATTTAATGGACTTACATAACCATCAGAGTTTTGTGTAACTGGACTAATGTCATGTAAAGATCGACTGTGATTCGAAGAATCTAAATCACTTGGCTCAGAGTCTGAAAAACTAACACGCTTCCTAGGTTTTTTCCCACGTGGTCTAGGATTATTTGGCGAATTGTTCAAAATAGATTTGGTTTTTTTCGTCTGATTCGCATCAGAAAAAGATGATGTACTACTCAATGAACTATTTGAGCATCTTTTTTCGAATAATGCATTCTGGGAGCTATCACTGTCAACATTGTACCAAGAGGTTTGGGATAAACCAGTCCTAATTCGAATATCATTATCTGACCCTGACGTAGCAGGACTTTGTCGAGGGCCACTTGAAAATTGTTCAGGCGAGGAAACATGACTTCCACCTACATTTGGTGAGGCACCTTGAAGTGTGCGATGAATAACAGTTTGGACGGATGAACCAGTAGAATAAATACTACTTAAGCTAGCACTACTTTCTGGTCTACCGCTGTTCAACATATAATTTCCCCTCTGTGAAGGTTTGAAAGAACTAAGTGTCACATTTCCATTTGTATCTCCTGGTTTTAAAATTTTCACACCTTTTCGACTAGATGAAGTTGTTATTGTGTAAGACAAATCATCTTCAAAGTCATATGATTCTGATGTTTCCGGATGTAAATCATTCTGCACAGAATTATTTCCTGAATTTTGATTGGATAAAATCACTTTTTGAAAATTGTCTGCAAAATTCTGAAATTGTTTTGGTTTAGCTGGTAAAGGAGGGGGAATTTTAACCCCTCTCTGAGGAACAGGTGGCTTGATTTTGTCTGACTGACTGACAAAATTGACAGTAGGACCTCCATTCATTAACTGCTGAACTGCTTTAAAATTAGATGAGTTCCCTCCATTTGACAAAGACTGAAAGAATTGTTTTCTCTGAAGATAAGATTCATTTTGAGATGTCGCAATACTCTGAGATTGCATTTCCTCCAAAGCTGCCTTTTCATGTCCTACATCGGCCAAAACACGCAAAGCAATTTCTGAAGGATTCAATGGAAAATGAGGAACATCCATACTTTGTTGGCTAGCATCACTTTGATTTGAAGTAACTTCAGAATGAATTCCAGATTCACTGGAAAACTGTCCATTTTCTGTCACTAATTCTGATGGTAGAGACATAGCATGACTCTTCGAAATTATAAAATTATCACTGATGCCACTAGTGTCAGACATGTCCGACTGTCTTTTGATGTCATCTCTGTGAAATGCCTCATCCATCTGACTACTATCGGAGTATGAGTTACGATTCTGATTTTGATTCTCAAAGTAAGTTCTTTCAACATCGCTACTTGTGGCAGACATGTTTGACATACGATTTGGGTCCTCACGGTTAAATTCATTCTGAAATGGTTCGTCATTACAACTTGCCTCGCTTACTTGACGGCTAAACGTATACTCTTCGAATTCCTCCTTCCCCTCATCTCCTCTGCTTTCATCAACCTGTTCCTCAATTGTTTTTAAAGGTTCCGATTCTGAAGAACGGCCTTCTGGGATTGTACTTCCATCACTCTCCGAGTTATTTGATGAAACTTGCATGCGAAACTCATTCCAGCTATTGTTTCCTTCACTGCGGCGACTGTCTAATTCACTTTCACTATTTTCACTCATAATTTCCTGCATTTCATCAATGTCAGAATGAATAGCCACTGTTGAGGTAGAGGAGGGATACATCGTTTTGATTTTATTTTGGTGGGAGAGATTGAGGGAGGGATCGGTTGGTCCGGTTTTAGAATTCTTCGAGCTTACTTTCCTGCCGGATAGTCCACCCTGCAAAAACATTCACAAAATTTAATATTAATTGATTTTATTAAGGCTTAAACCTGCTTTAATCAGAAAGATCATTGTCAGGTCCTGAAAATAAAACTCCCTATATTCTTGTTTTTTTTTCATTTATGTAGTCTTGTTTGAACAATATACATACAAGATGAAGTTTAATGTGTCATTTGTTTGAACAATATACGTACAAGTTGAAGTTAAATGTATCATAACGCTTTCGTTTTCAAATTCTATCGAAGAAAGTACATCAAGAAGTATTTATAAGCAAGAAAATAATACTTTAATTTAATTTTATTCTATGTTTTACCATTATGACCCTGCAGGTGGCACTATATCTATATATAGAGTTAATAACTATGTACAACCAGATATGCAAAGACATGCTAACAATACATCGGAGAAATATCTGAAAGAAGGGCAAAACCTGAAACAAAAAAGGCTAACTTCAGGCAAGGTGTGCTTGATTCCAGCCTTAATTGACAATGATTAAGTTTTCCATGTCAAAGGTCAGGATTTCTCACTATGAACTAAAAAATTGCTGACAGTGGTGTAAAAACAATCACACAAACACAACTGAAGTTTGATTTTTCAAGACTATAATTTGAAAATATGACAAATATTATTTACCTGATTCATTAGTTGCATTTTGTTCATCATTCTCATTTTCTCCATTTCTGCTGGATTAAACAACGATTTTTTCTTGCTTGCTCGTGGAGATATAGGTGGCGTACTACCCTTGGAGAAGTTTGATGTCGATGTTGACCCGCTGTGAGATGATGACAAACTTTCTAAGCTACTTGAACTGTCAAGGGTTAAAGATCTGGGACTTTCTTGAGTATCTAAAAATTAAAAATAGTAACTGTAACGAGAACTGACATATAAACCAGTAACAATCAAAGTAGAGGACAAAAAAATTTAAAATATTTTACAGACAATGTGCATATTTCCATGATGGTTGCAGAACACAAAAAACAGCAAGTTTTCTTGCAATCTATAACCAATAGTTGTAAATCATTTTAGACCCCAATTTCTCTACACTTGGAAAAACCTAAATTAAAACAAAAAAATAAGCTTTTAAAGTTAATTACACTACGTAACATCATCGCTCATGTAATAAATGTTTTAGTTGTTATAATTACCAAATACTGCCACTAAAGATTGTAATGCGAACTGCAGCTGTCTTCTGACTGCCTGTTTTCCGAGTCGCAATGTAACATCATCTCTTCCAACTTCTACTAAATCCAAACCTAGCCAATGAAAATGCAACAAATTAAAAATCAAGTGTAAACTCATGTTAACTATATGTTCTATATATCAGTACATGTATAAACCAATACATATGTATAAGCATGTACTATTCTCAAATATTGCATGTCATCACCATATATGAATGGTGGTCTGATAATTATATTGTACAGGTTTTCTATACAAGAGTTATTGCACAATACTGCTGAATATAAATATAAAGAATATAAATTGGTTCTCACAAGACAAAATATTATGCTCAGAACAATATTCACCTATATTTGTGCAATAGCACTATAATATTGTATGGCATAGTAATTCCAGTAGAACGTAACAAGAAGTAAGCATCCATTATTCTCCTATACTACAGTGCAATATATCACTGCAAAGTCATGGCCTATTCACATGATGTCCTTTGTGCTTTATAGATGAACTGATCAGGTTTGGTAAGTATTATACAGGTTCATTTAGTAAAATAACTTAATTAAAGTCAAATATTCTCACATGTTGTTAGAACATTAAATGGGGTGGATATAAATGTTTACATGTGGATTATACACCGCCCACTTATGATACACTGCATAAAAAAGGTTTTTTTATTTTTTCCATCATGCATTTATTTATATGTACAATTTTCTATGTGCATTAAACACCCAGATAGATCTTTACAACAAGGGTCTATGTATAAAAACATTGTGCATATCATATTTATGGAATGTCTTCTTTGTTCCACATAAAATGTGTTTTGCTGCTTTGTTATTTTCTTACTTGTCCACACTTCACCTACAAATTATATATCAGTAATAATACTGCAGGCAGGTTTTTCTTAATGTGACTAAGAAACATTCCATATATTTAAATTATCTCCCCTTTTCACTTACCTAGAGATGCAAAAAACTCATGACAACCTGGCACTCTCCATAGTTTTACGTTCAATTGTACATCTATGTTAGACTCTCTGGCAGCCATCTTACTTAAAATGTCTCTCATCTATAAATACATAAACCAAAAAAATGGTCAAACCATTTGAAAAGCGTATGCCAATTGTAATGGGTTTAATGTTGATTTCGATTGGACAATATGAATTATTTTATGGCATCAATTTCATGACTGATACTGTCTGATTTAACGCAAGCACAGATGTCGTTTCAAATGAAAAAAGGATCATTTAAATTAGATTTTTATTGCCATTACATTAGAATTAAGATAACTGTAATATATTAGAAGATTTTATGGCTACATATATCCTTTAAATGTATTCATTATATGGCTATATATATCCTTTAAATGTATTCATTATATGGCTACATATATCCTTTAAATGTATTCATTATATGGCTATATATATCCTTTAAATGTATTCATTATATGGCTACATATATCCTTTAAATGTATTCATTATATGGCTACATATATCCTTTAAATGTATTCATTATATGGCTACATATATCCTTTAAATGTATTCAGAGACAAGTTTTACAACTTACAAATAAAAAACAGGTCTAAGAAGAAATGTTTTGTAAATGATTATATTTTGCTTTAAAGTCATGGCATTGAAAACTACAGGTACTTACAACTCGGATGTTGGCTTCACCTGCTTCGTAATTTGGCAGAAATTTGGACAGAGCCGACAGACAGCTTGGTGGTAAACCTTGTAATAAGAGATAAACAATGAAATGTTTTGTACTTTAAAAAAATCTCATTTGTAATGAAAAGATGATTATTTTTAAATCTCAGTGCTAAAAAATTTGCCTTTTATGTTTTTCATACAAATAAATTGATTATTATTCCAAAATGTCGCAGTTGTCAAACATGCATTTAAATGTAAGGTTTGTTTACCGGTATATAAGAAACTAACTATTTTAAGAAATAAGGAAAATTTATAAGTTAACAGGATAAAATTTTACTTCCTGAAAGAACTGTTACCAATTCTGTCCATAAATACATACCTAGAAGTGCCTGCAAGTTTGAGCTAGCCTGTGCCAGTCGATCTCCAGGGTCACTCTGAGGAAAGAACACAGCAGGAGGAAGATCATTCTGCCCTGCTTCAAACCTAAACCCCACAGCCTTTAACAAGTCCTTCCAGCCAGCGATACCTCCCACTTTGTTTTCAATGGAGGTATATGTTGTGTACATGGAATTCTTTATTCCCTGATGGATTCTCATCAGAGATTTCTCAATCTGAAATTAATAATAATAATAATAATAATAACAATAATATTAATTAATAATAATTAATAATAATAATAATAATAATAATTATTATTATTATAAACTTTATCAGAATTTTCCATTTGTAATATTTTTAAATACAAGAAAAAAGAATATTCCTGAAGGACATGAATTTCTAAACAAAAATGTTTTGTTTCTTTTTGGGGATAGGCTATGCACTGAATATTTTTATCGAAGTATTTCACAGTCATTATTTTATCATTTTATGTATATGTTTAAAAATTTTCTTTAATAATACAAAGAATCTGACAAAGTATATGTATAAAGAAAGTTGTATTGCTGTAAATTACAAAAAGCAGTTATTTATTGATTAAAACAACTCTTACCAAATGAAGTAAAACTCTCATTGCTTCTCTACACTGTCCAGGTGACAGTAAGATCTCACAAATAGCATGTCCCATTAAAGCTATTTTACTGCTCAATTTTATATCATGTCCCACCAAAATCCATCCTCCCCAGTTTGCAGGATGTGAATACTGCTTGGCAGATTGTACCGATTTCATCGCATGTTGAAGTGCATGGGTCACTGACTGACCCTCTTGTAAATAAGTGTAAAGAGTCCGCATTAACATTTTAGATGCATCGTCAGGGACAGGCCAGAGTGAATACAAAACACACTTAGCACCTGCAGAAAGCAGAGCCCTCGTCAGTCCAACAACACCGTCAGAGTTTATTCGTCCAGCTCTGTCATCTGTGTAACCTGAACTCAACACAACAAGTTTGGCGTGAAGTTTCAAGTTGAGGATATCGGCAGCTGTCAAGAGGTATTCAGACATTGCTGGGCCATCGAAACCCGTGATATCACTCGCACTATCATCTGAGTCTATTGAGGGGAATCTGTGCTGTGTAGGGATATTTTCACTCGGTGCTAACACAATGGATGAAAGTTTCCACGATACATGAGTACAAAAATGAACAACTTCAACTTGTTCAATCTGATGTAAAACTGCTGCTTTCGTAGCATCTGCACCAATTAATGGTCGACTTGTCAACAGTTCACCAACAATCCGTGCTTCATATTCCGCTTCAGGAATGTCTTTGAAAATCCAATGCTGATTAGCTCCAGGAGACAATTTGGGGTTTCCAACAACAACAGCACCAGAAGAGTCAATAATAGGACGACCTTGTTTTTCATGTTTTTGAGCATTTTGTAAACTTGTCACTGAAGACATAATACTTATATTGAACCGTTCAAACAGGCACTCTGATTTTTGATCCTTTCGTAAAATTGAAAATGGAATAAGGTATAACTCTCCTTGTAGCACTAAAACTAGATCAATTGTTCCTGCCCCGTAATCCTCACTAGCAGACTCCAAAGCCTCCTCCATAGGTTCAATTAGAATTTGATACAACACACTGAGAGGAGTTTTGGCCCCTGAGTTATTGTCAGATTTGTTATAGATGCGTAGACTGTTTTTCCTTGTGCTGTGAAAACTAGAATTAACTCCATTTAAAGTTGAAAGACTAAATAAACTGCTCAGACTATAATTACTACTGTTTAATTTGTGGTTACGATTCACCATCCTTAGAAATCCAGTCCGATCATTTTCGGCATTTAGTTTATCTCCGAGTTCCTCCAGGTGCTGCTGCCATACGTCATCACACTCGCTATCTCCATCATTAAATGTTCTATTTCCAGATAAAGATCTACAAAACAAAGATAAATGTTAAAATGATCTTTTTCTCATGAAATGAATTCTTCAATCAATCAATTCTTCTGGAAAATTTATTGGGTGGCAGCAGATATTATGTGTTTGTTTCAGGTTTTAATGCATTTTCACCAATTTTATAACTATACTGTGTCATCCATTTTTTACTGACAGGAGATCTGAATGAGAACTCCCAGCACAATCAACCCTCATTAAGGGAGATAATTCATCATAATAGTCAGTTTCCATTTTTGGTTTTTGTTTGTTTGTTTAATGGTGTGTAGCGTCACTTTCAGCAATTTGTCATCTTTTTCATGGAGTCCAGTTTTTATATTGGGGAGGAAATATGAGTATCTGGAGAAAACCCCCAACCATTGGTTGGAAAACTGGCAATCCTTGTCAATTAAGAGTCCAGCACACCCTTCCTGCAGTGAGACTCTAACCCACAAACTGAGTGTTGACAGACCATGTGATCAATAGAAGACTAACTAACTTAACCACTCCGCCACCAAGGCCCCTTCTTTTTTGGTAAACAATACAAACTATTAACTTCTTGGTCATTGTTAAACAGTTATGCAAAAATCAAAATTAAAAGTTTTGATTTGTGTGTTGTGCATGATTATAAATGTAAGCTGAAAATAATTTGTAAAAATTGAAATTAAAGAGAATTTTAGGTTCCAGCCCCTTTCCAAAAACAAAGACCTAAAAAACCAGCTGGAGTATTTTTTGCAAAACATGAACAAGCTAATCTGCTGTAACAAAATTTGTTACATTTGGACAAACACAGTATAGGAACATGCCTGTCCTGGCTAATAGTCAACACAAACTTACTTAATGTTGTGACTTTCAATACCCATGGACTCTCTAACATGGCCGACATATTGATCGATCAGTGATGCAGAACCAAAGCTAACACTTTTCATACTCAGTGTATCACTAGCCTCATAGTCAGCCTCTAACTCTGTCATGTTTGTTTCATGAAACTTTACAATACCTGTAGAAAGACAAATTATTTAATTTAAATGGAGTGATGGTTCATCTATTCTTTATGGAATACCATAGTTTATGCTATTTTTTTGTGTTTAACATGGATAGCTCATTTTCTAACTGTGTCTCAACTTTTATATTGGAGCAATGATAACAAGTTAAATTCAGTCTGGATAACCAGAATAATCTCTTAATTCAAAACAAAAATTGAAAGTGAAGTTATACTTTAATTTTTTTTCTCTGCATTTCTAAATTGTTTTCCCTGCGATCATGTAAAAACATATTATTTCATATCAGTGAAATTATGTTTGTTTCAATTGGATAAAACAAGGTCAGCTGGTATTAATTAATTTGCAGTAATATGACATGAGGGCATTATCACGCCGTGAAAACGCCCATGGGCGTTATCACGTCGTGGTAATGCCCTCTCCAGTAACAAGCAACATAAAACTGTTTATTTTTAATTAATGAAAAATATATGTACATGTACAACCCAAATGAGAAAAAAATTACATAAAGTTTAGAAAACTAACTGTGTATAGCCAAAAAATCCCAAACAATGATATATCATCAGGCCAAACATTCAAATCATACAGCAAGCAGCTACAAATACATAATACAGTCTTAAACACATGGTTTCTTAATTCTTCAATAAAATAAATATAATAGTTGCTTATATAGCTGGCATTGTCATGATACTTGACAGCACTCGGGACAGTGGTATTGCCTTTAACATTGATAATGCCCTCGCCTTTGGCTCAGACATTATCAATGTTTCAGGCAATACCACTCTCCCTTGTGCAGTCAAGATATCATGACAATGCCCTCTATATAAGCAACTATTATATAAGTATTTAACGCTATTTTGCAAAGCAGAGTTAATAAAAATCACATTATCCATTTCAATTTCTTTTCCAACAGTTTAATCTCAATGAAATGCCCTGTATGTTACATTAAGTTGTGCCAACAAAAAAATATGCAAACACAGAAGTTAATTGTGGCATTTCCAATCTGTATTTAATCTTATCAGACAGACTGTCATATAAAAAGTGTGGTTGAAAATGATTATTATACAATTCTAAAATAAAATCTCACCATTTCTAGGAGTGACGAGCCAGCAGTACAGGTACCCGGCAGCTATGGAATAATACAGTACCATGGCCTGCTGTTTACCCACGATGCTTGTGATCTGAGCAGGGGTGATAGGGGGAGGGTCAATATTACCCCTGTAAAGGCCCTCTGACCCTGCCTGTCGTTCTAAGAGGTAGTCAATAAATGCACGGGTGCAGGCCCTCTCTGCAATGGCCAGGGCTTCATCATGTCGACCAAGAGATACAAGTACTCGCTGAAATGAAAATACAAAATAACTGCTGTTTAACGCAACAAATGTTGACAAAATTAATGTTTGTTACTTTGATTGGGCTTTAATGCCATTTTAAAGAAAAATTGTTTAAACTTAAAATAAAGTTTTGATATTATCGTTTTTCTGACATTGAAATCTGGTACTTAGTATGAATACTTAAAGTTCTCCGATTTACATAAGGACATAACATCACAAGTAAAAATGACTGCTCCTTTAATCCTGACTAATGGTATAAACAGATAAAAGTAAATTTTCACAATAAGCATCTTTTTACTTAGGATTACAAATTCATTGATGGCTTCTATTTTGAAGCAAACAAACCAAAACAATAACAAATTCAAAATTTTTTAAATGGTGTTGTTACACAAACATGGAGAAGTTTTGTTTGGAATACATGTATCAATTATTTGTTTTTCTTAAGTTATCTCCCTTCATACCTGCAGTGCTTGATAGCATGCTGTTTGTAAATCAAACAAAGACATCTTGTATTCACTGTTAAGCTGTGCATCCCTTCGTATCCCTTCAAACAAGTCTGCAGCACGATGTAATTGAAGCTGACATTCGTCAAGATCACCTTTGCCCCACAGAGACAAACCAAGACGGTGACGGATTTTAGCCTCATCTTCATGACGACCAAGTTGTTCTGCTATTGTCAGACCTTGTTTTAGATATTCTACAGCTTTTGTGTGGTTATTGAGAGCATGATGCACACGACCTGAAAAAAAAACATGTACTCTTTAGACCATCCTTAGTAAGGATTCCTTACAGAAACGCCTGTTGACTGTTCCCTTAGCCACACTTGGAGAAGTTGGCATCGAGGTAGGCAAGCAATTAGTATTTTCTTCAAAATTACAAAAAGAAATATTTTGTTAAAAAAAAATATGCTAAAATTAGTAATATTCTGTTAAGTTTCTTTCGTATTGAGGCAGATTGGGTGGAAACAATAGGAAAAATTTATAACTTCAAAGAAATCCGCTAAATTGTTGTACATTAAACACATAGGGAAGTCTTCCTTGTACTACCCTTAAAGCCATGCTTAGTTATGTCTAGAACAAAAAATTTAATTATATCAGCACATTGAATCTGGCCTGTTAAATAACAAAGCAATAAATGAAACTGACTGCATTACCAGTACTCAAAAACCCATATATAACAATTGTCTTTAAAATGGGATGTTTACTAAAAATTTTCTGGGTACAAAAGACATTTATAAACTGTTTTATTCATTTTAATAAAAAAAAATATTTATCATTATTTTCCGAATGGTACAGCGAATCACCATTGTATTCAACCAATTCATAACATAAATTTTTCTCTTGTGTACATAAAATATATATTAACTTCTAGATAAACTTGGATTGATCCAACGTTATGTCCATTACACTGAATTTGAAATCAAACCATTGTCAATTTCAACTTGAAATCAATATCACAAAATGTTCAATTTCGTTGACATCAAAAGAACAAAACAGAGACATAGATATTATCTTTCATCCCATGAAATGAGGTTGAATGGCTTCACAATGATAATAATAATAGGACATCAAATTTACTGAACCATGCGGCACCAAAAATTCAATTTAGGCATTAAATGTATTTTTAGTAACCATTATTTCCATGTTAACATTAATATAAAAATAAAACGTATTACTTACAATGAAATAATGATAAATGTAGATTATTTTACAGCTGTCTCATAAACGGCATTTCAAATTGCACATAAATTGATTTCTAAATCATTTTCAAGAATAAAGGCCAGCGCATGTTTTTTTTATGTAACTGTAGGCAAGTATACAGGGCAAGACTTTTGCTTAACATGCATGCTTTCCCATACAATATAAGATGATGGAAAACATGCTCATTGTAAGAAAATATGGTGCATGCATTTTACTATGTACTAGAACTTATTGTGTGTTTATTCTTAAGGCAATGGAAAACATTATTCACAAATAATTAAAATTCTAGTGGTACAATTCCCCAACACCATTCAAGGTTTTTCCTGGAAAACTCTTTGGTAACAAGTGTTTTTGAATTGTTCTTCATTATGTTTTTCATTCATTTGTGTGGCAATATATTTTTCAAGCATTTAACCTACCCAGACTGCTATAAGCAAGAGTTTTTGCAACTTTGTCGTTCATCTGTGCAGCAATACTCAGGTGTTGTTCTTGGTACTGAATGGAATCGTTGTAGTTTCCAAGTGACTCATGAGACAAACCCAAGTTTCCGTAAGCTCGACCTGAAATTATTTAAATAAAGAAATAATTCTTCCGCTGTAACATAGAGAACAAGACTTGTTATAAACAACTTTTTGTACATCTCCGTTATACTTTTTCAAACCCCTCAGTATGAAATTGATTGATTTCTTAACATACAGTAAGCAGTATTTCAGCTATATTCAGCTATGATAAATGCCTTTATTCAGAATAGATGCCTATATTCAGAATAAATGCCTATATTCAAGATAAATGCAAGTTAACAAAAAAAAATAATTTATTTGTTTGGTTTTCCGAAATGGTGTTAAAGACAACTTTAACAATGTTTCAGCTGCTACAGCAGAATTGTTGAAGTTGGGCTCAAGCTTGCTACTCCAATGTTAACGGGACAGTAATCAATGGTCGAAGACTAACTACTAAAAGTCAATTTCTATATCAGTTGCATAGTCTTAGAAAATGCATTGAACTCCAGCTTTCAGGTAATAAATTAAATTCAAGAGATAAAAACCAAAAAAATGTGCAATTTAATTGAATTATTAATTTATTATAATTCTTTTACCAATAATGGTAATTTTTCCTCAAAGAAATGTCTTTCATCTTTAGAAAATGAAAGGAACCTGTAGAATTGATGCTGATGAATGTTCGTACATGCATCAATAATTAACCTTAAATCTAAACACATGTAAATCGAAATCTTTCAAAGACAAAAAAATCTATATTAAATCTAAATTTCTTCAGTTAATATCCAATGTGTAACTAAATTTAAATAAATTTTGCATTTGGAAATTGAAAAAAAACTTCATAAAAGTGCTCTTAAACCTGATCACAGGTAAACTATGGCTCAGTTAATTTTGCTTTTTCCAACAGTGGACATGAAGAGGACAAACCTTACAGCTAGTCTATACAGCTCACTTATTGTGTTTGCTGTATTATAATACTTACAAGTTTAATATATCACAATACAATTGACTTGTTTACTATTGTACAAAATAAAAGGTTGAAGTAATTGCCTGAACTTTGACCTCTAAGATAGAAATGAATACTGGCTAACTAAGCTACCGAGACGTAATATAATCCCCAACTGATTTTTATACATCAATGTTGTCATTTCTATTCCATCAGAAATGCTAAGACAGTTCACTTGAATCGTAAGCAAAGATCTAACAGCCGTTTCTTCACTTTTTTTAATAGAAAATATTTGTTAATGTTGTACATGTATCATAAAGAAACAGGTTTAAATACTTACACTGACAGGCGGTATTTTCTGTAGTTTCTGCTATCTGAAGGTCCATCTGATGATATTCTAAAGCCTTCTCATACTCTCCCATATTCTGGTATACTCCACCCAAACCACAGGCAGCCTCCCCCTCACACATACTATCACCTATCTCTTTAGCTATCGACAACTGATGTTGCAGACATGAGATTGCCTGCTCGAAATTCCCCAGTAAGCTGTGCAAACAGCCCAACTCGCCATAAGCAGATGCTTTTGCAGAGGAACTGTTAAGCTCATGAGCAACAACGAGTCTTTTCTCAAAGCACACCAAGGCTTGCTGTAGGTTTCCAACAGATCGATGAGCGTTGCCCAAACCTCTATAGGCCTTGTCTTGGTCAGACAAACTATTGGCTTGTTGAGCAGTTGCCAAATATTGTTCGTGACACCTTATAGACTCCTCATAATCTCCAAGAGCCTCGTAACAATCACCAAGGTTACCAAGAGCTCTTCCTTTATCATAAATAGAATTAGCACTACAGACTTGCTCCAGCATGGCTAATTGTTGCTCAAACATGCCGATAGCGTCTTCAAAAGAACCCATGTTCATACGAGTAATACCTAAATTTCCACATGCTTGAGCTTCAAGAGCGCTATCATGCAACTCTTGACTTTTTTCTAATTGTTCTTCATAGCATTTTAAAGCATTCATATAATTTCCTAATGACATGTGAACATTTCCTAAATTACCATGAGCTCTGCACTCACCCCGTTTGTCCTCCATATCTTGCCGAATACTTAACTCTTGTGTGTGATAACCTAGAGCTTTATCAAACTGCCCCAAAGTTCTGTGAGCTGCACCGAGAGCCCCATAAGCAGTGGCTAGCAGGTCTTTACTATTGCATTGTTTTGCTAGCTGTAGTTGTTGGTTGTATATTTTTATTGCTTCTGAAGTATCACCTGTTTTTAACGTGATATCACCAATATTTCCTAGTGCACGGAAAATACCCTTTGTATTTTTCATATTTTTCATCATCGTCAAACACTTTTTCTGACATTCCAATGCATCCATGAAATTATGCAATGCCTTGTGGGCAAGTCCTAAATTACAATAAGCCCGTGCAATACCTAACTGGTCTTGCAGTTCACGAGCAATTGATAAATCTTGCTCATAATATCTCACTGCTTCTAAGTGATTTCCAAGACCAAAGTGAACATATCCTAGATTGAAACACGCTTTAGCTTCACCCTCAGAATCGTGAAGCTCCTGCGACAGAATTAAATAATCCTCATAATATTTCACTGCAGATAAGTAGTCTCCCCTGGAGCTGTAATAATTTCCCAGATTGCACAATGCTCTTGCCTCACTTGAAGTATCTTTTAATTCTTTAGATATATTTAAATGAGACATATAATGCAGAATGGCTTTGTCATACATTCCAAGAGCTTGGTAAGCAACAGCTAAATTTCCATGTGTTGCGCCTTCGGAATGCCGATCGTTCACTTCCGATGCTATTGCTACTTCCTGTTTGTGGAATTTCACAGCTTGATCATACTGTTTTAGTGCAATGTGAGCATTACCAATGTTTCCAAAAGCTCTTCCTTGACTAGCTCGATCTCCAAGATTTTTAGCTATTTTTAAATGCACCTCATGAAGTTTAAGAGCAGATTTATACTCTCCTAGCTGATGGTAAATTATACCTAAATTTGAACATGCTCTACCCTCTGCAACCTTGTCTTTTGTTTCAAGGGCATTATCCAGTTGCTTTTCATGATAACTTTTTGCAGTTTCATAATCCTGCATACATCTAGCTGCATGTCCCAAGCCAGCATATGCTCTTGCTTCTAACACTTTGTCATTTCGTTGTTCAGCAATTTTAAGAACTTGTTTGTGAAATTTTATTGCTTTTTCATAGTCTCGTTTGTAATGATATGCACTTCCTAGGTTACTGTATGCCCTGGCTTCCTCAGTGCTATTGTTCAATTTTTTGGCAATTTCTAAATGTTTATTGTGGCACTCTACAGCACTAGAAAACTCTGCCATTGCTAAGTACACGGCTCCGGCATTGCCGATTTCACGTGCTTCTGCAAGTTTGTCTCCACACTGTTTCATTAAAAACAAACACTGTTTATGACTTTGTAATGCATTGGGGTAGTCCCCAATTGCCGTGTAAACATGTCCAAGACTACCGAGTGCATTTGCTGCAGATTGGCGGTGTTTCAGTTTCATAGCAAGTGCCAATTGATAGCGGTGGTTAGATAAAGCCTCCTTATAATGTCCTTTGGAGAAATAAGCGGATCCAAGATTTCCATGAGCTCTGCATTCTCCCTCTATATCACCTGAAATAAGACAAAAATTCTTTAAGATTTTTTCTTTTCATGTCTTCCCTTCACTGAAATGAACACATTATGGAAATAATTTCTAAAATACAGGTGATAAAAAAATATAATCCTGAAAGGGTATTTTGTTTTGAATTTTTTTACAAAAATACTAATTTCTCTGAACTAAATTGCAGGAGAAATTGTTGTAAAACTGATAACATGAAAAATGCTTTAATAACTCACGACATGAATATGTCAAATGAAAAGAAAACACCATGTTAAAATACATATAAAAAGCTTTTGATGATGTTAAAATATTATTCATTTTTAAAAAAATCAGATATCTTATTTCTTTGGCAAATATGGTAAACTGCATTCAAATTACATGACTTTTGTTTTAAAATTATATAAATTACTATTATAGAATCTAAATAATTTATGGAAGCCATGAACTATTGAATAATTTATCATGGTTGAACATTATATACTGAAATTTAAATTCCAGATAAACAACCACCAGCATGTTATATAATGTAATTTTAATACAAAAGCATATTTCATGAAAATGGTAAGGCACGCAACTCATTAGTCAATTTTGGAGTTTTTTCTTTAACAATTCAGAAAATTACCATATTAAAGTCAGTCACAATTTATTGGATATTCTACCATGGTTGGGAACTACTAGTATATCTATAAATTTAGCTCTATCTAATGCTCAGTGAAATAAAACTTGCCCATGGTAAAATCTCTGATAATTCATGACTTCCATAAATAACTTTCAAAACGATTGCAGTGGGTAATTGTGCAAGTTCTAAACTCGAAAAAAAAGAAACATTATCAACCACTTTATAAACCCTATTTTTATACAGTATCAAACTAAAAATAGCCTATACATTCTTTATTTTTATCTTTTTGTTAAACAAGTTCTCTAGAAACCTTCAAAATAGAATTTAAGGCATCAAAGCCCAATCTTATATCATTTAAAAGTTCAGATGAACAAGATATCATGAGGCAAATTGTCTTTTTTGAACTTATTTTCCTGACATAACATGTTAGACAGAGCTTTTGTAACATTTTTAGATCAACAATGATGGAACATTGTATCAATAATTTAACAGTTGCTAACACAAAAGACCTAAGCACGCTTATCAGATCTTGAAAACGCGATCAAGTTTCGTGACATGACATTTATCATGAGCATAGTAAGTCCCAGGATAAACAAGTTAAAATATCACACAGTAAACATCATTATTACAACATTTTGTAATCGACAAAAGATTTTTGGTCTAATTTCACAATTTTACAACAATCTAAATGTTAAGTGCATAATCTATTTTTTTAGCTACAAATCTTCCTGATTAAACATTAGATTTTATATATATATAACAAAACCATTATTTGTTTCAATAGACTACATTTTGCATCATGAGATTAGAAATAAGGACTTTTTTGTTATCCATTTCAGAGATATTAATATCAAATTCAGAAATCTGTCTCCAAATTTTGTCAAAGGTGACTTCACATCTTTGAAAATATTTAATCAATAAAAGTGGTTGCATTGCTACCTTAACATAAATCTTCATCAATTACAGGTATTATTAAAGTGTTTGTATGGGTATGTATTTTAAAACGCTTCATTAACCCAGATGATTAGAAGGTTTGGTAAAGAAAATATTGCAAGAACCAGACATCAACATTTCATGGTACAAACATTTTGGTGAAATAAAATACCTTATTAATTACTAACAATTACATTTGTTTAAAAATCATTTGCACTTTTTTTAGAAATATAATATTCTTTTATACTCTTTTTGTGTGATCAAACTCCTGCATGTATAAATATATGCTTTTATAATTAAGAATGAGTTTTTAAAAAGTACAATGAAAATACAATAAAATACTTATATTCAATTGAAAAGAAATAGCATGTACATAAGAAAAGATCAATCGAAGACTTTCAACAAAAAGTTTAAATCTTTACATTTTTTGTATAAAACGCTAATTAACTGCTAAATTAACTTTCAAAAATATCAAATGAAGGACGAAATGTCACACAATGTGTCAATGAACAAATATTTGACAAAGACGAAGCTATGCGACAAATTTACCTCACCAATGGTGGTTTCATGCTGTCAGACAATAAAGTCTATGAAATTATATTATTCAGATAATAATCTATGATAATTACATAAAAAACATTAAGGACTATTTCTATAGACTTTAAAATTCTTCAGAAAATCTTTTGTTTCGATGACTGTATCATTGTTTAGGTTTATCTCTTTCCGAGATTTGACAAGAGAACAAAATCACACTTGTTAATTAAAGAGGGATATTCGAATAAAAAATGTTGTTGCAAATCCTACATATTTACATGTTAAATGTATTTTTGTGTAGATCATTTGAATGTTTTATTGATTTTATTTGAGGTTTTTGGCTATACAAATGTGGCGCTATCATGGCATCCAGTTATTATTGGGTAAAAAGTGGAATTAACCCTGCGGCATTTGTGGGATATGAAATGCATGTTCATTATTTATGTTCTAACCTTAAGTCTGTACAATATAAGTTTGAATATAGATTTCAAAAGAAAATATAACCTGTGAAATTTACCAGTTAAACCGGGTTAACCATGCATGGTTAAGGAAGTTATTGACAGTTTATTTTAACTATTGCATAACCTTCGCTCTACAAATAATTCCTTAGACTATACCATTTTGTATTAATCATAAAATATGCCATGATCATTGCATACATTAGACCCATTTCAAAATTGGATCTTTCATCAAGTTATACACTTATTAGGCCCAAGTATTTAAGAATCTGTGTTTTGAATGGGTGTTTTACATCACCTAATCACATGCATTTGTGTTTATATGGGAAGAACCAGTTACCTTTGGTAGGAAAACTCTCAGTTCTTGCAAATTTAGGCAGGAGTTTAGCACACCCTGCTCGAAAATGGGCTGGACAGGAATTATTTGGGAGTCTAAAATATTTATAAAAAGATGCCAAGCATTGAACACCAGCAGTATATGCTTATAAAAAGTATCTAGGGACTTGTAATAATAAACAAATAAATTTCTTACAGTCACAAGTCACGGCATTAAATCAAAACACCAGACCAACAACAAACTTCACAAAAGAAGTTGGTATATTACCATTATAAAACACAACCAAATGCCAGTGTAGTGTAAAACCATATAAATTAGGTATTTCGAGCACAGTTGATATAAATCACGACACTACATCTGACATTAATTGTTCTACGTACAAGGAACTATCATACAACTGATTCCCACCAAAAAGACATAACAATTTTTTTTCTGGTACGATATGGACTAGGCCATGTTCCACAATAGATAATTCATCAGAACTATTGTTCTATGTATGTTAACAGTACATAAAACAAAACGCTGCCTTGATCTTGTTTTTATGTCATGGAAACATAAATTGTACATTCCAATTTGTGTGTAAATGATTTATATGGTATGGTAAAAAAAATTATCAAAAACAGTCCTATCAAAATCGGTCTCCATGTCTTTTTTATGTTGGTCAAAACTCATGTAAAATTATATGTCGGAATATTTTAGTTTTTATGTATATCAGCTATACAAATGTACTTTTAGTCACTTTTTTTGTTGAACTGTTGAACAATCAGCCTATTTAAATTTATTTTATTAATACCTGTATCTGTACAGTTCTTTAGTTCTTTGATTAAATTTGACTTAAAAGTTCTTCAGTTCTTGGATTCTACTTTGGATAACACATTTGATTCTTATAAACTTTTTTCACACATTTTTCTCTCAAGTTTCTAATAAAATAAATTTCTTTGCAAATTTATTTTTTTTTAAATACAAGTTAAACATTTTTTCTTTGTAGCCATCAAAAAAAATAAATCTGCCACTGGTTAAAAGACATTAATGAAATAAAAAAAACCAACAGATATAAATTCAAATTTGTTCAAAACAAACCACACTACCACATTTGTCAGCATTTGGGTCAAAAACTTCTACCGTAATAAGTCTATGGAGATGAAGCTAATTATAAAGTCCACATAGACATATATGTCTCAAAAGAAGGGTAATTGATGTATTATTTTTCAAATTTAATGGAAAATTCTGTTCACAAGTGATTGCATGTTGCTATGAACAAACAATTTGTATTTTAGCACAATGAAATTAAGTTTTGATAAAAACAAATGTCATGCATGATCAAACAGCATCTATTAGACCTACAAGTGTTTTGTTGTTTCCAAAAAAGGGAGCAAGCAATGTACAATAAGAAGATTCAACAAGAAGGAGTTCTTAGACAACGCAAGGAAACCTTAATGTATATTTCAAACAGTCAACAGATTTCCATTTATAAAATACAATAGCCTTTGACATTAAAGTACAGGTATTCTTAACAACTAGACTTAATATAATGGATAATCAGGGTAGAATGATTTTCACTGATGATTTGAAATCGCAGTGACAAAAATAAACAATGCTAAATTGTAAGTGTATTTTGTCTTGGTCATGTAAGATAACATTTCATAAAATAGCATAATACTCCAGATTAATAAGTTATCTCCCCTTTCTGACAGTGTTTGTAAATTTTTTTCTAAACTTTAATTTAAATAATTTTTTTCTTTATTTCTGAGTTTTTTCACCACAAATACCCCCCTCCACACCCCCCAAAAAAACAAGAACAACAAAAACAAAATCAATACTTGAAAAAATAATACAAATCAAGCCATGCTTGGGATCAATTGAAATATCAAAGTTATAATGTTTCCAAACATGGATATCAACCTAATGGTTTTTACATTTACATTTATGTCTTGTTTTAATCTGGGCCATAAACAACAATAAAAATTGACAAGATAATTAAAAATTTATGTGCTTCACACTAAAAGTGTTGTAATCTTTCTGAAGGTTAGTGGTAACATGCTTTAACAGTTCAACTAGGTTTGAAATTTACAACACCATAGCGATATAAACAACCTAAGTCCATTTCTGTTAATATTTCACAATGAAGTAAACATTTTCGGTTAACCCTAAATTAGAGAGTATATTTTAATACCTGGCCACTAACCATACAATTAACTGTACATTTTTGGCTTTTAACCTAGAGGCGTTCAGGTCAACATTTGACATAAACTGAAGAATTTGGTGATTACGATCTCGGAACACATTCCACTTAAGTCTTTGTATAATATTATCAAACAGATTGTGGTTACTTCATTCTTACTTCCAAAAGAGGATCAATAATTTTTAATAAGGGGGTGTCATTCTACCATAATGTCTTCAGAAGGAGGGGTTCAGACAAACATTTACTAAAAACTCCCATCAACAAGGCAATTTACATGTATATGTAAATTTTCCAGATATGTCTGCCCCTCCTTGGATCCACCCTGACCTTTGGCTATTTAACCTTTCACCTTGCTGTTCATCTTATAAGTGTGGATAAAATTTAGTGTTAAATAGCGGGACACTGTGCACTAGCAGCAGCCAGCAGCAACTCACTGGTAACCTACTTAAGAGAATCAATAAATCTTATGGAAAAAGTTTATTTTGGAAAGAGAACATAAAGTTCATTGATAGAACCCTGATTTTTTTAACCCATATCTTCTGAAACAGTAGGAACCCATAATTATTTGAAGGAAGCCTGGTCTTGGAACCCATGTCATCTGTATGCAACTGGCAATTTTATAAAATACAAGAGATGGTAACAATTCTGTTCTATTTGTTGCTATTAAAAAAACTTTGTACCTGCAGCCAAGCATACTTCAATGTAGCTATATGGTTTAATCCTAAAAGTTAAAGGGGGTGGGGGTAATCATTAGGGTTAAAGGGGGTTGGGGGGATTGGACACTTAACCAGATAAGATTAAACATTGTGGTAACAGTTGCTTTATGTTTAGTATTGAAGAGAAAAATAGAAAATATGAATTTATATTATTCTTGGTTAAAATTAGCAAAAAACCAATTCTAATATTTGTTTAAAAAAAAAGAAGAAAAGTTATTGAAGCTGTAATTTTGCTGGTCATTTTTTGTATTAAAACATGCCCTATGACCAAGGTTTTATGCGATAGATAATAAACTAAATGGACTTGTCATTGTCGCATGGAAACATTTTATTTCTGTTTTAACACCGTTTTATGACCTTACCCTTTTAAGTAAAATTCTTAAAATAATTGTAAAATTGAGTTTCATAACTATTTCATTGTCACCGACATTCACGGACACCTTAAAGTACCGCAGGGTTCCAAGACGTTTTTATGTTTAAATGACTATGTTTATATACTTTCAGTAAATTAAATTTCTAAACATACAAATCTAACTAGTTGTTTAGTCATTTAAGTACACAGATGAATACATCTCATCAAAGGAAATCAATTTAATATCTCTAAAATTTCTCACTTTTTCACCCCTTAATTGTTCGGGGACAGTTACTGGAAATTCCTCCGTCCATATTTTCACAGGGATTTTGACTGCGTTTTGACATGTTAAATTTTGAAGTTAAACCCTAGGGACAAAATATTGGATAAATCGAGTTTGGTCCATTACAATGCTTATTTCATTTTAAAATTTCAATAATGTAATTTTAATATGCTCCATTTTGTTGTCGGAATGTTTAACCTCCTAAGATAAAATGATTTAACAGTTTTGATAATCTCATTTAAGACTTAAAATAAGTGACAGACTTTATAAATTATAGATTTTAAAGCTGAAGAAATATTGTTTTAAAGTTTCATTTCCATAAATCCAAATGACTCAAAACTTTTTTTGGAATAAATAATATTTGTCATTATGTACGTACAGTCTTAAAACATTGAAGCACAAATTCCATTTTTGCAATAGATACCAATATTATTGCCTTTACATATAAAACCTCTGTGCTAAAAGAAAAAAACTGTTAACAATACTTTTAGAATGTTAAATTTCAAATAAAAGAATCCCTCTCTTATAAGGTCTCTCTCAGCCTAACACACCCCTGCACCAAAGACCTCATCATTTTTTATTTATATAGTGATTCAGTTTCCATATTATAATGTCAAAGTTTAAATGTAGATGGGCTGGTCCTACAGGGGCAGGACTACTGTAGTTTGATATTTTATACTCTTTTCCATAATGAATTTAATTGCCTTTAATTGTATGTGCCATCTCATTTTGATCATCATTACATGTCATAATATTTCATTAAATATGCAATTACTGCTAACCAATCAGACTACCACAAAGTTTTCACACTTACCGAGAGATTTGGCAACAGACAAGTCATGCTGCATGTACGTTATGGCCTTGTCGATATTGCCAAGTCCCCAATGTGCACTACTGAGAGCCGAGAATACAGAGCCTCGTAACTTCAAACTGCAGGTCCCGATTTGAAGCGCAGCTTCCAGCATGTTGATGGAGGAGCCATAGAGACCAGCTGCTAGTAGCTCCTGACCAATCACAGAGATGATAACAAAAGGACTTTGATGTAACTTCAATTTCTGCAGCTGTTGAAATGTTGGACCCAATTTCTCTATAAAAGTTAAATATAGATGTTTAATCATCAAAAACTTATTTATACTTGATCAAATTTTGTTTTCTTTAATTATGTTAAACACTACTTTCAGTAAATGATGGTGTCCAGTTTTCAATTGAGGCAGAAGACGGAGTACCTGGTGAAAACGGCCCAACATGTTGACATGCCGGGGATTAACAGTAGATAACCCAATACCTAAACCACACAACAAATTAGACCCAAAAGCTTGCTTAATCTTCTAATAGTAAATATGTGTCTGTTTATGACAATTCACAGTTATATCATCACATGTAGTGTTATTTGCCAGGGCACCCAGTGAAAAAGAAAGAAAAGTGACAGAAAATCTGGTCCTTGCCAAACATCAGTATCAAATACAAAACCCCAGCGCTGTAAATATAACAAGATGAAAGAAATATTTCACATTTGATTTCTGACCCACACAATTAATCTCTAGATATGACTGAAAAAACTATGATGGGTGTCATTAATGATGCAGGAAATGCTTAACCTTCCGGAGCACCTGGTTTTACTAGTTATTTTTACAGTTCACATTTTATTTTTTTAAAATTTTCTATTCATTGTTTTTGTAAATCCTTGTTGAATCCATGAGTACACTTGTTAATTTTTTAATTAACTTTTCAGATCTGACAAAATTTATGCCTTATATACATCTTTTTCTTAAATGCTCTCTAAATGTTTTGTAATGTAAAGCTGCACAATTTTTTTTATGAAAACCCATATTTATTGACCTGTAATATTTGTTGAATGTTTGTATACTTATGTCATAACACACCTTTTAAAGGTGATTTCAAGGAGGAATCAACAAGTCCGGATAATAGACTACTATTGGAGGAATCTTGTGCCAATCCCACAGCAAATGCAGCCAGGGCGTCGCCATGTTGTCCCAACTGTTGGAGCGCTACTCCTTCCCTTAAGTATGCCTGAAATAAAAAAAAACATAAATATATATACAATTTTGTTATATATGAACAAGCATTCTTTTTCTTATGACCAGTATAATTTGCAACAAGCAGGGAAGTCCAGTATTTTCACTAAATGACAGGATTGTTAAAAATATTTAAATACCTAACAAGCAGTGAATACAATTAACTGGAGTACAAATTAGTGCTGTTAATTCATACCTTGTCAAAAGATCTGACCAGAAAAATTGAATTAATCACAGTAAAATTTAAATTTTAAACTCACAAGGGGTAAATTAACAGAAATAATTATCTACCTCTTTTAAATAAGTGTTAAGAAAAGTGATAATATCTTCTGTTTTTGAAAGAATTTTCCTTTTTCATTCAATGGAAAATATTACAGCTAATTTAAATTTTAAAATGTGGCATGAGAATTACCTACCCTAACTGATTTCACCCAAGGATATTTCGCTAATTACATATTTACACATTACACCTCTAATTAATGAACTGACTGAAATTCAGCTTTTATTGTCAAGCATGGTAGACCTTTTAATTTCACCGATTTTATGCATTTGTTATGCTAATTGATATCTTTACGAGTGGATCAGGTGACACTTTATTCAACAACAGATGACATAAAACACAAAAATCTATTAAATTCAAAAGCTAATCAGTAGGAAAATTCTGTTTTTCCTTTTCATGTTGTAGTACATAATGGTGTCGCTAGTAATACATAAATACTTAAAAGTGAATGCTTTGAAAAATGAAGACATATCAATTTTACACAATCTAAGCATGAACAATGATCATAAAAATGACAATAGTCTTGTGATCTATATCTTATCTCCTTACGCTGTATGTCTCTGGTGAGAACGAACGTAAATAAGAGGTCGAGTGAAAGATGATCATGTTTGATTTTCATTTTTTCGACTCCAACATGTTAACATAATAACAGGGTTAAAAATCGAAAGTGTTAAGCTGTTTTTCTTCATCGCCTAATAACAAAGGGGACATTGCATATAAACGAAAGTGATCTAAATGAAATTCTTTAATTTTTATTGTTTCTTAACAAAGAGAATTCGTGTAGACTCGACGTCTCATGCACTGAATAAATAGCATTTGTATACCAATACATCACATTCAATTGAGTGACACACAAGTTAACCGCTTTAGATGTTAATGAAAATGGAACGTCATTGGACAAATTCTTTCACTCTTAAACTACTGTTTTGTTTTTGTGTGTGGCAATTGGATTTTTTATGTAGAACTATTTTTTATTAAACATAATTAAAAAAACAAAGCAATTTTTCAGCTATATCTTGGCATCCACTTTTCATTTAATGGAGGGGGGGAGCTGGAGTAACAGATGAAAACACCCAGCCTTTGGTAGGAAAACTGGCAATCCTTATCAAATAAGATTGGAGTCTAGTACGCCCTGCCAGCAGAGAAACTCAAACCAGCAACCTCGGTGTTGACAGGCATGTGATTAATAGTAGACTAACAACCTTAACCACTGGGCCACAGAGGCCCTAATTAAAAAAAAGTTTCAGTTCAAGACAAAAGTACATTTCTTTTGTTTGTTTGTTTGTTTGAATGGTGTTTTAACGCCACTTTCAGCAATTTTTCAGCTATTTCATGGCGTCCAGTTTTTATTGGGGGAGGAAGCCGGAGTACCCGGAGAGAACCCCCGACCTGCGGTAGGAAAACTGGCAATCCTTGTCAATTAAGATTGGAGTCGAGTACACCATGCCTGCAGTGAGAATCGAACCCGCAATCTCAGTGTTGACAGACCACGTGATCAATAGTCGACGAACTACCTTGACCACTCGGCCACCGAGGCCCGAGTACATTTCTTAAAAACTTGACAAACCAATTGACAGTACTATACATTTATACATGTATGTCTATTACAATTATACAGAAGTTCAAAGGGCAAAAGAAAAAAACTTGGTCAAAAATGATGACATTCCCTAATAGCACTCTTAATGTTGAAATACAGCGTTAAACATCAAATACCACAAATGATCATAAACAACACCGTGACATATGTCAAACTCTGTAAATATAATCAAAACAATAGATTTCTATACGCCATGAACTCCGCCATTGATGGAGGAATTTCATGAATTAAATCGACCCTACACTGATTAAAATGTTTTAATTCCTGATATTAAATGAAAAATGTCAGATCATGTCAATATCCCGTCTCCACCTTAAATGAAGTAACGTATATCCCCAATCTATTGTTCCGTAAGTTGGTATATCTGTTGTACCGAGTGTTTCCACTTTAATAAATAATTTATATTATTGACATAGTATTTTGAGACAGATGTATATACAAAAGATGAGATCAATTGATCGTTTGAGAATGTACCCATTTTATAGGTCATGACACTGAATGGACAAAATAGGAAACCGAACTGAAACACGAGCTACAGAGCACTATAATGTTGGTGGTTTTTGTATCAACTTCCTCCCATGAGATGATTTTAAGCTACTCCTGTCTATCTGTTATCTGTCCCTTGTTATTTATTCACATTCTAGCACTACATATTCAACTGAAGAGGATACAATAAATCCATCATATATATTTGTCCCCAACCCTAGTAAATTTCAGAAAAGGGACCAACCATTTTGTATCTGGTTGGGGGAGTGGAAAGCCCATAAATTTTAGTTCTGGCAAAAAAATTCTTTAGTTCCAAAAATCATTGTTTTTCAATCCATCTTCACCAGCCAAGGGTTATGATCAGGTCCACCCTCCTGACAAGATTGTAACCCTTGGTTAGCAGAGGTGTATAGTCAGATAGGCTGCAGATGCATTTAATTGTTACCAAAAAAAAATCTTCAACCCCCCCCCCCCAACCCAATTAAAAAGAAAAAAACACATTGATTGTTTGCTGAAAAAAAAATAATCAGAAGACCCCAGAACTACAATTTATTTATGTTATTTTATCTCCGTAAAAAATATAAATAGAAACAAATTTCATAAATTATGCAAAACATTAAAACAACAACTCTAGCAACAAAATGGAAGGAAAAAACGACAGCCATAAATAATCAATTTAAATTGATTTAATGATTTTGCTGGTAAATCCATACGAAACATATTAGACATACTAGTACCCAAAGTTTCATGCAGATCCATCAATCTGATAGTCAGGCAACAAACACAACACCTTATGTAAACAATACAGATATTTTAAACTGTTTTCAATCACTGGTCCTCTGATAACAATAATATTTAGAAACCAATTAGATACAAATTAGGATAGATTCTCTGTAAACACTGTAACATGAGATGTCCATTTGAGGGTGGAAAAACAGATTTTTCTGGTTTATACAAATGCCAAATGAATCATTTTACAATGGCTTTTTTCAGTCATGAAAAGTCATTGTCATAGGCTTATACTTTTCAAAAACAACAATCACACAGACTATCCAATGAAATGGAGAACATTATTGGGAGGGGGCAACATATAAGTTTGAGAGACACCTTTATTGGGAGAGGGCATCATATAGATGTAGAAGACACTTTTATTGGGAGGGGCATCATATATGTTTCTGAGACACCTTTAGAGAGAGGACATCATATAAGTGTTGGAGACACCTTTATTGGGGGAGAGGGCATCATATAAGTTTTAGAGATATATTTATTGGGTGAGGGCATCATATAAGTTTCAGAGACACCTTTATTGGGAGAGGGCATCATATAGATGTAGAAGACACCTTTATTGGAAGAGGGCATCATATACGTTTCTGAGACACCTTTAGGGAGAGGGCATCATATAAGTTTTAGAGACACATTTATTGGGAGAGGGCATTATATAAGTTTTGGAGACATATTTATTGGGAGAGGGCATCATATAAGTTTTAGAGACACATTTATTGGGAGAGGGCATCCATATAAGTGTAGGAGACATTGTAATGAATTTTAAGACAATATTCCATGTTAAGCCTTACTAATTTTAGAGTCAATGGCACTGACATTTGACAGCTGGTAGGTAGTATGTTAAGACTGGTGGCCTAAGAGTTTTGAGCTCTATTCACCACAGTTTAGATGGGATTCTTTTTACCTGTTAAGGTTAGGGCAGACAAAGTAAGAATTGTTTATAGTGTGTCAGTATTATCCATTTATCAAATTCAATATGCATGTGTGTTTACCATTGTTTACAAAACAAGGGTTCAAATTAGACTAGACACAGTTGGGCTTGCCTACTGTGGACAGGTGGACAAAGTAGAGTGAACACAGGTGGCTGCCCACAATGGACAGGTGTACAAAACAAAATCTACCTTTGAAGTGTATAAAATGGATCCTTTCAGAGATGATGACATTGTGTCTGTCCTTGTTTTTTACTACAAACTGATGTTAATGTAACTTGTTATGGCTTAAGTCATAATTCAAACATGAATTAAAAATATATTTTGTTCAAAACCGTTACTGAATGCACATTTATTCCTATTCAAAATCTTCTCCATGACAAACTTTTCATGAGATATAAAACATGTTATGTTGACAAAAATTATTACACCATTACTTCACTTTTGACTGGAGAGATTCGATACCGTTTGATCAGAACAAAGATATATATGATCAATATACAGACGTAAGACACAGTTTTAAAGCCCCCCTACCGAGGATCAAAGACTATGCCTCTAATCTATTGATATATCACGATTATAAGAAATTATCAATAAAAATGTTTTAAAAATTTGTTCAACTAAAGAACAAAATATTGTCCATGTATTGACAGTTCTTTACCGATAGAAGAATGACACTGAGGATTTATTGGAGTTTCGTCAGATAAGGCGATACGACAATTTACAATGATTTCAAGTGCTGTTGAAATTGAAGAGTTTTGTCCCCCTGAAAGTCGTCTTGGTACACAATGATATATTTCAAAATAAACTTCTCTATATATAATGAGGTTAAAGGGCTCACTCTTGAAACTAAAAAAATATGCGAAAAGATTATCAATACAAGAAAAATTCTTTTGAACCTGTTTATATTGACAGAGTTCTAACCTTTAGGTCATTGATACAAGCAAGCTTTTAACAAATTTCTATGCCTGAAGATTTTGAGAAAATATGAGTTATAAACTGATGTTCTCATAATAAAAGACTTTAGTGCCTTTCACAGACTATAAATACAATCTGGTATTCTGCAATTAAATTATTTTCTTTGTAGGAAAGTCAAATTTTTGTACTCAATAAATCTTTTTAAAGAGAATGTTGCTTCATAACTCATCTTGATTCATGGGATACTGATTTTTTGGATTTCAAGGGAAAGCACTCAAAAAAATACAACATTGGGGTTAAGGTTAGGAACTGTAACCTCTGAACTTATTCTCAAAGCATGAAATTCTGTTTATTATTATTTTTTTAATGTTGTTTAATGCAATTTTCCATTTTTTAGCAATATCAGTTTCATTGAGAAGGAAGCCAGAGTACCCAGAAAAATCCTACCTTTCCCAAGAAAACTAAAAAATACTTGTTAATTAAGGGAATAGCACCAGTTAGGCTTGAACTCGCAACTTAAGTGTCGGTGCCAGTGTTCAACTATAGATGACTAACTACCTTAACTACTCTGCCTCTCAAACAATAAAAAGTCAATTCACACAATATGTATCAACCCCTGAATAACAAAGTAAAATTGATGCAAAAATCTAGTTCTAAGAAAACGTTATTGTCTAATGCAATTTAATATCCCCTGTTAAATCCCCCATAGTCGTCCAATATCTGTCCTAAACAGCAAAACCATTGTTCCACTCCATATGTAAGTTTCTATTACAAACCACAAACACAAATTGTCTTTCATAAATCCATGACAACTCTTGCAGGTTTACTACTATTTTTAATCCTATTACCCTATTTTGCATAACTCCTTGATAATTCTTACAACTATAAAATATGAAATATTATTATAATCCTTTAAGGGCAATCATCAAATCAAATCCCTTTCTTCTACAAATGACCTCTACCACCTGTAAGTAACACACCTGCCCCATTGAATCATTTTGATATAACAGGTGAAACATACGAGGGAATTATTTTCTTGGTTTCAGGACACCTCTGCAAACATGAAATCAACATTAATCTTTATTAATGAAGTTGTAAGTCCATTAATTTATGAACCCCCAGTGTATTTTGTTTTGTGTTCCTATCTCGGAACAATTTCTTCTCCTCCACTCCGTATATTTTTAATCTTCTCAATTGTCTCTGTATCTAACAGTAAATCAACAATTCTGTTTACAAATCAATTAATATTCGAAGTCATATCTTAAACCCAATTGGGACTTCATGTCCATTTTATAATTGGCCAGTATCCTGGCAGGTAAAATATTTTCATGATAGGATCCCGACCTCCACTCAAAATTGTGTCCACTGATTAATTATTTGTAAACAAATGATATAAGCAAATTTAAAATATCGCCACTGTCAACACACAATGTTAAATAGTAATTGTTGTGGATGGAAACTCTTTGTAACGTCCAAACTTGGGAGTTTTAAGCAAACATTGTATGGAGACAGGTCCGGAATACTTTTCATATATATTTGTAACACAAACGGAACAAAACCCATTCTTTTATTTGTATTCTGATTAAAACAAAACTCTATCATTAACTTAAAATAAGAAGTAGAGATTTAGCCCACCATTTATTTCCAATGTAAATTACAAAAAAATTAAATGCAACTTTTAAGGACATTATCTGACAATACTGGATTTCTATAAGCAGACTTGAATTATATTTAAATATCTATCCCTCTGAAACAATTAAATTTATTAAATTACAATAATTTATGGAATTTATGGAATATAATAATGATACCATGTATTAGAAAAAAACCAAGAGAGACAAAAAAAGGCCATCCAAAATGAAATATAATTCTAATATGATGTGCCCAATATGCTTCGAGTCCAAGCTGTGGTAAAACGAGTATATATATACCTAATCAAAGCTTGGCGTAAAATATTTGGCATAAAAGGCCAACCCGTGCTAAAATCATTAAATATATTTTTGCCCCAATGAATTATTTCTTAAATAAAACCAGACAACTAAAACACACCATCCCAAAAATATGTAGAACATACATATTTAACATTAACCAATTAGAATAAAGGGATGATCTGGAAGGGTGAGCATATCCACTTCACCAGTGACACCTATTGTCAAAATCGGTGCAGTTTCGTAGGTGTGTTAGTATCTGTTATAAATAGATACAGTGGTCTATTTCTTATAAGATCATTATGGGTACAGTTTTAACTAGTTAATACAACATTGAGACATAAGTAAGTACAAGAAATATACAGGGCTCTCAAATGCTTATGTACTGATATTCTGTCATGCAGTTAAAAGCTTCAGCATAGAAAACCATTAAAGGCTTAAAATATGTTTCGTGACATTAAAGATTCAACTCGAAACTGTAACGTCAAAATGACTGACACAGATGTCTACGTGTGTGGAATATTTATCACTAAGATGACAACAATGTCAAATCTCGGTGTGAATATGATGTGCATCAAAATATCTGGCTGTCATATATCAGAAAAAGGACTTACATTTATCAAAGTGTCATAATCAGAAGAAGAAATTGATTTCTGGGTTAAGTTAGTTCGTTACCTGTCTATCAATTCTCTAATGAATACTAGTACATTTCGATTTTTCATATTGGTATTTTCTTGAACATTATGTAATCCCAAGACGAAAGATTATTGATGAGACAGTAGCATTATATAATAAATATCTCTACTTTCAGACCTGATCCAATTATGTTTAGTGCTACTTTTAGAATATATTTAGCCCTAAATTATAAATTTTGGCCATGGATGAGTTCCAATGACAGTTTACCCAAAATGAGCTTGACCATGAGTTGTCTGACCGAATGTCTGTCAAAAACATTTTTAAAGTCTCAATAACCTTGCACTAATGTGAGACAATAGAGTGTACTTAGATAAATTGTTTGATATGCCTGAGAGAATAAGGCAAAGATTTTTGGAAACTCTGAAAGAGAATGAAATAGAAGGTTACTGAAGCATTTGAGATCCATGTATATTTCTTTACTTACTCATGTCTCAATATTGTATTGATTTTATAAAATTGTACCCATAATATGTTGTAAAACATCAGTTACATAAGAAGTGAATTGAACTGAACTGAATAGAACATTGAAAAGAAACATGGAAACTTTGTAATTCATTTAAGGTTCTGGTATATTTTGGTGGTTCTGTGAATCTGCTAAGACTGCAGTACAAATAGGTAAATAGTAGTTAAATAGAAATGTACGAGACCAACCATGTTTGCTGAATACGTTTTATGATCCAACTAATATTAGATGTTGGTACGTATGTTCTTTAACTTTGTAGCAGGTTCTACAATACAATGTTTGGGTAGGGCCAAATTTAGCAAAACAGTCAGGAATAATCTACCTTTTACAATATCAATATAGACAAATATTGAACATATAGACATGTAGTTCAAGATTTTAAAATATTTTTTTAGTAACTGCAACTCTTCAGCGTAGATGTATTTGCTTTTGCCAGCCATCCACACAGGGCTGACAAAACTTTAAGCTTGTATACTTTATCCCACCACCTCTCCCACTTATATGGTTGATTGATCGATTGTTTGTTGTTTTACGTCAAGCAAGCAATATTTCAGCTATATTCAGGATACTACTTGGAGTGGACAACATAAGAGGTCAGAGGAAAATAGTAAGAAAGCTAGCATCTGTAGACATTTAGAAAAAGCAAAGCCTACTTGATGTACAGGTTCTTCAGCATACACTATGCCAACCTCAGTAATTGAACTCCTTGGTAGTTATCACACACAACATTTTATTACATTTTTTTATCTGCAAAATTGGGACATTTTAAAAATGTCCTTAATATAAAATCATTCTAAACTTGTTTAAGAAAAATGTTAATCTTGTCGAGACAGTCATTAACATATCTCATAATGCCCAATTGCCACCGATAACAATTAACACGACTAAATCTTCACACGTTTTTTCTACCCGATTAGTTTTGTATTTTGAATTCAAGCTAATTCAAGGCAGTATTAAAGAAATAAATTACAGCTTAAAATGATAATACATAATCTAAATATAAATCCGCCATGACCACCATACAAGTTTCTAACTAAAGACTGTACCGGTATTCAGTAATTCACTTAATTTTGTAATGGTCAGTAGTATAATGACCCTGATTGTGTGAGAACAATTTCATTTCCAGTTAGGCAAATTCATTAAAATTAACTAACATTTGCACCCACAAAAATTTGTAAAAGTGTTTGATGTGGTCAGTATTCAAGTGGATGAGGGGCTCTTTTATCCACAAGGCTAATAGACACAAATACTAAGTCATACATTTGTACCATCAGCAAGTAAACTGTATTTGCTAGAATAAAACTAGTATTTAATCCTTACTTAATTATGCCTTAAAAATAAATGGGAAAAGTGGGATTTACATTTTGTAATTGTCTTTTCTATAAATACTTTGATCATAATGGTTTTGTTTTAGATTTGATTTGATGATGACTGTACTCTTGGGTTTTCAAGATTGTGTGTGTGTGTTTGTTTGTTTGTTTATTTGTGTTTAAATAGAAGCATTAAAATTTGAAATTGAATGCAATTGAAGACAATGCCATTTAGACCTTTAGTCCACATGGACTCATAGTCCAAAGAATACAGTACAGGGAGCCTATCATTGCATAGATAAATTGATATTTTGAATAAATGGGACATCTAACTGCAGATCATAGAAAAAAAAGGAAGTTTTCATAAAAGAAATGGTCAGATTAAAAAATGTTTGATTATTTACGATTGTTAATTATTTTGTCAATTTCATCATTCATAGCAGATGTATACAATTTTTCAGATCTGTACTTCATAACTGATATCAACTCACCAATAAAGCAATACTGACGACCATTAACTAACAAAATTAATTAAAATTTGGAAAAAATAACAAAGAATCATTGATAGAAAACTATTATTATTTTCATTGTGAAATTAATTTCCTTAGCTAGGACATCATAAAGTCCTAATCAAGCGGACAATGATTGATATCGTCAATTTCATTTCGTTTTGTGAAATAGAAATCCGATTTGATTGCATTTACGATATCATTTATACGAAACGGATAAAAATCATTCTCAAATGGAATTTCAATTAAATTTCAAATGAAATCAAATTAAAATTATTACTTAGAATTAAATTTTATTTAACTTTTAAACTAAAGACATCATTTTGTTGTTTACACAAAGTTCAGACCCTAACATAAAAATCTATTGACTTGTCAAAGGGTTTTTCATCACTTGAACAATGTGCGTGTTTATACACCGCTTTAAAAATGCAAAATAATACAAAACACAATCGATTCCTATTAGAAATAAATAGATACTTCATCACAGAGTCAACTGGTACTAAATATTACAATTCAAAAAACTTTTTCCAACATTAATTTTATTCCATTCAAGCCTTTCACAGTTAACAAGATTAAGCCCTCCAAAAGCATGCCATCTTTGACTTGACCAGTTCCAGCGTGGTTAATTCGGGATGGTTTTCGGTCACATAAAATAGGTTTAAACAGTTCAACAATTGCTAATGGAGTGGACATGCTACTGGACCATATGCTTGGCTTTAACAGTCCGATTGTCACTTTCAACAGACATGGACAGCATGCTGTGTGGACGGACCTGAAAAAAGCTTTATTAATATAGGAAAATAGGAAATCAAGTAAAACTGTTCCAAAGGGGATTACTGACTAACCCCAAATATATAATACACTCACGTACACGACAATAAAATGCCTGTGATGGACAATTTATACGTTGACCACATGTTTCTTGTTGAGAACAAAACATTTTAGCCACAAATGTCCATTCATAAACTGTTTATTATGCACCAAGTGCCATTAGAAAAAACATGGTTAATATCCCAGCATGCTTTAACTAAATCAATCAATGCAGTCCACTCGTAATAAAAAGTAAAGAGGATTCTGTTGTACAAATTTTGACCAAAATTTTTTTCAAAAATATAAACATCATATCATTCAAACACAAGTTAATTTGGGCTTTTGTAATTGAAATCGTGTGGTTTTTTTTTTAGGTAATTTCTTGAAATTAGTCAAAGAAACACAAAATGTAATACATCATTAAATTTGGCAGATGTATTTCATTATTTGTAAAATTGTCCATAAAGATGTTTTGAGTTTGACGTTGCCAATCAGCTCACTTTTTTATACATATTATTTTGTTATTATTTGGAAAGACTTATAAAATATCTCCATCTGTCCATTGGTCATAAATTTCAGATGTTTTATATAGCAATTAACAAATCGATAAATATTTTGCAATAATACTTCAAAATGGCTAACAAACCGGAGAATACCACTTATAATATCTTTCTCCATTAAAATTCTCTCATTGACCAATTAGGCTCATAAAACATTTATTTTTTACCCTCTTTAAGCTGTGAACAGAAATGTACTTTTTCAAACAATAACTTAATGTTAGGTCATTATTATGCAGGACAAAGTATTAGAAAATGAACACTATACACTTATACGCAGCAGGATTTAAAGAGTTACACAACTTAAGTATTAAAGATAAACCTATAAAGTGTCGATTTAAAACAACTTTGGGCTACAAAACAGATCTCGTCTTAATGAAGGTAGAAATTAACATATAAACGCTCTTTGTTCTGTTGAAAATTCAATAAACAAAATCATACACAACATTTTAATTTAGTGCCTGATACACAGGTGCCCAAGTGCCGAGGTGACAACCCAAAATATGATTTTATATGGACGGTATGAAAGTACAATGGTTCCACAACTGTCAATTTATAAGATATGATCACAGCAAATTGTGACAATTATTTTGGTGTGAAATTTAAATTGTCAAGTGTCAACAAGTTGGATTCTCTTATTACATCTGTCAGCCATCTTATATCCAGGAACACTGACTCTATATAACCCCGACTTTACCTACCAAATTTTCAGTCAATCATTCTAGTAAAAATGCCACTTATTAAATATAATTAATAAATAATTAACGCACCTTAACATCTGTAGATATAGGATCATGGCACACATTATTTTAAGCCTTAGTGCAGCTTCATAATAGTATGACTTCAGTAAAACTTCAACTACTATGTTAGGAAACCTTTGAAAGAATCTGTTTAAATTTCATTTCCTTATCAGATCAAATTTTAACTATTAATTTTTTCTGTGTTCCAGTATGATTTATTATTTGTTTGTTTGTTTGTTTGAATGCTTTTTAACGCCACTTTCAGCAATTGTTCAGTGATATCATGGCATCCAGTTTTAATTTGGGAGGAAGCTGGAGTACAGGAGAAAACTCCTGACAATAACTGAAGATCTTTTAATTCTTACAGATTCTTCCATGTAAAATTATGATAGCTAAGTAAGTAAATTTGCTTTTTTCTTAATTAAGGATTCTCCAATCATGGTACTCTGGATTCATCCAGCAATAAAAACTGTATGCCAGATTGATATAAGTGGCATAAAACACTATTTACAGAAATAATTTTCAGATCAACCATACTATACAAAATTTTGTTCAGCAAAAACTATAATTTAATTAACTGCAAAGTCCTTAATTAGGACCACACCTATATCCAAAGCAACATTCCTGCATAAAAAATGTGAATGAATTAATATGATAACAATGGTTTCTCACAGGGGGAAATGACAGCTCGTTTGACATGTCGTTCATCACCAGTCATAATGTAAACAATAACATCAAACAGTCCATAGCTGTCAATCATTCATGTTATCTGTCAGGCCTTGTCAAGACACTTGTTGATATCATGATCAGACCATTAAAAAGGCTCAAAAACTACTTGCCAAAAGAAGTCTGTAATTTTCTAGGCATATATACTGGTCCAGAAAAGAGAAAACAATTTGCTGACCTCTATAAAACAGGAAAAAGTACAGTCCAACCTGCACAGCAATATAAGAAAACTATTTATTATTTTTGATTGAACCTTTGTATAAAGACCCTTGTCTATAGTGAACACAATTTCCACCCAACCAATGGCATTATACAGGTTGTCGGCATAGGACCTTGGAACTTCACCCAACCAACCAGTAACCATAATTTCGGCCTGTCTTCAAGGGTACATGTTTAAATAACGGTATGCAATTAAAATGCTGCATAAGTGTATAAGCTATATGGGACAAAAATTGATAAAAAAAATGTACTATAGGTCTGAACTCTCGTCACCACTTGAGGACACCCTGTCTGCAGTGAAGGCTGGAACTGACAACCTCATTGTTGACAGACCACCTTAATGAATTTTAGATGAGTAAGTACCTTAACCACTATGCCACTACAGCCCCCAATTTCAGAACATTCTCTATTGTTACATTAGGTTTACATACACTTGTGTATTTAATTATACTTGGCATGGATGAACCTCTCTGGACTAATTTTTAAAATGTTTCTACCCTTAATGATAGAGATATATTTAAACAATTATCAAACATTATGTGCATCAGTAGTTTATCTGTTTTTAATTGTACCCCTTTTATCCAGTTATCACCCTTACAGCAGCTTTAAACACATAAACATCAAATTTTGTAATCTCTCAATGCTTAATATTTGCTGATATCATCATTTATGCCTAAATAATAATAAATTAAGGACAAATTAATAAATCTGTGATAGATCTTTTAACTTATCTGTCCCCCTTTAATGCACCCTATTAATTTGTGTGATGATAGCATCATCTCAAGTTTGATAGGAATCTGCCTTCAAAATCCTGTTAATATTATTGTCAAAATGTTTGATTCTTTGGATGAAAAAAGGGTAGCAAAATTCTTTTCCTTTTAATAATTCTTTTTTTAATATGGACATTAGTTTTTCTTTTAAAAATCTAAAATAATAATTAATTGCAATTTATGTAAAAAAAATCTATCGCCACTTCTTAAGAAGTTTGAAGAAAACCCCTTTGGTTCCCCATTAATAAGATAATACCCCCAAATCACTGGAAGATTTCATGACAAGTGGCGAAGCATGTTATGGTTTGAGGGTAGATGACTACTGATTGTCAATTTCTGTCACATAAAACAAATGATGTCTGTTTCAATGTCTGTTCACCATAATTATTTGTATGATCATAATGGCTATCCATAGTACTTTGCACACAATACACTTGCCATTTTCACAAATTTGATTTTATTTCCGTTTAATTTAAGAAAACAGAGTACTAGGAATTTTCAACAAAAAAAAGTGTACAGTCTGTTTTTATAAACTTAAAAGAACAGAAGCATTACAAGAAAAAAAAAGAAGTATTTGAAAGTTTGGTACACTAAATGCAATATGCCTGTGTAATGGGTACAACTGCCCAAGAATATTTTACATTATTTACTATTCATTGTGTAAGCATTTGATGTTTATTATATAGATAGAGATGAAATATCGAATTTTCTGAGTGACAGAAATCACGATAAAGCACATGTGAAAATTATCGTTTGATTTTCACTCTCTGGTTTTTTTCCCGCCAAAATGTCACTTGGGACTACACAACACAATCGATTACACATCAGGTCACATGTGAATGTCTTTTCGATGATCAAAACACAAAAGCTAAAATAATTTGTGCGTGCGCGGAACTTGTTCCGCGCACTCGTATAATTAGATGCGTTATGTGGCACTCGTGATCATATTTTGGATATTCACTCCGCCCAATTAATTATCCTATAAATATCTGATGACCATTCAAGCCTAGCATATGTTAATATCTTTCCAAGATTTCCTGTTCAGTATAATTTTTTTAAGAAATGTCTAAAATGCTGCATATATATAATGAAACAGATTTGTAGAACAAGTTGTCATGGCTACTTAAAAACAAAATTTACTATAATTATAAAACATGTTGTAATTAATTGTTGCTATTGTAAATTTCATCACCTTTTTAAACATCTCTATCATTTATATATCTGATGACTTTTGATAAATGTTTAAATTGCTACAGCTTATGAAACATATTAGTATAACAAGTTGTCATGGCTACTTAAAAACAAAATTTACTATAATTATAAAACATGTTGTAATTGTTGCTATTGTAAATTTCATCATCGGTTTCAACATCTCTTATCATATATCACTCAATCAAAGCTGCATATTTCAACATTTATTCAAATATAATTATGTTGTATGGTAAGCACTTTAAACTCATTAAACTCAATGTTGCTAGCTAAAACAACGTAAACAATGAGAGTAAACATCGTGAGAACCGACAAGTGAGGTAACAACGATTACCATCAACTTGATCAGTAGTGTCTCTATTACGAATAAATCGCTTTCACTTAATCAGTTAAATGATCACATTATTATAGAACGAGTGTGTAAAATAATCCAATGAACGGAGAACGAGTTACATTGAGGTTACGGAGTTCTTGATATACAGTACAATTAAACTCTTTCATTGGGGTCTGTAAGGTCAAAGAATACACAAATATCTGCTATTTAAAGACTTGGTTGATATAACTTAAGTTAAAAGTAGGTTAAATAGAGACAAAATGGACTTTAAAGAAACATACATCAGGGAATTTTTTGAAATGAAATTTACTTAAGATGTTATGTAATAAGGAAATTTTTTTATGTCAATTCAGCAATTTTTCAGCTAAATCATGGCATCAAGTTTTCCATTGGGGAGGAAGCCTGCAGTACCCCTAAAAAAACCCACTAACTGCAGTAGGAAAACTGACAATTAAGATTGGAATCCAGTACACCCTGCCGGCAGTGAGATTTGCAACCTACCTGTTGACAGACAATGTGATCAATTGCAGATAACTACATTAACCAATCAGTCATCAAAGGCCCCCAAATCAATTAGTATATTGGAACTAAGTTTATTACCTCAAAGACTTATAATTCAAAATAAAATTTAATGAATACAAATATACCTCATAAATGTTATGAAAAATTTGGAAAGCCAATTTGTTATGGCAATGGTGTCATGGATTATGCTGGGGTAGAGTGGGTTAGGGTAGGGGAGGGGGAAAACAGGTACCTGATGAAAACCCAAAGCCTTTGACAGGAAACTGAAATTGTCAGTAGCAAATATGGAGTACCTAAATTATTATGAGGTATTAATGTCAGATTTTATCTAATGCTTTAAAATCGTTTTTTTTTTAATTACTCAACAATTCAAGCATAAAAATTAAATTGCATTGAAGTATATTTATTCATATTCATGCGACGAAACTGCTATTTAAAATAACCTTTTCAAACAAAATAGTGAACCCCTGTTTAGAAATATTTTGTCTTATTATTCCAAATAAACAAACACATGTTTAACAATACTATTAAGGCCTTCAAATATAACTTGTAAACAGTTTTTTTCTTTAGTCAATTTTGTATCACTTCCTTGAATTGACAAGTTTGAAGAGGAAACATTCAATAAATATAGTAAATACAATTACTCAATATTTCTTTATAACGCAAACAAAACAAAGTTATGAAATTGTGCTGATGAATTCCACCTGGAGATTGATATTTGGACAGCAGAAGATTGAGTTACATACCCTAATATGCACCCCTGTATGTTGAAAAACTGCTGGATATGCACACCCTACCCTTTTTTAAGAAATCTCTGCATCGAGCACTCTACCTTTTCAAGAAACTGCTGGATCATGACACTCTACCCATTCAAGACATTGGTGGATCAGGATTCCCCCCCTTTTTCATCTATCGGAGAAATTGGTAGATATGCATCTGGATTTGAAACATGTCTTCAAGTTAGTATTACAACCTGTCTGTAAAGACCACCCTATGATACCACATGATGCCACCAACAGATGGTATTAAAAACAGTTTATTCTAGTTACTGTGAATAAGGAAAAACAAATCAATAAAATTTTGTTTTGAGCAAACATTGATCTTTCATATCATAGTTAATTCTAAGTCAATTAAATGTATAACAAACCTTTAAGTGATATCAGCAGTCACTAAAAGAATCTTTAAGAGTGAATGAATAATACTGCTGAAAAATGTCAAAGAATGTTTCTTTAAACCCATAAATTACAAAAAAAAATATGATATATACACTTATAAAAAGAAGAAATAAACAATATGCTTTAAAAACATCCTCAATAAAGTTTGACCTCTTACCTCTTTTTTACACTTTTTACTATCCTTCCCATCTTTGAGTGACCGATAGGCCCATTTCATCATTTTAACAATGGGACCATTTTTTTAAACTCCACACTAAAAATTATCCACATTTCAGTTTTCTGTTTTTGAAATATCGCACCATTACTTATTTTCAGCCATAAGACATAAAATCGCAAAACTTAATCCAGTTTAAATCTTCCATTCAATTAAAATCTATTATTGAACAAGACTTTATCCATTATGTTTTTGATATAATCCATTTAACTTTTGTTCTCTCTCAAACATCGTCTATATCAAAAGTTTACAATCGTCAGTTTCCACCTCTTGATTGATTTCCTTCGTATGTAACAATCTTTTTCAAACATTATGACTTCAAAGACTTCAATCCAGGTGTGCTAAGATGTTATGTTAAAAATTACAGGTAATTTTCACTTTTTTATTCCACTCAACAGAAATAAATAATTATCAAAATTATAAGCACCAAGATAAACGATCACATACAATTCCTAATATTTTTTTCCACATTTTCACAATTTGTATATTTCAAGTGCTAAATATTATTCCAAACAAACGATAGGAAAACTCCAAACAATATATAATGCAATGGATCAACAGAATAACAACCAGTCACTACACCCATAAATAGTTATTGATTAATTAACATTATACCTTTAAAGCTACGTACTACAATGAAATACAGGTAGACGTTACGACCAATTCATGTTAACGTATTCGACTTGAGGGCCAATCCGTTAAAGTGATGTGTGCAATCATCTGTGATCTGATCTCCATGACCAAAATAAAAGGCTTAAGATTTTAATGCAGTTAAGTTCATGTACGATCTTGGATTTTTGACTTAAAACAAGCATGCCTAATTGCGATTATTCATATCAAGATGGAGCCCATTTTAAATTATTATCTATGCCGTCTACTTAGAACACTGGGAATCTGAATCTAAATGAATGATAATTATTTAAATCAAGAAGTCAGAAATTAGATATTTACATCTATTGTGATGAAGATGGTTTAAAAATCGGGCAATTTGTGAGAAATTGTCAATTTTATCGATAAATATATTCATAAAATCTCTAATTCCATGTCATAACACAGTAAAATAATTCCTTTTCAGATTTTGACATTTGTAGCTCGTGAATCATTGTAAAATATCCTCAAATCTACAATAAGCTATTTAACAACATAAAAACATGTCTAATATGATCGTAACGTAAATCATAAAAATAAGACAGCTTTGAAATTTTATTTGCAAATGTCAATTTATGTCAAAAGATTTTTAAAACCAAGGTAAAGATTGTGGTTATTTTAAAATCCTCCGACATTCCAAAACTGACAGAATTTGACAAGACCATAATGCATCTAACACCAATATTAAACGATATTCCTCCTCAATACTGTTTACTCTCTTTAAGTAGAGGGATTTAGTTTTCGATACCCGCTTCAATATTTCGATTGAAATTTTCAAATGAAAGCCGAAACATTTCAATAATGTTTCGACACTAATTCTTTAATTCCCAATACATACTGAGTAAAGCTTCAATTCTTGATATTTTATCCCGGTAAAATTGAAGTACACGGTCATAAATATTTGATATATACTTCTATTTTTATCTACCTTTTAAGAACATATACTTACATATGGATAATTATTATGAAGTGGACTGTTTAAGTAAATTTTAACATGACACATTTTTTAAAAGTTCTACTCACATTCTGATCAAAGTCTGCAATTAAACCAGCCCTGCAATTTTTTATGTGCATTGAATTAATTGGTTTATATCGTCATTAATTTATGCAGTTAAGACTGTTTTGTAATAGGTAACATTTTTTGAATGTGTTAAATTTGTTGTGCCTCTTATCTTTGTTTTTTTTAGAAGCTTAACTTCAAGTTTATGTAAGAAAAAACTTAACTGAATGCTGAAAACCTTCATTAATGCAAAATAATTGAAATATATTCTTAAATATAATTTATATAGTGTGTGGTCATCATTTACTTATTCAGTATTAAAATCAAATTATAGGGCCTTAAAAATCTAATAGAGACATCGTTTCCTACTTCTAACAACACGATGGTGGGTACCTTTAACTGTGGTCCAGGTGTGTAACAGAAAAAAACTCTAATTTATTTGATTTTATTTTAGAAGTATGTAACACCATCCAGTCTGTGTCTTCTTTTACAAAGCGAACCTTTACAATTTGTAAGGATAAAATTTACACAGTGAAAAATTATCAAATAAAAGTCGTTGATGTTTTACAATGATAGAGTTTGAATTACAAGTCAAGCTAACATGATATTTAACACAGCTGTGAAATTGTACAGGTTGTCAATTACAAAAAGTGTGAAAAAAGCAAACAATTTGCCATCTTTGTCCAATTGTGTACTATTTATAATTTTTTTTCCAAAGTATGTATTATGTCATTAATATCCTATTTATATCTAATTTAATTAATATTAATTACCTCCATTTATAAAGATAAACATCTTATCATTTTAAACATTGTTTTTAGGTTATAATAATTCTAAGAAAACATTTTTCTACTTGGCATTTTACTTTCTATTTGTAAATATCAATTTTTACTGAGATCATGCAAGTACAAAAATGCCAACCAGTTCCACGTTTATTCAAATGACTTATTATTTTAATATTTAGAAAAAATGTTTCTGTAAGGAGATATAAACTTTTACAGTAACAAGAAAAATCCTTTAAATATTGATTGATTGATTGATTAATGGTGTTTAACGCCTTTAAATATTGAAGAATATAAAGTAAAAGAAACTTATTTAAGTCTTTCACTTATTCGAAATAGTGATAGGAAAAAACCTAACAACAGTTGGTCTTTTATCAAAAATGTAGATAAGAGAACCCAGTCTTGAATGGAACAGTTGAACTAGGCAGGTAATGACTGGTAAACTGGATCAAACAAGTGTGCACTGTGAGCTAGTAATCACTAGTGATACCCCCACTTTCAAAAAAATTTTGCATGTATGTCAACTATGTGTAAAAATCTAAGTATTCGGTATACAGGAAGCAGATGACCAAGGAGCATAAAATTGCGTGACACCATATAGTACTATATAAAGCAATATGCAAAATATCAGATTTCTGCATCCCATAGACAAACAAACGGACAAACAAAGGTAAAACAGTATCCCCCTCTTCTTCAAAGCGGGGGTATAACTACACTACCAATGGAGTGCATCCTTACTGTAATCCTGCACTCAGACCAGGCACCAGTCCAAATTACCTTAATACCAAGTACACAGTGAGCAAAACAAATTGAACAGAAGCAATGTTAAAATGAGTCAATAAATGTTAGAAACTTAGCAATGAGAGTTTTGTGCAATTAGTTTAAAAATTAAGAACCATAATTATTGGATGATTAAACTTAGACTCTCCATATTAATAATTATTATGATAATTGCTAGATTTAATAAATTGGGCTCTCTCAGGTTTCATAAATGAATGCTCCCGTACAGGTGCCCATCGTTCACTGGTAACCTGCCTTTATTCCATTTAATATCATGATGCCACAGGAAATACAAACAAGATTTTAACCGATGATCGGAGATTGAAAATTAATCAACACTGTTTTGAACTGCTGACAGATACGTTAAAACAACCGTGCCTCACAAAATCATAAAATGTTCTCTTTATGCCAAGATAATAACACCTCCAACGCATCAAGGCTTTATCATGGAGGGAGACTTCCTTTATTAACAATGTTAGCACTTAATTTCCCAATCTAAAATGTTGAATAAGATTTTTCATGCTGTTCCAGACAATCATTCAATTGGTTTATAGGAAACATGCTGAAAACCATTAAACAAATTCTCTTTTGTGTATTCAGTTTTTAACTTTGAGGATTAACCAATACTGACATTAAAAGAAGACCATTAAATGAAACACTGTGTACAGCATTTATTTGAATAAAAGACAGATCAGGATTATAGAAAAAAGTAATGATGGATGAGCCCTATGGACCACCTAGCATTTGATGCCAATATGAGTCAAATCCTATCAAGGTCAAGGGTTACTGTTTCAGATCAATATCCCTATGACAAAAAAAAATCCAAACATAAAATTACTTGAATTTTATTGTTCAAAAAAAGGGAGAAACTAAAAAACTGTAGAATAAAAATAACTGCTGTTCCTCTACAGTCCACACATTAGTCAGTCAGAGTGACACTTTCCACAACCAATTCAACACAAAAATCATGACTGGAGAGCCTTGAGACCACAACTGTGGTAAAAAAATGATTTATGTATGAGCAACACGTGCTGAGGAGGGCTGTTCAGATTACAAAACTGTAACTCACACTGGAAAACTATTGCGGATGACGTATTCATCTTATAAATAGCAACACACGCTATGATTATATATTGCAATATATTGTGTGTTACATTGACGGGACAGCCAGTTTATGGCAAAAATTATGTTTTCTATAGGTACGGAAATATTATAAATGTATCGAAATTGTCTTATTAGAATAGAAATAATTCACGGAAGCTGAGATTTTACATTGTTTTACAACGGGGTGCCCATTTATGTCGTTATTTTATCCCTCAATGTCGCTCAGGATTAAATAATACGACATAAATGGTCACCCCGTTGTAAACAATGATAAACCACAGAATGCGTGAATTATTTCCTAAATATATATTTAAAGACAGTACAACAACTGTTTCAAAATTTCACACAATGTTTCAAAAATTATGTCGAAGTGTGATGTACATAAAATTTTAAGAATTATCTGATGTTAATTTTGTGCAGGGCAATAATTTATAAATAAACAAAGAGATGATCATCATCCTACATTAATTTGTTTAAGCTAGCACTGTCTAAACATAATTATAGCATGCAAAATGTGAATTAAAGGCTCAATTAGTGTTTCACATTAAAAAATAAATCAGGATGTGGCATTTAATGGCGACATTAATATCTCATCAATTATTAAAGGTGCCAACCTATATATTGTCATTTATTTCTGTATTGATTTCTCAGGGGTTTTTTTTTGTAAAGATGAGTAAAAACTGAATTTGCCAAAGAACTATCTAAATAAAAAAATAATCTATAAATATTAACTGTGCCATTCATTTATATTCTACAATTATATAAAAATGAAATGAATAATGCTGAAAGGCAAAGCAACATTAAAATAATTAAGTCTGACATACAAAATTTATATTTTAATCAAGATTGGTCTTCAGGCAGATTTCTACCTTACATGGGTATGCATAGTAATTAATCAACACAGGGAATATATCATTTTTCTATCTCTATGGAAGTTGAATAAAAAAATGCAATCTGGCCCATTATGGTATGCACAATTTTGAGAAATAAATCTGATAACCAAAAACAAGACAACAGCTACAGATATAAATATTAATTAGTCCGAGAATCCTCTGCCCTCAAACGCTTTTGAAAAAAAAAGTGTTCAACGGCAGAGGATTCTCAAATTAAAATATTAATATTCTACAACAAATATCACAATATTATATGCACAATCTTTCATAAAAAGCACCTGATCGAGAATCAAGAGATCAAAGAGCAATTCATGTCAATTTGTTCTATGTATAAATTGTAACCTTTCTTTGTCATAAGACCACAAACAGAGAAAACTGAAACCTCCATTGAAAATTGATATTCACAATCAATCAATGTGCAATGTATGTCTTCAAACACGCTTAGATTTTTATCTGGCCTACACTTTCAAATTCTTGAAATATAAACTCGGTAATTTGCTAAATATATACATAATACATTTATTAAATATGACTAGACAATCGTTCCTTTTGTCCTTGATCACCAACAAATAATTCATATCAATACACCATTGGTATGTTCTGCCCTACAGACAATCATTTCGTTTAGCGTTTAACACCTGGCACCCGCCTGTTCCCATGATTTGATACCACTTACCCCCCTTGAAAGAAGTGGTGTAAATTGTACACGCAAAATATTTCTCATGGTACTAATTTAACCATTTTAAAACTGTATACTCCAATTAGTAAACAATAATTAGAATTATATAGATCTATTAACACTTCATGATTTTTTTTTATGAAACACAATTATTTCATTACAAAAGGTCATAAAAGATAAAAACATGATACCTTTCCATAATGAGCTGTGGAAAATAAAACTAAATGGCAAAAATTTTGTGTCAACTTAAAGATTTCATATGTTTAATTTGTTTGGGGAATAAGGCCAATTTCAGCAATATTGCATCCAGTTTTTATTAAGAGAGTAGCCCATAGTAGCCTGTGAAAACCAGACCTTTGGCAGTATAAAACTGGAAATCATTGCCAATGTTGTGGTTGAGCACATCTTCCCTAAAAAGTTGATCTGACTTGAACTCCCAACACCAATGTTTTCATCCTGGTTATCAACCTTGACAATAGGCCACCAAAGGTTTTTATTGACCTTTAGATATGGTCTTGTTCCTTGAGGGACTATTGTTAAACCTTTTTTCCAAGACTATCTAAAGGTCATGTACAACAGTCACTTACTACAGGATTAATCGGAACACTTCAAATGGAATTAATATTTAAAATTGACATAATGCAGTTATATTGCTTAATAAAGGTAGTTTGACTGTGTTATATGCTACTTAATAAGAAAAAATATGTCTGTATAATGCTTGGGAAGTAGGAAAAACGGACAGAACAACAAGATCAAAAAGTCAAGTGACTGTTACAAATCCAAATATAAACAAACATATACAAACAGGGAAGTTTCCTCTGTAAACAAGTAAAAACAGTCCCTTTTTGGAATTTATATGTCTTTTTTGTGTACATGTATTATTTATTTTTTGAGAACTGTGTAGCTTGCTGAGAAGTATTTCAAATCAGAGTTTTTATGGAAAGCCCTAATCTATTTTAACCATTGAAGTCTATGTTCAGAAGCATTAAGTTTAAAACCCAAGAGCAGATATTTATATTTAATTAACTAGTAGATATTCAATCATCTTTATCAAATTTTTGAAACCAAGTAAACAAATTAGTAGAAATTTAGACACTTAAAAAATAAATTCACCTCAGTAAATGATTTAAGAAATTTTAAATATTTGTGTTCATTCCTCTTCAACAGTTATTAGGATTATTTTCAATGGCTTTAAGTCAAGAAAACTCTTTTCATTTCACATATTTCATTAATATCTTTTAATTTCAGAACAATATGAAAAAGAAAATGACCCAATCAACCTTCAGATATGTGTGTTTAAAGGGATAAATTATACTTAAAAGATCCCAGAACCATTCCTGTCACCTAATAACATAACACCCCAAGAAAAATGTTTTGACGTTAAACAAATGTTTTGAAAGCTGTAAACACTGTGGGGAAATCTTTAAATTAAAGTTCTATGTTGGTTTTATTTATTTAAATAGGACGGGTAATGTTGGTACTCAAACACCGATTGCAATAGTTTCAATCAAATACTTAAACTTTGGGTTCATTGAAATTTTGTTTTATCAACTTCCTGTCTTTAAAGGAAAATGACATAATAATAGACCCCTTGCGACATAATCACCAATTTTTCTTTCAATAGTCGCAAGTTTCAAAATGAAAATGATGATGCTCTAACAGCTGTCCCTATTGTTCCCCACACCTTCACGGGTGAAAAATTCATTCAATAAATAAATAAAACGAATATTAAAAAGTCTTTAAAATATTTTATAGGAAAAGATTGTTGAAAATTTAATAAAAATGTAACATTGACAAATTTTATATAGACATCTCTTTTTGAAAAATAAAATGTTTCATTTAATGAAAGAATCAAAGAAAAAATGGCTGAATAATTATGTAAAAATTTTTGAAATTATAATTCAATGTAAACCCATTTCAATCAGCAGATTTGGGTAAAATGTTTCTTTTTACCAAAAAAATCTTTTCAAGCAAGCAAATGTCCCATATTGATTTGAAATTAATTGAGTTCCTTGCAAAGAAACCAAGTCACTATGATTTTGACCAAACGTGGATGGCTATACATCAAAGCAGAGTTGTTTAACCAAAAAGCAATATCATATGTTTTCAATAAAAATACAATTTTTGATAAATTTACAATTTTGACAAAATTTCTAAACTATTTCAATAGTAATTTATGACAGTAATGTATGCATGAAGGGTTGTTGTTGAAATTAGAGGGAGGAGTTCTGGAACTTGGCTAAATCTCCTGCCCCTATGCAGCTGAGCAATATTTCAAAACTTTACAAAGTTATTTGAATATCACAATTTTAGCCTGGTGCAGAAGAAGCTGAAACTATTTTTAAAAAGCAAAAAAATAGACACAGTTTAAAAATTTAATATTTTCATTTTTTGACAAACTTTTTTTTAAGAAGTCTGATTTATACAAAAAAGAAAATCCAGAAACAAATTAATTATAAAATGAAGTAGACAAAATTTTCATTCATGAACTTTAAGTTTTTCAAAATTACACAAATGGAACAAAAGGAATGATTTTTAACTGTGTTTTAATGTATTTTAAGTGCTTTTTAAATATAATTGACCTAAAGTTAACAAGTTCAAATCAAACAATAAAAAAAACCTTGATCAAACAACCGCTATACAAAAAAACAGAACAATTCTTATCATAATACATCTAAAACAATAGAAAACTTAAAAATTCCATTAAAATCACAAAAGATTTACTAAATCTGTGGAGCCGTCATGTGACGTCATTTTTTAAATGCCTTGCATTTCAAATTAGCAGAATATCGGTATACATTTTATTTACTGTCCATTGTAGCAAACCCTCCTTAGATCTGTCAAAATGTTAAACAACGATGATTCAGGGCGGAAATATATGTGGTTAAAGTCAGTAATGATTGCAAATATTGACCTGGTATTTCCTTGATCAAAGACCTGTTCAGAATGTATTGTCTTTGACCTCACTACAAAGTTCATCTACAATAATACAAAATATATGTTTACTTATCAGCCCTGCCCATTCAATTAAAGATTTTAATTGGTAGAGTTCGAATATTCTGATTCTATTAATACAACAATGTCTATATTCATAAATAGTGTGATTAATAGTTAATACTTCAATACTAAAATTCCAATTAAAACACAAAAATTTAAATTTTAAATATGGAAAGACACTCTATTAGCCTGACAAATATCAAAGTAACTGACATCAAAGTGCAAACTACTTTCATATAATCATTTAAAATTCTGATCCACAATTTGTACTTTGTATCAAATGTATTAAAGGGGTCTTGGGTAATTTGTCTACTATAGATCATGTGGTTTGTCAACATCGAGATTGCGGGTTTGAGTCTCCCTATTAATTGAACTGGATTGTCAGTTTTCCTATCAAAGGTTTGGTTTCTTTTTGTGGAGGTACTCCGGCTCCCCCCCACCCCCCCCCCCCCCCCCAAAAAAAAAAAAAAAATTGAATGCCATGATGGCTGAAAAAGTGCTGAAAGTGGGGTTAAACAACACTCAAACAAACAAACAATCAAACAAAAAACCCCAATCTAATGTAGTTACCTCCCCTTACTACAATTCTGAATCAATGATATTGTTTGTTTTAAAGATTTTATGCCACTTTTAACAGATTATCAAGTAAATCATGGTGGATGAATCAATTGAGTTGAGATTTTCCCTTCCTTATTTCCTATTCTGAAACTTCCAATCCAACTAATGAGGTCTGTACAGAACTTTCAGCAATTTTTCTGCATATCATGGATTCAGTGTTAATTGAAAGGTACCTTATTATCATTATATGATTGCGAACTGAAAAGAGCACACCAGTTACATGATAGAGTGAACTGTGTAGGCTTCATGAAAGTGACTATTTAAAATACTTTGCAAAATGGTCCAAGATTAAAATCAGTCCCACTTGAAGACCTGTCCATGACCAGAACTAGTCCTACTCAGCAACCCTGTCCAAGAACTAGTCCTACTTGGCATTACCCTGCACAAGCCCAGAACTAGCCTCACTTGGCAACCCTATCCAAAATCAGAACTAGTCCCTTAAAATCTTTCATAATTTATTTGTAATTATGATTATGTGAACCAGAAATCTTTTTATATCAGAACTTTTTTTTCTAAGAAATTAAGATTCACAGAATTTAACATTAAAGGGGACAAACATTTGATATTTATGTACAATATCATGTTATTTAAGAAACTAAAATAGAATTAACTCTATTCTTATTATTATTCAAGTGCAATCATCTCTTTACCTGCTTCAATATATCAAAAGGCATAAACCATTTAAGTTTTTTGGTAATATCAAAACATTCCTGTTTCTGGCATTCTGACTGGATGTTGAATATTAACCAATGTACTAGGGTCTATAGGATATTGAGATGTGAAAATTGATGGTTTACATAAGACATAGGTACTTAAACATGCTTATGGGAAACCAGTGTGAATAGAAATTTTCAAGTAGAACACAAAAATACATCAAATTTATATCACTCTTGGAAGATTACCTGATCTTTCCTAAAAATGCATGTGAGGACCTATTTGTCTTTTTAAGAAGACATGTGAACAGTCCACATGTGCATCAGTACAACTGCAGTTTATTTGAGGTTTTGGATAAACCATACTAAACACAAATAACACATATTTGTTATTTTATAGGTCAATATTTAACACACCATTCTTCTTAAGTGAAGGGCAATCTTGACATAAATTACTTTATTTAAAAATTTGTGGATCAGAAATTGTTTATGGCATGCAAGGATAATTAGAGCAATTTACAAAGTGTATAAATTGAAATTTAAGAGCAGGCTAATTGTGTGACAAAAATAAACTAAATAAATTAAATATAATTTATGTAGCTACCATTAACTATTAGCACAGTTGTAAAATTTTCAATAAAAAAATTGACCATTAAAATTATTGTGTCAAAAATAATATTTCAATGTATACACAACTATTCAAGCTAAATAATTTTTTAAAAATTCATTTTGTTTAGTAAATATGAAAATTAAACTCTATAATTGTAATTTGAACACATTTGATAAGTTTAAATGAATAAAGCCAATTTCAGGAATAGGTCAAATATATTTCTGGATTAAGTGAATGTTGTTTAATGCCAAGTCTGGATTTTACAATATGAAAAAAAAGGTACTAAGACAGTTGTCTGGCCTCCATCCACACATCCCTGTGGCAGATAGGGGCTGCCCTGGGGGGGGGGGGGGGGGGTTATCAGGTTATAATCTTGAAAGTCTAAACCAGGACTACAGGGGGTATCATTTATAAGGCTGCCTTCTGGACGATAAATACCCTTAATGACCAAATGTAAACAGAATTAATGGTTTTGCTACTTAACATTTTTGCTAAGTCTCAACTTCAGAGCCATTAGGGGATCAGTTCATATTTGGCTGTCAAAGATAACTCAACTTTTAAGAAGAATTCAAATATTTCAGATTTCCTCCAAAAATAACACCAAGAATGTAATCGGATAGTAATGGTTTGAATTGCCTGCAGAAAACTGACAATCCTGAAAAACCATTATCTAATGCCAGATGGTGTGATTTTCATTCTGTAATTTGGAGTATCAAAATATATAGCTTTGGAGTTGAAGGGTTGCATACTTCATAATTAGCAGGGGACACCATTCTAGTAGTTGATTGGATAAGATAGTTGGTCATCTACTATTGATCTAATGCCTGTCAACACTCAGGTTTGCGGGTGTGAGCTTTACTCTGGACATGGTGTGTATGATTCCATGCCCTTCAACCAACCAACAAAATTCCCTTAACCCCAGATAAAGTTAGTCAAAACACACATGTTGCCAACCCTCTTCCCACGACTAAGTCAAACTGTACACAACACAAAGTATGATTCTGACTACAATGAACTGAGCACAACTTTTTATTACTCAAATGCATCAATCAAATCTTTTATTATTAAAATCTCAAATTTGTAAAATTGTTAAACATTACACATTAAGTATTATTTACTTACAATCTAACAACAATACACATGAAAAATATTCCCACTGATATATCATTATCAAGAACTGATATAATCCAAATAATAATATATTCAGAAATTAAATTATAACAAGATATGAATTATGATAAGAAATATCATGCCATTCATGAATTAAGATTAAATATTAATTTGTTTGAATTACATAATCAATATTTTAATAAAAATGTTTTTCAAATAATACATACAATGAAGTCAAAGTTGGTAATTTTATCAATGAGTGGCAAGTTTGTACCAAAACACCCATGTATACAAATAATACATGTAAGGGATTCTAGTTATTTCCCTTTGAATGCAAAGAACCATATGTACATTTTTAGCACTGGTATTCTTTTAAAATATTTCAAAATATTTTCTAGAAACTTCAGAAAAACTTTTAAAAAAATTGTCAGTAAGAAGTTCATTCCAAATATATGTCAATGAGTAAATTCACACTATATATACATGTATTCTAAGTAAGAATTACAGAGTAATCTACCTTTCTACAAGAAAGAAAGCTTTAGTCATTTGTTTATCTGTGCATTTAATTTATTACAAATATTCACTAGATTCATTACTGCATATTTTAAAACTGATTACATATACATTTTAAAAAGTAAAATTTGAAAAAAAAATCCCTAATACAAAATGGTGCCAAAACTCTGTTGTAAAAGACAATAACATTCCAAGAAAAAAAAACTTATTTGTATGAACATTCAGTTCAGGTAAGTAAACATTCAAATATAGAGGCAGACAGAGAGATTGTTTTGCATTGGTCTCCACAGCTTAGCAATTAAGGTTACAATAAACCAAATATTTGTTTACATTACACCGGGAAATTTTTGAACCCAAGATAGTAATCAGAAGAAAATACACGGATGCATCTGATTGGATGTTGGGGTTCTGAAAATAGCAAAATTTAAAAATAGAAACATAATTGATTGAAAATCTTCTACATTTGGGGGAAATTTAATACGAGCTTGAAAATAGAGCTCTTTTTAAAAAAACGTGGGAGGTTAGACAGTTTGTTAGTTTCATTCAGTGCTGATTTTTCACCTAAAATTTTCGGTCATTTTTGCCGCACGACCTATATTTTTGTATTTGTTAATAATGTAGTCTAACATTTCAACTTCCACAAGCAACTGCTTTCGGGGGTTTAATTTGAGAGGATTTTCACACATAAAATCTTAATTGCAGGTACCCCATATGGGAGACGCAATGTTAAATATTTGGTTTATTGTAACCTATAGGGAGACTGGATTTTTTTTCATTATACTTGATTCATTAATCCATAGTTAATTTTCACACGTGTTGTCGTCACAGAATGACAAGTTATATGTATAGATTGTTCATTTTAAACGACGTGTTAAAAAAATATAGTCTATTTCTGAAAATACGCATTTTTCAATAGGAAATCTAGGGTGGGCTACAAAGAGGAGTTTGTAAGGCCTGTTAAGTAACGATTGCTACTGCTTTTTAGCAAGAAAATATAATTTTTTGAAATCTCAAGAAGAGATTTTATATTAATTTTATAGTACATTATACTTACCACATTAACATTTAATATATATATAGAATATGTTCGCGTTATTAGTGTCTCAATCGCAATATTAGTGAGATGAACTAAATTTAAATATCACGTGATATTATCATCTCACTATGATCATGTGACTATATTACCTGTATTACGTAAACCATATACCTGTAATTAATTCGCGCCAGTCTAAAAATTTTGACGCTATTCAAATCTCTTACATAGAAGAAATTTATTATGGGGTGGTGGTGGCCTGTGGTAAGTATAATGTACTATAAAATTAATATAAAATCTCTTCTTGAGATTTCAAAAAATTATATTTTATATTAATTTTGTACATTATACTTACCACATTAACATTTAATATATATATAGAATACTTACTGATTAACAAGCAGTATTCCAAGGAGGCTGGATAAATTTCTTCTTCAAACATCCATCTCTAAATTTACAATCTTATTACATACAGTTTATAGAAACTCTAGTATATAGAGTTCAGAGTTCTCTTTATACATACATACAGTTTAAGAATTAACAACAACTAACTCTGTACAATTAAAATTCTTCCACCAAAAAATAACAGCATGCAATACTAGTCTTCATTCTGTAAAAGACATATAAATAGACAATCATTTACTGTAAGAATTTATGAGAATCTAAATCTCTCAAATAAAATTTAACAAAGGTGGACTCTGTTGCCCAGTCTGCCGCTTCAATAATAGCTTTAGTCGAAGCTCCCTTGTATAAAGCCCAACTTGGTGCTATTGCTCTAGTTGAATGAGCATTAACTTTAAAATTGCTGTCAGAATATGCATTTTGAACCGTTTTAACTATCCAATTAGATATCGTTGGAGCTGCTACTGGTTTGTGTGGTTCATTCAAAGATAAAAATAATTTGCCTTTGTCTAAAGAGTCCAATTTCTCTCTGAAAACTTTCGTCTTTTCTAAATATATACCTAAAGCTCTTTTAGGGTCTAGTAACTTTTTCTCAGGAAAACAAGGAACAAATATTTTTGCCCCAAAATGATTTTGACGATCTTGTTTTGATAGCCCATGTCTGATAAAAGTTATTCCCTTCTCTTGAACTTTCATTGATTCCTGATCAATTCTAAGACTTTGAATGTCACTGCATCTACGAAATGTTGTAATAGCAATGAGAAAAACAGTTTTGTATGTTATAAACTTAATATCTGTAACATTTAAAGGTTCAAAAGGAACTCTTTGTAATGCTTCCAGAACTATCTCTAAATCCCATTCTGGTAATAATTTTACCTTTGGAGGTCTAGACTGAAAAACGCCTTTTATTAACCTTGTAATGAAAGGGTGTTGTCCAATGGGACAATTCTGATAAGGCGGTAAAACTGCTGAAAGCATTGAACGATATCCAGAAATAGTTCTGTATTGTAAACCAGACTCGAATAAAAATGTCAAAAAATCTGCAATTTGATCTAAAGTTGCTGTATATGGATCAATTTCCCTTTCACTACACCAGCTATTGTATTTATTAAATTTGTTGACATAATCTTTTTGAGTGCCTTTTCTCCATGATGCAGTGAGTAATTTTCGAGCTGATTCAGAAAAACCCTCTGTTTCAAAGTTTCTGTTGAGAGGAGCCATGCTGTCAGATTTAACATTTGAGGATTTGGATGATAGATCCTTGTTTTCGGTTGATTTAACAGATTTTCCAAAATTGGCAACTGTATTGGAGGAGCTATTAGCAGTTCTAGAATCTGAGGATACCAATGTCTCCTGGGCCATTGTGGGGCTATCAAAATTATTGTACAATGGAACTGCTTCATATATTTTAACACTTTCGGTACTAGACAAATTGGGGGAAATGCATAAGCAAACATGTTCTCCCATGATATTGTCAGTGCATCCAGAGCTAATGCACTTTGGTGTGGAATCCATGAGCAGAAAATCTCTGTCTGTTTGTTCTCGGAGGAGGCAAATAGATCTATCATTGGATTTCCCCATAAATGAAAAATCTGACTGACAACTGATTTGTTCAAAGACCATTCTGTTTGGCGAATTTTCACTCGACTCAACTGATCCGCCAATAAATTTTTCTTGCCTACAATGTGAGCGGATTTCAAAACTATCCCATTCTGAATGGCCATCTGCCATAATTCCCATGTCAAATAGCACAGGTTTGGTGATTTTGTCCCCCCTTGGCGATTGATGTATTGCACGACACTGGTATTGTCGCTCCTGATCAATACACACTTGCCTTTCACTTGATTCAGAAAATGTTTCAGAGTTAAAAACACAGCCTTCATTTCCAAGCAATTTATATGCCACTTTTTCTGATTTGAATTCCACTTTCCTTGAAATATCTGAGTCCCAATATAACCCCCAAAACCGCTTTTGGAAGCATCTGTCGTGATTGTAACAGTGCTTTGAGGTGACACTAAAAATTGGCCTTTCTGCGTGTTGGCTGAATTTAGCCACCACATCAGATGCGATTTCAGATGTTGAGTACACGGGACATGTTGATCCAAATTGCGAGAAATTGGTTTCCAAAAACTCAAAAGATGTAATTGAATAGGTCTCATGTAGAGACGTGCATTTGGTATAAGATCTATACAAGAAGCCATTACTCCTAGCACTCTCAGAAAATCCATTGCTTTGGTTTGCCCTGAGAACAATTTCTGAATCAGAGTCTGTAGATTCTGAATTCTTTCTGGAGTAGGAAGTACTAGACCTTTGTCCAGAAGGAAAAGACCCCCTAAATAAGTTACTGTTTGACTGGGAATTAGAGCTGATTTTTCCATGTTTATGATGAAACCTAGTGCAACTATCAGATCCAGGCATTTCTGTCGATCTTGAATCAGATGCGTTTTGTTTTGGTTCACAATTAGCCAATCGTCTAGATAAACTACTAGACGTATATTTTGGGTCCTCAGATAGGCTGCTATCACTGTTACCAATTTTGTAAAAATTCTTGGTGCAAAAGTCCCCCCGAAACACATGACTTTCCATTGGTAACACTGATTGTTTACACAAAACCTCATGTATTGTTTGTGTTTTTGAAATATTGGTACATGAAGGTACGCATCGGATAGGTCTAGAGATATTGCCCAATCGTTTGGTTGCACTAGATTTATCACTTTTTTCATTGTGTCCATTTTGAAATGTATTTTCTTTAACTGACTGTTTAGGGGTTTCAAATTTGTCACCATTCGCAACTTGCCGTTCTTCTTGGGTAAAAGGAATAAGGTACTGTAGAAACCTGTTATTGCTTGAGGAAAATAAACTTTCTCTATTACATCTTTTTTTAATAAAATATCTATTTCCCCCATGAAAATACCTAAATTTTCTTTTGAAACATAAGTCTGTTTGATCCCTGTCCAAGGAGGTTTCACTATGAATTCCAGTTTGTAACCCTCCTCTATTATCGAAAGAACCCACTTGTCTGACGTTATTTTCTTCCAATTTCGAAGAAATAGTGACAGACGACCCCCGACAGGTATTTCTGGACACATCATTAGTGTACTTACTTCTGAGTCAGCTGCCCCGTTTCTTAGGAATCCGTGGCAAAGATCCCCATGAACTTTTACCAGTAGTAGTTGCATCATTCTTCTTGGTGCCATCCTTTGCACCCCCAGAATAATTGTTACGCTTGAAACCATTCTGATTCTTTTGGAATCGACCATATATATTTCTCACAGGTACTGTGGAGGTAGCAGTAGAGCTAACCTTAGCTATCTTATTGAAAGACCCAAGGTCTTTAAATTCAACTTCAGATTTTCTCTTTCGTGAAAATTCTGGTATCAAATCAGAAATTTTCTTTTTCTGACTTTTTCTCCTTTCTAGAAGATTATCAAGATGACTACCGAAAAGTCCATCTCCAGTCAATGGCAAATTTTGCCATTTCAATCTGATATCTTTCAAGCTAGATAAACCCGAATCTTCAGCTGCAGCTTTCCTTCTAATAATATGCATGAAAGCTCCAGTACGACCTGCTAAATCTAAAGATTTTGTGGACATGGCAAAAACATCTCTAATAGTCTGACAAGCTTGTTCCTTGTCAATCTCATCTTCCTCAAGACCCTTTAATAAGGATGCAAGTGCCTGTTGAATATATAATATAGATATTATATTCATACGAGCAGAAGCCTGCCCTTGATAACCTAATTTCTCAATGGTTTTATAGGGTTGGGAAAATAAAGATCTATGGATATCCCAGTTTTTGACAGCTTTTTCACCATGAGTTCTAGACAACATTGTCTCAAGTAAATCGTCCAACGAAGGAACCTCCAAAAAGTGTTCTGAGCTTTTATGTAGAGGAAAACAAGTCTTATAGTCCTCTTTGTAAGCTGTCAATTTATCAGGATTCGAACTACGCCATGAGCTCTCTAAAATTTCTACTTGCGCCTGATCAAGAACTAGCCCTACACTAGATTCGTGTTTCTTAACCTCATCTTTAAACACTTTAGAGAGTAGGTTTGACCGTTTTTCTATAATTTCATCAGATTTATTTATATTAGCATTTGTGTTTTGACCCTCTATACAAGAATCATTTGACACTACATGTTTGAGAAACCTGTTGTTAAAAGGTTTATTTACATTAACATTGTCAATATTTAATACATGCTCTCTCACTGGGCTTTCCCCAATGTCATTATCAGAATCAATATCAGATAAATTTTTGTCAAAATTATCTCTTTCCTCCTGATTCACTTGAAATGAGATCTCCGACCTTATGTCGATATCTTGGTTTCTGCTAATTCTCGGGGACCCTAGATCCTCGTCTAAATTAGCTTCAAGTGGAATGATTTGTTTTGGTGGTCTACGCTCCCCTGATGGGACGTTATCCACTCTAGAATCAGATCTAGGCAGAGCTAAACTCTCCTTATTCTGATTAACTGACACTTGTGTAACTAATTGGAAAATTTGATCCAACTTACTATTAAAATTAGACTCCAGAGCGTCTAATCTAGCATCGTACTGAGCCTGCATATCTGCCTTAGACATACGTTTCTTCTTGCCCGTCTTAGCCCCAATTGTTCGGGCACTTTTCGCGTGTTTGTCAACATCCCCAGACAAAACACCTAAATTTATTTTCTGCGGAACTGTAGTAGTCTCGGACTCTAATTCCGAATCTACACTATCCATTCTCTAAGAGATAAACTCTAACCAAAAATTATTTTAGAAGTTGAAAGAAAAGCAAATGAGACACCTTTTCTCTTCAACGCAAAATTTTAGACTGGCGCGAATTAATTACAGGTATATGGTTTACGTAATACAGGTAATATAGTCACATGATCATAGTGAGATGATAATATCACGTGATATTTAAATTTAGTTCATCTCACTAATATTGCGATTGAGACACTAATAACGCGAACATATTCTATATATATATTAAATGTTAATGTGGTAAGTATAATGTACAAAATTAATATAAAATTGTACTACACATTTAAATGCACCGTTTGACACCAAAAGGAATTATTTTACGCTATGATTAAGTTTGCAAGCCAGCTTTTGGGCCTTAACCAATTTTCGGCCGAATGTAATTTTCTAGGTTTCAAACATTGTTGTATGCGGTGTTTACAATTGACATCAACTTTCTAAAATTGTAATGTAGTTATCTTCAGCAGGACTACTCATGACAAACAAACATATAATTACACTGATCAAATAGTAACAAAGAGTGTTATAGTCTGTTTCAAAAATGTAGTTTTTCACAAATTCCGCGAATTTTCGTTTTCGGCCTCTAAATATTTTTCCGCGGAAAGATGTTAAAAAAGAATACTATCCCAGGCGTGATCCGTGTATCAAATAGACAAATAACAACTGAAAACACGAACGATAACTCGCATATTACTAAACATCAACACATTATTGCAGAAAAACACCTTGAAAAAAGCGTGCAATTTTGAGAGAGGGTGACCTCCTGAAAATTCAAATAAACTAACAACCCTTGAAGATAACTCTATTTTATTTTGGTAAACAAGTGGATATTGTGTCAGGATAATACTTCAAGGTTTTGGACTGATTCTGACTCCTTTAGTGCTTTCTATAGGTTACAATAAACCAAATATTTGTTTACATTACACCGGGAAATTTTTGAACCCAAGATAGTAATCAGAAGAAAATACACGGATGCATCTGATTGGATGTTGGGGTTCTGAAAATAGCAAAATTTAAAAATAGAAACATAATTGATTGAAAATCTTCTACATTAGGGGGAAATTTAATACGAGCTTGAAAATAGAGCTCTTTTTAAAAAAACGTGGGAGGTTAGACAGTTTGTTAGTTTCATTCAGTGCTGATTTTTCACCTAAAATTTTCGGTCATTTTTGCCGCACGACCTATATTTTTGTATTTGTTAATAATGTAGTCTAACATTTCAACTTCCACAAGCAACTGCTTTCGGGGGTTTAATTTGAGAGGATTTTCACACATAAAATCTTAATTGCAGGTACCCCATATGGGAGACGCAATGTTAAATATTTGGTTTATTGTAACCTTAAATACTTGTCTAATAGTTATTCTAGAGTTATTCCTCTTTGAAAACAATTTGATGATCAATGGGAGATAACTCAAATGAAATTATTACCTACTGAACATAATGTAATGTACCAATAAAAACTAATCAACAAGTCATTTAATTTTGCAATAATTCCTTGATTTAGAACTAATCTGTTTATAGAAATATTCAGACACCACATAGAAAAATCCAGACTTTAGGAAGAGAAACCAAATTTTTGGGCTGTGACAAAGAAGGCAGATCAGGGATAGTAAAACAGTAAATAACTAAAGAAAAAATTGGGTTCGGCGACAAGGGCTACCTGAATCTGCCTTGGTATCTTACAACAATACAGAAATTTTGGGTTTACAAAAATAAATTGTGGTGGAAATCACCTCTGAACTAGCATTAACTGTGCTATTTCCTTAAAAATTTAGGGTAGCAGAAAATCAGTTTAAAAAACTAATTGGTTTGTAGTTCTGAACTCTGTTAATATTGATATAAAATAACCGTCTGATACTGATCAATTAAACAAATGGAATGTTAAACTAAAATTTAACTCAATCAATAAACCACGTTAAAAGAATTCTTGGGTTAATTATTAAACATATCAAAATTACCTACCTAAATTGCATAAAACAGAAAAAAAATTGATTTAATAATTTTGTATAATTTATTGTTCATCCTATAAGATTAGCTGAAATATACATACAACAATGAATGTACCTAGACAAAGTTTCATTTAATGTGGCGGCCACCTTTAATTGATCACCGATCGGCTACAAATATTGGTTTACAATGATGTCGTTTTAATCTATTTAGTCTTCAGTATGATAATATTTCGTATTAAATCTATTTTTCATAAAGATGATTGAAAAGGTATTAAAATTGTTTTGTTTGTGCCTTTTTGTCAAAATACAAAATAAATCAGCTGGATATCAAGTCAAAATCAATTTCTGAATAAACCCTGTGGGGCAACCATAGGGGTACAATTTATTTATCCATTCAATTCTTTTATACCGACTTAATGTTTGATGATTTGATTACTATTTAATGATACTTTCTGTAATTGACAGTCAATGTCCCAGTTTTTACTGGACAAGAAATGTCAGTTTTGTAAAAATTATTGTTATTGGTCACTTTTAGCACTAGAAAAAAAACCCAGTATCTGTGAGGTTATGATCACTAGTGATGCCTCCGCCAAAAAGTATTCGGTAAACAGGAAGTAGATGACCAAGGAGCATGAAACCGCTATACACCATATCGCACTATAGGATACAGCAATATGTAAAGTATCAGGCTTCTATATGCTATAGTTGCTTAGAAAACGAAAACTGTGACAGAAATGTTTGCTAAGGACGTACTGATGAACGGATGGACAGACAAAGGTAAACAGTCTACACCCTCATCTTCGAAGTGGGGGTAAAAAAAAACATATTTCTTAGAGACCATGAAGTTATTTTTACTTCAAATCAGAGAATTTGGATTCCACTGACTGGGGTCATCTAGTCAAGATTTCATAGCAAGAATAACTACCTTTAGCCAAAAGTTTGAATGCTACACGAACCCTACATGGTCAAAAGTAAGGATCTTAAGGGGCATTTTGATTCCAATTAACTTGTCACTAAACACATCAGATTGAATTCCTGCACAGAACCAGTTGTGTTGCGTGATCATATTTTTGGTATTCACTGTGACCCTTTGCTTATATCCTATAATAATTTCAGGATGAGTAAAAAAAGAGTTGAACTCTAGTCAACATAAAATACAGTATACTTAGTTGATGTGTAATAAACATTTCCTTTCTCTTCATCACCCTATATCTTCCTTACTAGTTTGGAGGAATCCTTATGTTTGCCCCCCAAACATTCTGTTGCAGTCTAAAATTCAATATAAATACTCTTTTCATGTTGTAACAAAGAGTAATCATGTCTTTGGCACAAATTGACTTTTTTTGACAAAAGTCTAAAAACAGTAGGGGAACCGACTCTCGTTTCATATGACACAAATTAACTTATCGAATATAAATCTCCACTTGTCATTTGAATCAAAATTGTTTAAACGCTAGCCATTCTATTTTACTTTTATTGCAATCCGTCATGCAAAATGAACTGATGTAAATATATCGTTTTCCCACATTTGAAAGTTGTATACATTTAACTGTTAATTGCTTGAAAGTGGATTTTTTTTTTTCATTATGAATTCATCTCAGCTTGTCGTGCACGATCTTCTGGCTTAAATACCTAACAGGTAAAACGATTCGTGTCTAGAATAATAAAATTGAAATTCTTTATTACACTGTATCGGTGATTGTTAACATTAAATAAACACAAACAAAAACAAACAAATAGTCATGTGACAATCGGGGGTATTATTATTTTTCTAATTACAGGTACTATTTTGTTGACTATTTTAATCAAAATTATATTGACAGAAAATGTTTTATATGTTTGAATGGGGTTTAATGTCACTTTCTAAAAAAAATTTCAGCTATATCATGGCACCCAGTTTTTATTGGGGAAGAAGCCAGAGAACTCTGTGACAAGATGTACAAACGAGGAACACATGAATGTTGCGCAGCAGGAAAGAGCCAAGACAGTGTTATATGAACGTAAGGTAACAGCTGCAAGAAACTGACACCTCCGTCCAAAAGCTGAAGTCCAAGTAAACAACAAAATGAGTGCATTAAAACCGTGGACAAATTTAAGTATAAGGTAGAAATGTTAAAAGAAAACAGATAAAAAATTGAAAGAAAAATGTTTACAAACTGTTAAATAAAAAAAATGTGATCAGAGAGATAAAATGCTGTCAGGTCTATGTGTTTATTTCATATTTCAAAAGATATGGTCACAAATTACAAAAATGATTAAGTTTTTCTACAACCTGACAAAAAAAAACCAGTATTGACAAGCAGAGCAGACGACAGTTAGGTGCTCATATTCAACATCATGTTTTGAGTTTTTATGTTAGGATAATGTGACCCAATTATAATTTTCTACCTGTAAATACAATTCTATTCATTTGAAATTTTTTAATATTAATAATAATAGCGACCTCGATTGATTATGCAATAGGTTTTTCAAATCGTAACTCAGATTTCTGTGAAAGAATGAACATCAAAAAGTCATTAAAAGTTGCATAGGATTTTGCCTTTTGTAACATGTCCCATAAATATTGACAAAATCTCAACATAAAGACATTTGTCGTCTAAATAGGAATAAAATTATCGGGTTTGCATCTAGGAAATTGGTTGGTTCAATATCATATTCTATTCGGAACTTCTCTAATACCATTCACTGTAAATATCTAATTCTCTTACTTATATTTATCTATTAATTATGTACAAAGAAAAATTATCTTCTATGTTTTCCCAGTACAAAAGAAAATATCGACAGTTTTGTCCCGAAGACCAATATTTGTATAGCAATGTTTATACATGATCTGAAGTACTCAACCCATGAACAAAATAAAAATTGTTAAAAACTCGTGGCAAAATTCTTTGAATCTAGGGTTGAATCTTAAATTTGGGGCTAAATAAACAGGATAAACTTTAAACAGGATTAAACCAATCTACGTTTTACACTGGTTCCATAACAGGTAACCACTTCACACGTAAATAACGAGCTATGATTATCTGCATTGGTGACAAACAATCTTAGCATACAAATAAAATTCTACTAAAAATAATACTTTCAAGATACAAATGAACACACATCAAACAAGCAATCTCAAAACTACAAAACATTAATTTCTACTGATATATTAATCTTGACAGCAATATTAAATCATGGAAACTGGTACCTACACATATGAAAATTTTCTCCATACAGTAGAAAAAAATCTTAACCAGCATTAACCATGGTATTCGTCTTAAGTTTGGTGATAAAAACAAGATATTTTTATTGAAATAAAGGAAACATCAAAACTGTAAATCAGAATAACCTACGGTAGTTATAAGCTGTAGATAATTATTAGATAGATTTATGACAGACAGTTGACATACTACTTGGAGGGAATCGGAAAGGCTTAGTGGAAAGCACATTGAAATATTACAAACATACTTAAGGCTTTAAAATTTGCAAAATGCAATTTGAATATGAAGTCCTTGTAAGATTTTTATCAAAAAAACAAGTCTTTGGAAAAAACACAATATACCATATGATACATAGAAGAAGCCTGCTGCCAAAGCTATAACAGTACTGACACCCCCAAAATTTGGTCTAGATACTCTCAAGATATACAAGTGAGACTATTGTATCAACCTGGTACCATTCCTTTATAAGACTAGTCATTAATCTTCAAGTGTCAGAGCAAAATTACATGCAAGAACTTTACCAAAATCATCCTGTTTCGAACAATTTGCAAAGTCACTTAAATTTTAAATCAGTACCATGTCACTATGAGACATTTTAAACTCTGCATACCCCCAATTCATGGTAAATCGAATCTACCCGACAATTTTTGAAATTGCTTTGTCACATAGAAGTTTTATATGCTTGTACTAAGACACCATTGAAACACGAGAGCATGTTATATCAAACAAAACATATATCTTAAATCATAAAAACAACATACCGATCTCGATAAATCCTCCATAAATATACAAATTCTTGTTCACATTATGGCTCAATTCACCTGTACACAGAATTTTACCAACGATACTTTATATAATTATTTTTAAGCCATCATTATGTTTGTTTACATTTACCAACAAAGCTTTCGCTTTTTCATTAACTGAACAAACACAGGCTAAATTCCATTTTGTCCTCTTCCGGACATAAACACACCATGCAATGAGGACAACTTAAATAAGATAAATTGCAAATCTATCTGTCAACATACTTTGATACAACATATTTTACTTGGTAAATAAAAGTTAAAGATTTCGTCTTTTTGTAAGTCAACAACTTTTTCACATTAATTATAACAGGATTTAGGACACATAAATAGAACAAGTATGAAACAATATTTGTTTAGAATTAATTACCGTAAAAAATATTTACAAGAAGAAAAATAACCAGCAGCTGCATAAGTAAGATAGACAAATCGTAAGGCACATGTAATAATTGCTTTAGATTATATTAAAATCGATTTAATTTTATGTTCAATGAAATGTCATAAGAAACAGAAAGAATGTGTCTGTATGTTAAGGTGTACCTAAAAAGCATACATTTTATTATAACTGTGATGAAATGGATTGTTTGGAAATACAAGCCTATCAAAATACTTGACATGGTGTGAAATTCGCTCAGTATTCACAATGTCAAAAACCAATGTATGGGAGCCATTTTAGTTTTTGGTGTCTTGATTTTATAATTTAATATGTTCATATTGATATAAGATATAAGATATGCTCATGCTCCCGTGTTCCAATTGTTCTTAGCACAAGTTTATAAAAAATTGTAAGAGTTTAACTTTTTTCAGGAAAGCTGGCCTTCATTTTCAAGTTTGGAGATGAGAACACCTTACCTGAAGTCAGGCTCGATCTCACAACCCCAGGTGTTGACAGGTCATTGATCAACAGTAAATAACTCACTACCTATACCAGTAGGCCATAGAGGCCACCAGACTGTGGATAATGACCTGCTTAATCATTCAAACCACCATTAATAATACTAAGAATAATTCTTTTCTGTTTCAAAAGTTTCATAATGTTGACAAAAACAAATCAATATTCACTTGAAACTTTATAAATTTCTTAAAATTGGAATAATTTTTAAGAAGGTTGACATAAGTTACAGGATATACAACAAAATCAAACATAAAATTTCAATACAGTAATACAATACTTTTAAGCTGGTTACTGGTTAACTAGATTAGGTGGATATAATTTTTTTATCATTTTATAAATTAAACAAGTGTGGACACAGAAAAACGTCTCGCCTGAATTCCGCATCAGTAACGAAAATAAATTTCGTCATAAGCATTACGTAAATAGCATTAATTATGAGCAGCGGCCTGTATACCAATTATTGTCACCATACTATGCATAGTTACAGAGGAACTGTCCTAATACAAAAACTTTAACGAAGTCGCTGAACCGTTAAATTGAGGTCAAGGTCAGGTGACACCTTCCAGACAATCATTTACTATTCATCAGCAACCTATATACCAAATATTGTCATCCTACCATGCTTGGTTACAGGGGAACAGCAGTAACCTAAAAACTTTAACGTAGTCACTGGACCGTGAAATTGAGGTCAAGGTCAAATGGCACCTACCAGACAGTCATGTACTATTCATCAGCAACCTATATACCAAATATTGTCATCCTACCATGTGTAGTTACAGAGGAACTGTCGTAACACAAAAACTTTTACGAAGTCGCTGAACTGTTAAATTGAGGTCAAGGTCAGGTGACACCTTCCAGACAATCATTTACTATTCATCAGCAACCTATATACCAAATATTGTCATCCTACCATGTGTAGTTACAGAGGAACTGTCGTAACCCAAAAACTTTTACGTAGTCGCTGGACCGTGAAATTGAGGTCAAGGTCAGGTGACACCTACCAGACAGTCATGTACTAGTCATCAGCAACCTATACACCAAATATTGTCATCCTACCATGTGTAGTTACAGAGGAACTGTCATAACCCAAAAACTTTAACGTAGTCGCTGGACCGTGAAATTGAGGTCAAGGTCAGGTGACACCTACCAGACAGTCATGTACTAGTCATCAGCAACCTATACACCAAATATTGTCATCCTACCATGCGTAGTTACAGAGGAACTGTCGTAACCCAAAAACTTTAACGTAGTCGCTGGACCGTGAAATTGAGGTCAAGGTCAGGTGACACCTACCAGACAGTCATGTACTAGTCATCAGCAACCTATACACCAAATATTGTCATCCTACCATGCGTAGTTACAGAGGAACTGTCGTAACCCAAAAACTTTAACGTAGTCGCTGGACCGTGAAATTGAGGTCAAGGTCAGGTGACACCTACCAGACAGTCATGTACTAGTCATCAGCAACCTATACACCAAATATTGTCATCCTACCATGCGTAGTTACAGAGGAACTGTCGTAACCCAAAAACTTTAACGTAGTCGCTGGACCGTGAAATTGAGGTCAAGGTCAGGTGACAGGTGACTGACTGGCAAGTACTCATCATAAGCTACCTCTGGACCAAATTTGATGGACCTAGGGCTTGGGCTTACAAAGATATGAAGCAAGATGTCAAGTGTTTACGCCGCCGCCGCCGCCGCCGCCGCCGCCGGATTCCCATACATATGTCTCGCCTCCAGCGACTTTCGTCGCAGGCGAGACAAAAAACACAGTAAAACATGATATAAATAGGCTAAATTTTACTGCCGTTATAATCCGATGTTAATTTTGTGATTTGTCTGATTAACCTCGCCAAACAAAAAAAACGTGATAGTACGATAATTCGTTCAAATGATATATACAAATGTAAATTCTCTCTTCAACAAAAATAAAGTAGTAAACGGGAATTCATAAATCTACATTTAAATTAGTCACCACAGAAACACCTTTGTTTTGAAAATAATATAACATATTATAGTACAAGCCTAAAGCAATACAATGTTGTGAACAAAGAGGAGGTTTTTATGCCGAGGATATTTTTACTTCTTGCATAAAAATATCATTTACAAGTAAAATTACACCATGCAGTTTTTAAATTAATCAATTTACCAAAATTTCTCAATGTCAAGGTAAAACTCACAAGGGATTGCGCTTGGCTAAAATAAAATGTTTAAGCGTAGTATTTTCCGTATATGAAGCTTACTTTTATCAAATATTAAAAAACGGAAACAATATATTCTGATGTTGCCCAGGAAACTCACTTCATAACTTTTTGAAACTATTTCCCTCCCTGTATATAAATCTTACATTCTGCACTCAAAATTGTCTGTTTAATTAACACCATTAAAAATGACATCAATACACATCATTTAATGAAGAGGCCATGAAATAATTAACTCCCAAAGAAAAACAACAATTATTAATATTTACTATCAACATTATGATCAATTTACAATACTTTATTGCTAAATTCTTTCAAAGAATATATAGATATTGGAAGACCAACTGCCATACAGTAATAAACTTGACCCTGAGGACAAAGCCTCCATTCCATAATTGGGTAATTTTTAAACAAGTCCCTTATGCCTGTAATAAATTACAACAGAAATTTAAATCCTATAATTAATTTCCAATGTCAAATACATTTCATATTAACGCCTGATAATTGTCACAGTGAATACAACACATTTAGCTCAGGGTTATCTTGAAATATATACTTTTTCTCAACTTTTTTTTCCATCTGGGAGGTTTTTTGTACAGTTATAAAATTAGAGTTGTTAAATTGAACATACACTTTTACAAACTTTATTTTCAAGATCTTATTTTCTTTAATTAAAGATAGAGCTTTTATATATGATGTTTTGGAAGATAACTAACATTTACAAATTCTATTTAACTAAATTTAAATTAAAAAATAAAACAGAACAACGATTACATATGGAACAAACAGAAAACTTTACAGATAGCAACAAAGACCCATTTAAAAACTGGGAGTTAACTTTGGTGCTCTGGAGGGTAAAATATGCCAACTTGACACATGGCACCAGCCATTGTAATCAAGGTCATTGTCTAAGTCCAGTAAATGTTTTACATAAGACTCAACATGTCCCATTATTTAAAAAACTGGGGCATGACTTTCACAGTGGAAGTAAATTTTAATTAATGTCAGCACGTATAAACAGCAAACATGAGATTCCAAAGTCCCTATCACACTGTGCAATTTTTAGTGTAAATATTTCAAAACATAATGGGTTTATTCTGTTCTGTTACGAACACTCAAAACGATACATCTTTGCCAAGAACCACAACTCAGATATGTCAAAAACACAACAATCCACTCCATAGATACAAATATCAAACAAAATTATCACTCAAGAGCCATAACTCCTACCATTATGTGTCAAATTGATGATTTATGTTGAGCAAAAACATCAACAATATTTAATAATGACCTACTTCAATGGTAAACTGATTTGAAGATACTGAAATTACTTTTTCAAGTATAGTGAGGTATTTCAAAATTTTATTAAACTTGCTCAAAATTGTCATGAAAGTCAACATTAGACTCAGCAGTCTCCATTTAACACATGTTTAGAACTATTCAGTCGACATATGGTAATAAATTGTTCAATAAAAAATAACATAGCTAAGTCAGACATCGCACAATATAATTTTCTGGTTATGTTTTTGACCAAGTCAGATGTTCTTACTCCTTTGTTTTGTTTGAATGATATTTAACACCACTTTCATCAATTTTTGCAACTATATCATAGTGCCCAATTTTTTTATTGGTGTGTGGGGGGGGGGGTTTAGAGGTCAATAAAGGTTGGAGTTTAGCTTACCCTGTTCAAAGCAAGGCTCAAACTGACAACCAGTGTTGACAGGCACAAGATAAACAATAGGTGACTCACTACCTAAACCATTCAGCCACCACAACCCCTCAAATTCCCTGGTTTTATCCCTTTTAACCTATTACCTATTTGTTACCCAATCTCCTAATTGTCTTTTCTAACTTCATTACATAGATTGAAATCATACACATAAAATTACTTTTTGCTTAACATGTTGCTGAATTACAAACTAACACATATTTAAAAATCGGTTATTTTGACCTATTTATGAATGGTCTAGTCAGATGTTTTAAGTAATATTCTTGACCACCTGTGCCTCATCACTCTCACAAGGTTTACTTATATATACCAATAGTAGGTTTGCCAGTTTTTCAGCAAAGGACAAGGGTTTTCACCAGGTTGTCCAGCTTCCTCCTCAAACAAAACTAGAAACAGTTAAATAGTTTGAAAATTGCTGAATCAAGTAGATAAAAACTCAAGACCAAACAAACAAGGATGATAAAATTTTAGCTGTTTGCAGCAGATACACTGATCCGACACTTTTTCGTAATTTACAAGCCGAATTTTCAACATGCCAGGAGTGGGCACCCTCCAAACATGTTACTCATTATAGTCCATGGGCCAATGAGGTTGAAAAACAAACAAAAAAAATTCCTCCTAAACTCATGTCTGTCGGATTTCGTAGTTTATATTGTTTTTAATAATGGTTTAATGCCATTTTCAGCAATGTTGCAGATTTATTGTGGCATCCAGTTTTTATTTGGGGAGGAAGCTGGTATATCCTGTGAAATCCTTGCCCTTTGGTAAGAAAACTGGCAATCCATGCAAATTAAGATTAGAGTCTAGTACATTCCTGACTGCAGTGAGACTCAAACTCGCAACCTCAGTGTTGGACATTCATGTGATCAGCAGTAGGTGACCAACTACCATCACCAATTGGCCACTGAGGTCCCTTTGTAGTTAATAAGCTGCTCTGTAGTTTATAATGAATTTGTGTCGACCTCTGAGGTGACACTTCATGTCATGTGACTAATCATGTGGGACAAATAAAAATGTGGGAGTAAATAGTACAAATAAATTTTGAGTTTATTTCAGATCAATCTGCAACTTTTATAATTTTTTTGACCAAGTGGGTTTTCCAAGGGCACGAAATAATCTTGTTTCAATACCGAATGCCAAACATTAAAAAAATGATGAGTAGATTATCTTAAACGTGAGTTTCTTGACAAAGAAAGGTCAGCAACCCCGGTATACAAAAAAAAAGAAATTATTGTCAATTGGAAGATTCCTGCTGTGAACCTATTCATATTGTCACCGTATAGTTCGACTTGTCACCTTGAAAGTTTTTTACAAGTACTGTTAAAAACTAATTTGTTTACATTTTTTGGAAACTTATTCTACATTAATTCTTTTTAAAAATTTCTGAACTAAAGTGTCCTTAGCAAAGGCACGAACAAAAGTAGAAAGTTCTTTTATGAGGTTTATTCCTGTAGACATGAAACTAGCTCAAAATTTGCTGAAAGTAACAATAAACATCAAACATTTACCCAACAAACAAAGCAAAAATTATATTTTCAATAACTTACTTCTTCTTCAAAATTACATGTAAAATAATTTTTTCTAATAATTTTATCATAGTAGAACTCATAATATATGCTCTTTGAAATTCAATTTCAAAATAACATGAATTTTACATAAATACAAAAAATGTCTACAATATTATGCATATACAGGTATCTGTATAGCAATTTACATTTATTAAACATAATTCATTCCTGGCAATAGTACATCAGCACTTTTAAATTGAAAAAAAAAACATACCTTTTTTAATAATTATCCATGCAATGTCATGGACATTCAAAAATTTTCTGCCGACCAAGCATGACAATAAATTGAAATCATAATATTTTATTTATTTTGATTGAAATTAACTGAATTATAATAATAATAATAATTAAACAAGTGGCTATAAGACTCAGATCATTATACATGTAACCTAAATGCACTTTGATTAATATTGCAACTAGAAATGTGCAGAATATAATGCTATAAATGAAGTACATCCATATAAGAACTGATGTTATTATATGGTTCAGTTTTATAAGAACTTCACAATATGACAAAGCTTTCAACAATAATTTTTTAGCATTTTCTTCACAACCCTTGGAATTTCTTGTATTTTTTTCAATTGTGACATTATATACATTTATAATCCTACAAGTATCGCTGTGGAATAAATATTATGTGACCTTTAAACAAAAAAACATGTACAGGAAATAAACATAATTATATTAAGACATTTTAATCTATGCTAATTTATGCATTTAGATTTCTTTTAAAAAATTCAGGAATTATTTTCTCTTTATCTGTATCAATACTCAAATTTGGAACTTCAATTGTAAAACTTTTTCTAATACACATAATTTTCCATTTAATTTATGATACCAAATTTTGTATGCATTTTTAACAAGAATAATGTTCGAGTTTTAATCAGATTTTAATATAAATTGTTAACAAGTTTTGATTTAGAAAAAAAATAAAATAAAATTTTCCCAGTCCTTCATTGCCCTTCAACTTATATCTGCTTCGTAGCATCTAAGATATTTAAACATCTCTTGTATAATATTTTTCAAATATTAATGGCAGCAGAAATAGATTTTTTATTAAACTTTGATGTGTCAGTAAATGATATACATTTAAAGAAACCAGATCAGTTTATTTGATAAATGTTTTATTTCACAATAAAATTTTGACAAATTCTTTTCTAAAATTATGTTTAATTATTCCTATAGCTATTGGTTTACTTACAAATTATTCTGGAATGTTCCACATTTAATCACTATAAAATATGTCAATTACATGTTGATTTCTAAACATTATGGGAAATTTTAATTTTTACTAAATGCTTTAAAGTCATAATTTTCACTCCTTTAAAGATGCTCATCTGTAGAGTGTTGAAGATGTGTTTATAAAGTAGTTTCAATAATGATGAAGCCTTGTAACCCAAGTGAATTTCTGTCAAATACTTCAGGGGGCTTATATAAGCCCTTTGATTAGAGCAACATTACACAATAGATCACCATGGATACAACAGTGTGGTTTTTTTTATTCAAGCACAGCAGATAGACGGCAGTTCAAGGAATGGGGTTGTCCCCCATGCAGAGAGGAGGCAAGCAAGACGGGCAGATGTTTCATCATTCAAAAAGGAGGCAGAACAAGAACCGGAGTTAGTAACCTACACAGATCCTCTTTTTCAGTGTTACACTGATAACTATACACAGAAAAAAGAAATAAAACTCAACATATTGTTTTAATGTTTTCATGTTTTCTAGTAAATCACTGAATTTAACCTGTGTGATTTCAGGATAGTTATTGTTTAATAGGCTGGATTAAAGCATGTGGAAGTCATGATCAGCTCAATATGAACAGAATAAACAAGTGTGGACTGTAAGCACGCTCTCAAAGGGATACCCCCCCCCCCCCCTGCTTCGCTTCAAGTCCAATTATCTCCCCTGAATTATATCCCACAGCTACACAAATTCTTCATGCACATCTACATATGATGTACTTCCTTCATGTAAAGTTTCATCAAAATCTGTCAAGCGGTTTAGGAGGAGTTGCGCTTATGGGTTCCGGCACTGAATACTTTATTTAATTGAATACTTTATTTAAAAAGTCTAAGTCCAATTATCTCCCCTAAATAATATCTGACAGCGACGAAAATTCTTCATGCACATCTACATATGATGTACTTCCTTCATGTAAAGTTTCATCAAAATCTGTCAGGCGGTTTAGGAGGAGAAGCGCTTACAAGGGATGTGGACAGACGGACAGACAGACAGGATGACTCCTATATACCCCCCAAACTAGTTTGCGGGGGGTATAATAAACAAAAGGCATGCCAATTAAGAGATAGCAGTTTTTCAACTACATCATGAGGATATTTTGACCACCACATTTTTCCCCTTCCAAAGCCCAAAATGTAAAAGGAACCCCCCCCCCCCTTTTCCATCTCTCAGAATGTATAGTCTTATGTCCCTATCCACCTCTGCAGTACTAGTCCAATGGTATTGCAGAGGAGTGCCAGACCTCTGGCCACAATCACTGTTCTGTCCCCTTTCAAACTACCTCAATACATAAATATGGTTACAAACATTTACTTATGTATACTAATCATTTTCATTAATGATGCTGCTGATGTGTTGGTTGCATGACTGATGTATAAAAAAAATCCTTAATTAACATGAAATAGATGAATTATCTGTACTAATAGGTATTGTGTAAGCACTGTATATATCTGTGAGTAGGTGTCAGAAACCTGATTAATTTACCTTGCTGGTTATTAGTCTTTCAAAATACAGGTACATGTATACTTTATTAACATGGTGTCAATTAAGCATGTTCATTTCCTGTTTTAGAAATGAGAAATTCATCTCTTAATTTCGCTGAGCTAAAGGTAGTCTGGATTTGACTTGTCCTTAAATAACAAGTGATAGATGTCCAATTAGAGCCAGTCAATGCAGACTTACTCGTCATAAGCACCTGAATGTGCCCTTGGTTTTTATTGGAGTTTTGGGTTACTCACTTTCTTTTTTATTTCTGTAATGTGTTTTGGATTATGTGTTTGTTAGAATCTAGATTTTTGTAACAGTTTTTAGACTTTCTACCCTAGTCGGTCGGTCAGTTTTCTTGCTTTTTTAATATTTATATTGTTTTCATGCAGATTTGGACTGATTTTTGCTACTACTGTTTTAGTTTCTCAAATTGGTAGGTATCAATTTTCCAATTTAGCTTTGTAACAGTATTTAAATTAGCGTTAAACTTTAAACAAAAACAACAAAAATTTATGTTTATAGAAAGTCACAAAATCTGTTATTCTTAAAGAAAAAATGTAAGGGAAATAACAACTAAGATATTTATTTGCGACCTAGAAAATGTTCTAGAACCAGATCTTCTGCCATTTGTCGGAGTACACGTTGTCAAAAGCAGACCATACAAGAAATATGTATTATTTTGAAGGACCAATACATTCATCCCCAAGCACTTCTTTCATAAAATGAAATTTATGAGCAAGACTATGTCTGCTGAACCATTGTAAGAAAAACATTCTAACAGAATTTACGGCCAGGTCCAACACTTTAATATAATACACCTATTCTTTGCATGGCATAATCTAACTATTATTGGACAAAATTTGATATATGTCACATTATGTTAAATTAGGGAAAGCGACCTCCCAGACACATTAAATTTTCATCACACATGACATCTTCAAAGCTTTTGTGCAGTCATGTGATTAGAAACGAAAACTTGCTTTCAACTGAACAGAAAGCATGACAACATATAATGACATTTGTCATAGACTTAATTAAGTTATGCATAGAAAAGAAATTTGTAAAAAATATGAAATAACATACATTCTATTGAAATGGATATTATTGTTATGAAGTAAAAATGCATCAAAAATATCTGAACAATTTCAAGCAAAAATAGTTCTTGTCAAAAAACATTAATTCAATATATAATTTGTAGACTATAGAAAATATCAACTGCACTTGCTAAAATGTCTGGAATAGTTTCTGAAAAACATGTAGATGTTTTTTTTAATCAACAGTGGTGAAACAAAAATAAAAAATTTGAAAATTTATTCAACCAATTCTTGCATAAATGAAGAATTCTTCTCCATCATCTGAATGTTTTGAACTGAAAACAAAACAAAACAATATAACAACACTTTATAAGACTGCAGGTAACCTGGATCGATCAATAAAAATCCACATGCAACTGAATGGTTTTTTTTTTCTTTCATGTTTTGAAGTCAATGACCCTGCATACCAATCAGTATCAGTCAAACTAGACTTATCACTAAGCAAATTATAAAGTTATAACAAGGATTTATGTATTTCAAGCTAAAAATCAGTCATAACGAGTAGTGGAACATGCTATAGGATTTATCTTTGAATCTTTCTGGAGTTTCTTTAATTCCTGAATTTAATCCATAAAGCATTTCCTACTACACATTCAAAACTAAAAGTTTTTATTTTCAAATCCAGACTCATTTATTTAAAGAATGAATTCCAAGTTTTTATCATGTGACCTAGTTTGTCACAAATACATGTTTTATTTTCAAATTTCCCTATTACTTTCTTCTGTTTATTTTAGAAAAAGTGAGCAGGTTTAAAATTGATATTTTAATTGTCATGGGGCCTAACGTAAGCAATTTTTGTCAGAAATATGATCATTTGTTCCTTCTATTGTTCACGGAAGATTACAAACGAATTCTTGTATCCGTTTATTGATAATGGAGTTGCAATAAATTTGACTCATAACTTGTCGACAATAACTCAATGATAGCCTATACTGTCGTTAACAAGCGGTCTTATTGTACCCAAAAATGAATGCAGGTATTCATTTGGTCACAAGCCAGATATCGCTGACTGAAAAGAAATGAGAAACTTCGTTAAAATCCTGTAATTTATAACGATAATTATTTATATGCTCCTGTCAACATAAATACAGCTTACAAGCAGTATAAAATACGGATATTTAGGTTAGGATACAATAAATTGTGAAGAACACTGACAATTTATATACTGAGGTCTATGTCCATATTTTAAGTTAAATTTAAAAGAACAATATTAAATTCAGGAATGAAGGTTTCACTAATTTTTCAGCTACCATGGCAACCAACTGTTATAAGTGATGAAAAGCAAAGCCCTCATTGATAACCCATCAGAAATAGTAGACCCTGTTATATCAGTGAAATTGTTGACCATGGTGTCAACATGTTTTCTACACGCAGAAGACAGTCAAGAACAGACAAGAAACAAATTGCACAGCAACTGACTGGCCAACTGATATCTGATTGGCTCATTTAATCAATGTTTATGCTGTCTTTTGTGGTCATAAGTCAATAAACACTTATGTAAAAGGTGGGGGAAAGACTAGCTGTGCTAGGAAGAAAAACCCATTCAACTGGCTGCTATGTCTGAAATATATGCCATAAAGCCTTTGATTGCATACCGGTAAATTTTGTTAGAAATAAGAAAATCCTACCTTTGCCCACTTAGGATTTATTTCTTTTGCCTTTCGTGCATCCTCTAGACTTTTCTGATATTGCTGTAATTTTGCATAAGCTGCAGACCTGTTTGTAAAAAGAATGGGATTTGATGGGTCTAGTTTAATGGCATCCGTGTATAACTGAACTGCTCGACGAAAATCACCACTGTTGACAGCCTCGGAACTTTCACGAATTTTCTGCAGATAAAGGGCATGGTTACTGTTGCTGACAGAGGAGGATCCACTTTGAGCAGCTGAAGTCATGTGACCTGAAGGACCAGGATTTGATGGGGCTCCTACAGGTGGACCATGAAGTTCTGGCACCTAAAACAAAAATTGTTCATCAAGTTTAGAAGTTAAAATACACATTCAAATGGACAGCTGCCTGGTTAAATTCTAAATCCTGAACCTTTATTATCTTATTCTAGAATTCTCATTGCTAGCCATTTCCCTAGCAGCAATTTAATTTGCTTCATTTGTGTGAATGATATTTAATGTCATGTTCAACATAGTTATTTAAAAAAACAAACAAACAGTAATACATTCTTTTGGTATGGCCTAATTTGATGGGTTGGTAGAGAAAAAGCAAAAACATATTTATTTCTGTTTGACCTAGATACAAGTATGGCAGAGTTACTGCTCCTTCCAGGAGATTGGAACATGTATGTGTAAACAGATTGGAATATCTATGTGTAAACAGATTGGAATGTCTTTGTGTAAACAGATTGGAATATACTAGTATATGTGTAAACAGATTGGAATATCTATGTTTAAACAGATTGGAATATCTATGTGTAGACAGATTGGAATATTTATGTATAAACAGATTGGAATATTTATGTGTAAACAGATTGGAATATCTTTGTGTAAACAGATTGGAATATTTATGTGTAAACAGATTGGAATATCTGTGTGTAAACAGATTGGAATGTCTATGTGTAAATAGATTGGAATATCTGTGTGTAAACAGATTGGAATATCTATGTGTAAACAGATGGGAATATCTAGGTGTAGACAGATTGGAATATATATGTGTAAACATATTGGAATATTTATGTGTAGATAAATTGGAATGTCTATGTGTAGACAGATTGGAATATCTAGGTGTAGACAGATTGGAATATATATGTGTAGATAGATTGGAATATCTAGGTGTAAACAGATTGGAATATTTATGCGTAGATAGATTGAAATATCTAGGTGTAAACAGATTGGAATATCTATGTGTAGATAGATTGGAATATATTTGTGTAAACAGATTGGAATGTCTATGTGTAAATAGATTGGAATGTCTATGTGTAGACAGATTGGAATATATATGTGTAAACAGATTGGAATATTTATGTGTAAACAGATGGGAATATATATGTGTAAACAGATGGGAATATCTATATGTAGATAGATTGGAATGTCTATGTGTAAACAGATGGGAATATCTGTAAACAGATTGGAATATCTATGTGTAGATAGATTGGAATATCTATGTGTAAACAGATGGGAATATCTGTAAACAGATTGGAATATCTATGTGTAGATAGATTGGAATATCTATATGTAGATAGATTGGAATATCTATGTGTAAACAGATGGGAATATCTGTAAACAGATTGGAATATCTATGTGTAGATAGATTGGAATATCTATGTGTAAACAGATTGGAACATTTATGTGCAAAACAGATTGGAATATCTATGTGTAACAGATGGGAATATCTATGTGTAAACAGATGGGAATATCTATATGTAGATAGATTGGAATGTCTATGTGTAGACAGATTGGAATATCTATGTGTAAACAGATTGGAATATTTATGTGTAAAACAGATTGGAATATCTATGTGTAAACAGATTGGATTATATATGTGTAAACAGATTGGATTATATATGTGTAAACAGATTGGAATATCTATGTGTAGATAGATTGGAATATATATGTGTAAACAGATGGGAATATCTGTAAACAGATTGGAATATTTATGTGTAAACAGATGGGAATATATATGTGTAAACAGATGGGAATATCTATATGTAGATAGATTGGAATGTCTATGTGTAAACAGATGGGAATATCTGTAAACAGATTGGAATATCTATGTGTAGATAGATTGGAATATCTATGTGTAAACAGATGGGAATATCTGTAAACAGATTGGAATATCTATGTGTAGATAGATTGGAATATCTATGTGTAAACAGATGGGAATATCTGTAAACAGATTGGAATATCTATATGTAGATAGATTGGAATATCTATGTGTAAACAGATGGGAATATCTGTAAACAGATTGGAATATCTATGTGTAGATAGATTGGAATATCTATGTGTAAACAGATTGGAATATTTATGTGCAAAACAGATTGGAATATCTATGTGTAAACAGATGGGAATATCTATGTGTAAACAGATGGGAATATCTATATGTAGATAGATTGGAATGTCTATGTGTAGACAGATTGGAATATCTATGTGTAAACAGATTGGAATATTTATGTGTAAAACAGATTGGAATATCTATGTGTAAACAGATTGGATTATATATGTGTAAACAGATTGGATTATATATGTGTAAACAGATTGGAATATCTATGTGTAGATAGATTGGAATATATATGTGTAAACAGATTGGAATATATATGTGTAGATAGATTGGAATATATATGTGTAGATAGATTGGAATGTCTATGTGTAGACAGATTGGAATATCTATGTGTAAACAGATTGGATTATATATGTGTAAACAGATTGGAATATATATGTGTAGATAGATTGGAATATCTATGTGTAAACAGATTGGAATATATATGTGTAGACAGATTGGAATATCTATGTGTAAACAGATTGGATTATATATGTGTAAACAGATTGGAATATATATGTGTAGACAGATTGGAATATCTATGTGTAAACAGATTGGAATATATATGTGTAAACAGATTGGAATATCTATGTGTAAACAGATTGGAATATCTATGTGTAAACAGACTGGATTATATATGTGTAAACAGATTGGATTATATATGTGTAAACAGATTGGAATATATATGTGTAAACAGATTGGAATATTTAATCCTCAAGTGGTTAATGTAGGTTGTCTACTATTGATCACATGATCTGTCAACATTGAGGTTGCGGGTTTGAGTCTCACTGTGGGCAGGGTGTTCTTGACTCCAATCTTAATTGACAAGGATTGCCAGTTTTCCCACCGAAGGTCCGGGGGTTCCTTCCGCGTACTCCGGCTTCCTCCCCCAATAAATACTGGACCTTATGATATAGCTGAAAAATTGCTGAAAGTGACTTTATTAAACTTCATTCAAACAAATCAGTTTATAAGTATATTTGTTTAACAGATATTTTTTACCACCTTCAGCAATTGTCAAGCTACGTTATGACATCCAGCAACCTGCAACTTTCAGCAGGAATACTGGCAATCCTGTCAATCAGACTGGAGTTGACCAAGCAATGCCAAAAGTCAGACTCAAATGGTCAACCCCGTTTTGATGGTCAGTATTATATCAATACATAGTTCAAATAAATAGGCCACTATGCCACTCTGCCATGAGTCCACCTAATTAGTTACAGTACTTATACTAACCAAATGGCTTCAAAAAATTCTGTCATACATTAATTTTACCTATATTGTTACCCTTTTTTGTCAATGAGAAAACAAATCTCTACTAATGTTTAGCTTTGGATTCTATCGATAGTTCATACCATATCAAAATACACCTTTTAAACTTCTTTTCAGAAATCGGCACCATTAAAATCAAATTAGGTTGGCTTAAAGATTACATTTGATATGATATCTTGCTAACATATAATTTGTCAGTGTTTTAAAAGACTTATAAGTGCATTTAAAATGCAATTTAAAATAAACGAGAACGATTTCGATAATCAAATTTACATTTTTTTCCAAATATTTTGCCAAGAAAAAGGAATGTTTTCTTTCATGGTAGAAAGCGATATGTGTAAGTTGATCACAAAATGACATCTTTCACTTCTTAAAATTTTCGATAACATCAAAATCACCGAAATTGAACCTTAAAATGGCCACTCTGACTATTTAAAAAATGATGTAAATAGACATATTTTCCATTTATGCCCATTTATCTCCCTGTGACGACTACTTTTTACACATTAAACTCCAAATTAACATCACTCCACTTTCAAACCCTCCAATAATTTCTTTGTTTGAATTCACCCCACTGTCAAAAGAAGCCTGCTATAACATATTAAAGCCACTTACTTTTTTCCAATGCTATAAATAATAATGATGTTCTTTTTCTGTTATAATTAACCCCAATGAAGCAACAAAGTTATGATTGATTGATTGATTGATTGGATGTCTGCTTTATGTCCAGTGAGCAGTATTTCAGCTATATTCAGGACGGGAACAGGTTAACTAACATTAAATCAACAGAAAATGGGGGTGGGATGGGTCACAGGGAATACAATTTTGACTCAGACTGCCACTGGAAAAGTATGGAGTTTTGGGTAGGGGCGGAAAATTTAGCCTTTTGTAGCAGCTACAATGAGCCTACTCTTTTTCGAAATCTACAAAAGGGGTGTTTATTGTGCAAGGAGCTTGGCACTTTCCAAACACTTTACCCACTACGGTATTTTAAACTGATGGCACAATAAACACCAGATAAATGTTAACAAAATATGTATCTGTTGCATAGATGAAGAAAATTATCTTTTAGCAACAAAAAAAAAACACATACTGAGATTTATAAATAAATTATAGTGTTTATTTAAAAATAATAAAAGCTCTTTGGTAAAATGTCTGTTGGTAGTAAAAGCTTACAATCTGCTCACTCAAATTTGCCAGCAAAGAGCTTCTTATCTGCAAAGCATCATGCATTTGGGCAACACTTTTACACCCACCAATCCACAATATTCTAGTATAAGTTAAGCCTGTAGTGCCATGTTATTCCATTTTCAGCATTTTAGCTTTGCTTTGTATTGAATAAGGATGTTTAGTTTTTACTGGGGTAGTTCCTTGTATAAACCCCACCTATCTGCAAGATCCGTGCGGTATGTACAGTGAAAAATATGTGATACCTTCAAACCAAACAATATTTTCTTTACTTTAAATCCTCTTTTATTTTATAATTAAAATACTGCACTTGTCATAATGTTATAAGCACTCGCTCACCTACATTTAATATTAAATTGTGGTAAAAAATAACATGCTTCAATACTGACGTGCCGTATTCATCGTGTTAACCTTTTTTTTCAGCTATCAAAATTCATCCATAATGCATCTATTGTCATTTGCTCATCTCCAAATTGATCAAAAAATAAAACTTACATAACTACTAGTCATAAATCATTTATGAAAAATGATAATCTGATAATAATGATAAAAACTGATGGAGACTTGTGAAAGAATGGAACATTATATTTTGATAGCTTGGTAACAATACAGCTATGCATTTTTAAACCGTTGATAAATTTATCATCAGATTAAAGACCAGATGAACAATTTATAAGGAGTTAATAAATTGTAAGTCAGATGACAGCACTTTGAAAAGAGAAAAGATTGCATTGAATCAAATGGGCAATAAAATCGCTTTCAACAAATTAAGAGTTTTATTGAGATGACCCATATTAATGGCAGAGGATAAGCCTGTGAATTTGCAAGGAGGTTTTGGTGAACTTGCATGGAGGTTTTAATTAGTGAGAAAAATAATAAAAACTTATTTACACAACAACAGATTTTGAGGCTTTGTGTATTTTTTAACAAATATACAGATTTTAACAATAAAAATAATAAATAAATTTAAGTAGTAGTTTGTTTAAAAATCGTGCAATTTTAACATACAATTCATTCATCCAATAAAAGAGTTTTGAGTTTTGTATTTTAATTGTATGTTCGACATACATGAAATAATAAATTGACCATTTTACCTTTTCATACTGACTGCTCATGGTAGCAAATCTTGCATATTTTAATCGTGTTAATAATTATTGAGTTACCTCCCCTAAAAACATACTTGTAGTGTATTCTATACAATTTCTATCTCCTTTGAGCATGGCCTTCATATATATACAAAATTATATTGAATTATTTGTATACCATTGTTATTTTAAACCTAATATGTGAAATAAATGGCAATTCTCTTTACAAAATTTCTTTATCTGTGTATTGCTTGCAGGGTTAATCTTCAATGCATACCAAACAATACATATTCAATGTCTATACATTGTTAGAAAATACATGTTATTTGTATGAGACCTAGAAACATGTAAAATATCAGAGCTGTGCTGAGCACTTCAAGCCTATTTAGCACCGAGTACAAATTCACTTGATATTGCTGCGTTGAATGTTTGTTGATAACCGGATTTGTAATTGTCACTTGACTTTCGGCTCTTATTGTTCGGTTGGTCTGCTTGCTTTATTTGCATTATTTCTATCCTCTGATGATAACAATAACATAAAGATAAAATAGCAGCTGATTTTATTCTGATACTAACAGTTGAATAAAGCAAAAATGTATTTGTATACCTTAGTTGGACTTTATTGTTATGACTAAAGAATACAATGTACAGCAATCTTTTCCAGAACAGTTTGTTCAACGCCAGTTATTTTAGTGATGAGTGAGCACACATTAAATGATTTCTGTAGAATAGTTTTTATAAATACTGCTCGATTTTAAAATAAATGACACATTTTCATGGGGGCCTTGGTGGCAGTGGTTAAGGTAGTTTGTCTACTATTAATCACATGGTCTGTCAACACTGAGATTGCAGGCTTGAGTCTCACAGTGTACAGTGTGCACTTGACTCCAATCTTAATTAACAAGGATTGCCAGTTTTCCTTCAGAAGGTACCCGGGATAGTCCGGCTTCCTCCCCTAATAAAAACTGGGCCATGATATAGCTAAAAAATTGCTGAAAGTGGTATTAAACATCATTCAAACAAACAAATCAAATAAATGAACATTGTCATGAAACAGTCAGTTTTGTCTCCTTTCTTTAAATTTGTTAAAACAAAATTTATATTTAACTAATATTGCATTTTAATTGATTTTTAATTTATAGACTGACTTTAAAAAATAAATTTCTACATTTCATCCGGCTTTTAAAAAATCATCAAAACTGAACACTGAATTTTTCAATCTGAATTTGTATATACAAATTTTATCATTAAATGTTCAAAATTATTTCAAAAACATCTTCTTTCAAATAACATGAACAACTCTTTCTGCAGAAGGAAATTATTTAAGATTATACATTATTTTTATCAAACCTAATCAATCATAAATCCTTCTTTTATTCATTTCTCATTGATAATTCAACCATACTAAAATTCTACTTTAAAAGTAAACAGAATGCACCTTCTACTAAAATTAATGTCATGCTTCAGCAAATTACCACAAAGAAAAATAACAATGTGTAATGCACCTCAAATATTAATGCTGTGCTCCAACAAGTTACCAAAAAAGAAACATCACAAACTTCAATGCATTTCAATGCATCGTTCCAAATTAGACTACTAAAGACCGAATTAAGTATGACGTAACTTAATAAAGGAGATATGACTTATTGCAGTTGTGTGGTAAGAAAATTGTCAGGGGTCTATTTTAGGTACGGCTTTTTAATAGAAGGAATTTCCGTCATTTCTCATACAGGTAATTGAGAATTCTGAAAATAGTAATATTCTATCAAAAGGAAATGGGACAAAACTTTTTCCATGATCTAATGTCAAAATGTCACTAGAACAAGGAAGGAATCCGATAAACATGTGCAATATTCATTAAAGTTATGGCATCTTAGGGCTTATTGTGAAATGAGTTGGATAATCTTTACACAATAAGCCCAATTAGATTGCTTGAGGCAGTGTGCGTTTACCTAAACTGTCATGGCTGGATCTAAACATAGATCTCTCCTTATTTCTCATACATTGTAACATACCAGTACCGGAAATACGATTGATTTACATACTGTTGTTTTATGTCCAGCAAGCAATATATTTCAGCTATATTCAGAATGTCAAAGGACTTCTTCGAACACATACATGTAAATAGGGATTGATCCTTTTTTTAAAGAAGAATTTGCGATTATAAATTCACAGAGGCTACTGAAACAGGACATTAATTTATTGGTTGATTGTTTGATAGGAATTTTGTTTTATGTCCAGCAAGCAGTATTTCAGCTATATATTCAGGATGAGAAAATGTTAAACAATTATTCAATTGAAAAAGGGGGAAGAATGGGACACAGGGAACACAATTTAGACTGCCACTAGAAAAGTATGGAGTTGTCGGTTGGGTTGGGGGGGGAGAATTTAACGTTTTATAGTGGCTACAATGAGACTACTTTTTTTCCAAATATACAAACCGGGTCTTAATCCTGCAAGCATGCAAGGAGTATCTCAATCTCATACATGTTACCCACTACGGTTCGCAGCCACGTTATTTTATTGGAATTTATAATTTAATTCTAGGGACATCAGCATTAGATCCCTTCCATCCCACTTAAGAACAATCATCTCAAAATTACCTCTTGTATTGTTGACCATTACAAAGTTTCTCAACAATAAAAAGTTGAATATTATATAGATGTTTGAAGCCTGCAACACAGATTTTATACAGATTAACAGAACCAATTTGTAAATTAAGTGACAGCAATGAAAATGTTTATTTTATATTTAACTGTATCTTTTCAAAACGAAAACTTATATCTTCAGTTCTGCAGTATTTTCTTGAATCCAAAATGAAGTTTATTGACTTTTTGCAATCATTTGTTTCATGCATGAACGATCAAATAACTTAATCCTAAAATTACACAACGAGCTGAATACTAATGAAGCTGTATCGCCCATAAAATCTTTAAAAAAATGCTATATATTATAATCCATGCATCAACCAAGCTCAGTTTTCTAAAATTCAATTTGCTCGATTTCAAATTTCACAAAAAAACTATGCAATTTTCTGCATTTAAATTCTCTTACTGCAGTTTTAAACAGAAGCTACATGTAAAGAATGAAATAAATTTACTTTTTATAATAGGTGGTGACAAGAATCATCGCCGTAGTTACAAGAAATTAGCATGTATATAAATACGGAACAAACACAACAACAAAATCTTTTGAAATTTGTTTTGTGATGATTGTTCATACGACAAAGCTCATTCTAATTCAATGGGTTTTTTGAAAGCTACTTGGCTTAACATTTTTCTTGCGCATGTAAAAGTGTCATTTGTACATAAAAAATTACTGATAGCTCAATATTTTGACTGTTGGAAATAAACATTTTATTCAATCTGTAATAAGTTGCCACTTATCAAAGTCGATAGAACTGAACATCCACCATAGTTTGCATTGTGATCATCTGAAATCATTCAAATTTTGATCCTTAAGTAAGCTGCAATATTCATTTAGCAATATTTATTCTCGGCGTAAGGCACCATTCTAAGTAATTACATGTACCTCATAGGAACTGTCCAAAAGAATGTGTGAAATTCACACATAAAACCATCATCCTTTACATAGAGAGAGACAGAGGAAAGATAAGGTTCTAATAATTTTTATTTTAATACACACAATGTTTTAACATTTTTATTATTGTACGAGGAGCAAGCTAATATCTACGTTCTAATACTCTGTAACGCCATGCTAAACACATTTTCCATTTGTGCAAAGTTTTTTAAACTATCTGACATCTATTTAGCATAGCACTTTAGCATAGCACTGCCCTATAATAGCTTGCTACAAATTAGATCATAAGTTGTCTTCAGTAACTTATATATAATTTCAGTATATCATATCTTTATATTGCAAGTTGAGTACACCCTTTTTAATAATAGTACAATACAGGGCAAAAACTGTATACATTTTCCAAAAACCATGAACTTGTCAAAACAAATATATGAGAATAGCGTTATTTAATTTTTACTTATATTTAATCATGAGAATCATTAATTGCGGAAAATGAAAACCTAACTAAACATAAGTTATCTCCCTTTATTAAATATATTGATACACAATGATTCTTGTATGGAACAATATATAACAAAGTAGTGAATGGTATCAATGTCAGACAAAATTTCATTGTGATTTTTAATAGATGAAGCAAGGGGCAACTGATATGCTTTTCCTTTCTTGTGCATTTATCATACAAGTGCCTAGATTAAGGATACATTTCAGTAACATACATTTGAGCGACTCAAAATCTTGAAATCAGGATAACATTGACTATAAATGTAAAACATACAAGTGACTCAAGGATATGTTGCAAAACATGTGAAATACATTTAATGCAAATTTAACCCAGATTATCACGACTGCTTAAGATTAGTAAACAATTGCTTAAACACGTCAGCTAAAGCAAAAAAGGCATTTTTTTTTTAATCTGAAAGGGCAAAGTTTTTCTACCAAAATTTGTTCATTTGAATGATGTTTTTTGCCATTTTCAGAAATGTCATGGTATCCAGGTTTTATTGGGGGAGGAAAGAGAAGAAACAGAGGAGAATGTTGTGGGCACAGCATGGACCAAATAGTATCATAAATGTTAAAATGGGACAGCCTTGCTTCCTTTAATGTTTTATAAATAGAGTCTTCAAGCTACTTTTTAAAAACGATATCCCCAGCCCCATAGGATATTTTTATTTGTTTGTTTAAATAGGGTTAAATGCCATTTTTAGCTATACTGGTATCCAAGTTTTCATTGGGGAGGATGCCAGAGTACCAGTTAAAAGCCTGACCTTCAGCAGGAAACAAGGAAACAATTAAAGTTGAAGTCTACCACACCCAGCCCACAGCAAGGCTCATAACCTCAAGTGTTGACTAGTACATGATTAATGGTTAACCGCTCAGCCACTGTGGCCCCTCTGTAAAGTCAACATAAATGATTGGTCAAGATGAATGCAACACAAAAAAAGATCCTGCTGAGATATTGTCACATTTCTCTTACATTCTAATCCTTAGAGTGTACTATAGAAATAATTCACTGCAAAAATCTCCTGCAATGTTTGGAACTGCACCCAAATCTCAAGGATACTTTTTGTAAATTATACATCAACTTCATTATTCTTTTCATTTCCTCAAATAGCATTGAAATTCTTTAAACCATTCTTTCACTTTTATTCAAATTCGCTGATATTATCTCCCCTTCTAATCCGTGCCGGATTAAACTATACGAGCCTTTTAAGACACGCTTTCCATCATACTGTCAGACGTTAATTCTACAAAAGGTTTACCCGCCAATTTTCCAACGTTACCGTTCTTTTATCAGATAGCAAAGGTAGATTTACAATCAATATCACAATATAATTTTCAATTTTACACTCGAATTCACACAAAAAATTGTAATCTTTATTTCCATGATATATGGAGATATTTTGTTCATTAAATCCTTCTAACGCAGGTAAACGATATTTCATTGCTAATCTCTCAAACAAGCAAAACCTCACATTCTGCGGATTACAATCGGAGAAGTTTATATTGCACATCCAAAAGAAAGTTTATTTTTTCTATTTAATATGGATTATGGCTTCTAATCTATAAATATACAATGATATTTGCGATCACCGTAACAAAGACTTTTCCAAATATTACAAGCAGGCCATATTTCTTGCGAGGTTTTTCCGATATTAACATGTACATGTCACAAAAATCAACTACATTCATTTCAATTATACTTTCATGTCTATTCAAAAACACTTAAGTTTTCAATTTAACTTCAATTTTTTAAATTTAAATATTTAATTCACAAGACAAGAAGATATGAAATGAATTTAATTTAAAGTCATTTTCACCTCTCATCAGATAAATAGCTTCGAACCCATTTCAAGACGTTTTTTATACGAACTAACGTCATGATTTTTTCAACAAGCTTTGTCAAATATTCTGATAAAATGTGATCAAAGATTCCAAGGTTATAAAATTTACTATGGCAGACTCATCAATTGCTCAAACCCCCCAAAATAGGTAAAATCCAAATAATTAAGTCATTTGTAGAGTTAGATAATAATAAACAAACAATCTTATGAAATACACATGTACACAGTACACACGTCTGTATTATGTGTTCCAAGTCAAATGTGTGCTCATCTAGTTTATACACTGGACTTATTTACTTAAAAACTAAGAAATCAATAATGATTAAAAAAAATAATAAAAAAATTGTTCAGCAATTTCTCAACAATATCTTGGACAACTGAAGTTGATTGAATTGACTTTATGAATATTTGCTCGACGTCCTGTGAGCAGTGAACTAGTATGGACGAGTTTGCTTTGTTTGTTTGAATGGGACATAATGCCATTTTCAGCCATTTTTAAGATACGTTATGGTGTCTTGTTTTTATTTGGACAGGAAGCAGTACCAACAATATTTCAACTAGAGAGTAATGATCTAGTCCAAAAAAAATTTTCTTTTTTATATTTTTGTAAAAACCTCGACCTTTGGAAAAATTACTGGCAATCCATGTCATCCCATCAAATTACAAAGCTGCTATAAAAGAAGCTGTTGTACATGAAGTCTGAGTAATTGATCAGATTCCATCTAAAATATCCCATCAAGAAAGACCATCCCAATAAAAGACCACTCATGACTCGGGTGGGATGGTCTTAAAAGCGGCGGAATACTGTAATATATAGGTAAATGACACTATCTTTATGGACTCCTTGGAGGCAGGCCTTACTAAAAAGGTTTAAAAATGTTGACCCACATTCTAAAATACACAGACTATTTTTTAAAGTTCTCTTCATACTGAAAAATTAAACATTCTAATTTAAGATAAATATTCAATTTCCTGGGGTGTGAAGTCAGGTAATAAGCAGTTTCTTAAATCAAAATTTAGACCACAGTTTCAAATTTAATTTCTCCAAGATCATACAGGTGAAGTGCTTGATAAAGTCTCATTTGTGGTGGTTATATCAAAGTATCGTAAATCTATCACTTAAATAAAGAATCCAGTCTTAAAATTTACAATTTGTCCCTATAATAAAATTTTTGGAGTATATAATTTAACGGGCAATTTAATACGAAGTTGTCAATTTCACTGCCATAACTTGTCAAATAAAAATGTAGACGTATCTATAAATGTTATTCATATTTGAGAAAATAAATAATAATTTTGTGTTCAACAATATTTAATAACTTGATATATTTTGTATCTCTTTCAAATTATTTATTTATATGACTTGCAGATGTATAAATTTAACCATACACTGAGGAAAGGACATTTTTTCCATACAACTTTTTTCTACGCATAGTTGTTTTGTAATGAAACTTTGGAGTTTTGTCAAGGGCACAGAAAATGACCCATCAATATTTCTGGGTTTGTGTGTGTGTGTGTGTTTGATTGGTGTTTAATGCCATTTTCAGCTATATCAGGATATCCAGTATTGCGTTAGGAAGCCAATTCCTGAGAACCTGGACAGCAGGAAAGTTGGCAATTCCTTGTCAGTTCTGGTTGGAGTCAAGTACAAGTATATCCTTTATGAAACTTGGTTTTGACATTAAGTTTGAACTTTGAACCTCAGTGTGGACAATTGATCAACAGTAGAGTACTAACTGAAGCCACCTCCCCAGACAATTATATCTAGGCCCTTAACTGTGCATTACTCGATAGTAATTCATTATCATTCATTTTGAAGCAGAATTGTCAAAATAAAAATTTGTGCAGTTTTATACTTTCTAATTTTTCAAAATAACTCAATGACAGAAAACGGGAAAATGTACTGTTTTTAACAGTAGAATTATTTTTCATCCCGTAAGGTTTGACCGAGTCCCTTCCAGCGCCTCCTAATGTATTTGTACTTGACAACATTATACAAATCAATTAACTAGCAGGTCTGATCACACACACATTAAAACTATTATCTATTCCATCTTTGTGGTTTTCGGATATGCTTCAGGGGCCAAAGACTCCATACATCACGTCCATTTTTTACTGTTTTAACAAGGATCAAACAACACTATAGAAGCAAATGAAATGACAGCAGCATGCTAACTATCAGTAATTATTCAGACCTACCTGCAGCATGTGTGACACTAAAAAATGTTTCCCTCAATACAAAATTCTCTGTGTTAACTAATTCTTTCATACTGCTACATGTCTATCATGACATTATTATTTATTATTAACAAAATCTCCAGTCATCATCATAACAACTTGACAACTAACAAGCGAACAAAAAGTAGCTGTAATTCAAGATAACAAATTGACTTCAGGTACTTAAAGATTCTTGCTTATCTACCCTTGTGTATCTGGGCACCAAACCCCTTAACGTAAGTCTGTATATATTGTTCTTCCTAAATAATGTGTGTATTATTTCATGACAAGGTGTGGTTGTCAGCTATATCATGGTAATGAATTGGCTTTTATTGCCACTCGTTAGCAGGTACATGTAAGTGGAACACTAAGCAACCAAGCAGTTTTACTGGAGAAAAAACTAAGTACCCAAATTAATGAACTTGGGACCTGGTTTAAGTAACTATTAAATATTATCCATGTTGTTTATTTTTAACCACTTAAAACCATGCACACTTTCACACAGTCAAGTAGAAATAATGCCTTACATCATCTTGATTACACAAACAGTGAACTGTGCAGTAAGATACTGGTTCCTGTTTTCCTGAGTTTAATAGACCATCAGTTTCAGTTTTGTTATGGCATCCAGTTCTTATTGCAAGCACAGCAAGGCCAGAATGCCTGGTCAGAACCATGATGTTCCAGGAGGAAACTGGCAATATCTGTGTTAACTATTGTTGGGTCAAGAAAACTTCAAGAGTAGACTACCAAGTCAATATCATCCACACACTATAGTGTCAACCAGGACCCTACAGTTTGTTTGTTTGTTGTTTTGAATGGGGTATATTGTCCCTTTCAGCAATTTTATATATCATGGCATCAAGTTTTTATGGAAGGAAAACTAAAATACAGTGTGCACCCCACAAATGTCAGCATGAAAACTGAAAAATCTTGCCAAATTGAATTAAGTTTTGAGTCAAGCAGATCCTGCTCGTACTAAGGCTCGAACTGCACGCCAGTTTAACATGTGGACATACAAATAGACTGTTTTAAATCTAGATATTATTTAAAATAGGCTTTATAATTAGATACTATCTATTTTTAACTTGCATAACAATACTTGTGTGTACACTTTTGGCTATTATGATGATAGAACATTGAGTATATGTACTAATTTTTCATCAAATTTCACACCAAATGACACCAAAGACAATATTTTTAATGAATAAACACCTCATTTGTGACAAAACGACACATTTCATGACTGCTTGAAAAACACCATGTGAGTTCTAATTAAATTGAGGTCATTGTTACATAACTATTTACTCAAACTAAAACCACAATTTAACAGTTTTATAACAAAGACAACTAGGCACACTAAGGCCTCCTTTTTCCACATTTAATTTAGAATAATGGGACTGTTTTCTAAATCTGTAACTTACAGGAAGAAATCAAAGAGGTCCAAGACGGGAGTTAAGGAATGTACTTATTGTACATATTTTATGTAAATTTGGAGATCTAAAATTTTTCCGGTGTTAATGGTTCAATTTTACCATTAGGTATGTGTTACCTTGTACTGTATTTGACATTTGACCTTTGTCCTTAGGGGTTGTGTTTTCAGTACTTGTATCCTCAATAGACAACTTTGAAATATGTGAATATATATACTAGTAAATATAATATATAAAATATTACTATATAAGAACATTGGTTAACTAAAACAAGGCCATATGAACTCAGTTACCATTTATATTCATTATATTGTCTTTTAGTGTAAATGGGGCCTTGGTGCCCGCATGTTTAAGATTGTTAGTTATCTGCTATTAATAATAACATGCTGTCAACACTGAAGTTGGGGTTCGAGTCTAACTGCAAGCAAGATGCCAGTTTTCCTACCAAAAGTCAGAGGTTTTCTCCTTCTATTCCAGCTTCTTCCCAAGGGATGCCACAATAGCTGAAAAATTGCTGAAAATGGCATTAAACAGCAATGAATAAACAATCTAATGTAAATAGCACATCCATTATTTCATGGACAGTTCCATTTCTGTACAGAATGCAATAATACTTGAATGATCCTGTGATGAACTGTGATATTTTGTTTCCAGATCCACACATTTTTGACAATGATATACTGCTGACAAATTATGTTAGTGGGCATTAACTTAAATCATTCACTCAATATTTTATATAGTGGATTCATTACATTTCAAAGTCATTGTTTAGATACTAAATTTTCGTGATTTATCATAAGCTCCTCAGACATACCTTAGAGCAACTGGGAATTGCATTTTGTACAGTGAGTACAGAATATATATTGTAATTTAAAAATGAAATCCATAAAATTAAGTATCCCGCCAAAACAAAAATAGATCCAACATTAGCTTATATTATTTGCATTCTTACATAATATACATAAAAGTACAAATATATCACTGTCCCTTGTAGAATGGCGTCAAATGTCCTACAATGCAGGACTATATAATATAAGCAGTTATAAAAGCCATATTATAATTGTTTGCATATTTTAATAACGAGGCTCTTTAAAGGGTTAAAAGAGGTAGGGCTTTTTCTAAATTAATTTTTGTTGCTATGGAATATTTATCATAATTCATTTTCTTATGCAAGAACTAATAACATATAAACCTTGTGCAGAAAATAAAAAATTGCAGAAAGAAAATGCCATGGAAGTTGGATAAAACACCAAAGACTAAATAGGAATACACAAAAGAAAATAATACCCTTAACAAGCCTCAATCTTGTCCATTTCACAATAAGTCTGTGTCTAAGGATGCATGTCACAACAACAACAATTATGGAAATCGCTGCAGGATCCTTTTAACTTCGGTAGTTCCCAAAGCTATGTTATAATGAATTTTTATTTAAAAGAAGTTATTATCGGTGAAATATATCTGGAAAATATTAATAAATGTGAAATGTACACAAAAGGATTTATACGAAATTCATCATTCCTCCATATGGTACATTTTATACGGCTTATAATGGTTTGTGTGAAGAATTTTCCACGGCTGGTTAAACTTCAAAAATGAGAAATATGTCATGTAACAAATCATAATGATGTGCATTTCTAGAACGAGTCAACCTTTAATATCTTCTTAAGTTGCGTATCCTTCCATCTTTCAAACGACTATTAAAATGTATTTTAGGTTTTTCTTTGAAAAAAGCCATGTATTTTGTATTAAAATGGATATCAGCCTACTACACAGAATTACAGTTATCTGACATGCATATGTTTTGTTTCTCTAATTTTTGCATTACATTGTGCATATTCAAACCGCTTGAGCTATGAGGAAAAAATAGTTTTCGTCACTAGTGAAAATGCTGTTCTCAGCATTTGATTGGTTTAAAATAATAACGTCATAGTAAGAACTAATGATGTCATAAACACTAGAGGCTCTTAAGAGCCTGTATCGCTCACCTGACTTACAAAAAAACTTTTTAAGACAAGACTTTTCTTGCAAATTTTGATATTAAATGCTAAAGAGTTTATGTGAAGATGCTGTTTCTATGAATGTTGCCATGTTGAATTTACAATCAGCAGTAGGAGTGTTTCTGAGAAGAAGCAGTTTTTATGTTTTTTCATAGGTTAGTATGTTAAGTGATGTTCCATAGTGGCAGCAATCTTGTATTTTGGATCAAAACAAAAAACTCAAAATTGGTAGAGGACTATACAATATCACATATCCTAAAATCTGCCAAGCTGTTTGTGAGAAAACGAATTTTAAAATCTCAGCCAGTCAGAACGCATTTGCAGCTCTGGCAGCCATGTTGAATTTCCTACCGGCTCGAAACATACTTAAAATATTAAGATTACTATCTAAGATTCACTTCTGCATTATTTGGTTAAATAGTGTGGAACTGAGTTTCAGAGAAGAAGCTGTTTGTATGGTTTTCCCATAGGGTCCTATGTTAAGCTGTGTTCCACCGTGGTGGCCATCTTGGAATTTGGATCGCCACAAAAAACTCAAATTTTGTAGAGGACCACATAAGGTACATTTCTGCTATATTTTAAATCAATCTGCCAAGCAGTTTATGAGAAGAAGATTTTTGAATTTCAGCCAATCAGAACGCATTAATGGCCCTGGAAGTCATGTTGAATTTGCAATTGGCTGGAAAAACCCAAAATAATAAGATAATTATCCAACCTTCATTTCCTTATTAATTTGGCTTCATTGTGTGGAACAGTTTCAGAGAAGAAGTTGTTTATATGTTTTTCCCATAGCGTCATAGGTTAAACTATGTCCTGCGATGGTGGCCATCTTGGATTTTAGATCGGCACAAAAAACTTAAACTTTGTAGAGGACTATCTGAGGTACATTTCTGCAATATTTCAAATCAATCTGCCCAGCAGTTTATGAGGAATTTCAGCCTATCAGAACACATTAATGGCCCTGGAAGCCATGTTGAATTTGCAATTGGCTCGAAAAACCCAAAACAATAAGATAATTATGCAACCTTCATTTCCTTATTAATTTGGCTTCATTGTGTGGAACAGTTTCAGAGAAGAAGTTGTTTGTATGTTTTTCCTATAGGGTCCTATGTTAAACTATGTCCCTCGATGGCGGCCATCTTGGATTTTGGATCGGCACAAAAAACTCAAATTTTGTAGAGGACCATCTAAGGTACATTTCTGCAAGATTTCAAATCAATCTGCCAAGCAGTTTATGAGAAGAAGATTTTTGAATTTCAGCCAATCAGAACGCATTAATGGCCCTAGCAGCCATGTTTCATATTTGATCAGCACCAAAAACTCAAACTTTGTTAAGAACCACCCAATAAACATTCCTGCAAAGTTTGGTTTCAATTGGTCAAGTGGTTGTGGAGAAGAAGATTAAAATGTAAAAAGTTTACGGCCGACGACGACGAAGACGACGACGACGGACGCAAAGTGATGAGAATAACTCACACTGACCCTTTGGGTCAGGTGAGCTAAAAACACCTTCCATTTACCGCTGATTCCAATCATAAAAATGGGGTTGGGAGAACTACATTTCGCAATTTAACTACATTTTTAAATTACAGAAACAGAATCTTACATTAGTACTCTTGGATAATCGGATTTCTCCAATCTGGATAGTTAAATTATGGAAATTTAAGTCCTCGCCAAGGCTTGGACTTAAAATTCCATAATTTTAACTATCTCGATTGGAGAAATCTGATATTCCACTCGTACCAATGTAAGATCCTATATATTTCTAATTAAAGAAGAGTCTTTCAAACAATGTTTGCATTACTATAGTATAATACTTTGAAAAATGTAGGGCAACTAATGGGACATTAAATGATACCCCGTCACGTTGCATTGTTTTTAATATCCATGAACACATTTTACTGAATTACAAATCAGTCTATAGGAACAGTTAAGCATGATGAAGACAAATTTTTAGCTTGACCTTCGACTTGTATAAAATTATTTTAAACTCAAAAACTACAAATAGGATGCTAATAATTCAACTTGATCTTCATTTATAGTACCGGGTACTTAATATGTACAGCTGTTTAAACACAATCTGTTTTTCCGGCAATCTTTTGAAAACTGTCAATTTTTATTTATATAAAAATATAATTTAAATTAATAATATTACCAGTGCATTTTTTTTTTTTTTTTTTTTGGCAAAAAGCAAGGGAGGAGAAAGGACTCACAAATTCTACATAAATATGAACACATAAAGTGGCAGAAAGTGGCATTCAAACATGTATCTATGTGGAAATTGATGAAAATTGATAACCTATATGAACTAAATCCACTGTATTGCATTGTTTGCTTGTTTGTTTGTTTGTTTGTTTGCTTTTTAAATAAATAAATAAATAAATAAATAAATAAATAAATAAATAAATTAATTAATTAATTAATTAATTAATTAATTAATTAATTAATTAATTAATTATATGATTAATTACATGTATAGTCTTTTAAGCTACTCTTTTATTGACAATTAAGTTATGCCATGAAAACAGTTTCCACAGTTGGGTACAAATCCGATGTGACTCGGTGTTCACTTCATTTAAATTAATATGATTTTGCGACACAGTGAATTTGATCCTCTAATCAAACACAGAAAGATTTGTTAAAGTAAACAAATGGCTGTTTCAATAAGTTTATTTGAACTCTAGAAGAAAATGTATGTATGCAGATGAGAATTCCGTAGTTGCTATAATGAGATACTTGGATGTAACTGGGGGCAGGGCGAGATATTTGATAATTGAAGAATTGTTAAATTGCTGTAACGTATTGAAAAATTTGAATTTAAATCTAAAAGCAAATAGTATAAGGGGATTTCATTGATCACATTTTTGTAATATTAAGATTTTGTTTGGGGCCTATGGACAGGGAACTGGATCGTTGCACTAACAAACCATTTTTATAATTTTACCCAGTATGAATTGATTGATTGATTGGATGTCTGCTTTACGTCCAGCGAGCAGTATTTCAACTATATTCAGGACGGGACCCAGTATCAACATTTTCCTATTCACATATATTTTTTGTTTGTTTGTTTGTTTGAATGGTGTTTAATGCCACTTTAAGCAATTTTTCAGCTATATCATGGCGTCCAGTGTTTTATTGGGGGAGGAAGCTGGAGTACCCCGACCTAGTGTTGCACATATATTTAACCTAACACCAAAAACACTGTTTTTTTGTTCAGTACACATATGTGTTTTATTATATTCCTATAACCTTTAAAACATAAACAGTGATAGTTCAATAATTTGTTCAATTAAAACGTTTTCCCAATATATGCCTGACCACTTGACTTAGCTTTGTCCAGGAAAGTTTTAAAGTTTTCCGACTGATACTTTTTGTCATTAGTGTAAGGCAAAAATAGACACCATCAGACACATTTTTGATATGCCTCACTGATGACATTTTAAAATTATGCAATAACAAAACCATATTAAAAGGTTAAAAGAGAAATGCGTCTCACCAAATAATTTGAGTTTCAGAAATGTGTACTACATCTGATGTGTAAAATTCTTAACAAATCAAGATGTTTTGAAAATTTTAAGTCTAATTAATGTTTTTCGATTTTGTTTTTAACATTATAGCCAAGATGTCATTCATTCTTCTTATGCCATCCATAGGATGCCAGCAACTAATAATGGTATCTCTTATGTTAAGCTGATCCCATAATGGGAGGGCTCAACCCACAAAGCTGTCCAGTGCATCCCAAGATGTGGGACAGGGGAAGGCTGAGGTTACAGACAAGCCTGACCACAGACCATAGTGGGTAACATGTTTAGTGAGTGCCACAATCCTTGCATGATAAAATCTTTATATAAATTTAGAAAAAAGGCTTACTGTAGCCATTACAAGAAGGCTAAATTCTATACCTTTACCAAAAACTCTATACTTCTTGCTAATCAAATATTCAGCCAATCAATTTAAGTTTATTTCATCAACATGTACATGTATCCCTTTGTCAACTAACTTTTACTGATATCTAATGTTCATATATAACAGGGTCCTTATAGCTTTATTATAGGCAATTTTTCAGGAAAGATCAGAAAGTGGGGTCTACAGAAGAACTTGAAATATCCTGCTGCACCAGAAGAATGAATTACTAGATTTCAACATCAATCAATATGTGGTACAAAAACATCTGAGTGTGCCATATGGGCTGTCTATCAATTTTGACTTTAAGTCATGTATTCCATCGAATTGGATTGTATATATATTTTTATGTGGATTTTTATGTTGTTGGAACTTTTGTTTTCCTGTTGTTTTCTGTACTTTTTTCATCCTGTATACTTATTCTATACTGTTTCTGATATATAGTAAAGCAGAAAGTTTCTTTTCTGTTTCTTAGTGCATCATACTTGTCTACCAAAAAGTGGGAATGGGGGAGGGGGGCCACATCTCAAAACACTATAACAGTTAATTGAGCGATTACATTCAATGGAATATTTATAATTAAGATATCAAATTATTAATCTTAACATTTACTTGGCCATGTCTTACTATAACTTGTAACATTTACAATTCACTTACTGATAAAATAAAAATTGGATTGAGTTAACAAAAAGATCCACGTAATTGATGAACAGAAAAATAAAATAAAAGATTTACCCCTAGCTTCACCTATTGAACTAAACATTGTAAAGTATCGATTTCCCGATAGACATCCGTTATCTGTGAAAGTACCGATCGAGACATAATTTTACCTCTACAAAGTATGACAAATGAATGTTAAGTATTGCATTCTAATTTTAAAACATACGCTGTTCTTGATGCTTAATTGAGATTTCGTGACCTCTACGTTTAAATTCCTCCATTACCTAATGTTCTCCAGGTAGAACGCACCCGTAAGAATGATCAAGAATGCAGACAAACCGTGACTTAGACAGTATCGTTACCACAATTTGTAACAAAGTTAGATTTTTCTTAAACAGATATATATTTCTATTGATTTGACTTAATGTGAACTGCCATTTTATGACTCAAATCACTTAGAACGGTTTTGAATGAGAAACTTGTTTGAAGGTAATAATCATATCCACAATGGAGAAAATACATATAAATAAACAATTTAGACATGGTACTTGTTCAGAAAGGGTGATGTTAGACATTCTGAGATAAGGGGTTCAGCTATTTATCAGGGTTAAAAATTGAATCAAATATGATTTTGGCAATTATATACATACAGTCATAATTTTTTTAAGTACGAAAAAAAAATTAAAAAACCACTAAATGACCATTAAAAATATGTGTGTTCAGCGAAGACCACCATCTGCCTGCAAAAAACTGCTCGCTGGGCGTTAAGCAACCATTCACTCTATCAATCAACTATTGTAATTGCTCATGTAAATAAAAGAACTCGCATAGGTTCCTGAATGGAAATATTATTAACATAAGGATAATTGAAAAATTGCCCTTTACAGACAATGGTTTGTTTGTTGTTTTTTTTTAAGAAGTCCTTTGAAAAGCATAATGACTGTCCATACAAATATAAAATAAATCAATACAATATACGCATATTCTATTGTGGACTATTTTCCTTTTCTCATCGTATCGTTTAAAGTCGTATGATCATGAAGTCTCAATATTACTGTTAATTAAGTTCTTTACAATATTCATTTTTTTATAATTCATTTGAAACACAAAATAGAATTTTAAAATTATAGCACAATGTTAATTAGTTAAAGAGGTTTATAATCACGGCCACAAGAAAAAAACTTTATGAAAATTTACTTTGATGTGTCAGTTATTTTCAAACCACAAACTATTTTCTTGTAAATATGTTGCTAATATTGTCTTCCTGTGTCCTTTATGATATTGAGTACATGAACAAATTATAAAACTTGTTAACATGTAACAAAAAAATGTGTTGATTGTTAAGAAACAGCTACATGTAGCGGGGGCATAGCTAGGCCTAATATCATGTGTAGGCAATATTCAATTTTAAAACAGGACGGAGCTTCAGTATATAATTTGCTGCGTTATTTATTTAATCAAGCATAGGTACATGCCTAAAGTCTGCCTGGGCTAGGGTGTCATCCCCGAAAAATGTTACAACTTTCCCACCATTTGAATGTATCAGACATTTTGCCTACATGTATTTCAAAACCTTTTACTCTTAACCAGAATTATTAGAGGAGAACTATTGTATATATACTTTTTTCAAAGTAACTTGTGATGCATCTGCTGGTAATATGCAGAACCACTTCATCCTGAAACCACTACAAACATTTACACTTCCGAGACGCTTTAACAGCCGTCAATAATAACTTGAGCCCACTTAATCACCAAGATCCCCTAATTATGTAGCAGTCAACAGCTTGGGTTATCAACGTATTGGCCAGTGGTCTTAAATAGGAGCCATTTATCACCGCAGGAATCTCTGTACCGCTTGTCATCTATTATGACAAGAATTTATCCCCGCTATCAATAATTACAGGTAGAGTGTTATCTCCGCCAGGTAGTTAACAAAAATATTACTAATATGTTACATGTTTTGGACGCTGTCCAAAGTACACTTTATATAGAATTATTATAAAAATGGGTTATAGATATGATGTTTGGATAATATAGAAAATAGTTATATATTGGATATAAGTACATGTTGTTACGAATACACAGTTTGACGATTTTATAATTCCTTTTTGTCATCCCTATGTTAAATACAAGTGTGGACACAGAAAAACGTCTCGCCTGAATTCCGCATCAGTAACGAAAATAAATTTCGTCATAAGCATTACGTAAATAGCATTAATTATGAGCAGCGGCCTGTATACCAATTATTGTCACCATACTATGCATAGTTACAGAGGAACTGTCCTAATACAAAAACTTTAACGAAGTCGCTGAACCGTTAAATTGAGGTCAAGGTCAGGTGACACCTACCAGACAATCATTTACTATTCATCAGCAACCTATATACCAAATATTGTCATCCTACCATGCTTGGTTACAGGGGAACAGCAGTAACCTAAAAACTTTAACGTAGTCACTGGACCGTGAAATTGAGGTCAAGGTCAAATGGCACCTACCAGACAGTCATGTACTATTCATCAGCAACCTATATACCAAATATTGTCATCCTACCATGTGTAGTTACAGAGGAACTGTCGTAACCCAAAAACTTTAACGTAGTTGCTGGACCGTGAAATTGAGGTCAAGGTCAGGTGACACCTACCAGACAGTCATGTACTAGTCATCAGCAACCTATACACCAAATATTGTCATCCTACCATGTGTAGTTACAGAGGAACTGTCATAACCCAAAAACTTTAACATAGACGCTGGACCGTGAAATTGAGGTCAAGGTCAGGTGACACCTACCAGACAGTCATGTACTAGTCATCAGCAACCTATACACCAAATATTGTCATCCTACCATGCGTAGTTACAGAGGAACTGTCGTAACCCAAAAACTTTAACGTAGTCGCTGGACCGTGAAATTGAGGTCAAGGTCAGGTGACACCTACCAGACAGTCATGTACTAGTCATCAGCAACCTATACACCAAATATTGTCATCCTACCATGCGTAGTTACAGAGGAACTGTCGTAACCCAAAAACTTTAACGTAGTCGCTGGACCGTGAAATTGAGGTCAAGGTCAGGTGACACCTACCAGACAGTCATGTACTAGTCATCAGCAACCTATACACCAAATATTGTCATCCTACCATGCGTAGTTACAGAGGAACTGTCGTAACCCAAAAACTTTAACGTAGTCACTGGACCGTGAAATTGAGGTCAAGGTCAGGTGACACCTACCAGACAGTCATGTACTAGTCATCAGCAACCTATACACCAAATATTGTCATCCTACCATGCGTAGTTACAGAGGAACTGTCGTAACCCAAAAACTTTAACGTAGTCGCTGGACCGTGAAATTGAGGTCAAGGTCAGGTGACAGGTGACTGACTGGCAAGTACTCATCATAAGCTACCTCTGGACCAAATTTGATGGACCTAGGGCTTGGGCTTACAAAGATATGAAGCAAGATGTCAAGTGTTTACGCCGCCGCCGCCGCCGCCGCCGCCGCCGCCGCCGGATTCCCATACATATGTCTCGCCTCCAGCGACTTTCGTCGCAGGCGAGACAATAAGTTAATTTTGTTGAACATCCTCAGGTCTTATTACAGAAAAGTAATGTTAGTTACTAATACTCAAAGTTAGACAATTGATTGAGGACAATATTACCTTTTTGTCAATTAATTGTTAAAACATAGGTAAATTTGTAGAACATCCTAAGGCTTTTTTTTCAACAAGTTCAAGTTGAAATTTTTATTAAAAATCCATAAGAGGCTTATAAATGATATTATGCATGTATTTATTACATAAACTTATATTTAAGAGTTGAAATTTATATAAAAAATCTATAACAGAGGCGTGGCAACCCATCAGAAGGAGCTTCTAAATGATATATTATGACTTGTATTTATTTTAAGAGTTATTGATGAAAAAGATACATTTTTTTAATCAAGCAGAACAAACCCTGCATGAATTGTTCGGTCTCTTAAAACTAGCATTGTGTGATAATAAACATGCTATTGATAAGTAGTTTTATTTATTTAATTAAAATAATAAACAGCCTAATAAACATTTCATAGATACATGTAAATGTAAGCATTGACACTTTTTTCAAATAGGCAATATTAATATGTTACTTATAAATCCTGCAAAGTTTCTACTAATTTTACATGTTCAACATATAAATAATAAAAGGGTACATTTTTTACGGGTGAGATGACAGAGTACAGATGAGCTCATATGACTCATCTGTACTCGTTGCATCATCCAATTAAAATGCCTCTAATATTACATTTATATGGTAAGATAACAATATTCTAGTTTTAGGTTCATGTTTCTGGCATTCTGATTGGATAGGATATTAAATAAAGTATATTCTGTAAGATATCATGTTGTTTATGGAAGAAATAAGTACTTTCATGCACTTTTGTTAAAGCCCATGTGATCTTTTCCACTCATGAAACATGTACATGTAGTAATTGGTAATTTCTATAATTCATGGAAGGTCACCCAAACTTTCCCAAAAACATATGTATGTAAGAACCTATTAATCTTTTAAAATTGGCCACCAGCTAGTTAGAACATAAATATTCCAAAGAAACGTGAACTCATCACCTAATTTGTATATATCATATACCGCAATACACAAAAACCTGCCTGATCCAAGTACCATTTAGAAAAGTTATAGTTTAAATGGACAGGTGTCCATTTAGGCCATTTCTCAAATTGTCACAGTTATAGGAATATAAAAATAGTTTTAAGTTATATAAAATAAATAGGATAACACTAAATACATGTACCATAATCTGTTATGTGTATTACTTTTTTTTTGCTTAAAGATCATATGAACAACCTGGGTATTATACACAGGACGTCCAACAGGTCAAACTTAATACTAGTTTTAAGAACATTGGATTTGTTGGGTGTAAACCATCAATAAATATAATATACTGCCAATTTTGGTACTTAAGTTGTTAAATGGACACAAGGGTGTAAAGAACAATAAGATTTTTAATTAATTTCTTTAGCTACATGTAGCTGATGTCGAGACTACCATTTTTATCAATAGAATTCCTTCTACACATGAAATGCCAAGTTAACTCATAAACAAATAAGCAAGCTTTTATTGTACCAGAATGCATTGTTAACAAATCTTACAGAAAATTATGTGTTAAAATTTGAAGAAAAATTACCCGTGGTAAAATAAGGCCTAGTCTTTTAAAAGTTTTGTATCCAGGTGCGTGTATGAATGTGCACATTTTAATGAACAATGAATTTGTTTGTTTGTTGGTTCAGCTATAAGTCATGGCGTCTAGTTTTTATAGTGGAACAATTCAGAGTATCTGAAAAACCCCCAACCTTCGGTCGGAAAACTGACAATCCTTTTTAATTAAAATGGAGTTGAGTGTAGACTGCACACATGTACAGTGAGACTTGAACCCACACCCTCAGCATTGCAAGGCATATGATCAATAGTAGATGACCTTTAAAACTTGGCCACTTCTGCCATCATAGAACAATGGAAATCATGTACATGTATTTGCATACATGAAGATATTTATGTCCATGTCACTTATACAATATTTTACATGCTTTTTCCATAAATGATATTTGTAGCAATTAACACATGTTATCAATATTGGTATAAATGTAACATCTGATATATGTACTGACCACTAATGATATATAAATGACACATGACCTTTTGCTAACATCAATGGTTCTTTATGGAGAAACGATTACAGGTATAATTCATAAACAACATACAATTTATGAGAAATTCTAACCTTGATAGTATTTTGTTTGTAAACATGAAATTTTTTGAACATTTTAACATGTCTATGTCAAATTATTTTGATGAAAAGAACAAATGTCCATTTCAGCAACATTTCGGGTACCACTCAGTACACAAATGAATAATCCATTGCTGATAATGTGTTGAATGAAGGCAATACCAAAAACAACAACTAAGGAAATTGTCAAAAAGACATTCCACAAATCAATGTCCAAGAAAATGGCAAACTTTAGAACCAACAGTAAGGCTCGAATCAGCAAACTCAGTGTTGGCAGGCATGTGATAAACAGTAGATGACTAACTACCTTAACCATTCATTCACTGATAACCCCACTAACACCTAAGTACATGTAGACATGTTCAAAGACACAGAACATGCACATGTAGGTGACTTTGTGACACTCGAGTCAACCAACATATTTACATAATTTACCATAATGTGTCACATGTTTAATCAAAACATCTTGAATATTATAATTTTTCAACAAAATGAAAAAAAAACAGTTAAATGGCAGATCGGTTTTACAGACATATCAAGAATTTTTTTATGATTTAAATTTTTTCACATAAATAAACCATTTTAGCTGGCTGTGGGAGATACTATTCAATGGAATTCTCAAAGCTTGAAATTAATATTTTTTCTGCATGACTGACACGTTAGAACATTTTTTCACTTTACATCATACCATTCTCAATACTTTTAATTCTTTACTGTTCAATATTGTACATGTATATCTAAAAAGAGTTATGAAAACCAAGATTTCTGAATTTTTTACAAAAACTAAAAACCAACGGTTAGTGTACTTGCTTAACCTTCTGATTTTAGTGAAATGTTAACAGAAAACAAATTACATACAACACACATTCCTTGTAATGAAAATGACATAATTTTGTCACAATTGCACATGTTTACATAAATTTTGTTAAGAAAGAATTAAACTATACTCAAGGAAGACAGCCTCATCTAATATACTCAGCCGAACATTTGAAAAATGAAATTACACTCTTTCACATGGTGCCTGTCCCATCAATAAACGTACAGGCAAACAGACATCTGTTGAAACTGAACAATATCGTTGAAATAATTCAAGAACCAAAATGTCTTCAAGTTTAATATATCAAAATGATATGAAGACTAATAATGATCAATTACGTCTGCTTCTAAATGCTAAGTGGATTACGAATTTAATACTATAAATGTTAGATATTGAATATCTGACAATTATTAAATCTTATTCAACACCTGTAACAGGACACCCCAAAAACGAATTTCAATTTTAAACTGTTACTTAAAACGACAAAGGAATAAGTTACGTATAATGCAGTAGACCATTATGATGTACCAGTACATCACTTCCAATTATATAATATGGTTTAAGCCTTTGTAAATTGCATTGTACGATTTAAATAAATTACAAATTAATTTCGTGAATTTCTCTGAACAAGTCACTATTTCAGTAACATGTATGACACAGCGAAAATCTTAAGCTACAGAAATTACTGATAAGCTTTTCTTTACAATAAAATGTAACTGGAAAATTTCAGTAAGAAAAGAAAGATAAATATTGATCGAGTACAGAAGTTCAAACGAAAATATAATACCAGTTGCCACATGCTGGAATATGCTTGCTTTGTACTAGACCAACATGATGTTATGGACATTAATATTGCTCATACCTCGCAGAAACAATTCCAAGTATAGACACTGTCATATTTATACATTATAAGATGCTGTCTTACTTGGACACAGTGGCCATCTTACTTGGACATAGATGCTGTCTTACTTGAACATATACGCTATCTAAGCCAATATGTTGACTAATAGCCAACAATCCTATAGTGTCTCAGGCCTAAAACTATAATGTTCAGTCATCCTGAATTCCGACCACATTGCTTCAGTCAGGCAAAGTGTTCAATTGTAATTCTCTTAATAATTGTCTTGCACATATTTGTGACCAGTCTCAATAATATTGCATAGGAGTCTAGCAGAACTTTTTTAGGCCTAACCGAATTTCAGGCAATTTTGAGGGTCCCTGTTTTTATCCGTCATTAGGAATACAACTATGTGAAGTACTTTAGCAAACATACTATAAGGTAAATTATATTATTAGCTAATTATTCCTACATGTACTTTTACATGAAGCTGTGTAATTATTTTGCTATAACTGTAGTTATAATATAATAGTTTTCATTAAGCAAACAGCAGAAACTTCCAACAATAGATATTTAGTTGTCAAAAAAATTTAGCAAACATTTTGTGATTTTACAAATTTATATGGGACTCATACAACAAAGTCAGAGGGGCAAGCCTTTATAACCCAGCATATATTAGTATTGCAGATGCACCATAAAAATTTGTGTCCATCTTCAGACCCCTGCAGAGTGACTCCCCTTGATGAGAAATCCTGGACACACCCCTGAAAGAGGATTTATAAATTATGCTAGACTAAGTAAACATTTCAGACCAGTTATACAGGATATATCCATAGACAACTCAGTTTAGCAAAATAAAACCTAGGGTGAACTTGACTCCAATCTTTTTTTACGAGGATTCTACTGCAGGACAGGAGTTTTCTCCTGAAACCTGACTTCCTCCCAAAATAATAACTGGACACCACGATAAAACTACAAATTGACGAATTTAGAGCTAAAAACCATTCAAACAAACAAAATAATTGTGTCTTCAACTCATTTGAAAAGAGAAATACAATTTCTTATATTTTTTATATGTTGCAAAAATGTTATATGACGTAGCAGACATAAAGACATAAAATGACTAAAAGACAAATTTATGTATTTACATTCTCTTAAAATTCTTCAAAGTGTTCTTTTAAACTGATTTATTATTTTTGTTTGACCTCAGTTATATTAGCATATTAACTTTTGCAGTATCATGTGCATGCCACTACTGTACAGAAAATCAAAAAAGGAAGTTATTTAAAATATGTATAAATTTACTTTGCTTGAGTTTAGCATTACTTACTAAGGTGTTTCCAAGATAACAAAATATCTGGTGCTTATGGGAGGGGGTATTCCTCAAATTTGTTACATGCATTTTGACCCTATTTTTTTTCCAGAAAGATCTTTAAGCAGCAACATGGCTGCTTTTATTGATGGCTTTAGGTTTACCATCTTAACATGATATTTTTTTTACCATAGAATAACTTCTTACGCAACACATTTCGTATGGTTAAGAACAAAATTATTGAAGCCCATGATTTGTTGAAGATTTCACTATAGCTACAGTCAAATTTGGGAAATATTGTTAAAATGTCCAAAACACGCAACTGCCATAATTACGAGTGGTTTTTCCTTCTGTATTATAAGGCCAAATTGAACAAATATAAGTTAGTTTCCCCTCTTTCTTTCCCCATAAAAAATTCTGCTTTTCCCAATTTTTCAATTTTATTTATTATTATCAATGACAATAAATATCCATTATCTAATTGTTTAGCATGCAAAAACTAAAGCTTAATTGGAGAAACAAAAATATCTTGTGGTCTAAAAAGCAAACAAGCATTTATCCTCATGTTTACCAAGTATCTGACCTCAGCTGTCATCATCTCTAACACACGGGTTTTTATTTTATTACTGCACATCCCCATTGACGAAAATGATCAAGTGATGTTAATGGAACACCTTGTTTGTAAAATTACTATGGTTTACATAGGCTTAACATGCCCAAGATGAGAATTAAGGCATGGATATATTTAGATTATTTACAACTATACCCAATGATATATTTAATAAAAAAAGCTACCTTTTCATATATTTTGGAGAGGTAAAAAAGTGACCCATTGGGGCCGCACATCCGTATTACCCAATATATACCAAGTTAACCCCCCCCCCCCCCCCTTGCTCTAACCCACAGCCAATTCCATTACATGTACATTCCTCACTACATCATGCATGAGTTAATTCATTTTTGTTTCATAAATATTCAATAGATCCAACCAACCAATCAGAAAACTGGTTTCCAAAATCTGACATACATTGATTTGCTGAAGTTACTATATATTTAGTTGTTCGTTCTGGAGTTTGCCGGTTTCCAGGACTTTGATTTGTGAATTGTATTTTTTCAAAGTTTCTTCAGCGTTCCATATTTTGTTATTACCTTCTTTTGAAAATGACTTAGTGGTGCAAACAGAAGCATATCTTTGAATGAAATATGTTTACACCATTTGCCTATCAACCAAAACTCATGGAAATGTAAGATTTCTGTATGAAAAGAACCAATGGGGGACGTATATAAAGGCAATAAAATTAGCGAAAATTAGCTGAAGGTTACTAACAATGACTATGTCGTGTTGCAGTGATTTTGATAAGAGGGCCCTGTGTCTTTTTGTCACATTAAAACTAAAAATTGTCCCATTGAAATTAGTAAATTTTTACATAAACTAAAAACAAGGCCCATACAAAATCTGGAGGCTATTGGAAAATGTCACAGACCTCAAAATTGTAATCCCTAATCACTGCTATAGCAGAATATGGGAGGTCAAATATGAATAAAGATAATAAATGATGTCGGTACTGTTACAATGTGACTGATTTATATTAGTTCACCTGGTTAGGAGGACATGTTCAACCACATGTTGCAATTGCTTTTAAATAGACAATTAATATTGATGAACATAGACATCAGCTAATATTTTCATCCAACCAATAATTTTTATCATCAAATAAGAAATTTCCAAATGATTAATATATAATCAATTTCATATTTAAGTTCAATGTTAGTTCTTTTTCTAATTTTCTTTTTAAATGCTAGTCAGTAGCTAATTAGTGAAAAAACTGGACTGAACTTTTTACAGAGTTAATATTACCCCAAATATAAAAAGTGGATATAGAAAATTTTATGAAGTTAGTATTGCCCCAACATATACCGAAGTTCAAGGGTTTTCTCTGGGTACTCCAGCTTCCTCCCCGCATAAAAACTGGATGTCATGATATAGTTAAAACATTGTGGCGTAAATCACATTCAAACAAACAAAAAATCATGCACTAAAACTATAAATAAAATGAGAGGGTCAGGTTTAGATAACAGATATATTAGAAATTAACAAACAACCAATAAATTGGTGAAGCACTTAGAGAATATCCAGCTTTCCAAAATACATCATTAGGACTGACCACAGACACTGACGGGCAAACTACATTATTAGAACTGACCACAGACACTGACGGGCAAACTACATTATTAGGACTGACCACAGACACTGACGGGCAAACTACATTATTAGAACTGACCACAGACACTGACGGGCAAACTACATCATTAGAACTGACCACAGACACTGACGGGCAAACTACATTATTAGAACTGACCACAGACACTGACGGGCAAACTACATCATTAGAACTGACCACAGACACTGACGGGCAAACTACATTATTAGAACTGACCACAGACACTGACGGGCAAACTACATTATTAGGACTGACCACAGACACTGACGGGCAAACTACATTATTAGAACTGACCACAGACACTGACGGGGTGGGGCAAACTTATTTTGGTCAGCATATACTTATAAATGTAGTCTGGTACAAATATTATATAATTATGACTGAACAAAATAGCTTTTTTTTTTGTTTGAATGTTATTTTTCAGCTATCATTGCTTCCAGTTTTATTGGGGGGGGAGGAAGCTGGAGGGTACCTACAGCAAACCCCTGAACTTTGATGTGAAAACCTTGTCATTAAGATTGGAGTCGAGCGCACCCTGCCCATGGTGAGACTGATAAAATTGCATTATGGTCTGGCAGAAATGTGTTCTGTCAGACAACATCTGGCCTCTATTTTTAGCTTTCAGGAAGTATAGAATATGTTTTGAACTACCAGTAACAAATTTCATCCTAAAACTTTTGAACTTTCACAGAATATAATAATTATTTACCAGAATAATAAATAGTGAAAACAAATAACAATGTCAAAAGGTGTCTTAATTAAATAATTTGCATACAAATGTCATGAAAGTTACAGAAATAAACAAGGCTTTAGCATGATATGAATAATTAAAAATTTGACAAAAATACTTGTTTTACACCCCACCCCCAACATGTTAAATGTCACTAAACATACAAAAACAAGTTATACAAAAAGTGTTGAAACTCAGCAAATACCAATACAATGTCCAAAGTGGATGACTAACTTGGTTTTTGTTCTACATTTGAACCGCAAATATGAAAATCTTGTAGTATTTACGTGTGACTAATTTCCACGTCTTTGTATATTAGACGGGATCAAGGAAGCCAAGTCGCGTTACATTCATAATTCATGTTTCTTATGGTCTAACATTACATATATGTACCTTGTTATTATTTGTAACACCTGTATTTTTACCTGTAAAACAGGTGTAACAGTAATGTGCAGGTATGATAAGGCTCTGATCTGTAAAAATTACTAATAAAAGGTCTGAGCTTAGTTGATTGAACATGATCTAATCTGATTCTTTGGATATCTTTAAAAAGAGCTTTATATTTTCAGTCCAAATATTGCAACCTAAATCTATTGTTATTTTTAAATATTCGGTCCACTTTATCTAATTCTGTTGTATGGTTATCAAATAACAAACAGGAATTATTTTGAATATCCACAGACTGAGATTAACCAACCTTGTTTAATTAAGTAAAAGTACTGAAAATAAAATACAATAACAATTAAAGAAAAACAAAAACAATTAAAATGTCCGATTGAAGTTACTGGTCCAAGACAGAATATTTCTTGTTTATTTTTTATTTTATTTTTTTTTAATGCTTCTCGATTTTACATGTAAACATTTATGCATGTGCAAGGATGCACCATGAACGTGTAAATGTGTGTCAACATATCACTTCTATCCCCATGGAAAATAAAAAATATAAAGATAAAAAGTCTTTATGTATTTCGTACATACTAATAAACCCCTTCCGCAATGTTATTTTTTTATTATTATTATTCCTCACCACAAACTCCCACACAAAGTTATAAAACAATATCCATGATCACTGTAAAATATGTTTCCTTTTTTTTACTTTATTTTCTTTTAAGTATTTTAACAAATTATTTACAAGATATCATACATTTTTAATGCTTAATATTTTAACTAATTTTAATTAATAAATTCCAAAAAACTCCCATAGACTTTAAATGTAAGAATTATATGTATTCCTTGGTTAAGAAATAACTTTTTATATTGCTGTATTTTTAAGTGTTCTAAGTTTATTCCACTTACAAACCAATTATATATTACATGCAAGTATCTTAAAACAATGGCTTTACAAAGTAGTTATAACAAATTTTAATAGTTCATATTTTAACGAAGTTTTAACAATAATATTCCCTTTAAAACCCCGTCGCTTTACAGATTATCATTCGCCATTGTAACAATAAGATATAATAGTTAAAAAATAATTTCCTTCTATTCCGCAGTGAATTTTAGGAATGTTGCTTGTTCGTTTAGGTTAAAAAGGCTTATTTCTTCTATTGTCTCCCATAATACATTGTGATAAAAGAGGTTTTGGTACACAAATAAATAAGCTTTTGTGTAAACATATTTGGCAACTTAAGTATTATCTTTTTAAAGGTCCCCATGAGGGGGTAGAAGTTGTAAAAATGTTTTTATTAAGAATTTGAATGTTATTGTCAATTGGTTTCTAAACAATAATTTCAAAACACTAGCATTCAACTATGACTTATGAAGGTAGACAAATTTTATTGTTTGGCTTAATAAACAATTTTATTGTGTTAAAAAAGATTTTCATTTTTGTCATAATTAAATGGCACTTGATAAACTATCCTCAATTGTATCAGGAATATTTATATGAAAGTCTTTTCGAAGTAAAACATATTTTAACTACATGTACAATGTACTGTAGTTAATTAAATGTCCGCTATGACATAAATATGAGTTGTTATTTATTTTAGTGACATAATAACAGAGTATTTAAATTGTTAATTGCTACAGTTAAGAAATTTACATACTACTAGTACTTTAAAGAAGAGTTGCTTCGGTGGATGTGGGCACAGTCTGGCAATTTTCTAGCTTGTATAAAATGCCCACTTTTTTTTGTTTTATCATTAGACTCAAAAATTATACATTAAAAAACAAACATAAAGGTTGAAGTTCAGAAATTTTAACAAATATGGGGACACTGGCGGGCACCAACTGTGGTGGTATGAAAGAACACAATCCAGCTACTATATAGTTCATAATTTTAAATTTTAAGTTTTAAAATTTAAATTTATGCATGTCCACAGAAAATGATTAAATTGTTGGGCTGAAACGATTTGAGATTCCCCACACATACTTTCTACAATAAAGAAACAGTTGCAAAATATAAGGGGTGGGTATTAAGAATGTCCCCTCCCACTCCCCCACCCCTGGTTCCAACTATAAGCTGGGTAATTTCAGCTGTATGATAATTACATTTTTATTGCTAGTTTGTAAAATCTTAGAAGGGACAGTTTTATGCACAAAAAATTTATATACAGACTGACAGATTTTTTCCAAGAATATGAAATTTCGTCATAATTGTTGTTTTCCTACATCTTGTAGTAGATGTGGGTTATAAATCATATTTTATTTTCATCTCTTATTATCATTCAGGACACTTCACAACAGAACAAAATGTTCCACAGAAATCATAAAAATTGCCATAAATGTTTCACCCAGGTGTCAAACATTCTTAGGCATTGTTTTATGACTTATAAACTCATAAAAAAATTACCTGTATATATTCAATACACATCTTAATAATATAATATGAATTTGATTGTCATTGTTAATTGCCATATAATTAATTTCAATTAACATAGCTTGTATTATAACAGTTAATTAACCCCAGTGTTTAATTAACAGATTAATTAGCATATTTAACAGCCACAGGTTTTGTCATTTACCTTACTTACAGGGCCCGATCTCCTTGATCCTTTGTTTTCTGCACGATCCATTTTATTTTACGAGAAAGATAGCATTCCATTTTTCACGTCTCATCTGTCTTTTTTGTAATTCCCACAAACTATTAAAGGTAAAATGTGATTTGCATTTTAGAAACACTGCAAATATATATCCGCCATATTTGTTGATAATTTTCGCGAATCAATTTAACACTCTATAAATTTAATAATCCTAATTACAGAATTTCTTTTGAAAGCGAGGAAATAACTAATTTGTCACTAAATCCCGTATACATTGACGGCTTTATCAGACATTGTCGTGTATCCCTGATAACTATTCTAGGTGTTAAGTGAAACTGACTACTGTATATACATACAAACATAGGCAACGCTAGAATACACCTGGATAAAATTCTCAGGTAAGAATCAAAGGGAGGTAATTATTGTCCCCCATATGATTTAACTAAGAACGTGTTACGAGGCTTATTATAGTGTAATCAATACAATTATGAATAGTATTTGGGACACAAATCCCGCAGTATTTTACACTTATATAATTACATTAAAGATCTCCCCTCACAGGAACACTAAAGAGCTCTCTAACAGCAGTTATGATTTGTGGTGTATGTCAGTCCAGAGGGTCAATGCATGGAGTGTAAATTCTTTAAGTATGATAGTTTTATATAGTTTTGTTTATCTCACAAATTTAGTGAAGAATACAAGCAGTGGATCTAGCTGCGTTAGATCATATGACAGTTTTTTATTCATCAGATTGTGCTCCAAATCAAAAAATAGCCACAGCCACAGGACCTAAAAGAGCTAAGTACTGTTTAATTTGCTTTGTAAGCTGAAATCTGATTGGCCAATTCAAATGTAGAAATCCATATTATACCATATAACTTGCGTTGGTAACGTGCACTATTCTTACGCCGTAAAATTACAAATAGTTCCATGACGTCATTGCTGTTTTTAAGCTTCGCGCTTTATTAAGGGTAAACAGACCCAAACCATATTATATCGTATAACCTGTTAAGAAATTTGAAGTTTTCGGGTCAGTAACGCTTTGCCTCAATTAATTCGAAAAACGATTTTGAAAAACTATATACTTCGTTTATATAAGACCGGTTCTTGAATATGCTTCAGAGGTGTGGGGTTAATGTTGGGTAGTCTATACTGGTACACTTCCAGGCTTCACGAATGGTTACTGGGTTGCCTATTTTTACTAACACTTACAAATATTGTAACGAAGTCGGTTAGGAAACGCAACAAGAAAGAAGGCGTGGTAGAAAACTGGAAATGTTTTATAATATAAAGTTAAAACCCCCTTACTTATTTACAAGATCTTGTTCCTAAGAAAATTTAAAGTTTGGCAACATATCCTCTTAGAAATGGAATGGATATAGTTATGCCTTTCTGTAGACTGTTTATAATAAGGGAGTCCTTTATTCCCTCAACAATAAAGAGGGTCAATAAAGGAGTGGAATAAATTAGACGTATCAATTCGCAATGTCGATTATATTGCAAAACTTAAAATGCGTATGAAACCAAGTAAAGTCAGTGTCCAAAGAGTACCTTTGTTCTTCATGTCAGGTCCTAAAAAATTAACATTTACTTACCCAATTTAATTGTTCTGTATCTTTCCTAAACTGTGATTTACACAAAGTGAACATAACAGCTGACCAATATCGTAGATGTGATGTGGTATAGAAGATGCAAGACACTTTTTCTTTACATGCTTTTTGTATCAAATACAAAGAACCGAACTACTAAATAATCTCGAATGAATACCTGATGCAATTCAATTGCATTAGACACTTACCTACTCACGCATGTCTGTTCTGACAAAAACAACCAAAACTATTTAACGTAGTATGCAAATGTACTAAAAACTCTAAACGATTTATAGTTGTTGATAAATCTTGGAAGAGGAAAGAATGGTCACTGTTAAATAAATGTGGCATCTAAATCTTGTGTTTTATACAGTTTTTTCACATTACAATACAAATACACAAAAACATATTTATGCATTTATTATGTTTTATTTTATTATAATTTATTTATGCATGCTCAGCTATTTCTTTTGTCTTTTGTAAAACAGTATTTTGGAGAGGACTACCTAAGTAAGAATCTTACTTTAAAATAATTCAATCTATTAACGTGATCGGTAATTAAGTTATTTAATAGTTGTATATCTAATATACGGGGTCATCTACATGTCTGCTATATGGTATGCGGGCTTACGGTTAAATTCAGGAACCGGAAATTCCGCAGAATAGATCCAAATCAAACAATCCGTCTTGAAATATGCATTTTTATATATGGTCAGGTATTAGGCCGAATTTTACTACCGTTATAATCCGACAGTTGTGATTTGTCAGATTAACAAAAAACAAAACAAAAAAAACGCGAAGGTATTCCTTCTATGTCAGGTATATACTGTTTCAGTACAAACAAAAAATCCAGTTTAACAATGTTTTTCTCAAAGTCAGGGGCGTAGCTAGACTAGATACAATGTGGATTCACAAAATAACTAGGAGGGTCCGGGGCATGCCCCCAGAAAATACAATTTTAAATAATGGTGCATTTTGGAGAGTTTTATGGTGCTTTACTTAATACTGAAAATGGACAGTTTATTGATCGCAGGGATAAATTCCAATTTTTGTTGTTGGTGAAAAAACTATGTGGACTCAGCTGCTTACTTTGTGGCGGACGCCCTATAGTGATCAGTCTGTCCGTCCGTCTGTTTGAAGCTAATCGTGTCCGAGCTATAACTTTTTTATAGACATTGTAGACATTTGATATTTGGTATATGGGTAGATATCAAGACGATGTGTCGCATACCATGGTTGACGACCTTTGACCTTGACCTCAAGGTCGGTGGGGCCCACAGAGATGGGGACCATCTCACTGATATCTAGTTTATTATACTAACAGTAGCTATCACAAATGCTGAAATTTTAAGTGAATACCATAAGCGTACTCTTTTTCGTTTTATACTTAAGGGGTCTTTAACGTTCTAGGAGCATGGTACTTTCCAAACACGTTGCCCACTATGGTCCGCGGCAAGCCTTTCCGTATTATTTCCTAGCAATTCCCAGCAAGGGGGATTACTTATTCGGCAGGACAGCTCTGTGAGTCGAGACCATTGAGACAATTAAGTTATGAAATATTTTGGCGGAGAAATAAAACAAGGGATGTACAATGGCATTGATTTCACATGAATATATCACACTCTGCATTGGAGAAACGATTCTACTCATGTGGGGTACTAGAGTAGAGGCCAGCGTTACATCGTAGCTGAACGACCGCTAGTAGGACATATGCTACCGAGTTCTTCGAAAAGGTATCCCGAAGGCCTGGCTTCGACATTACCCCCCCCCCCAAAAAAAAAATCAATCAGTACGCTAAAAATTACAATAGACGGTTCAGAATATCTCCTAGAATTAAAACCTTTACAGGAGGAAAACAAGTTTACTTATTTTTATAAAGTTCAAACAAGTTTAAATTGAAAGAAAAACGCAAACTCCATAAAACCCGGAGACAGCGACATAAAACTTGTTTGAGTAAAAATGTTTTGCTCATCATGAAAATTTTTATCAATTACCAAGAAAGAAAAAAATCAAAAGTTATGATTGGCTGACATTGAGAAAAAAAACTTCTAAGCAAAGAATTTGTTTATGGCACCCGGGCCTGGTGTAAAACCAGATGCTCCAAAAGATTTCTGCGTCAGTAACGACCCCGTCTTGTTTTAGTACAGTGTATAGGGTCAATTTCGGGACACACAAAGGCATAACTGTTGGAAATGAAGTACGGTTTAGTATCGAGGTACTGTTGCTTGTTTCTACTAAACAAGCCATTGATGTCAGCTATACATTGTTCGAGTAAACCTTGAACATCGTATTGTGCTAGCATTTTGACAGCTCAAACCATCTCTCATTTAAGCCTGTGTAATTGGATAAAATTAAATGTCGTAAAAGTAATACAGATCAACTCTGATATATACCCCTAAGCTGGAAAGGATGGAATATTGCTGTCGCGGAAGGAGAGGTTCATCAAAGGAAAACTAAAATCATTCATTGTGTAATATATTTTAGTTTTTAACTTTCCATAGCGGCATTTTCAGCCATGAGCTGTGAACTATAACTGTCTATGGTGTTTCTTGCTTCTGAACTTAGGCTGATAATGTGACGTCATTGACTTTTCTCTCTCCCTTTTGTAACAACCCTTGCTGATGAATAAATTGAGGCTTATACAAAATACATCTGCGAGGAGGAGTGCACAATTGAATCTAACAGGTAAGCCAAATGTCTGTGGCAATATGCACGCATCAAATTATCGTAAGTCGGCTGCAAATATTTAGGCGTCAAATAATCTTGTATCATTCCGTCTCTTTCTTGCTATTGTTCACATTTCATTGAGTTCTGGCGGTGTCTTACTGTTGACAGGTACCTTATGTTATTCGGGTAGAGTAACTACGGTTTACGGGTCTTTCTTTGCCTGTATTTTGATTGGTTCTGTTGATCAGCTCGAACTGCACAGATAATGACCGACATACGAAATGATACAGCATGTTGACGATCTTTTTGGAACCAGTTTTGGATTTCACAACTTATGACGGTTAATAACCTTGGACTAAGTATTCGTATCAGCCAACATTTTTTTCTAATGTCTTTGAGTTTTAAATGAGATTCTATAGCATACATGGTCGAGAATTTAAAGTTGTAATTCGAGAACAACTGAGAATATTGTGAATTAAGATGTTCAATTAGGTTTTTAATATGTTCTGTTGATAATTTATTTCTAATTCTCACCATGCACTTCTTCTAAAGGCAGTGCCGTATATTTCTGAAGGCCTTCTGTTACTGCTGAAGTAAAAACGTTCAGATAATGGTTTTACAGAACATTTAGGGATCCTGAAATATATTTTTCCTAAAGGTATCGCAAAAACACACCCTTTTTAAAACAGCTGCTGCGAATTTTTTTATAATAATATATAGCCAAGTATCTAGGTCGAATTACGGATACAATAAAGTATATAACAAAATAATGTTTGTTTGTTAAATGTTGTTTTCCTCCATTTGATTACGCATTTTTAGCTATTTCGTGGCGTCCAGTTTGAATAAGAGAAGAAGGCCATGTAGTGCTAAGTAAAACTTGCAACATTTGTCAGCATTGTTTGACACTGGGTGACCTTAAGATAATACTGATCACAATAAAAAAAAATGCGTTTAATTTGTTTACTAGAGTTTACTAGATTAATTAAATTCTCTGAAGAATTGTGGATGGGAGATAACCCATAAACTCTGTTAGAATCTTTGACGAAAATGTTGGAATTTGATGTCATAATGATATTTGTTTATTGCAGAAAAAGAGACGGTTGATTCAGAGAAGTTGTATAACATTCACAACCTCTTATAAAATCTTACAATATACTAGTATGAAAAATATGACAAATCAGTATGATAAAAAATTATATATTTTTTTTTATGAATGATAACGAATGGAGTGAAATGACGCGAATATTTAACTATTTGTAGGTTACGTGGACATATTGCCGAGATCTGCTATCGGATACAACGTTTTGAATGCAGTTTCTTTAGTATCGTTCATGCCAAGTTTGGTTCTATTTTTGCGTGATTTTGAATTTTGTAGGTTTAATGCAAGCTTTACTTGAGTATTATGAGTACAGTACTGTACTTCTTTTTTGTAAATATGGTTACAGTTCTGATGGTGGGAGATTTTATGAGTACAGTACTGTACTTCTTTTTTGTAAATATGGTTACAGTTCTGATGGTGGAAGATTTTATGAGTACAGTACTGTACTTCTTTTTTGTAAATATGGTTACAGTTCTGATGGTGGGAGATTTTATGAGTACAGTACTGTACTTCTTTTTTTTAAATATGGTTACAGTTCTGATGGTGGGAGATTTTATGAGTACAGTACTGTACTTCTTTTTTGTAAATATGGTTACAGTTCTGATGGTGGGAGATTTTATGAGTACAGTACTGTACTTCTTTTTTTAAATATGGTTACAGTTCTGATGGTGGGAGATTTTATGAGTACAGTACTGTACTTCTTTTTTTTAAATATGGTTACAGTTCTGATGGTGGGAGATTTTATGAGTACAGTACTGTACTTCTTTTTTTTAAATATGGTTACAGTTCTGATGGTGGGAGATTTTATGAGTACAGTACTGTACTTCTTTTTTTTAAATATGGTTACAGTTCTGATGGTGGGAGATTTGCAAGTTCCGAATATTTTGCTATCCTATGATAAAAGCGTGCTATTGGATACAATTGGTTAGGAGATTAGCACAGCAAGTTTGGCTTAAATTAACATCATAACATCGAAAGTGTACAAAGTGATGACAAAAGTTAATCCTGACCGTAGGAAGGCAAATTAAAGTATAGTGGCACTCTCATTAATATATATATCATCCATCTAGACTATCACTGGCTTGGTGGAATTAAAGCACGCGAAAATCTCTATAGGTCACGTGACTACTTGTAACCGGTATGTAATCTATTTTTGTTTAATCTATTAAGGCATGTCATTGTTGACAGAATAGGTCTCTGCCACCAAGGACCTTGATGTTTGTAAACCAGTAAACACAACCTTTCTATCCAGGTCCATATGCCACCTAGGACCTAAATCAGTAAACTATAGGTCTCCTCCACTACAAGGCAACTAAATCAGTAAACTAGGTCCCTCCACTACCAGGCACCTAAATAAGTAAACTAGGTCCCTCCAACACTACCAGGCACCTAAATAAGTAAACTAGGTCCTTCCACTACCAGGCACCTAAATCAGTAAACTAGGTCCATCCACTACCAAGCACCTAAATCAGTAAACTAGGTCCCTCCACTACCAGGCGCCTAAATCAGTAAACTAGGTTCTTGTACTACCGGGCACCTAAATCAGTAAACAAGGTTCCTCCAATACTAGGCACCTATATCAGTAAACTAGGTCCATCCACTACCAAGCACCTAAATCAGTAAACTAGGTCCCTCCACTACCAGGCGCCTAAATCAGTAAACTAGGTTCTTGTACTACCGGGCACCTAAATCAGTAAACAAGGTTCCTCCAATACTAGGCACCTATATCAGTAAACTAGGTCCCTCCACTACCAGGCAACCTTTTCCAACTAGGCATGTAATGCAGTACACTACACAACCTTTCCAACTACCGGTAGTCTCCATTGCCAAAACGCACCCTTTTCCAACAGTCTCTAAACCAGTACACTGCACAACTTTTCCAACTTGGCCCCGTTGCCAAAACACACCATTTTCCAACAAAGTCCCTAAACCAATACACTACACAACCTTTCCAATTACGTCCTGTTGCCAAAACAACCTTTTCCAACAAGTCCCTAAAACAGTACACTACACAACCTTTCCAACTTGGCCCTGTTGCCAAAACACAACCTTTTCCAACAGTCCCTAAACCAGTACACTGCACAACTTTTCCAAATAGGCCCGTTGCCAAAACACACCCTTTTCCAACAAAGTCCCTAAACCAGTACACTGCACAACTTTTCCAACTAGGCCCCGTTGCCAAAACACAACGTTTTCCAACAAAGTCTTTAAACCAGTACACTGCACAACCTTTCCAAATAGGCCCGTTGCCAAAACACACCTTTTTCCAACAAAGTCCCTAAACCAGTAGACTGCACAACTTTTCCTAATAGGCCCTGTTGCCAAAACACAAGGTTTTCCAACAAAGTCTCTAAACCAGTACACTGCACAACCTTTCCAAATAGGCCCGTTGCCAAAACACACCTTTTTCCAACAAAGTCCCTAAACCAGTACACTGCACAACTTTTCCTAATAGGCCCTGTTGCCAAAACACAACGTTTTCCAACAAAGTCTCTAAACCAGTACACTGCACAATCTTTCCAAATAGGCCCGTTGCCAAAACACACCTTAGGCCCCATTGCCAAAACACAACCTTTTCCAACAGTCTCTAAACCAGTACACTAAACAACATTTCCAACTAGGCCCCGTTGCCAAAACACACCCTTTTCCAACAAAGTTCCTAAACCAAAACACTGCACAACCTTTCGAACAAGGCCCCGTTGCCAAAACACATCCCTTTCCAACAGTCTGTTAACCGGTACACTACACAACCTTTCCAAATAGGCCCCATTGCCAAAACACACCCTTTTCCAAACAAAGTCCCTAAAACAGTACACTGCACAACATTTCCAGATAGGCCCCATTGCCAAAACACACCCTTTTCCAACAAAGTCCCTAAACCAAAACACTGCACAACCTTTCCAACTAAGTCCCTAAACCAAAACACTGCACAACCTTTCCAAACCACACCATTTTCCAACAAAGTCCCTAAACCAGTACACTGCACAACTTTTCCAACAAGGTCCCTAAACAAGTACACTGCACAACCTTTCCAACAAGGCTTCATTGCCAAAACACATCCTTTTCAAACAGTCTCTCAACCAGTACACTGCGCTACCATTCCAACTAGGCCCCGCTGCCAAAACCCACCATTTTCCAGCAAAGTCCCCAAACCAAAACACTGCACAACCTTTCCAAACGGCCCGATGCCAAAACACACCCTTTTCCAACAAAGTCCCTAAACCAGTACACTGCACAACTTTTCCAACTAGGCCCCGTTGCAAAAACACAACGTATTCCAACAAAGTCCCTAAACCAGTACACTGCACAACTTTTCCTAGTAGGCCCTGTTGCCAAAACACAACGTATTCCAACAAAGTCTCTAAACCAGTACACTGCACAACCTTTCCAAATAGGCCCGTTGAAAAAAACACACCTTTTTCCAACAAAGTCCCTAAACCAGTACACTGCACAACTTTTCCTACTAGGCCCTGTTGCCAAAACACAACGTTTTCCAACGAAGTCTCTAAACCAGTACACTGCACAACCTTTCCAAATAGGCCCGTTGCCAAAATACACCTTAGGCCCCATTGCCAAAACACAACCTTTTCCAACAAGTCCCTAAAACAGTACACTACACAACTTTTCCAACTAGGCCCCGTTGCCAAAACACACCCTTTTCCAACAAAGTCCCTAAACCAGTACACTGCACAACTTTTCCAAATAGGCCCGTTGCCAAAACACACCATTTTCCAACAAAGTCCCTAAACCAGTACACTGCACAACTTATCCAACTAGGCCCCGTTGCCAAAACACAACGTTTTCCAACAAAGTCTTTAAACCAGTACACTGCACAATCTTTCCAACTTGGCCCTGTTGCCAAAACACAACCTTTTCCAACAGTCTCTAAACCAGTCCACTGCACAACTTTTCCAACTAGGCCCCGTTGCCAAAACACACCCTTTTCCAACAAAGTCCCTAAACCAGTACACTGCACAACTTTTCTAAATAGGCCCGTTGCCAAAACACACCATTTTCCAACAAAGTCCCTAAACCAGTACACTGCACAACTTTTCCAACTAGGCCCCGTTGCCAAAACACAACGTTTTCCAACAAAGTCTTTAAACCAGTACACTGCACAACCTTTCCAAATAGGCCCGTTGCCAAAACACACCTTTTTCCAACAAAGTCCCTAAACCAGTAGACTGCACAACTTTTCCTAATAGGCCCTGTTGCCAAAACACAAGGTTTTCCAACAAAGTCTCTAAACCAGTACACTGCACAACCTTTCCAAATAGGCCCGTTGCCAAAACACACCTTTTTCCAACAAAGTCCCTAAACCAGTACACTGCACAACTTTTCCTAATAGGCCCTGTTGCCAAAACACAACGTTTTCCAACAAAGTCTCTAAACCAGTACACTGCACAATCTTTCCAAATAGGCCCGTTGCCAAAACACACCTTAGGTCCCATTGCCAAAACACAACCTTTTCCAACAGTCTCTAAACCAGTACACTAAACAACATTTCCAACTAGGCCCCGTTGCCAAAACACACCCTTTTCCAACAAAGTTCCTAAACCAAAACACTGCACAACCTTTCGAACAAGGCCCCGTACCCAAAACACATCCCTTTCCAACAGTCTGTTAACCGGTACACTACACAACCTTTCCAAATAGGCCCCATTGCCAAAACACACCCTTTTCCAAACAAAGTCCCTAAAACAGTACACTGCACAACATTTCCAAATAGGCCCCATTGCCAAAACACACCCTTTTCCAACAAAGTCCCTAAACCAAAACACTGCACAACCTTTCCAACTAAGTCCCTAAACCAAAACACTGCACAACCTTTCCAAATAGGCCCCATTGCCAAACCACACCATTTTCCAACAAAGTCCCTAAACCAGTACACTGCACAACTTTTCCAACAAGGTCCCTAAACAAGTACACTGCACAACCTTTCCAACAAGGCTTCATTGCCAAAACACATCCTTTTCAAACAGTCTCTCAACCAGTACACTGCGCTACCATTCCAACTAGGCCCCGCTGCCAAAACCCACCATTTTCCAGCAAAGTCCCCAAACCAAAACACTGCACAACCTTTCCAACAAGGCCCGTTGCCAAAACACAACGTTTTCCAACAGTCTCCAAACCGGTACACTACACAATCTTTCCAACTAGGCCCCGTTGCCAAAACACACCCTTTTCCAACAAAGTCCCTAAACCAGTACACTGCACAACCTTTCCAAACGGCCCGATGCCAAAACACACCCTTTTCCAACAAAGTCCCTAAACCAGTACACTGCACAACTTTTCCAACTAGGCCCCGTTGCCAAAACACAACGTATTCCAACAAAGTCCCTAAACCAGTACACTGCACAACTTTTCCTACTAGGCCCTGTTGCCAAAACACAACGTTTTCCAACAAAGTCTCTAAACCAGTACACTGCACAATCTTTCCAAATAGGCCCGTTGCCAAAACACACCTTAGGCCCCATTGCCAAAACACAACCTTTTCCAACAAAGTCCCTAAACCAGTACACTGCACAACTTTTCCTACTAGGCCCTGTTGCCAAAACACAACGTATTCCAACAAAGTCCCTAAACCAGTACACTGCACAACTTTTCCTAGTAGGCCCTGTTGCCAAAACACAACGTATTCCAACAAAGTCTCTAAACCAGTACACTGCACAACCTTTCCAAATAGGCCCGTTGAAAAAAACACACCTTTTTCCAACAAAGTCCCTAAACCAGTACACTGCACAACTTTTCCTACTAGGCCCTGTTGCCAAAACACAACGTTTTCCAACGAAGTCTCTAAACCAGTACACTGATCAACCTTTCCAAATAGGCCCGTTGCCAAAATACACCTTAGGCGCCATTGCCAAAACACAACCTTTTCCAACAAGTCCCTAAAACAGTACACTACACAACCTTTCCAACTTGGCCCTGTTGCCAAAACACGACCTTTTCCAACAGTCTCTAAACCAGTCCACTGCACAACTTTTCCAACTAGGCCCCGTTGCCAAAACACACCCTTTTCCAACAAAGTCCCTAAACCAGTACACTGCACAACTTTTCCAAATATGCCCGTTGCCAAAACACACCATTTTCCAACAAAGTCCCTAAACCAGTACACTGCACAACTTATCCAACTAGGCCCCGTTGCCAAAACACAACGTTTTCCAACAAAGTCTTTAAACCAGTACACTGCACAACCTTTCCAAATAGGCCCGTTGCCAAAACACACCTTTTTCCAACAAAGTCCCTAAACCAGTACACTGCACAACTTTTCCTAATAGGCCCTGTTGCCAAAACACAAGGTTTTCCAACAAAGTCTCTAAACCAGTACACTGCACAACCTTTCCAAATAGGCCCGTTGCCAAAACACACCTTTTTCCAACAAAGTCCCTAAACCAGTACACTGCACAACTTTTCCTACTAGGCCCTGTTGCAAAAACACAACGTTTTCCAACAAAGTCTCTAAACCAGTACACTGCACAATCTTTCCAAATAGGCCCGTTGCCAAAACACACCTTAGGCCCCATTGCCAAAACACAACCTTTTCCAACAGTCTCTAAACCAGTACCCTAAACAACATTTCCAACTAGGCTCCGTTGCCAAAACACACCCTTTTCCAACAAAGTTCCTAAACCAAAACACTGCACAACCTTTCGAACAAGGCCCCGTTCCCAAAACACATCCCTTTCCAACAGTCTGTTAACCGGTACACTACACAACCTTTCCAAATAGGCCCCATTGCCAAAACACATCCTTTTCCAAACAAAGTCCCTAAAACAATACACTGCACAACATTTCCAAATAGGCCCCATTGCCAAAACACACCCTTTTCCAACAAAGTCCCTAAACCAAAACACTGCACAACCTTTCCAACTAAGTCCCTAAACCAAAACACTGCACAACCTTTCCAAATAGGCCCCATTGCCAAACCACACCATTTTCCAACAAAGTCCCTAAACCAGTACACTGCACAACTTTTCCAACAAGGTCCCTAAACAAGTACACTGCACAACCTTTCCAACAAGGCTTCATTGCCAAAACACATCCTTTTCCAACAAAGTCCCTAAACCAAAACACTGCACAACCTTTCGAACAAGGCTCGGTTGCCAAAACATATCCTTTTCCAACAGTCTCTAAACCGGTACACAACACAACCTTTCCAAATAGGCCCCATTGCCAAAACACACCCTTTTCCAACAAAGTCCCTAAACAGTACACTGCACAACATTTTCAAATAGGCCCCATTGCCACAACACACCCTTTTCCAACAAAGTCCCTAAACCAAAAAACTGCACAACTTTTCCAACTTGGCCCCGTTGCCAAAACACACCATTTTCCAACAAAGTCCCTAAACCAGTACACTACACAACCTTTCCAATTACGTCCTGTTGCCAAAACAACCTTTTCCAACAAGTCCCTAAAACAGTACACTACACAACCTTTCCAACTTGGCCCTGTTGCCAAAACACAACCTTTTCCCACAGTCTCTAAACCAGTCCACTGCACAACTTTTCCAACCAGGCCCCATTGCCAAAACACACCCTTTTCCAACAAAGTCCCTAAACCAGTACACTGCACAACTTTTCCAAATAGGCCCGTTGCCAAAACACACCATTTTCCAACAAAGTCCCTAAACCAGTACACTGCACAACTTTTCCAACTAGGCCCCGTTGCCAAAACACAACGTTTTCCAACAAAGTCTTTAAACCAGTACACTGCACAACCTTTTCAAATAGGCCCGTTGCCAAAACACACCTTTTTCCAACAAAGTCCCTAAACCAGTACACTGCACAACCTTTCCAAATAGGCCCGTTGCCAAAACACACCTTTTTCCAAAAAAGTCCCTAAACCAGTACACTGCACAACTTTTCCTACTAGGCCCTGTTGCCAAAACACAACGTTTTCCAACAAAGTCTCTAAACCATTACACTGCACAATCTTTCCAAATAGGCCCGTTGCCAAAACACACCTTAGGCCCCATTGCCAAAACACAACCTTTTCCAACAGTCTCTAAACCAGTACACTAAACAACATTTCCAACTAGGCCCCGTTGCCAAAACACATCCTTTTCCAACAAAGTTCCTAAACCAAAACACTGCACAACCTTTCGAACAAGGCCCCGTTCCCAAAACACATCCCTTTCCAACAGTCTGTAAACCGTACACTACACAACCTTTCCAAATAGGCCCCATTGCCAAAACACACCCTTTTCCAAACAAAGTCCCTAAAACAGTACACTGCACATTTCCAAATAGGCCCCATTGCCAAAACACACCCTTTTCCAACAAAGTCCCTAAACCAAAACACTGCACAACCTTTCCAACTAAGTCCCTAAACCAAAACACTGCACAACCTTTCCAAATAGGCCCCATTGCCAAACCACACCATTTTCCAACAAAGTCCCTAAACCAGTACACTGCACAACTTTTCCAACAAGGTCCCTAAACAAGTACACTGCACAACCTTTCCAACAAGGCTTCATTGCCAAAACACATCCTTTTCAAACAGACTCTCAACCAGTACACTGCGCTACCATTCCAACTAGGCCCCGTTGCCAAAACCCACCATTTTCCAGCAGTCCCCAAACCAAAACACTGCACAACCTTTCCAACAAGGCCCCGTCGCCAAAACACAACGTTTTCCAACAGTCTCTAAACCGGTACACTACACAACCTTTCCAACTAGGCCCCGTTGCCAAAACACACCCTTTTCCAACAAAGTCCCTAAACCAGTACACTGCACAACCTTTCCAAACGGCCCGATGCCAAAACACACCCTTTTCCAACAAAGTCCCTAAACCAGTACACTGCACAACTTTTCCAACTAGGCCCCGTTGTCAAAACACAACGTATTCCAACAAAGTCCCTAAACCAGTACACTGCACAACTTTTCCTACTAGGCCCTGTTGCCAAAACACAACGTTTTCCAACAAAGTCTCTAAACCAGTACACTGCACAATCTTTCCAAATAGGCCCGTTGCCAAAACACACCTTAGGCCCCATTGCCAAAACACAACCTTTTCCAACAGTCTCTAAACCAGTACACTAAACAACATTTCCAACTAGGCCCCGTTGCCAAAACACACCCTTTTCCAACAAAGTTCCTAAACCAAAACACTGCACAACCTTTCGAACAAGGCCCCGTTGCCAAAACACATCCCTTTCCAACAGTCTGTAAACCGGTACAATACACAACCTTTCCAAATAGGCCCCATTGCCAAAACACACCCTTTTCCAAACAAAGTCCCTAAAACAGTACACTGCACAACATTTCCAAATAGGCCCCATTGCCAAAACATACCCTTTTCCAACAAAGTCCCTAAACCAAAACACTGCACAACCTTTCCAACTAAGTCCCTAAACCAAAACACTGCACAACCTTTCCAAATAGGCCCCATTGCCAAACCACACCATTTTCCAACAAAGTCCCTAAACCAGTACACTGCACAACTTTTCCAACTAGGCCCCGTTGCCAAAACACAACGTATTCCAACAAAGTCCCTAAACCAGTACACTGCACAACTTTTCCTAGTAGGCCCTGTTGCCAAAACACAACGTATTCCAACAAAGTCTCTAAACCAGTACACTGCACCTTTCCAAATAGGCCCGTTGAAAAAAACACACCTTTTTCCAACAAACTCCCTAAACCAGTACACTGCACAACTTTTCCTAGTAGGCCCTGCTGCCAAAACACACCTTAGGCCCCATTGCCAAAACACAACCTTTTCCAACAAAGTCTCTAAGCCAGTACACTGCACAACCTTTCCAAATAGGCCCGTTGCCAAAATACACCTTTTTCCAACAAAGTCCCTAAACCAGTACACTGCACAACTTTTCCTACTAGGCCCTGTTGCCAAAACACAACGTTTTCCAACGAAGTCTCTAAACCAGTACACTAAACAACATTTCCAACTAGGCCCCGTTGCCAAAACATACCATTTTCCAACAAAGTCCCTAAACCAAAACACTGCACAACCTTTCGAACAAGGCTCGGTTGCCAAAACATATCCTTTTCCAACAGTCTCTAAACCGGTACACAACACAACCTTTCCAAATAGGTCCCATTGCCAAAACACACCCTTTTCCAACAAAGTCCCTAAAACTGTACACTGCACAACATTTTCAAATAGGCCCCATTGCCACAACACACCCTTTCCCAACAAAGTCCCTAAACCAAAAAACTGCACAACCTTTCCAGCTAAGTCTCTAAACCAGTTCACTGCACAACATTTCCAAATAGGCCCCGTTGCCAAAACACAACCTTTTCCAACAGTCTCTAAACCAGTACACTGCGCAACCATTCCAACTAGACCCCGTTGCCAAAACACACCCTTTTCCAACAAAGTCCCTAAGCCAAAACACTGCACAACATTTCCCAATAGGCCCCATTGCCAAACCACACCCTATTCCAACAAAGTCCCAAAACCAGTACACTGCACAACTTTTCCAACTAAGTCCCTAAATAAGTACACTGCACAACCTTTCCAACAAGGCCCCGTTGCCAAAACACAACCTTTTCAAACAGTCTCTAAACCAGTACACTGCGCAACCATTCCAACTAGACCCCGTTGCCAAAACACACCCCTTTCCAACAAAGTCCCTAAGCCAAAACACTGCACAACATTTCCAAATAGGCCCCATTGCCAAACCAAACCCTATTCCAACAAAGTCCCTAAACCAGTACACTGCACAACTTTTCCAACTAAGTCCCTAAACAAGTACACTGCACAACCTTTCCAACAAGGCCCCGTTGCCAAAACACATCCTTTTCCAACAGTCTCTAAACAAGTACACTGCGCTACCATTCCAACTAGGCCCCGTTGCCAAAACACACCCTTTTCCAACAAAGTCCCTAAACCAAAACACTGCACAACCTTTCCAACAAGGCCCCATTGCCAAAACACAACGTTTTCCAACAAAGTCCCGAAAACAGTACACTGCACAACATTTCCAAATAGGCCCCATTGCCAAAACACCCCCTTTTCCAACAGTCTCTAAACCAGTACACTAAACAACATTTCCAACTAGGCCCCGTTGCCAAACACCCCCTTTTCCAACAAATTCCCTAAACCAAAACACTGCACAACCTTTCCAACTAAGTCCCTAAACCAGTTCACTGCACAACATTTCCAAATAGGCCCCGTTGCCAAAACACATCCTTTTCCAACAGTCTCTAAACCAGTACACTGCGCAACCATTCCAACTAGGCCCCGTTGCCAAAACACACCCTTTTCCAACTAGGCCCCGTTGCCAAAACACAACGTATTCCAACAAAGTCCCTAAACCAAAACACGGCACAACCTTTCCAACAATGCCCCGTTGCCTAAACACAACGTTTTCCAACAGTCTCTAAACCGGTACACTACACAACCTTTCCAAATAGGCTGCATTGCCAAAACACACCCTTTTCCAACAAAGTCCCTAAACCAAAACACTGCACAACCTTTCCAACAAAGTCTCTAAACCAGTACGTTACACAACCGTTCCAAATAGGCCCCATTGCCAAAACACCTTTACCAAAAGTCTCTTAACCAGTACACTGCACCTTTCCAAATAGGCCCCATTGCCAAAACACAACATTTTCAAACAAAGTCCCTACACCAGTACACTATACAACCTTTCCAACAAGGCCACATTGCCAAAAACACAACCTTTTCCAACAAAGTCCCTAAACCAGTACACTATACAACCTTTCCAACAAGGCCCTGTTGCCAAAACACAACCTTTTCCAACAAAGTCCCTAAACTAGTACACTATACAACCTTTCCAACAAGGCCCTGTTGCCAAAACACAAAATTTTCCATCAATCCCTAAACCAGTACACTGCACAACCAAGGCCCCATTGCCAAAACAACATTTTCCAACAAAGTACCTAAACCAGTACACTACACAACCTTTCCAACAAGGCCCTGTTGCCAAAACACAACATATTCCATCCAGGTCCCTCCGCTACCTATGGCCTCAACCAGTAAACATAGCATTTTCAAACCAGGTGCCTCCAATACCTATCATCTAAATAAGTAAACTATTAAACCTGACACAAAATATTCCTGCCTAGAACCCTCTGCTATATATTACCTAAATCAGTAAACTAGGTCACAGTACCAACTATGACCTAAATAAGGTTGCAACACAATAAACAAACAAATTTATTTCTGTACTGACAGCAATTAAATAGAAAATATTTCTCTTCATAAGAATGGTTCTGCTCAAATGATGAACTAAATCACAATAAAAAAATCTAACTTGTAGAAGAATATATTGTTTGTAATTATGAATAGTTTATATAAATATGTATGAAATATTCATATTGTACTGTAATATGTTGAAGCAATGTACAAAATTCATATAGAGAAATAAAGTTGACAATTACAACAGAAGACTGGGGGTTTTGTAACTGGAAGAAACATATTTCATATAAAAATATATTGTTTGTTTGTTTGAATGGTGTTTTAATGCCACTTTCAGCAATTTTTCAGCTATTTCATGGCGTCCAGTTTTTATTGGGGGAGGAAGCCGGAGTACCCGGAGAGAACCCCCGACATGCGGTAGGAAAACTGGCAATCCTTGTCAATTAAGATTGGAGTCGAGTACACCCTGCCTGCAGTGAGAATCGAACCCGCAATCTCAGTGTTGACAGACCACGTGATCAATAGTAAACGAACTACCTTGACCACTCGGCCACCGAGGCCCCACTATAAAAATATATGTATATTCAATCTTATTTCAAGGTTTTCGTCTTAAGGTATAAAATTACATAAACAACTAACTAGATATCAATGAGATACTATCCATGCCTGCTGACCTTGAGGTCAAAGCCAAGGGTAAAAGGCAAAAAAGTTATAGGCCAGGCACGATTAGTTTCAGACAGATGGACACACAGACTGATCACTATAAGGCATCCACTAATAAGTGGCAGGGCCCAAATTGAACAATTGATTGCATGGACTACATGTACTTGATCAACAATAGCTGTTTGATATTTTATGTCATTTTCAGCATTTATGTATCTGTATCATGGCATCCAGTGTTTTATGGAGGAGAAAGCTAGAGTACCTGGTGACAGGCAATCTTTGTAAATTAGGGTTACAGCATGTGCCATGCCTAATGTTAGACATGAAATCAAAACCCTTGGGTTGACCTCCAAGACAAAAAAAACCCCACAGTATTTCACAGAATATGGAAAAATTTAAGTCTTAACAGATATATACATTATTTAGATAAAATTAAAATCTGTTTTCAGACCGTAAACAGCAAAACCTGTGTAAAAAGAGAGTTTGTAATTTCACAGGTTATATCATAATAGGGTCACTGATGACACCTGTGTTTAGACAGACAATCTCCCTAACAAAATTCTGAAAAACAAATGAATTCCATACATTAAAAAGTATCCATAAAAATAGACCACATGAAAGAAACGAAAAAGTTATACCACAGTAAATCATTATCAATGTGGACAAAGGTTCTAATTGACACAGTCTTATGTGAAAGGAACCATCTTAAAGTAAAACAAGACTTATATTCAGAAAAATCTAATATCTGAACTAGTTACTGACGCATCAGCATGAAATATTTTTGAGGCTATATTCTAAGTAACATAATTTATATCATATAATATAATACATTTTTGCAGTGAATTATAAGTTTCTGACCCTTGAAAATTTAAACCTCACATGAACAAATTGTTAAAGAAGATATTTAATAAATAAATTCTAGTTGATTCTTCAGTTCAAAAATTAAGCAAAATAATGCATAAGGGAAATAACTTGATTTAATATGTTTCTAAAATAAAAAAAAATTATCTCCCTTTATAGTGTAGAAGAAAATAGTTATTTCTACCATTAACAAGTCAGTCCTATTAATTTTGTGTTTTCCTGAGAAAAGTAACAGAGAACCATTTTTTATTACAATATCCGATTTACTATTGTGGTTCAATGATGTTTTAACAAACGCAGGGGAAATCTTTTCCTCTGATTGGTTGTCATTAGTTAAGGTAGGTTTCATCATGTGCTAAAAAATGCCAACAAAAGATTGTTCGTTTGTAACAATAACTGATGACTAGACCGAAATGACAAACATACAAAAATTACATCATATATTGCAGTTGAAATAAATTGCTTAAAGCATTATAAAAATAATTTTTTTAAATCTCTATTTTCGTCTCCCTCGTCTTTCCTTGTCATCAACCTCTTCGTCGCTTTGATAGCCATTGACTCCTACAGTATACCCTCTAGTAGCTTGCATCAATTCTTGATCCGGACCTTTGTCTCTATTTTCATACAATAAAACATTCAATGTCTCTTCATAAATTCTTGCTTCTGGAAACTCAACCTGTAACATAAGTAGTATAATTCATTTGAAATATATTTAATTATATAAAAATAAGAAAACTTTTCTTGTCAACACTGATGTCCTGCTTGGCAAATATTGGTAAACACCCCCTATTTCTAAAGTGATAAGTATTTGGCACAGCCCTGTAGATTTTTTGCCGGTTAAGAAATCTCATCATAATGTAAATGTGTATCAAGTATTATATATGCTCTTGATTCCGATATCAGTAAAAACTATACACCACCAGGCATAGCTGAAAATTGGTGAAAAGACACAAATGTGCATTTCAAGAAAATAAACAGCTGTGTCCACTTTAACTAAAAAATATACCTTTGTATTTTTCTTATCAGATCCATAGACAATTGAGGTACAACAAACTTCAGCTATTTTTACTCCATGCCCAAAGAAAAACCAGCAACAAATCTCATTGCTACCAATAACATCCTTGATAAACAAAACTCTTCTGTTAAATCGTAATGATAATTTGTCAAACAGTTCTAAATTCTTCAGTAAGTTGTCGTCCGAATTACTGTAAAAAAAAAATAACCTGATTATGTTCTATTTTTATTAAAAAAAAAAAAACTAGTAAAGTGCTAGTGAAAGTTGAATGAAAACTGCTTAGTACGATATTCAACATTGTTTTAATATACACATTCAAATGGTCAGTAAAAAAACAATGGAACTGCAACTTTTCAAATAATATAACCGGTTTCTATTCATATACAGACACTTTCAGGAGCTTTCTTACAAATTATGTTTAAAACAGGAAACATTAGTATGTCATGACAATAAGGCCTTTATATACTTTCAAATGTATTCCACAAACACATGTTTTTTATGTTTATTTGTCAAAAGAAGGGCCCAATTTTACTTTTGCCATGTTGGGGATCCATATCATTTAGAGGAGAGGCCCAAATCATCATAGGGTTAGTGTTGTTAGGGTTAGGGTTAAGGTAAGTAGTAAATGTATGTATAGGTGGTGGAAGTAAAGTTAGGTCAAAAGAACATAAGTTAGTTGACTGCTTCTCTACCACGCATTATTTCAAACATGGTGGTCGGAGGATTGGCTGTGTTTGTCTGCATTGGGTTTTATTACACTTTCAGCCATGTGTTCTGTTTTTCTATGGGGAGAAAAGATGGAGAACTTGTGATGGAAAATGGGACATCCATGTAAATTATATGTACTTATAAAGTTGGAGTTAAGCACTTGAGCCTGTATCGCTCACCTGATTTTATTGGCAATGAAGATGGCATTTCCCTGAAGTTAAACTAGGTCCTGTACTTTTCAATAAATTTTAAAGAGGATTACCCAAACAATATTGCTAGTAAGTTTTGTTTCCATTTGTTAACTAGTTTTAGAGAAGAAGCCATTTAAAACCTTTTCCAATAGGGTCCTATGTTAAATTAAGTCCTACGGTGGTGACCATTTTGAATTTGCCATTGGCATAAAAAAACATAAACATTGTAGAGGACCATCTAAACAATATTGCTAGTACATTGTAAGTTTTGTTTCCATTGGTTATCTGGTTTCAGAGAAGACGCCTTTTAAAACTTTTTCCTATAGGGGCCTATGTTAAACTAAGTCCTGCGTTGGCGGCCATTTTGATTGTCAGATTGGCATAAATAACATAAACTTTACAGAGGACCATCCAAACAATATTGCTAGTAAGTTTTGTTTCCATTGGTTAACCGGTTTCAGAGAAGAAGCCTTTTAAATCTTTTTTAACTTTGTAAAGGTCCATCCAATGAACATTATGGCCAAGTTTGGTTTCAATTGTCCAGGTGGTTTCAGAGAAGAAGATTAAAATGTAAAAAGTTTACAGAGGCCGATGATGACGACAACAATGACGACCGACGCAAAGTGAAGACAATAGCTCACCTGACCCCTTTGGGTCAGGTGAGCTAAAAGGCGGGAGAAAGTGAAAGCTTTAATTTTAATTAGATTCACATGTTTATCTGTGTGGTTGGAGAAAAACACTGATCTTTGTGAGCCCTAATATGAATTAGAATTTCTCTTGCTTACCTTGTGTACGAATATTTATTATTATGTCTGTTACAAATTAATTTCACTACAGGCTGAAATAAACAAACAACATGTTATACATATATATGCATGTACATAGTACAGTTATTAGTTCGTGTCAACTCTGGCCTTTTCGAGGAACAGATATATGTGGTGGGGTGAAAAGTACTAGATAAATTAAAGTGGGTGATTAAAATGTCTTTAAAAAAAATAAAAACGCCTTGAAAATTTTTTTAATTGATGGCAATAAAAATACTGTGGTGAGTCAAATCCCTATGGAAGTATAATAATTAGGTTCATTACTGGCATGGAGTTCTAACATCCTAAGGCTCTTTCCTTGAATGTCCCAATACAACTTCAAATATAATTATTATTAGTCAATTTAAAAGACATATCAACATCTGTGCTTGCCTCCACTCTGACAGTTTTATTTCAGTAAACATTTTTAAAGAATTCATGATGAAATATACTGTAATTTAATTTTTTTGTTATTGGACACTGCCACCCCCTTAGACAACTTGTATAAGGAACTGTTTAATATTAGCTTTCCGGCAAACAAAACTGCCACTGTAGTGGCATGAAACAAAAAAATCAAGCTTTCAAAATCTGTGCCAAAACATGATAAAATGTACTCATAAGCATCTCCAAACCTTCTCTCCAGCACAGAGGACATAATTGTGGGACTGAATTTGTCATGATGTAAACAGAGACTGATGTTTATAAAAAAAATACACGAGATTTTTATATAGTCAACTTACACACTTTTGATACAGTTTTACACAAAAAAGTAATGTGTTCATACGCAAGTGATGTTAGTCTTATCAGCCATGAAAGATACATGTATGCATAAGAGAGATATCTCTAATGGCATCAAGCAAAGGTGTGACAGGGGTGATCATGGGATACCCAGAATCCATTGCAAGGCCAGAAACTCAAAAATTAAAAAAAAATTTTTATTACTTTATGATATCTTGCTTTAAACAGGTTTCTTTTTTATCATGTAGAAACTGAATTGGAAAATATGAAACAAGAGCAAATAAGCCTTAGCAAAATGGAATGTACACTAAGTACTGATGTGTATGCTTTATTTTACTGCTTTAACCAATGAAATGTAAACAAATTAAAATGGAATCATTACCAATTAAACATTTTTTAGTTATAGTGGCTGTTTACCTTTTGTGTATTGGAAACCAGATGTTGTTCTTCTCGACTTGATGTAATTAATGGGACTTTACATATGGGATCCACTGCTGTATCCATCTGTTTCAGTGCAGCTTCAATTATTCTTACTAAGTCTTGAACCAAATAGTACTTAGCTTCTTGTAACAGTTCTAAAAGATCTTTTCTGGTCTCTGGTAATGGAACAGATCCATCTCGTAAAAAATTAAGAATTTCTCCAAAATGAATACCACTTCTGTCTATTAATATCCAACCTGAAAACAATATTCAGAAAACTAAATTTGATTGATTGGATGTTTGCTTTATGTCTAGCAATCAGTATTTGAGCTATATTCAGGAAGAGAACAAGTTAACAAACAATAAATCAATAAGGAAAAGATGGACCAATTTTTGGGGCAAAAATTTAGAATGCCACTGGAAAAGTATGGGATATGGGTAGGGTTTGAACATTTTGCCTTTTGTAGTGGCTACATTTACATGTACATCTAGAATTGGGGTCTTTATCATGCAAGGAGCAGGACACTCTCCAAACATGTTACCCACTGTGGTTCGGAGTCAGACTTCTGTATTATGACCTGACAACAACATCAGCAAAGTAGACCTTATCATAAATAATGGCAAAATTGTAAATATTGAACAAGCCATGCCAGTACTGAAAGCACCATACACTTTTATGATTATGAGACCAATATAAAAATGTCTTCAACTGTAGAATATCCTAAAAATACCAGCAAGATTAATGTACTAGTACAACAGCCTTACAGGACTAATGAAGGCCTGTAATGCACAATCATAAGGCAAGACGATTTTTTATACCACATTTTATTATCACATTGTGCAGGGTACATTCTAGTCAGAGAATCCCCTGCCGCCCAAAGCTTTTTTAAAACTTTTTCTAAAAAGGTCTAAAGAAAGGTTGGACTGCAGAGGATTCTCGGACTAACTAAGTACAATATTCCAACAAACATAATCGCTCATGAATGGCCCAATCATAACAAAAATCTTCTATAATAACATTATTGCGCACACAGTGCAAACTAAGGGTTACAAGAAATCCTAAGCAAAATAACCCCGATATCTTTTGGCAGTGATGTACTAATATTGCAAAGAATAGTAACAGAAAAATTTTTTTTTTTTAATTAAGTTTTATGCCACTCTCAGCAATTTTTCAGCTACTAGTATATCATGGCATCCAGTTTTTATTAGGTGAGGAAGCTGGAGTACCAAGAGAAAACCCCAACCTTTAAGATTGGAGTCCAGTGCACCCTGCCTGCAGTGAGATTCGAACCCGCAACATCAGTGTTGACAGACCATGTGATCAATAGTAGACGAACTACCTTAACCATTCTGCTACTGAGGCCCCAAAGTGTCCAAACAGAAGAACAGTATGTAAATAAAATATACATAAAAAAATAAAATGAACACAGGCATTTGATATAGAAAAACAGTTACTACCTTCTGAATCAGTTAAAACTTCCATTCTGCCACTAAACATGGCCCTAAGCATGGTGTCCTGTTTGGTGAGGGTTCCAATGGTTGTGTAGTGGAGAGAGCCACCAACATTCAGTTTGACATACTTGGAAGATGTCCCTTTGATCACCGTTTTCGTCTCTCCAGACATCATCGGGTACCCTTCAGTTTTCTATTTTAGGTTAAGAATATTGTGGTTCTCTTCTATTATGGAGTACACATGGTTCCCTATCGAATGAATGAACGTGTTTGTTTCATTGTGACTTTTAACAGTTGTATTTATACCGATTTCTAAAAATAGCATATTTAATGTGCTGTTTATGACGTAATGTCTTGGGAGGGTACGTAAAGTCGAAGTATTTATTTTCGAATAAAGAAATTTTTAAGCAATTCGCAGTCTATAAACCATTCGGTTTTTTCAGAAATCAACCATAAATTAAATCGACATTTTTATATACCAGAGAATTAAAAAAAAACTACCAATGTAAAATAAATAAATACGAAATTAAAACAAAAACAAGCACCTGTTGTGAGCTAGTTTTCTTAATCGTCATTGCGTTTACAATAATTAGTACAATGAAATATCACGTAAGCGCTCTATTGACCGTACAACTTCCTTGACATTCCGATCTTGTTTAAAGATGGCAGACGAAGCGCTTGCCAGAGCAGGCCTACATTTCGACGAAATAAACAAAATACGAGTTTTAGAACCCGAAGTTGCTCAACAAACGACAGAACTGAAAGAAGAATGTAGAGAATTTGTTGAAAGTATGACAATTAACGAAACTGAAAACCTTATTTCAACATTTGGCGTTAAAATTATGGCAACACACACGAATTTCGTCCACACTAGAATGTCAAATATTTTCCTCCATTCAGCAGTGTTAAAAAATGAATTACTTTTAAAATATCTTGCATTTATTGCTCTAACCAAAGGCCTCCTAAAAATACAGTGCATTTCATTCAACGAAATTAATGTTTCTTTTTAGCAACGCACTTTCATCGCCAAAATTCTAGTGTACTAGCATATAACTATTTTTGTATTTACAAATTACATACAACATGGATACAGTAAATTAACTCGTGTCATAACCATTAGCCTAACGTCACCTACCATTAGCATATAGCAACTTTTTACAATTTAAAAGCTTGATTCAGTCTGGTACAGAATGCAAATGTACACTGCGGCCAAGATGGATTCCGCAAAGTCTGCCGAACGCGACACAACAATCAATTGTTTAGTGATAATTGTCCACGAACGTTCTGTGACCAAAATGACTGCAGAATCGTCTATTCATGGACTTTGCGGTATTGACGCGATAAACACGTCAATTGTACAAGGCATATGTTGTAACTGCAGAAATTCTTAATGAAAGTATTTGTTGCAGAAAGGCAGTTATATTTTTTACCTCCTTACTCAGACGTCTTTATTTTATGTTCGTTTTACATAATTGTTCATTCAACAGATTCTATTGTTGTGTAAAATCTATAACAATCGGACATGCACGGAGTGAGAAATCATGTGTCAATTATTGGTCTCTTTGAAGACCTGATGAGATTAGATTAATGGACAGATAGGCGTGCCAAAACTAACACACCTATTACCTAAAAATCAGTAGGTGAGGCGGGAATCACTCAATGAATGGCAGGAGCAAAAAAATTTTAAGTGACACCTGTCTCTGGCTGACATCAAAATTCAAGGTTGTACAATTGTACAAAATTCCTTCAAAAATTTAAAGTAAATATGTGTTTTTAACAATATTCCACTAAACCTACGAATGTCAAAGTTTTGAAAACGTGTGGGAAAAAATATTGCACCAATGCGTTTGAGACAATAAAACTTTCCGGACGGCGTAGTATTTTAATTACACGGAAAGTCCACGTGTTGGTTACCTTCATCAATTAACACCAGTCACCTGAACAGGAAGCCAGTGGGACATTTTTTTATTATAAGTATGAAACTCACGATTCACCCTCATATTAATAACGACTCACCCCACTCAATAACGATTCGCCTGACATATGTACATGGTGTTTACATATATTTAATTGCCAGGCGTTTTGTAATTGGCAGTGAGAACATACCAAACACTTATTATGTAAAATGTTCCTATTTCTGCTATTTTGCAATATTTTCCTACATATAAATGTTTTAATATAAAAAACCAAGATTTGAATGTTTCAGTCTATTTATTGTCAATATTTACAGAATATGATGATGATGAACTTGAAGGAAAATGGAAAAAGAAATGTAAATGATGATATTGACAACAAAAAAAACCAATAAATTATTAACACTGTACATGTAAAACAACAACAATGTCAACATCAACAACATTATGATCAGATATTAACTATATCAGTTAACCTTTAATCAATGCAAGCCATAAACTAAGTGAAGCAGTGAACACAAGTTTATTTTAATCTCACGAGACACCAAACAGCAAAATTCATTTGGTGGTCTCAACAAAGATAATGTTCTTTATGCCAGTAGAAAATTGAAAATTACCAGACTTAGTTTAACATCATTGAAATTCCATCTTCATTGCCTATAAAATGAGGTGAGCCTTGCATGCTCTTGAGAGCCTCTGGTTTAACTACCAATTTCTCAACTTGTATGACAATAGGTACTGTAATCATTGACAGTGTCATGTTATTTGTATTGTGTTGGAGATTTATAACCAGGTTACAATGGAAGAGCTTTTGTTTTTTTAATACTCAAAAAATTTTCAACGTTTTTTGTGATTGAATTTTTTTCAGTGACATACCTGTATCTTTTGAAGTGTGATTTTAACTATTTATAAGTTATAAGAGCAGGTTGGGATTGCAGGCCATAATAATAATAGATGCAATATTTATTCTGGAATTTCTCCATTGCCCAGCATGTTGAAACTTGATTGTGATGTTATATTTAATCATTAGTATGTTTTCGTTGAATAATTTTATAGCTCATTTATTGTGTATTGTGTTTAAAGGACTTTTACACTCTTTTTTGTACAAAAATCTACAAACAAATATAACGAATAATCCCATAAAATTGTCACTAAAGATCACTATAGTATGTCTGCAGTAAGCACAATCAGACAAGTGGGGTACATAAACATACATAAAACATAAAAGACAACACAAAATCAATTTCCATTGCTATCCAAAACAAACTTATGACAAATTTTATCACAGGAAGGCATTACATGTACTAATATGAATTACTTATGTTTTTCAGAAATTGGGGAGTTCCAAAAAATTGTGGGAATTTTTATTGAAGTGGTTGATAATGTTTCAAAAGAAGTTGAAAAGGAAAAAATGAAGGTATGTTATCTGACATGAGATTTCTTTTTTACATGTTATTTGCGAGATAAGGCATCATTATTATTGTGATATCTTACTGTGTACTTTTATAGATTTTAACCATTCATGTCGGTAAGGAAAATTTATGTGTTTCATTTTAAAGTACTCTTGGATTATCAGATTCTCCAATCTTGATAGTTAAATTATGGAATTTCTCGATCGGAGAAATCTGATAATCCACTCGTACCAATGGAAGTCCTTTATATAACTGTTGGATTATTCTTTTATTTAACAAGCTCAGAATGGCAAAAATTCATCTGGGGTCTGTGGCCTGCTGGCTTATTTATCGTTTATCTTTTTTCTGCAGGTTGGCAGCTCAGCAAAAGTACCAACATTTTCAATATGACAAACTAAAAGAAAATTAAAATAATAACTTAGTTATAAAAAATATAATAAACCATCATTAAAATAATGCAATAACAAAACAATAAATTTCCAACTGTGCCTTAATAACTAAAAAGATAGGTTATATGTTATTTCAAAAGACAACTGAATCTTCAGCAGTTATAAAGTTAGTTATAGAAGACTTTTCTTTATCAATTGAATACCTCAAAGGGGCAATATGAGTACCCCATTAACAGAAAGAGATCAAGCATTGATAACTACCACTACTACATAGATATCAACAGACCTCGGTGGCCGAGTGGTTAAGATATTTAGTCTACTATTGATCACATGGTCTGTCAACACTGAGGTTGCGGGTTCGAGTCTCACTGCGGGCATGGTGTACTCGACTACAATCGTCTGAAGGTCAGGGGTTTTCTCCGGGCATTGAAAAATTGCTGAAAGTGGCATTAAACGATATTCAAGCAAACAAACAACAGACCTATTCTGTGTCTTCAAAATTCCACACATGATTATTGTTTGTTCGAATGTTGTTTTAATGCCATTTGCAGCAATTTTTCAGCTATATCATGGTGTCCAGTTTTGATTGGGGTAGGAAGCCTGAGTACCCAGAGAAAACCCCCGACCTTCAGTAGCACATTGTTAAAAAATTATATATTATATCCACAATCATTACAGAATACTGTACAGCTCTGTAAACTTGAATTTGTCTATGTGTTCTTGTCCTATCAATTATGTTCTATGGGTAGAAACCATAGAAGCAGGTGTTTTTAATCCCCCTTGTCCTGAACTTCACTGAAATAATGCTGACTGAGCATTAAAACAAACATCATCCATTTACTTCTTTATATTGCAGGCAATAGGGTCTAGGAATTTACTAAAATCAATAGCAAAACAAAGGGAAGCCCAACAACAGCAGTTACTAGCTTTAATTACAGAAAAGAAAATGCAATTAGAAAGGTAATGTAGAGAGGCCCTGCTGAGGGGTTCTCTAAAAAGTAATATTGTAATAATATGTAAACATTATTAATAAATTTAATCAAAGAAGGTAAGGTACTTTGTCATCTACTATATTTTTCACTGATGTGTCATCTCTAAGATGGCCACTTTGAGCCAGACTTTGAGTAGGTTGACTGGACAGAAACATAAATTGACAAGGATTGCTTATTCCCATTAAAAACTGGAAGCTCAGATATAATTGAAAAATTGCTAAAAGTTGTGTAAATCTATACTTTTACTAATAAACAATAAAAAAAATCTATTTTTTTGGGACGGGGGTGTGGAGGTTTGTTCTGCCTGAATTGTAAGGTTTGGGTTATCTTCTCTTTCTATGTATATGTACAAGATTTAAAAGTGTACATGCATATCAAATGAAAGCAACATTATCAGTTTTGATTTGGATTTAAGACTTCATTTTCACTGAAAGCCCATATATTTATAGGTGAGCTGAAATTTAATGAATTCCCCTAAAATATTAATAGGATACAGCATAGAAGAGATGTAACTCATAATTGAAGTAATCTTGCATACTATCAATATTTATCATTGTTATCATATGATTTAAGACAGTATTCATGGTCTTAGTAACAAATTACCTATAGAAACTGGAAGGTTTTGTAGTATTGATAGATCTGAAATATATTGTAATCTTTGTAATGTTAACGAGATTGGTGCTGAGTTTCATTATTTGTTCAAATGTGATTTTTTTAACACATCCAGATCTAAATATCTCTGCCAAGAAATATATGTAATAATCCTAATGCTATAAAATTTAGTGAGCTCATGAATACATCAGATTTATACACACTAATTGGAATTGCAACATTTTGTAAGATTGTTATTAAAGCCTTTTCATAATTTATCATAAATTTTCACATTTTGTACTTCCTGCAATTTAATATAATATACTTTATCTAAGTTCCTAAAATATGTCTGATCACATATATGCACATTACATGCTTACTATGTTTTTAATGTAAATATGTTCACACTTTTTTTTTATTGTTATGTTATTGTACTAACATACCCCATGAGGGGTCTTTAGTGAAATAAAATGTCGTAATGTCTGTCTTAATAAATATCTGCATATATGAATTTTGAAATTAGATTTTCTTAAATTTCTTAATTATGTTTTGCAGATTAAGAATACAACACGATGCATTAAGAAAAACAGAAGATGACCAGAAAGAATTCATAGAACAGTTTTTATTACAGAAATAACATATTTGTTTACATTTATTTTTATTTATGTTGTGATATTAAATTATTAGATATTTGTATAGGAAATGTTTTATCATTTGTTGTATAACAAGATTTCATGAATAGGGATAATGTCACAATAATTATGATCAATTTTGTAAATAATTTTCACTGAATCATTTACAATATTTCACTAAAAATATGTTAGTTCATACTGACACCTGTAAAGATTTCAGTCAAAACAGGAAAGGGTATTGGAACAAAAAAAATTTCCCGATGGTTTCCATCCAGTTTATTTAAATTGCTTGCCTTCATTCATGTTAATCATGTTATTGGAGATAAAACTTGTGTTTTAAGTTAGTTTAAATCACATGTGTGCCAACACTGAGGTTGGGGGTTTGAGTCTCATTGCGGGCAGGGTGTGCTTGACTCCAATCTTAAATTGATAAGGATTACCAGTTTTCCTACCCAAGGTCAGTGGTTTTCAACTGGTACTCAGGCTTCCTCCCCCAATAAAAAAACTACCATGATATAGCTTTAAAATTGCTGTAAGTGGTATTAAACCCCATTCCAACAAAAAAACAACAAACAAACATAATAAAACTGTTGGTTTAAAAGTTACAAAACAATAGTTGCTTTAAGTAGAATATCCAAGAGTACCTCACTTCAATAGAATATATACAAGATTATGAAATCTGTTTTACATGATTAGCTGGTGACACTAGTTTTGTTTTTCATCCAAAATAACAAAACTAATTTTGCCCCATCCAAATCTCCATACTTTTTCAGTGGTATTCACTATTTAATTTCCATTTTCTATCTCATTCACCAGTTGATTTATTGTTTATTTACTTGTTTTTGTTATGACTATAACATCCATACTGCATGCTAGAAGTTAGCTACATTAATATAGCTCCTTTTTTTTTTATCAACAGAGCTACAAAGAGGTCCCATGACTCATAATGGAACTAAAACTCTGTTAGGATTTATACATATTTCCACTATTAAACTGCTGTCTTTGTTCAATAAATATTTTTCCTTTCTCTGCCGCTCAGCTGACATTTCTACAATGTCTAATTAACTATTTTTCATAATCATGGAATTGTTGACCAAAATAAAATTGTGGAGTGTATAATTGTAGAAGTATATAGGTAAAAAGTTTATTTGGCTGATTTGTATGGCTAATGATCCGGAATGAACTTTTTTCACCAAATTGATTAAGAAATTATGCACTTCCAGAATTCATATTTTGTCAACAATGCCATGATAACGAATAAAGTGTAAAACTAACGAATAAGGTGTTGTAGAAATATCAGTTAAACTGCAAAGACATTAAAAAGTATGTAGCAATTCAGAGAAACAGTTCAATAGCTAATTTTATGCGTAAAACACCAGGGTGTGAATCACACCTAGCTGCTCCTATACGAGTAATGGGACTTTGCAGCTCCATCCATAAAAAAAAGAAAAAAAAGAGCTACATTATTGCAGCTAACTAGAAGTAAACAATATTAATTCAGACGTTTATAGGGGTGACAACACTACAAACTTACACTAAAACAAGACAGCAATGTTCTTCATGTAGGCAATCTCGAACCAATCAAGCCAAATGAAAAAGTAAAATATGAGTTTTAAAAAAGACTAAAGGGGATTCAAACCAATCATCATCTGGAATAGTTATCAATTTGGCTTCACATCTTATTCCAGTGTCTCAGTGGCCAACTGGTTGAGGTAGTTTTATTATATACTATAGATCACAACCAGCCTAAAATCACAAGGACTACTGCCTTTCCTGCCAAAGGTTGATGGTTTTCACTAGGTTCTTTTCAAAACATGGAGTAACATTAATTTTAAATTCCTAGACATATTCTGTTGATTTAAACATTATGGAGCTTCTTTTTATATTCCATTGGATGGAACATGGCACACCTCTAAAGATCAAAACCTGTAAACTTATGTTAAAAAGTATGTTTGACTTAAACATATTCTAATGGATGGAACACGGCACACCTCTAAAGATCAAAACCTGTAAACTTATGTTAAAAAGTATGTTTGACTTAAACATATTCTAATGGATGGAACATGGCACACCTCTAAAGATCAAAACCTGTAAACTTGTGTTAAAAAGTATGTTTGACTTAAACATATTCTAATGGATGGAACACGGCACACCTCTAAAGATCAAAACCTGTAAACTTATGTTTAAAAGTATGCTTGACTTAAACATATTCTAATGGATGGAACACGGCACACCTCTAAAGATCAAAACCTGTAAACTTATGTTAAAAAGTATGTTTGGCTTGAACATATTCTAATGGATGGAACACGGCACACCTCTAAAGATCAAAACCTGTAAACTTATGTTAAAAAGTATGTTTGACTTAAACATATTCTAATGGATGGAACATGGCACACCTCTAAAGATCAAAACCTGTAAACTTGTGTTAAAAAGTATGTTTGACTTAAACATATTCTAATGGATGGAACACGGCACACCTCTAAAGATCAAAACCTGTAAACTTATGTTAAAAAGTATGTTTGACTTAAACATATTCTAATGGATGGAACATGGCACACCTCTAAAGATCAAAACCTGTAAACTTGTGTTAAAAAGTATGTTTGACTTAAACATATTCTAATGTTTTTTTTGTTTGTTTGAATGGTGTTTTAACGCCACTTTCAGCAATTTTTCAGCTATTTCATGGCGTCCAGTTTTTATTGGGGGAGGAAGCCAGAGTACCCGGAGAGAACCCCCGACCTGCGGTAGGAAAACTGGCAATCCTTGTCAATTAAGATTGGAGTCGAGTACACTGTGCCTGCAGTGAGAATCGAACCCGCAATCTCAGTGTTGACAGACCACGTGATCAATAGTAAACGAACTACCTTGACCACTCGGCCACCGAGGCCCCCTCATATTCTAATGTCCAGTTCCATTAAACATTATAATGCTTGTACACCATACTAACATTTTTCTCTACAAAAATTATCTAGACGTTACAAAAATTTGCTGCCATGGCAATGAAAGTCAAATGAAGATATATGCAAGTTTAGTAATTCATCAACCCACATATTGTACCTTAACCAAATGTTGCAAACTCGAAAGAAATACTTCATTATGAAAATAGAAAGATTTTCTAAAGGGATGCTGAAAGCAGTGCCAGTCCTAATCTTCGTTGAATGCCTTGGCTCAGTATTTTTTCTCCTTCATGGGATAATGTAGCTACAATAAATAATGTAGCTCCTTTTTTTTAAATGGACGGAGCTACATACTGGTCCCATTACTTGTAATGGAGCAGCCAGGAGTGATTCACACTCTGATATTTCTACAACACCTAATTCATTAGTTTTACACTTTATTCTTAATCATGGCATTGTTGACAAAATTTGAATTCCAGAAGTGCATAATTTCTGAATTGATTTGGTAAAAAATCAATCAAAGACAGAAATAGCGGGATTTCGTTAAACAGGAAGTAGGTGAGCGACAGACCTGAAATGTCAGCTTAACGGTGCAGAAAGGAAAATGTATTTATTAAACAAAAACAGCAGCTTAATAGCAGAAAATATGTGTAAATCCTAAGAGAGTTTTTGCAGCATTAGGAGTAATGGGACCTCTTTGTAGCTCTGTCCATAAAAAAACCCAAACTTTCTTAACTTATTAAAGCTTGTTTGTTGGTTTTTTCATGTTAAACACCATTTTCAGCAATTTATTAGGTATCTCATCATGTCCAGATTTTATTGGGGAGGAAGTAAGAGTGCCCTGTAGAAAACCCCCTGACCTTGTAATTCTTGTCAGTTACGATCTAAGCCCAGACTCGAACCTGCAACCTCAGTGCTGACGGGCAAATGATCAAAAGAAGAATAATTACCACTAGGCCACAGAGGTCAGTAACATTCAAAGCAAAAGTTGAAATTGTTTGACTGCACATATTTCACCTATACCAAAAGAAAATTTGTGAGAGTTTGAACTTTATATGTTTGCTTTGAAACGGATCAACACTCGGGCTGGGAGTGCAGCACAATAGTGCCAATATATAACTTTTAGGCAGCTGCCCTTTCTCAGGACATTGATCAGACTACATTCAAACTAAAACATTATCTGAACTCCTTAAAGGCCTGTGTTCCCAAGAAAAGTAATAATGTATTAACTTAAGACAACAACTATATGTTTATATGAGAAAGAAGTCTATAATTTAGTATGGTACATTCCATTATCCTCCTATAATTAAGTAGGGAACTTTCCATTATCCTCCTATAATTTAGTAAGGAACGTTCCATTATCCTCCTATAAACTATATGCATTTTGATAAAATGTATATATATAGTTTATACTGAGAAAAAAGGAGGATATTGATTTACCATGAGATAACAATTCAGTCTTGTTGAAAAATCCACCTCCACTCCACCCAGATAAGAAAATAGTGTTCCCTTTGATCAAACTGGTGACTAAACTTTTGATCTTCTGAAGCCCAGAAATAAATGCAAAAGCAATATAAGTTCAATTATCAATGAAAACAATACTGATCTAACTGGCAGTTTTATTGAAATAAAACAAACATTAACAATATTTAACTATCAAATCTTTCATATCACAATAAATATCAAACAAAACTACAATAACCTAAATAAAAACTTACGAAATATACATCTTGCATCTACAAGAGGTAACTGTAGAATTTGCTAAGCATTTTAAACTATCCAGCATTCTATGAAAATTGTATATCATATCACGAGTTATGAACTAGCATATATATAAAAGTCTGTTACTGTAAGCATGAAAACTAGATTAAAGATTAAAGTGACCAGTAAATTTCCATTAAAATGATTTGTCAAAGACCGAATTTCTGTCTTAAAAGAGTTTAAGAAACTAACATGATTACAAACAATTATATTCTCAAAAAATATTTTTCAAGTGAAATTATGTAAATTTTATGTTTAAGTTTACAAAAGCTCTATAAAAAAATACAGTCTTTTAGCCTAGATAATACTAAAAAAATGTACCCCATGAATGCATTGTAAAGATAGTGTTCAAATTATGCAATACCATATTTTTTAATGTTATGTACATGTATATCAAACAATAATTATCAGGTAAAGATAATCGATTTCTTAATACCCCTTTTTTTAAATTAAAACAGATAAATGTTAAAAAAGGTCTGAAAACAGTAAAAGGCATTAAAATTCATATACATGTATTAATTAAAATCAACATATTTTTTTCTGTTATAAACCATTACTGACAATGTATAATATGTATTGGACTATTGGTCTAATGTAATCTCCCAATCCATTGTTCTTACAAAAGATTCAAATTATAAACATCAGCCTATTTGACTTCCAGTGTATAGTACTCACCCAAAATTATCAGATAATCTAAGCAAAAAAAGTTAGTATACACGGCTAACTACGGTAAGACAATACACATTCTATTTGATATTTGTTCTGAAACTGACATTTTGAAAAATAAATTGTACAAAGGACAAACTTCACACTTGAATACAATCCCAACAAAATTAAGTATGCTACCAATATATAGATAACCATGGTAATATTTTGACTAGCAAATCCTGGCTTTGTAGAGAGATTCTTACAACAAAGAGAATAAAAATAAAATGTATTTATGAAATTGCCCACAGACATTTATCTAAGAAACTTGGTATAATAAGATGTTATACATGCAGTGGATACACCGAATCATTAGATGAGAAAAATCTAAATGACTTGTTTTTCTCTTTCAAGAAGAATTCTGCTCGTTCCAATAAGACTAATAGATTATTTCCGTTTTTTAAACGAGATGCGTTTTCTCGTCCATATCTCATCAAAGGGCAACAACCCTGAGATGAGATTACGAGAAAATGCATTGACTTTAAAAAAATGTAAGTAATCTGTTTATCGCTGTTTTGTAACACTGCGACGCCACGGTGTTTACTTAACGACGTCTTGACAGCAAGGTGACATAGGCCCATCTCGTGCTAGTAGAGTTAGATGGGATAATACCACACATAAAGATCAAAGGAAAACACTGCAAAATAGCAATAATTTAACCTTTATTGTTTCTTTTTAAAAAAAAATTATTTTCACTTCTGACATAGCCATTTATGTGATTTTTACCAGTATACAAAATCATGCCTGGAAACTATTCTTATGATATTACTGATGAATAAAGAACTATATAATTTTCAAAGTTACTATGTTAAATTAAAATGAGTATGTCTTCAGACTAACCAATCAATGGTTATAAGTTGATGTTTTGAGTGAAATTAACATACCAGAGGCTCTTAAGAGCCTGTATCGCTCACCTGATTTTATAGGCAATAAAGGTTGCATTTCCCTGATGTTAAACGAAGTCCGGTAATTTTCAATAATCTTTAAAGAGGACCATCCAAACAATATTGCTAGAAAGTTTTGTTTCCATTGGTTAACCGGTTTTATAGAGAAGAAGATATATTTTAATTTGCCCATAGGGTCCTATATTAAACTAAGTAATCTATATAATGCTGTGGTTGCCATTTTGATTTTCCTATTGGCATAAAAAACAAACTTCACAGAGGACATCCAAACAATATTGCTAGTAAGTTTTGTTTCCATTGGTTAACCAGTTTTAGAGAAGAAGCCTTTGAAACATTTTTCCCATATGGTCCTATGTCAAACTAAGTCTTGCGGTGGTGGCCATTTTGATTTTCCAATTGGCATAAAAAATACAAACTTTATAAAGGACTATCTAAGATAATATTGGTTAATCGGTTTCAGAGAAGAAACCTTTTTTAACTTTTTTCCCATAGGGTCCAATGTTAAACCAAGTCCTGCGGTGGCGGACATTTTGAATTTCAGATTGGGATAAAAAACACGAACTTTATAGAGGACCATCCAAACAATATTGCTGGAAAGTTTTGCTTCGATTGGTTAACCGGTTTCAGAGAAGAAGCCTTTTTAACTTTTTTCCCATAGGGTCCTATGTTAAACTACGTCCTGCATTGGTGGCCATTTTGAATTTCCAATTGTCATAAAAAACATAAATTTTATAGAGGACCATCCAAACAATATTGCTAGTAAGTTTAGTTTACATTGGTTAACCAGTTTCAGAGAAGACACCTTTTTTAACTTTTCCCCATAGGGTCCTATGTTAAACTAAGTCCTGCGGTGTCGGCCATTTTGATTTTCCAATTGGCATAAAAAAACATAAACTTTATAAAGGACCATCCAAACAATATTGGTAGTAAGTTTTGATTCGATTGGTTAACCGGTTTCAGAGAAGAAGCCATTTTAAACTTTTTCCCATAGGGTCTAATGTTAAACTAAGTCCTCTGTTGGCGGCCATTTTGAATTTCCAAAGTCATAAAAAACACAAACTTTATAGAGGACCATCCAAACAATATTGCTAGTAAGTTTCTGTTTCCATTGGTTAACTGGTTTCAGAGAAGAAGCCTTTTAAACTTTTTCCCATAGGGTCCAATGTTAAACTAAGTCCTGTGTTGGCGGCCATTTTGAATTTCCAATTGTCATAAAAAACACAAACTTTACAGAGGACCATCCAAACAATATTGCTAGTAAGTTTTTGTTTCCATTGGTTAACCAGTTTCAGAGAAGAAGCCTTTTAACTTTTTCCCATAGGGTCCTATGTTAAACTAAGTCCTGCGGTGGTGGCCATTTTGAATTTCCAGTTGGCATAAAAAACATAAACTTGATAAAGGACCATCCAAACAATATTATTAGTAAGTTTTGTTTTGATTGGTAAACCGGTTTCAGAGAAGAAGCCCTTTTTAACTTTTTTCCCATAGGGTCCAATGTTAAACTAAGTCCTGCGGTGGCGGCCATATTGGTTTTCCAATCCAAATAAAAAACACAAACTTTGAAAAGGTCCATCCAATGAACATTATGGCCGTTTGGTTTCAATTGGCCAAGTGGTTTCAGAGAAAAAGATTAAAATGTTAAAAGTTTACAGACGCCGCCGCCGCCGCCGCCGACGACGGACGCAAAGTGATAACAATAGCTCACATGACCCTTTGGGTCAGGTGAGCTAAAAACAAATGAAATACATCAAGGTATGACAGAGAATAATTAGCCTTACGTCAACAGCCTTTATCTGACGATAAGATTCATTTAATGTTGTTGATACTAATTTTCATTGTTTTAGAAAATGTTTATATTTAATTAATGTCTTATCGTTTGCCTTCATCAGATTTTCTTATATTTGAATTTGATATGCATGAAACACTTTAAGTCCACAACTGTTGTAAAGTAAGCGTATATATTAGAAACATCTCATTAAAAAGCATTTTTATTTCATTTTTACCATATTTGTTCTATTAGAATAGAAAGAATTCACTGGGGCAAAGATATACTGATTTAACCAAAATTTGGCCCTTTATGCCCACATTAAAATATATAGCATAAAGGGCCAACCCATGGTAAAATCAGTATATTTTAATGACCCAATAAATTATTTCTTATTTGAACTGCATGGTATTTCCAGTCCACCCAAAATGGACAAAAATTGTATCAATGATTAAAAAAGAATCCAGTTATATTTAAGACAGTGAAATCAATTCATGTTCACATGCTTTTATGAGGAAATGCATTTCCAAATAGCTGCTTGAAAATACTATAAATCTCCAACAATCTAACTCTATAAGTAAAGTTAAATATGCCACTTTAAAACATAGAATGAAGTATACATAATATTTATACATCATAAATGCCCACAAATCCTAAATATAACTGTACTTACAGTTACAAAAGATATACTTGATTTTCTATCTGTAAATGAAATGTGCAAATGTACATAATGATAAAAGATTTTATAATATAGTATTTCTGATATTTCTCAGTGATTTATCTATTGATTTACTTTGACACAAATCTTATATCCATTATATTATATAATTAAATTGTAATACTAGTACTGTTACGTTGCTGCTAAAAATAAAATATATATTTTTTATTTTTTATTTATCTTTTTATAAATATCAAACTGAATTTATTTGCATTTATTTATTTTTTGATGGCGAGGTGCCTGTGTTATAGAAAATGAAAATACCTATTTCTTGAAAAGCTTTACTGTTAAACATTTATGCTGTTAAAATACTATCGTTAAAGGACACAATGTATTTCTCCTATTTGTAATTTAAACTCGAGTCCATATAAGTGGACCTTACAACAATTCATAACAGGTCTCTGGTTTGTGTGAACTGGGATTAAGTGATGCTGAATGACTGCCAAATTTTAAATTGCATAGGAATTAACAATACAGCTAAACATACATCTTTCAGGAAAATCCTTACAAAATGGATTTCCAAATAGAGAGCAGCATTGCTTCTATTTACAAAATTAAACATAACTTTAAAAAGAACTACCCATACAAAATTCAACATACATGTACATGTATCTGTATAAACCATAATACATTTACTTCTATAATCCAATTTTTTATTTGTATTCATTTAAAAAAGTTTAAAATACTGAAAATGTTAACTTATTATAAATGCATATGGAAATTACAAAATAATTAATCTGAAAAAGAATTGAGGATACCTATATGTAATAGTGATCATACAACAAAACGTCAAGGACAAACAAAACCAAGGTAAAACAAACTAGTGGACAACAATAAAACAGGTACTCCTGCTCCACGTGTAGCACCTATCCTAATAAAGTAGTTTATTTCCATAATTATATTTATCTTTCAACATTTTTGACAATTAACATGTCTACAGTAGGTAGATACAGATGTATATTTTTTTGGTGATTCCATCTTGAAGTCTATAGTCAGTATTTGTTATTTGGGTAATGATCATCAGATACACCAAAACATGAAAAAACAGCATCTTATTTGTGGGACTATTTTCGAAATTCCACCATACACTCTCGTATACTTTTTAATGGAATGGTCCTCATAGAAATATGCTTTACGGGATAACTTGAAACTTAGCCCATGTTCAAATTTAATACAGTTACCTTGGAAAGTAATAAAAAAACAAGTGTTAAAATTTTATAGTTCAAATGACCTGTGCATATGTGCAAAATTTTCAATCAGGCAAAAATATTTTACACCTCTAAATGTAGACATTTTCTATTTAATATATATGGTATATATGGCACTGTGTTCAGTTGTTACAAATTTAGCATGCGTAATTACAGTATATATTTTCATACATTGTGATATAAGTATATAAGTGTTATGTATCTTATGCATGCAAATTAATAGTAAAATGTAACACTGGATTTATATCTAGGTCACCGCAATGACCCTAACGAATAGTTTGTGTATGTTTCTAGATGGGAAAGATATTTGAAAAATAACAACAAAATTCAAGAGACAGATATTACATGGTGTTCCGTAAAAAAATTATAACTCATCACAAAATAAATTACATACTATTGAATATCTTAACTTTGTTGATATTCTAAATCTGTAGATGACTTTGATATACTGAGGAAAATTTAAAATGTATTTTGTCAAAATCTGAATATTCAGCAATTGATACAACCTGGGGGTACAAAACCTTGCATGATCTATATATGTGATGCAAGATGTACTTTTGTCTGACCTACTTTTTGACGTCATAATGAATGTTATAAATAATGATTCTATATGATGGTGACTCTCATTCTATGAATGAAATGTGACGTCATAATGCATATGATGTTAGGGACTATATTTTATGGAAAAATGCTTCGTTGAATATTTAAATTTTAAAATTTAAACATTCAGATTTGTTCTGCTTTTTTCATAGTGCTTAATTTTAGATAAACTTATTACATACATTAAAGTGCAGATAAAACTACCTGTATCGACAGGTGCATACTTTATGCATCACAACTTAACACGTTGTGTCTCGTAGTGATATGAATGTACACAACTGTCTCGACATGATACAGGTAGCTGTACCTACACATAATGTATGTAATGTTTATTTACATTTAAAAATACAACTTATGGTATTATACATTCAATTATTGTAGGAAACAATGTATTATTGTTCATTTTAAAAGGCAAAAAAACTTTTCTTATATATATATATATATATATATATATATATATATATATATATATATATATATATATATATATATATATTTTAAAAAAAAATTTCCAATAATTAAAAACATGTTTATGTCCACAATATTCAGTCAAGGATATATATAAAACCTGCCTAAAATAACATTTTTTCTTTTGAAAGTGGCTTATTTAGTGTCCATACACAAAATGTCATTATTTAGTTACCAACATGTTATCATCTCATAGTATATTTTTCTTAAATTGAAAGAATTTGATTTCTTGGTACAAGTTGCAGATTATGCGTTTTTCTTGTGATGTCCAGTAATCACCAGGTAACATAAAAACATTTTTAACAAAAATATCCTCAAGAAATGCTATCTATTACACTTTTATTAAATTAAAATACATATTATCATAAAAACACTGTCTGTACATTTCCAGAAAATAAGTTAATGCTAAGCAAAGCGTCATATTTTTACTTGATTTTAAGACTTGTACATTCTGACACTGTATGAATATATTAAGTACCCTATAATTAAAATTTACACACAAATGCATATTTTAACATTAACACAATTGGCAAGAAACATTTTAAATTAAGCTTCAGAAAATCTCCAAGCTAGTTTATATACCATAACAAAAAGCAAAAACTAAAATGCAGTTAACAGAGGCTGCAAGTATGTGTCATAACAAAACGGAAAAATATCTTTCAAACAGATAATGTGTATTGCGTAAAATTAAACCTTTGATCAAGACTAGATAATGTGTATTGAGTAAAATTAAACCTTTGATCAAGACAAATAAAATATTACCCTGTGTTTCTGGTTACAAGTAGGGTCAGCAGTTTGAACATTCAGTCTATTTAATTGTTTGATGTTTCATGCTAGTTTTATCAATTGTCCAGCAATGTCAAGGGGTTCAGATTATATAAGGCAGAAGAAGCTGCAGTACCAAAGAAAACCCCCAACATTCTGCAGAAAAAACTGGCACTTCCTGTCACCCTAAATTTATACTTGTAATCCCCTGTAAAAATTAGGCTCTGTATATTAAATTGAACCACAACAATTATTTTATTTTGCCCATGATAAAAACTTTGTAGCTCAAAAATAATATCTGTGAAACAAACAACAAACACATTAAACAAAGCTATGGCTAAACACATAAATAAATTACATGTAATTAACATGAAATAGCTTTCTCTAGTCTGTTAGCCTGATTAGTCTTCTTGGCTGTGTCTCTGACATAGGATATCAGTCCTTCTTTCTTTATATTAATTTTTATAACCTACAGACATAATAAAGCTTATTAATAATCATCATATCAATACAAGGAAAAATTGCTAAAGGGAGATAATAGATATTTTTGGTGGTTTTACACCATTATCAGTTATATTTAGGCATTCAGTTTCATTGGTGGAATCTTTAGTAGCCAGTCAGAACCTACAAACTTCAACAGAAAACTGGCAATACTTGTCACTTAAAGATAAGTGGAGCACACATAGCTCAATGTTTATCTCAGACAGTACACACAGTTTTTAACAAGAACGACTAATTATGTACAATTAAATATATATTTGCAATACAAAAATAATACCCATCCATTTCAAAAGTAAACAAAAGTACCTTGACAGAAGTAAAATCCTAAATCTGAAAGTACCCTTATTCAGCTATATAAGGTGGCTAGGCACACCATCTTTCCGTTTTGCGTATATTTGGGAACAGAGATCACATTATTGACAATATTATTCAAAATTTGTTTTTGTTATTTATTTTTTACTTCCCTAAAATTTATATATTTTACTATACACATACTTTTATACTACACATAATTTAATTATTTTGTACAACCAGTCAATTAAAGGCTAAATGATAAAAATAACATTTTCTGCAGGGGAGGTAATTCTGTAAAGAAAAATCAAGATTTTTAGTTTTTTTAACTAGTTATTCCCCAATAGCGAAAAATTTAACTCAGAGAATCACCCTTTTTTATTTCACAAAAATGTACACAAATTGCTCGATAACAAAGTGTTATGTAACAAAAGTTGTAGTGATCCAGTTGTATTGTATATGGCAAGTTAATTAAGCAATGCTATTGCAAGTATCCTGCCCCATACTCCCAACACACACACACACAAGAAATAATAACAAGTATCCTGCCCCATACTCCCAACACACACACACACAAGAAATAATAACAAGTATCCTGCCCCATACTCCCAACACACACACACACAAGAAATAATAACAGGTAATGTTAAACTAAATTTTTTTTCTGTTTACCACCATTAATCTGAACATACCTTTAAGTTTAAAATGTTCCTTCAGCAGAGACAATAGGCTTTACTTACCTGACCACCCCTGGTCACACCCATAATTCCCTGTGTATCTGTGTTAAGAGTCGATGTAAACATGATAAAGTTAGAGATTTTGCTACAACAGAGACACGCTGCTGTTTCCATATCAATGAGGTAGAGGAAACCATACTTTGTGATGCTGAATAAGAGACCGTACTTTTCTGAGACCTGAAATGAATTTTAACCACTTAATTAACATATATTGATTGATTAATGTTCAGTAAGCAGTATTTTAGCTATATTAAGCACGAGATATCAAAATTGAGTGCTCTTCTAAATTCACTTTGTGACAGTTTTTTTATGGTATCAACTTTTTGACGCAGCCTAAATACGAGCACTGCACATTCATGATTCATGACATTGCTTTAATTTGTAGCACCCTTACTGCACCTATGAATTTCTGACGTCTTTCTTCAATGATGATGTCACATGAATGTCATACGATTGTCCTTTCTTTATAAAGAGTGCTTCAGAGATTACACAAAAATTGTAAGGGGCCTCAGTGGCCGAGTGGTCAAGGTAGTTCGTCTACTATTGATCACGTGGTCTGTCAACACTGAGATTGTGGGTTCGATTTCTCACTGCAGGCAGGGTGTACTCGACTCAAATCTTAATTGACAAGGATTGCCGTTTTCCTACCGCAGGTCGGGGGTTCTCTTCGGGTACTCTGGCTTCCTCCCCCAATAAAAACTCGACGCCATGAAATAGCTGAAAAATTGCTGAAAGTGGTGTTAAAACACCATTCAAACAAACAAAACAAACAAACAAAAAAATTGTCTGAAATTTTTTAAACAAAACATTTACTTTTTATCGATGTCAAATTTACATTTAAGGCCACATTTAGAATTTATTTTAATGCTTTTCTCAATTGACTTGAGAGTTTTTATGGCATCAACTTCTGGACAAAGAAAATTGATATCAGCATTAGACGGATTTTGATTATGTGATACAGAATGCTTTAGGGCTCCCAGAACTTTGCATTTAGCTTCACTGCCTGGTGCAAGCACACTGACTATTAATATGGTGATCTGTCTCTAACTGATTAACTTAATTATGATGTAATACCACAATGGATATAATACAGCATAAAACAGATATCAAATTTATTCTTTTGGTGTCTGTATACATGAAACTTACATGAAGTGAGACAGGGAAGTCGTATGTTTCAGCACCATCATAAAATTGCACATGATCATAATTATTTCTAGGAGCAAAGTTGCCTTGTTTGTATGGACCAAGTTCTATCACATGAATCTGTAAGAAGAAAAATAAAAGTTTAAAGAAAAGAAGTTTCTTTAAGTTTCTTAAGTTTCAGTAGCCAGAATGGAATCTATAAGGTCCCCGAAGGACACTGACAATTATGGAGGGACAATCAATTATTTTCATGATACAGTGTAACTGCATGCTCACTTCTATAATCAAAAGGCCTGCAAAATTGTCCATCATGGACTTTTATGGAAATGAAAACTAGAGGCTCCCAGGAGCCTGTATCGCTCACCTGAACCTGAAACCAAACAACCCTTTTTGATCCAGCTTTTCGTTGCTATAAGGAATTGCCCAACACTTCTGCAAAAATCATTAATTTGGACTTTTTAAGGGAAATAACTCCTATAAGGAGGAGCTTTTGATGCTTAGAGGGAGAAGGGAGGTTCACTTCGAATTTGCTGTACCTGTTCTACTTTTTTAACTATCAGTGGAAAACTCTCTCGACTCCCAACCCCCCCCCCCCCCCCTTTTTTTCATTTCTTCTATTTTAAGCCAACGTAGCTATGTAGGTAGTCAGGTGTCATTTGCACAATTTTGGTAGAGGACGTCCTTAAGATGATGTGTGCAATGTTTCAAAGCAGTCCTTTCATTGGTTAAAAAGGAGAAGATTTTTTTAAATCAAGTAAATTGATTAAAAAAATGTTCAAGGAGAATAATTCCTAAACAGGTCATCAGACAATCTTGACCCTAAAGACATTTTTGTAGCCCTCATAGAGCAGAACAATTAAGCAATGCTAACTTTTTCTCTAGTTCTAATAATTTTTAAGATTTTGAGGCAAAAATGTCAAAAATAATCAATTTGGACAATTAAAGGGCAATAACTCCTATAAGGAGTCATCATACAACTTCAACCCAATGGAATGTTTCGTAGAGCTTTTGATGCAGATGAAGGCATGTCTCTTCGGTTTTCCTGTATCTGTTACACTTTTTTAAATAAGCCAAAAACTGTATTTTACCCCCCCCCCCTCCTTCCTATTTTTAGCCATGGCAGCAATGTTGGTTAATCTGCAGCCATGGTTGGTGCAAACTTGGTTGAGGACATTTGATGGATGATGTGTACAAAGTTTCAAAGCAGTACTTTCAGTTGTTTCAGAGGAGAAGATTTTAAAAAATCAATTAAAACCGATTAAAAAAAACAGTTCAAGGGGAATAACTCTTAAACAGTTCATCAGACAATCTTGACCCTAAAGTCATTTTTGTAGCCCTCATAGAGCAGAACAATTAAGCAATGCTAACTTTTTCTCTTGTTCTAATAATTTTCAAGATTTTGAGGCAAAAATGGCAAAAATCATCAATTTTGACAATTAATGGGCAATGACTCCTACAAGGAGTCATCATACCACTTTGACCCAATAGAGTGTTTTGTAGAGCTTTAGATGCTGAAGAAGGAAAGTCTGTTCGGTTTTCCTGTATCTGTTATACTTTTTGAACTATAAGCAAAAAACTGTATTTTGACCCCCTGTTCTATTTTTAGCCATGGCGGCCATGTTGGTTGGTCTGAGGCCATGATAGGGGCAAACTTGGTAGAGGACATTTTACTGATGATGTATGCAAAGTTTCAAAGCAATCCCTTCAGTGGTTTTGGAGAAGAAGATTTTTGAAGAAAAGTTAACGACGACGACGACAGACGCCAAGTGATGGCAATAGCTCACCTGACCCTTTGGGTCAGGTAAGCTAAAAATGACACATTTAATGTGCAATTATTACATTAACAGCAATATAATAATACATAGATTTCTCAGTGAAATAAATTCAGTTCTTTCACTTCCTGGAAGTGATGTCACAATGAATATCCTTAAGGACATCGATAGTAAACATTTGATGCACAAGAACATTAAAAACACAGTACCACAATGTTTTCAGCGATTTGTTAAATATTCCTCAATATGATAAACACAACTGATTTTCCAATAAATGCATAATTGCTCAAATTCAGCATTAAGGTAAGTGCTTTAGCATTTGTTCACCTTGTTTCTATTGTGTCCCTATATTACCAGTGTTTCACGTAACTGTTTATTTAACATTAAACATTTATTACCATGTTAATAATGTTATAAAAATCCTTCAAAGACAGAAATGGCCAGATTTCCTTAAACAGGAAGAAGGTGAGCAACAGATCTGAAATTGAATCCCACGTTATGGGAGGCCATGCTGATGCTGCATGCCAAATTTCAAGAGAATGAGATTAGTAGTTGCTGAGAAAACTGTTACGAAAATTTTCTACCATTGAACATTAATGTTTAAAATTGACTACATCAGTTAACATGAAGTAGGTGAGCATCAGACCTGACATCAAATCCCACGTTATGTGATGCCATGCTGATGCTGCACACCAAATTTTAATAGAATGTGATTAGTAGTTGCTAAGAAAACTGTTACGAAAATTGTTTCCCGCCTGCCTGACATTCATTATATTATAACCTGGATTTTCACTCTGTGAAATCCAGCCAAAAATCAGACATCCGAGAATTTTATGTGTCAATTATTAGCCTCTGTCGAAGTCCGTAAGATTAAATTTGTTGACAGATGGGTGGTTTGTTTGTTACATGTAATAGCAAAGTAGTACCAACAAATCACCTAATGTGGCTGGAATTATATGAACCATGGACTAAGTGACTTAGCGCCACCTGTCTCTGACTGAAATTTCTAAGTCTATTGTGTGTTAATACCATACAAGATAACTAATTCAATGTAAAAACTTTCAGGGTTGCATCAAAGGCTATAATTTCTGCAATAGGCAAAGAAATCATTTTAGGTTTATTTTGTGTTTTTTTATATATTTCTGCTAGACTATGACTGCCAAGATATTGAAAATGTTTATACTAAAATTTCAAAGAAGAAATATTCACATAATGTAATCATTGAATCAATTAATAGGTATCTTTTTTTTTTACAATCAGCTAAATTTAATTACATGGTTAATTCAAACAGGAAGATTCCCATCAGAACATTTTTTTCAGGCAGGGTTTATTGGACTCTAGGTTGGGGGTTTTCTCAGGGTACTCGAGCTTCCTCCCCCAATAAAAACTAGATGCCATGATAAAGCTGAAAACGTGCTGAAAGTGGCATTCAACATCATTCAAACAAACAATACATTTTTATTAACAAGATATAAATCACTAAATTATCAAAATTTCAAAACCGTCACTATCTTAATATCCATGGCATGCTGCAATAAAACCACTTTCTTACCTACAAGCCTTCATGCTCTAATATATGTACAATCACAGGAATAGCCCTTAGTAATTCATTTGTTTCTTACCTTGCCAATATCAACAGAATCCCTAGTAGCAGCACACATAACAGTTGAAGGTAACGGGTTGTCGTCATACTGGTAGTTAGTAAAACAAACTGTATGAGCAGCTATACATTGAGTTATGTCTTCGTCAACATGGTACAACTGTGTAAATCCTGATATTTTTTCTTCCTACATTTAAAAATAAAACACTATTAAAATTAGAACAAATAATCATAACCTCATCTTTTTTGTAGTTCTGGCAAATCACAAAACTAAAATATGATATTTACAGCATTAGATTTCAGGCTATGTTAAATTTGTATTATAAATAATATTTCTTTATTAAAAATGTTTCTTTTGGACATGTGTATGAAGCAAAACAATGGTCTAGAAAATTATGATTGGAATAAATACTGTATTATTTGGACAATACATCAAGGTGCTGTATGGTCTTGCAAGTATTATTCATTATTTTTGTTACATATTCTAAAAGTATAGAATACAATGAAAAAACATTTATGTGCATGCAGCAACCAAACTGGAACATGTTTCACTTGCAGAAACATTGACAAGATTTTACACTGAGCTGATAATGCTGAAAACATAAAGTAAACATTTTAGGTAATTTCTCATTTTTGTATTACTGCCATCTAGGAAACCTCCAATGCACTAAATGGTGCAGGAGGATCTAAGTTAAAGTTAAGTCTGCCATCTTGGATGGAGAACAACACTGTCAGATATAATGATAAAGAAAAGGTAATATAAAAGGTTCAACGTATTAGAGTTTAGTAAAACAGGCTCGGAGGGTTCAGAGTTAGATTTGAAGTTTTTTTCTGAATAAGACAGCATAACATGGGAATCAGCAGTCCCGGAATTAAAATTAGTAATGGAACTCAGTCATAAAAAATGTAATTCTCCAGCAATAATATTACACTGAATTTCTAGAATATGACTAAAAGTTTAATTATCTCATTTACAACTACGGGACATACCCTTGGGTATCATGGGTGGTGCCTCTTGTAGAATTAATTACCATTCTACAGCACCAGAGTTCAATCCCAGCTTTAAGTGTGTCCCATGTTACTTCTCTAGTTTTAATTGTTCTCCTTTCAATGTGTTTATTTTATTCTGGCCACCAATTTCTTCTTGTTCCACACATTAAAATTTCTTTATCATGTTTGTGCACTTTCAGCTTTACTTGACACAATTCATAATAAATTACTAAGGGGAGGTCACTCTTTGTCTTAGGGACAGAAATTGAGTTTTGACAGTAGGATATTAAATATTATAATCATAAAATTATGTCATACCTCTGGCGTTAATCCAGTAACGGCCAGCCATTTTAAACTGGGGTCTGCCTTGTAACTGATAATTTCTGTGAATTCTAGTCGCTGATGTCTTAAAAATACTTTTTCAGGGGGACAATCTGTTAAATTAAAAACTAAATAATATAATCAAACACACGACTGAAAATGAGTTCAAACAACCTTGTATTGTCTACTCATTTAAATGTTAAGCTATAAAAGCACAACAATACCAGTATTTCAAATATTCTACAGATAAAGGCATGTCTAGTAGTATCCATCTTAAAAGAAAGACCTTCCTTGACCAGAGTTAGTTAAATACATAATTTACAAACTGTTAAATATTGTCAATAGTCAACAAACCTTCCTTTTTATAGACGAGATGGGCTAAGTTGACATTACTTGAGTTAAATCCTTATGTGTTATTTAAAACAATAATTTATTCGTAAAGAAGATCTGAGCCTACCTTGCCATACATTCCAATGGTATACAAGTGTTTCAGTTACCATAGCAATGACCTCTGAATTTAACCACGTCCAATAAACCACTGGGTCATGCAGCTTTGTTTTGCATATTAACTGTTTGTTTTGAAAATTAAATACTTCAAATCTTATTCCAGCTGAAAAAAAACCAAGTTATTACATAAATTTATATAAAATGGTAAAATTATGATACTCTGATGTTAGTCTGGGATCCTGACTAAATATTCTCAATACCGTGAGCTGACTTCCGGTTTGAATATACAGTCAGGTCACCAGCAATGAATCCGGTCAAAATTTTGACCGGTTTGCATCATTCGGAATGCCTCAAAATTGGCATCAGTATTAACTGTAACTGACGTAATTCCGGTACAAATCATTATGACATAACGTCCAGCGTTCGGTTATCAAATTCAAATAAAGGTACAGTTTATCATAAGAATGCTTTTATAGATTTTGTGTCTTGTTTGTGGAAATAACTCTACGCAAATGGTCCGTTTAGCTCGAAAGCAGGAAAACAAGAAGCAGGTAGCTACTTTATTTAAATTGTATTATGACAGTAATTTCTTATGGAACAAACGCGCAAAAAGTTACATAAAACATGGCATTTTAAACAACCAATCAAATTGGGTAATAAACTGATGATGACCTGGGGTTATATTTGAAAGTGAAGCTTGCGTAAATGAAAAATATTGCACCAGGGGACCAAGTTTACTCTGATGTATCAATGATAGACTTCCTTAAAATCATCCAAACACTCCTTTGTGGTAATATATAGTAGAAAAAAAAGCATAAGTCGGAATGCGGATATAGCATTGTTGATAAAGATACCAAAAAAACCAAGATTTTTGTAAATTGTTTGACTCATGTGTGAAATAAGTTATTTAAAGCTGATACAGTACTTTTCAGTTTTCATGAATTATCTCCCCTATTGGACTTTTTTCTCTAAGTACATTATTAGGACAAAGATAATTGTAATTGATAATACTTCAAAATATTAAAATGTAAATTTACTTTTCTCAGCATGAATTATGTGATTCTTAGAAATACTAACCTGTTCTTGTCCTGAATATAGCAAAAATACTGCATACTGGGCATTAAGCAAACATTGTCATAGTACTGAATGCTTATTAGAAAACTGGTGTTCTACTAACCATAATAATTTCTATGCAGCATTTAAGCTTAATGTCATTTGACCAATAATATTTGACATATTTTAAGAACAGCACACAATATTCCATCTTTGTTATCCAATAATTATAAGAGGGAATTATTTATAACCCTTGGCTAGTATACTATTTAGATATCAGTGGCTTCTGAGCACGAGAACAATTTTAAACACATTAAACATCAATTAAATAGTTACCCCTTATTTCATGGTAACGTTTTATCTGACATTTTGAAGTAACACAATACATAACTAATCAACATATAAAATTTGAGATTTGGGATTTTTAAAATTAAAAAAAATGAAGTCAGATATTCGGGTTTTACCAGCTACATGTCTAAACTATAAAGGATACAAAATTAACCCACTACTGTCCCAGCAGCCTACAAATTTCTATTCTAATATTAACTGAGTATACTAGTAAATGAATACATGTATCTGCTTGTTTCAATGGATTATATCCTACCGCAGGTCGGTTGTTTTCTCCGGGTACTCCGGCTTCCTTCCCCAATAAAAACTGGCACCATTATATTGCTGAAAAATTGCTGAAAGTGGTGTTAAACACCATAAAACAAACAAAAACAATGTATTATACATACATTATCATATTTTAGTCTAAGACAAACCAACAAAATAACAAGTCTATTCCAAGGTTAGACACGCTATAAGTCTGCCACATGGACTAGTACTCTCTCAGTTGATGGATGGAAAATGCTAATTCTACAGAGTTGCATGAAGATCAAATTTACTCGATTTAATACCTTTTAATGCTATCACAGGTTCGTCAGGGTTAATCTGTACAGAATCAGCTGTTGTCTGACCTACATAGGAAATACTGCCTTCTTTTGGATTTAATACTGTTACCTGCAAAATATTTTTATATTGACAATGAAAAACATACTTTTTTCAGAAAGAGTTGTCTCCCATCTTACATAAGTGAATTGATGCTATAAATGAGCATACACTGGTGAAAAGATAATTGTCAGACAAATTGATTAATTTGCTGCCTATATAAACATGATAACTAGACTAAATCTCATTTTTTGTACTGAACTGTTCTGAGATAAATACATTGTAGGGAATTTGTTAAGGGTTTCCAGTTCTACAAAACTAGTAGTGTTATTCCTTACCTGCGGTAAACAAGATTTATCTCCCATTTGCAGAGTTATCTGTTCTTTAGAGCAGGTACTTTATAGTACCTACTTTGGGTAAAAAGTAGTTTTTCTACAATATTTTTTAATTCACATATAGCAAAGCATCTGGTAAAATTTATTATGATATGCGAACAGCAGTTTTTTTAGTTGTACTGGAAGAGTCAGTCCACAGACATTATTTAAAAAAAATTAAAAAAGTGATTTTTCCCTATTTTAAGAAAGACAACTCTTGCAAATGGGAATTAACTCTTATATTCCGAAAATAGGGAATGGTCTTTCTTTCAGGATATCGTAAGTAACTGTCACCATTGTTTGCTACCTTGTCAAAATTTTGATTGGAGAAAAATTAAGAAACAATCCCAAATCAAGAACTTTTATTGTTAAAAAGGGTGTAGCTGTGTCCAAATACATCATCTATATTGGACAGAAAACTGCTAATAAAATACATGTACATGTACCCTCTCAATTATGTCACAGATCTTTTTTGCAGAAAAAATTACCTGACATTTTGGCAATGATACAAAGTGCAAGTATTGACAATCAATTAACATCAGTAACCTGCACAGGAAGATACCAGCTGGTCATTTTCATTATTAACACATATGTAACAAGTGTGGGCTGTGAGCAGGCTCACAAAGGGATACCCCCCCACCCCCGCATCGCTTTCAAGTCCATTTATCTCCCCTAAATTATATCCAACAGTGACGAAAATTCTTCATGCACATCTACATATGATGTACTTCCTTCATGTAAAGTTTCATCAAAATCTGTCAAGCCGTTTAGGAGAATAGCTTACAAGCAATGCGGACAGACGACAGGGGGGGGTAATAAGATTATCTGAAATTCACAACTGTCAACATTTGCAGATACAAACTCAACACATTTTTTAATCTACAGTATAGGTTTATTTCTTGACTTCTGAATGAATCTCCTTCTGAGCCTTGACATATATGAGGCATTTTGTATTGTTTTTTTAATTTTAGAGCACACAAATATGGATAACCATTGGACATAAGATTTTATTACTTTTGTCAAAATACAATTTGTTTGTACAATAAAATCCACACATTTTGCAAAACTCATTATATTAATAAACCTAAACAAAACTTAAATATTTTCTAGCCTTTCCCCAATGCAGATACATGTAGGAGTAAATACATGTATGTTTTCAGGGGTCATCCATAATTGTCAACCGTTATCACAAGTGTGCAAAGAGCACACTTTCTGAGACCCCCCAACCCCATCAAAAAGTATATATCAAACATTACACTAATACTAAAACCAAACTCAACGGAAACGAAAAACTGAAGATAAAAAAAAAAGTTTACGCAAAAATGTCAAAATTTTTAACCCCCTCCCTGAAGTGTGCAGTTCGCACACTTATGAAAACAGTTGACAACTATGGACAAACCCCATATGCAATTTTGCATAGAATTCACTGAAAACAAATTGTACTGCTGAATGAAACTAGTACCTGTATGTTTTTTTTACAATTCAAGGGGGCCAGATTATTTTCCTTGAAGCTTAGGTGAACACGATTCAATATACAGTGGCACAATTTATATTCAGAAAGTCATCAGGTTCATACCTTACATTAACACACACACTCAGGATTTTACTTAAAACATGTACAGTTTTGGAAATTAATTATAAACTAGAGGCTCCCAGGAGCCTGTATCGCTCACCTGAACCTGAAACCAAACAACACTTTTTTATCAAGCTTTTCTTTGCTATAAGGAATTGCCCAACACTTCTGCAAAAATCATTAGTTTTGACCTTTTAAGGTAAATAACTCCTACTAGTATAAGGAGGATCTTTTGATGGTTAGAGGGAGAAGGGAGGTTCACTTCAAATTTGCTGTACCTGTTATACTTTTTTAAACTATCAGTCGAAAACTTTCTCGCCCCCAGCCCCCCCCCCCCCCCCCCACTGTTTCATTTTGTCTATTTTAATCCAACGTAGCTATGTAGGTAGTCAGGTGTCATGATTTGCACAATTTTGGTAGAGGACATCCTAAAGATGATGTGTGAAATGTTTCAAAGCAGTCCTTTCATTGGTTTAAGAGGAGAAGATTTTTTAAATCTTGACCCTAAAGTCATTTTTGTAGCCCTCATAGAGCAGAACAATTAAGCAATGCTAACTTTTTCTCTAGGTTTTGAGGCAAAAATGTCAAAAATAATCAATTTCGACAATTAAAGGGCAATAACTCCTATAAGGAGTCATCATACAACTTCAACCCAATGGAGTGTTTCGTAGAGCTTTTGATGCAGATGAAGGCATGTCTCTTCGGTTTTCCTGTATCTGTTACACTTTTTTAAATATAAGCCAAAAACTGTATTTTACCGCCCCCCCCCCCCTCCTATTTTAAGCCGTGGTGGCCATGTTGGTTAATCTGCAGCCATGGTTGGTGCAAACTTGGTTGAGGACATTTGACAGATGATGTGTACAAAGTTACAAAGTAAAAGCAGTACTTTCAGTAGTTTCAGAGGAGAAGATTTTAAAAAATCAATTAAAACTGATTAAAAAAAAACAGTTCAAGGGGAATAACTCTTAAACGGTTCATCAGACAATCTTGACCCTAAAGTCATTTTTGTAGTCCTTATAGAGCAGAACAATTAAGCAATGCTAACTTTTTCTCTAGTTCTAATAATTTTCAAGATTTTGAGACAAAAATGGCAAAAATCATCAATTTTGACAATTAAATGGCAATAACTCCTATAAGGAGTCATCATACAACTTTGACCCAATGGAGTGTTTTGTAGAGCTTTTGATGCTGAAGAATGAAGGTCTTTTCGGTTTTCCTGTATCTGTTATACTTTTTGAACTATAAGCAAAAACTGTATTTTGACCCCTCTGTTCTATTTTTAGCCATGGCGGCCATGTTGGCCATATTGGTTGGTCTGAGGCCATGATTTGGGCAAACTTGGTAGAGGGCATTTTACTGATGATGTATGCAAAGTTTCAAAGCAATCCCTTCAGTGGTTTTGGAGAAGAAAATTGTTGAAGAAAAGTTATTGACGACGACGACGACGGTGGAAGAAGACGAACGCCAAGTGATGGCAATAGCTCACATGACCCTTCGGGTCAGGTGAGCTAAAAATGTGATGGAAAATGTTTACAAACATAAGCTCATACTAACACACACATTCAGACCGAAAACAGTATACCCTAACCCTTTATCGCCTATGGGGAGCAGGAGTCTAAACATTATAATTCAGGTTCATTCATGCAGCCTTTTACCCTTATTTTACTGTAAGAATTAATGACAGAGGTGGATTTAATGTGGTGTGGGAGGGGGCAGTTTACCTCAAACATGAGTTTAAAAAACGGTTACTGGTAATTTCTCCGGTTGGATTATAAATGCATTGGATCAATTGTCCCTCCCCCAAAATCCTTTCTTCCTCTGAATGTTAAAGGCTTGTGAAAACATGCTAGACTTATACAATATTGAATTTGGCTGTGACATACAAGCAACTTAAAGTGCATTTCGTCTTAAACCATGACACTCCGTTTTTTAAAAATTTCATTTCCCCACATCATCATGTCAAGAAACAATCCATATATTATACAGATTGTATATACATATGTAGGATATGATTAACCAACCTAGATCCTCTGTAATCATAAACAGGAAGTCACTACTTTATAACTCTATTAACTTATTATGTCTGTACTTTCCACAAATTGGTCATTAAATAACTCTCATCTAAATAAGAACCCCAGGAAAATTGATATACTACAGTACACTAAATTTAGAACAACTTGTTGATGAAATTGAGTTATCTGTTGTCAGACAAGATAATAATTATCTAATATAGATAAAAAATTTGAAGAGAAAAATAATTGATTGAATCCAGGTCTCAGAAATTAGGTTTGTAATCTGTATATACTATATATACATTATCAAAGAATCATCAATGTATAATATATGTAAAACATTAAAGCTTAAGAAACTGAAACCAATGTAAGTTTCCATAGCGAATTGAAATAAAATTAATATTTTGCAACATGTACATGTATGTGTACAAACATGTATTGTTTTAAGGTATCCGACCCATAATTCAAGTCACCATTCAATTTTATTTTTCGACAAGGAAATACAGCTTAATTAATTCAAGAATACATAGCTAAGTAATGATAAAAATTAAATATTGTTTTACTTTGAGTCAGTGTTTACTGTTCTCAGCAAAAAATTTTAGTTACTCAAATAGTATTTCCAATGTTTGCCGAACATTACCGAGGTCTGCTCCATTGAAAACCAATGGACATCCGGGACACCAAATACATGTATGATCACCTTAATTCTGCACTTCAAAAAACTGCCTATTACCTAAAACAACAAACAGTGAAACAGAAAATATGTACCAAAAACGATGTACCAAAAACAAAAACTACCAATTGCAAGATTTATTGATTAATTGATTGATTGGAGGTTTACTACACCTCCAACGAGCAGTATTTCAGGTATATTCAGTACAAGAACGAGTTAACAAACAATTAATCAAAAGAAAAAGGGTAGGACACTGTCATAAAATTGTGACTGCCACTAGAAATTTATAAGTACACTTGTAATGTACAAATGATTGCAGAATAATGTTGTAAACTAAACATGTGACTTGTACTAAGTGGTTACAGTACAATTAAGGTCGATCCTAAATCCTCCCTCATCGCGATGGAAGCACTTAACACATCATCACCAGCAATCAACTATGGTACTGATTTTTTTGTGTACATGTACTGTCAGTGGAAGTCACAGTACATGCTACAGTGTTCCTTTTCTGTTAAGACAGTGCCTTCTGCATTGAAAATGTGGATAATAAGAGGGACCTCTGGTGAATCAGGATAACTTTTTAAAAATGCAGGGGCTTCGGTAGCCGAGTGGTATAGGTAGTTAAATGTAGTCATCTACTTATGATCACATGCCTGTCAAGACTAAGGTTGCAGATTCAAGTCTCACTTTGGGTAGCCTGGGTGTAGTCAGCTCCAATCATAATTGACAAGGATTGTCAGTTTTCCTACAAGGGTCATGGATTCCTCCCCCAATAAAAAACTGAATGCCATGATATAGCTGACAAATTGCTGAAATTGGCATTAAAACAAAGACCATAGTCAAACACAATGTACAGATGTTACATAAAAAAGGAACCTCTGGTGAGAGGGCTTGATAAGTAAAGAGAGGGAGACTATAAATAACAGTATTATGTACTAGTAAAGTTACCTATAGCAAGAGCACCTTACAAGAGAAAGACTACAAATATTAAATGAAGTGACCTCTGGTGATAAGGCCTTATACGAGAGACTATAAATATTAAATGATGTGAGTGACCCCTAGTGAGGGGGCCTTAAAGAGGGAGATATTACATGAAGTGATCTTTAGTGAGATGACCTTATAGGAGGATGAGACTAAATATTAAAGGAATTTACCGGTTTGAGACTAAATACTAAAGGAAGTGACAGGTTTGAGACTAAATATTAAAGGAAGTGACTGGTTTGAGACTAAATATTAAAGGAAGTGACTGGTTTGAGACTAAATATTAAAGGAAGTGACAGGTTTGAGACTAAATATTAATTAAGTGAACGGTTTGAGACTAAATATTAAAGGAAGTGACACGTTTGAGACTAAATATTAAAGGAAGTGACTGGTTTGAGACTAAATATTAAAGGAAGTGACCGGTTTGAGACTAAATATTAAAAGAAGTAATCCGTTTGAGACTAAATATTAATTAAGTGAACGGTTTGAGACTAAATACTAAAGGAAGTGACCAGTTTGAGACTAAATATTAAAGGAAGTGACCGGTTTGAGACTAAATATTAAAGGAAGCGGTTTGAGACTAAATATTAATGGAAGTGACCGGTTTGAGACTAAATATTAAAGGAAGTGACCGGTTTGAGACTAAATATTAAAGGAAGCGGTTTGAGACTAAATATTAATTAAGTTGTAAACCGGTTTGAGACTAAATATTAAAGGAAGTGACCGGTTTGAGACTAAATATTAAAGGAAGTGACAGGTTTGATACTAAATATTAATTAAGTGACCGGTTTGAGACTAAATATTAAAGGAAGTGACCGGTTTGAGACTAAATATTAAAGGAAGTGACCGGTTTGAGACTAAATACTAAAGGAAGTGACCGGTTTAAGAATAAATATTACAGGAAGTGACCGGTTTGAGACTAAATATTAAAGGAAGTGACCAGTTTGAGACTAAATATTAAAGGAAGTGACCAGTTTGAGACTAAATATTAAATGAAGTGACCTCTGGTACCAATCTAATTAAAATTATATCTTCACTTGGCTCCCCCTTTTTGCTATTGTCGCCGTAAAGATCTAACAACATCCCATTACAGGTCATCTCAGATTGAACTTTTGATTTAAATATTATCCAATGAAAAATTTGGGTATTCCCCAAAAAATTAACCAATCAAACGTAAGCTTTTATCTTAACTTGGGGTTTAGTTATGAAAAAGGTACAATAATGCCAGAGAGATTCCGAACAATGACAGAGGATTCCCCAACATTAAAGGTTGGGGAAGACAGTTTTTGATTGGTCAATACAGAAGTTCAATCTGAGATGACCTGTAATGGAATGTTGTTAGATCTTCACGGCGACAATAGCAAAAAGGGGGGAGCCAAGTGAAGATATAATTTTAATTAGATTGCCTCTGGTACAAGAGTGTTATACAGGAAAAATACTAATTATAACATGAAGTGACTTTAAACTTGATGTGCTGGCCATATAAGAGGACTATTAATATTGGCCTCTGATGAGAAAGCTTAATAAGAAGAGGACTATTAATTTCGGCCTCTGGTGAGAGGGCTTTACAAGAAAAGGACTTTTAATATTGGCCTCTGGTGAGAGAGTTATAAGAGGAGATCTATTGTAGAATTGATCATGCACTGCACCTGCCATGAAGAAAGGAAAATCTATTAAAAAATATACATTTAGCCAAAAATAGAGAGGGGTAGTGCAGAGCAAAGTGTATCACAATATATTACAACATGGGCCTCAGGGCTTGAAAATTCCTTAAGACTGATGCCCAGGTCTTAAAAACTGAAACCTTGGGCTTGCCAATTTTCTATGAAAAAAGCCTGTCTGGCTCATTCTTTCTTCAAAAAATAAAATGGTGTTTTTATTTTCAATGTTTCTTAAAAGTGTATGCCATCAAAAGTGTCCAATAAATACTCATAAAATAATTATTTTAAGATCCTAAAACAAATCGATACTGATTTTGTATTTATGACAATTCCTAATCTTCTCAGTGCTTTAGCAACGTTTGATCAATAACAATTCAAGTTTGTTTCCTTTCCCAGTACAAAATATCCCCAAATTAATTTTGGTTACGAACTGAGAAATGTTGTTGTTAAACATTAACTTTACCATGTTTACGGTTATGAAAATGGAAAAAGGAAAGAGGATGACGAGTCAGAAGCATTGGAAGACCAAACGGGGTCAAATAATGAATCTAGTCCCCCACAAAATAAAGACATCAAATATGAAAGAGACAAACGTAAAAGAACAGTCTTTCCATGATGGATGTACACATTTCCAAGGGTTGAGTTCGTTGAAAATGCCCAAGACATGTATTGTAAATATTGTAGAAAATACCCCCATCGCTCACACAGAAAGGATGCCCTTACTACGGGGACAAAATATTTAGGAATTGATCCCCTTAAGTTGCACAAGAATTTCAAATCATCTCTCCGACAATTTTTAGGGCTTGGTTAGTTAATGTTGGGGCTTAGGGTTTCAAAGTTAAGAAAGCCCAGGGCTTAGGCTTGGCCAAAATTTTTTTTAACCCCTAGGGCCTGCAGTATTACAATTGGTATCACGATATATTATCGTAAGGAATTTGTGTCCTCCAATATGTGTTGCTACTACTAAATATGGTACTTTACAAAGAGTGATCATGATATTCTCTGTATAATTATACTTTTCCGGGATCAGGTACATTCACTGTGCAATTACTAGTATGTATGATTAAAGCTAAAATAATCAACATTGAAACATATTCAAAAGCAAGAAAACAAAGTAATTTTATGTTTTTAAAGTAATGTTTTTCTGGAATTTGGCTACAAATTGTAAGGTCTTACAAATTAACCCAAGATGAAGTCTTACAAATTAACCTGAGCATACTGGATTCAGAGACCGTACCGATACAGTGCATCGCCAACGACTAGAATTGCAATACACAGGTATACAGCTAATACTGCCCAGCAATAGCCAAAAACAATATTATGTTGACTTAACAACTTAAATAACAGTAATACCATAGAGGAGGAATCGTCCTTGTTTCCATGACGAATGGCAATCCATCGATCTGAAGTCATTGTAACACGGTTCCATGTTACTTGGTCCGAGGATATACCAATATTTGACAACTGAAATATTAATATTAAATTGTGTTACTAATTTGAGAATCTGCATACATTGTGCCAAAGCAGATACACATTACACATGCAATGAAAAAAAAAGCACTTTATACTAATCAATATTATTGAATATGTAAGTGCACATGTAGAACATCATGTACTTCTACTTAAATATGAATTTATCAAGACAAATATGGATATTTTGGGAACTTAATGACTTATTGATTAGCTATTAATGCCATCTACTCAAATGTATACATATTATTGTCAGTGATGTGTATTCTGGACAATTCTCAATACCGTATTTTAGATAATATATTGTACTAGTATGTAATAACTAGAGGCTCCCAGGAGCCTGTATCGCTCACCTGAACCTGAAACCAAAAAACACTTTTTTATCCAGCTTTTCTTTGCTATAAGGAATTGCCCAACACTTCTGCAAAAATCATTAATTTTGACCTTTTAAGGGAAATAACTCCTATAAGGAGGATCTTTTGATGGTTAGAGGGAGAAGGGAGGTTCACTTCAAATTTGCTGTACCTGTTATACTTTTTTAACTATCAGTCGAAAACTCTCTCGACCCCCCCCCCCCCCTTTTTTCATTTTTTCTATTTTAATCCAACGTAGCTATGTAGGTAGTCAGGTGTCATGATTTGCACAATTTTGGTAGAGGACATCCTAAAGATGATGTGTGCAATTTTTCAAAGCAGTCCTTTCATTGGTTTAAGTTTAAGTAAAATTGATTAAAAAAATGTTCAAGGAGAATAATTCCTAAATGGTCCATCAGACAATCTTTACCCTAAAGTCATTTTTGTAGCCCCCATAGAGAAGAACAATTAAGCAATGCTAACTTTTTCTCTAGTTCTTATAATTTTCAAGATTTTGAGGCAAAAATGGCAAAAATCATAGAGTCATCATACAACTTCAACCCAATGGAGTGTTTCTTAGAGCTTTTGATGCAGATGAAGGCATGTCTCTTCGGTTTTCCTGTATCTGTTACACTTTTTAAAATATAAGCCAAAAACTGTATTTTACCGCCCCCCCCCCCCTATCCTATTTTTAGCCATGGTGGCCATGTTGGTTAATCTGCAGTCATTGTTGGTGCAAACTTGGTTGAGGACATTTGACAGATGATGTGTACAAAGTTTCAAAGCAGTACTTTCAGTTGTTTCAGAGGAGAAGATTTTAAAAAAATCAATTAAAACCTATTAAAAAAAACAGTTCAAGGGGAATAACTCTTAAACGGTTAATCAGACAATCTTGACCCTTAAGTCATTTTTGTAGCCCTCATAGAGCAGAACAATTAAGCAATGCTAACTTTTTCTCTAGTTCTAATAATTTTCAAGATTTTGAGGCAAAAATGGCAAAAATCATCAATTTTGACAATTAAAGGGCAATAACTCCTATAAGGAGTCATCATACAACTTCAACCCAATGGAGTGTTTCTTAGAGCTTTTGATGCAGATGAAGGCATGTCTCTTCGGTTTTCCTGTATCTGTTACACTTTTTTAAATATAAGCCAAAAACTGTATTTTACCGCCCCCCCCCCCCTATCCTATTTTTAGCCATGGTGGCCATGTTGGTTAATCTGCAGCCATGGTTGGTGCAAACTTGGTTGAGGACATTTGACAGATGATGTGTACAAGTTTCAAAGCAGTACTTTCAGTTGTTTCAGAGGAGAAGATTTTAAAAAATCAATTAAAACCGATTAAAAAAACAGTTCAAGGGGAATAACTCTTAAACGGTTAATCAGACAATCTTGACCGTTAAAGTCATTTTTGTAGCCCTCATAGAGCAGAACAATTAAGCAATGCTAACTTTTTCTCTAGTTCTAATAATTTTCAAGATTTTGAGGCAAAAATGGCAAAAATCATCAATTTTGACAATTAAAGGGCAATAACTCCTACAAGGAGTCATCATACAACTTTGACCCAATGGAGTGTTTTGTAGAGCTTTAGATGCTGAAGAAGGAAGGTCTCTTCGGTTTTCCTGTATCTGTTATACTTTTTGAACTATAAGCAAAAAACTGTATTTTGACCCCTCTGTTCTATTTTTAGCCATGGCGGCCATGTTGGTTGGTCTGAGGCCATGATTTGGGCAAACTTGGTAGAGGGCATTTTACTGATGATGTATGCAAAGTTTCAAAGCAATCCCTTCAGTGGTTTTGGAGGAGAAGATTTTTGAAGAAAAGTCAACGACGACGACGACAACGACGGACGACGACGGACGCCAAGTGATGGCAATAGCTCACATGACCCTTCGGGTCAGGTGAGCTAAAAAAGGAATTCAAATATCAGACCTCATTTACTTGTATATAATATGTATAATGCCTAAATGGACAAACTTACATTTTATATACTACTGATATGATATTTAAAAAAAAAATTTCACCAAATAGCTGATAAGCTATACAGTGGCTTGTTTATTAGTTAAACAAATTTAGGCTACTCATATATACTAGGCCAAATTTTACTGCCATTATAATCCTAAGTTAGTTTTGTGATTTGTCGAATTAACCTTGCCAACAAAAAGAAGCATCGGTATGATTGTTCGTTCTGATATACTACTACTAGTAGATGAACTATACAGGTAAGTAGAACGGTAGTAAAAGTTTTGGCCATTGTAGAAAATATGAATCAGGGTTCACCACAGGCTGTTTAAGCGTGGAGGGCCGCCACGCTTGATTTTTCCCCGCCGCGCTTCATTTCCATGCGCCACTTTAAAATCCATGTATACGCCACGACTCAATTTACATCACATTCTCGGTTTCACTTTTTAAACCACGAGTGTAATTACCATCGCTTAATTTTCAACTATAAAGGGTGACCATCAGCCCTGACACGTTTTTTGTTAAATAAACATCCTAATTAAGCATATTTTCCGCCCGAGTGATTGTTACCTGTGGATAATCGGATGAAGAAACACAGGTAACATCGATCGTCATTTGTGAGAATATTTAATAACGCATCGGAGACGGAACAAACTAGACGGAAATCCGTACGCATACGATAGCCTACGAGAACAGGGATCCGTTTGATGTTGAAATAGTGTGGCAAGAACTGAAAACATGCGTACAATATGCATCTAGAAGCGTTACATGAATCCCTGAGTCTACATCATAATAAAAACGGATATAAACAAGAATTAAACTTATAATATTACATGTGAACATTTCATTGAATTTGTAACATTTTAATTGACATTTTATGAAACTGAGATCAATTCAGTCACAAAATAAAAACAGCAATTCTTCTGTATGTTAATTTCAGTAATCCAAGGTCAGTTGCACCAGAGACATTTAATTGCATGTCTCTGGATGCACATTTTTTTTAATTAATCTATTCACTAATATGGAAATTAATTAATTTATTGAATAATAGGCTATATGTTGAACATTTACCATCTAAGAATGCTGGATAAAGAAACATTAAAAACATATGGTGAATATATTTATATATTTATTTTTTGCTTTCAGTTGGTATTAGGGAATCGACATGTCTGACGAGTACGGTTCCTCCACCCTTGAATTTTTTTCTGTGGTGAACCCTGTGAATATTTCTAAACTTTAATTTGATCACTATTGACCTGGTCTAGGAAATCAATAAACTTAGCTTTCATTCAGCATTAAAAAATATATGCCATACATGTATGTATGTGTGACCAATTCCCTTTTTCACTAGTGAAAACATTTTGACATGCTTAATTCCACTTTAACATAATATTTTATAATGTAGTGAATGGAAAACAGTGATCACATTCAGTCTGCATGAGAAACTTTACCAAATCGAATCATCTTTTACCGGATCAAAGAAAAATAAATATTCTGTCTTTTCAGGGGATCTCATATGCATTGGGGTCTTATTTGAGTTGGAACATGCTGGCAACTCTGGATATGCTACTTTGGTAGCAAGACAAAGTTTAGCTACTACGTCCTAACTATTTGACAGCTAACTTTACAATTCATCAACCAATTAAAACCCTCCAATAATGACAGCTTCAAGTTTATGATGTTGTCTGCCTTGTTTTTGATTAAACAAAACAAAGAATGTTTACTTATTTAAACTGCAAAATAAATTAAATATTTGTGTTCAACTAGAAGTAGAAAATGACATCATTGCGTAACATGTGTATTCAAAGGAAAATGTGCTATTATAAATTTTTTAACAAATTCTAATTGTTATGTTATTGTAATTTAATTAATATGTTAAAAGTTACTTCCAGAATACTAATTTTTATTATGGTGTTTTAATTTTTACAGTTGTAATTTCAAACAAGAACATCATATTTGATATCTCCAGCATCAAATTCATTTCTAATCCAGTGATTTCTGTATTTTATTTGCTATGTACTGGTGTCATTCAGTATTTAACTCTATGCTATACATACAAAGTTAAAGTCTGACGGGAACCATCTTACACTATGTTGATTATTCTTGTTTAAAAAGTCGCATGAAACATTTTAAGACGATTTCTGACGTAATTGTTCAATCTATCCCAATCTGAATTACAATTGTGCCAATTAACCAAATATCATACATTGTACATGCACAAAATCTTGCTAGTAACAACATTTTATAGAAGGGATAAAACATAAAATGTAAACACAAAATGTGTATTAGCGTTCGTTGGTCGGCGCATTGTACTACACTTGTTACAAATGTATGTTCGCCAACAGGGTAATCTAGACACAGGCATTTGGTAACCCACCAGAAATTCTACTAGCATTGGCAACTGTTCTTTTATCCCTGGGATACTTGGACTAGTTTGCCACTGGTACATTTACAACCATTTAACTTATTAACAAACGAAACAAATACTAGTATATTTTTAAAACATACAATATATCTTAATATTTGAATACTTTTATATTATAATTAATCATCAAAGTAACTGCCAGAGAGGAAAAACAAGTTTAAAGTACAATATTATTATTAATATCTTATACTAGGCATCTTAATTTAGATATATGCCACGTTATTTTCTGTATTTTCTTCAATTACAAGATGTTTATTTTGTATCATATATCCATACATGTAATGATGTACCTGTATTAACTCGTGGATGGATACGGGAGGTGTATTGTTGTTGTTATTTGTCATTTTAATCCTCCATTATCGAAAAAAAGTCCGTAGTAATTGTCGAAATATTTTTCTTCTACTGGCTAATGTCATCTTTATCCTCAGCAACTTGAAAATCCTCGATCCATCAGCTGTCAAACATTTACATATATGCGCACCTGCTGAAGAACTCTCCGGTTTGAAAACCACAAATAATAAATTGTAAACAATAACTTCCGGTATTGCAAAATAAAAATAATGTGCGTATTTGGTGTTGTTAAAGATTGTCTAAAATAGTTGATTTTAGCCGTTTCCCTTACTTTCTTTTCACTAAAAATTTCTTAAAGCTGTAAGAAATGGCTGTTTTCCAGCCGACTGGTCAGAAAAGATTGACGAATGTTGCAGTAGTAAGAATGAAAAAAGCTGGCAAGCGATTTGAAATCGCATGTTATCCAAACAAAGTTGTGTCATGGCGCAACAAAGTGTAAGTTTATAAATTGATGTCATTTTATGTCATTCAACAGAGTTAATGGTAATACATCCTCATCACAATTGTCTATTCAAAGTTTTGAACATTTTGTCAGTTTATTCATTTAATTATTAAGGTGCTACAGCACATGTACTTGTTGACTTGTATGGTTTGTAATTTAGGTGTTTTCGATATTTGGTTTATTTTTAGTTCTGCTTGTCATATGCATTACTACTTCTGTGGTTATATATAGAACCAAACTCCAAATTTTCGTGGTGGACGTACATTGCCCAACCTTAAAATATCAGTTTTCATTATTGTCACTGACTCTAAACTTCACTTAATTTCTTGTCTCCGCTTCTTGGTATGCTAGCTACAATAATGTAGCTCCTTTTTTCTTTTTTTTATGGACGGAGCTGCAAAGAGGTCCCATTACTCGTAATGGAGCAAAAACACTCTTGGGATTTATACATATTTTCCTCTATTAAACTGCTGTTTTTGTTTATTTATATTTTTTCCTTCTCCGCTGTTCAGTTGACATTTCTACAATGTCTAATTAAATTAATTTTAACACTTTTTCGTAATCATGGCATTGTTCACAAAAACTGAAATTGTGTAGTGTAGAATTGTATCGGTAAAAATTTGATCCCAGCTCATGCAATACATCAGGAAAAACTGGATCCGGATGAATATTTACCAAATCGATTAAGATATTATGAACTTCCTGAATTCAAATTTTGACAACAATGCCATGATTTCCAATAAAGTGTAAAAATAAGGAATTAGGTGTTGTAGAAATATCAGTTGAACTTTAAAGACATTAAAAAGTATGTACATGTACTAGTAGCAATTTAGAAAAACAGTTAAATAGCTTATTATATGCATAAAACCCCCGGGTGTGAATCGCTCCCGGCTTGCTCCATTATTAGTAATGTGACCTCTTTGTAGCTTAAACCCTTTTGTCCATAAAAAAGAAGGAGCTACATTATTGCTCTTTACCATTTGGAATTTGACAGTCTACAGCGGCCATCATTTTATTAGAACATGTAGAAATAAATTTCAATCCAAATGAAAATTTTCTTTTAATTTAGTTTTTCAGACTCATTACAAAGGTATTAAATACAGACAGTGGTATCCCACTCACATATATGGCCCTGTAAGCCTTGTAAAAGGTTATTTTAATAAAATTCAATGCAGATCTCATGTTCAAATAAATGGTACTGTACTGACCAACTGGATGTAATTCGCCAACATTAATACAAACTGACGACTTAAGACTGTTAAAAGAGTCAACAAAAACAACAGGTAACTTTGCGAAAAAGATTGTTGAATGACTATCTATTTCCAGAATTTGGGCGAGACAATTTATGAATGAATTATTTACTCCTACTAGTGGTCATGGAACAAATAAGAGAGAACTAGACTGCTCTCGCAGAGATTAAATTTAGGCTTAACTTACATACTAACCATAGGATGAAGAATGTGAAAAACTACTGCCTGGAGTGTGTATATGTAAATAAATGAAAGTCTTCATTGCTCAACACAGAAAAAATGTAAAGACAGAGCATTGCACATCTGTTTTATTTTACATGTTAATAATTATGAACTGAAGACATTTTATCATAATAATCTGTTTTATATTTTAGTATTTTGTATAGACTGCTTTTATTTAACTGCATAATTTGAATACATTTTCTGAAATATCCACTATTGGAACATGTAAAATCACAGTATCCCGTTGTCTGTACTGTACATGTACATGTATGTTGCCATATAAAGCCACAACTCGGTAAAAAGATTGAATAATTATTTAGTTCAGTATACACTGTACAAGAATTATTTTGTTTGTTTATCTACAGTGCACAGAATTCTCTGACAAAAATTAAACCATCAAAAACACCTTAGACCATGTTAATTTAATTATTTATGCAGTAGGTCTTATTTACATGTATACATGTACATATAGCACACATATTTTTGAAATAGAAAGTGGCTAAAAAATACAGATACAGAAGTATTATGTATTACACAAAATGTATTGCATATGGTATATGGTAGTCGATACAAGTAGAATAAAAATCCTATCGCCCCCATCAAATACTAGTACACCCACTGTAAAATTGTCCAGGGAAAAAACACTCCTACATGTACCTTTAGCGAAATCCCTCCCACTTAAAATAATTGTTGTAAAATTATATTGTTTTTACTTTGTCCATGACTATGGATTTTTTAACAACATAGAAAAATTTGGTTTTTTTTTTATCATGCATTCACTATTAGTTTGTGAGCTTGTATATTCTTTTGGTGTTCTAGCAAACTAATAATTAAAACAAAAAAATCTTTGATTATATTAGATTTTTTTTTTGGGGGAGGGGAGTGACTTGACTGGCTCCCTACACATCTGTACGTACAGCATATTTATTTATGAATATTTAAAAACCAGTAATTTCCAGTTCCCAACTAACTGTAAAGATACATGTACCAGCTAAAACCAGTCAAATATTTAGAGTAAACAAGACAATAGAAAAATATGTATTTTGGAAAATGAACTGACCTTATACATGTACTATAAATAACAGGTTTAATAGCTTAATTACTTACCACATGTATATCATAAGATTATATGCATCAAGAACAAAAAAAATTTTGTGTGGGTGCTGCCATAAAAAAGTAAAATTTCCTGTGTAAACAGTATCAGATCAAAAAATTTAACACAAATATGTTTATATTGGTAGGAAATTTTTTTCTATTTTTTAAATAAATTGCTGAAATTTTCTGCCTTAGGCATAATGATTGTTGTTGACAAGGCACATATTGGTGCCCTGCCGGACACAACAATGTGAACGTAGGACTTGCCATTACTGAATCCTCTGCATCTACAGGATGCATTCTAGTCAAGTCCATTAAATTTACCTTGGCCAGAAAATTGATATTATAATGTAAGATGTCATGACATTTATCAAGCACTCATTTTCATCATTGACAAGTTATTATTGAAAGAAGTGATCATCTTCTTTTGAGTTGTTAATAGAAGTTTCTAAAATGATATTATAGTTTGGAAATGAAATTACTCACGGCTACCCATCATTTCTATGAAAGGCTGTCTTGTCATTCCCAGTACTGGTGGATGGGTCTTGGATTGTCTACTATAAATTACCAGCATGTCACCACTGGATGTGCAAGATTGAGACTGACCTAAAACAGGGCGTGCTTGGCTCCAACCTTTAATGAAAAGGATTGCCAGTTTTCCTATCAAAAGTAAATAGTTGTTTGGATCAGCAGAATTCAGATCTCTCTGCAGAAGTTGGATCATCTGGATACCTGTTGTGTACAAGGAAGTGCATGTTTCCTCCCCCTCCCTCTTTAAAAAAAACTGAATGCCATGACACATGTATATCTAAAAGTGGTGTTAAAATCCCTTTAAAAAACCTGAATACTCTAGTCAAGCATCCACATGCTTAAATATTGTTTGATTACATAATAAGTACATTATATACATGCATATACTGTGCTTCCATTTAATATTATCACATTATTATACATGCAAGTAAAAGGGTAAAGTTAGGACCCATTTCATTATCCTGCCTATTGATAGAATTTTAAGTGTTGTATTCCAAGTAAAATTTTAATGAAATACTATTTAACACAGATATTAAATATTTTGTTTAATTGTACATTTCCTATTAGATGTACATGAAGCAGGCCTGGACCCTTAGTCTGTGCCATTGTTAGTTATTGCCATCATTATTGGCATGAGTATTTGTGGTCAAGGAAACACTTTTATATTGTTATCACTCCTGTCTGGGAATATTTGGTCAATTTAAACCAAATCTTCAATATGTCAGATTCTTGTTACAAGGTGTGCTGTTCACTTGAAAATCTGATATCCTCACCATCCATCTGTGGACTTTGTTTTCATACTTGTTTTAGAAATTGTTTTCATACTTGTTTTAGAAATAGGAGATGATCCTTTATTATGTTTTTTTTCTGTGTCTCCCTTACTGAAATTATTCTTTTAATGTTTGTAGACTTAAATTATCTCCCTTAGATACCAATATTATGTTTGTTATATCCCTTACATATAGATCTATATGGAGAAGTTTTCTTACATCCATGATAAATCATAGAATATCCTTCTTAATGAATAGAAATAATACCTATAGAAAATATCATTTCCGCAATAAACTGGCTGTTCGGTCAATATAACACACAATATATTGCAACAGATAATTAGAGCGTGTATCGCTATTTATAAGATCAATACGTCATACACAATAGATTTCTGGTGGGAGTTACATTTTTGTAATTAGAACAGTCATTCAAAAAATCGCCGTCCTTGTCGAATGTTGGTCATAAATAAATCATTTTTTTACCACAGTTGTGGTCTAAAAGCCTTTTCAGCATGTCATATTAGAATAGAAAATGACCCATGTTTATTTCCATTTGAGATGGGACATATTCTCGTATTTTTAAAAATTTTAAAATATTATTTTTCAGAGAGACAGACATAGATGAAGTTTTACAGACAAATACTGTTTTTGTCAACGTGTCTAAAGGAGAAGTGGCCAAGTCAGATGTACTAATTAAAGCTTTTGGTACTGATAACAAGTCGGAGATATGCCTACAGGTAATAACCAACAATTTTGACATCAATTTTCTATGTTGGACCAAATAGGTTTTAAAATATTATGTATTATATTCCTTTCTGATGATGTTTTCATTATTAAGGTCCAGATTATAAAAAATTTTTAAATAATAATTTTACTTGTTTTTTTGTTGTTTGATTGAGGTTTTACGCTTCTTTCAGCAAATTTTCAGCTATTATCATGGCGTACAGTTTTTGTTGGGCAAGGATGTCAGAGTACCAATTGAAAACCTGACCTTCAGCAGAAACTTGCAATTCTTTTCAATTAGGGTTGGAGTTTAATACACTCTTCCCACCATAGGGTCCAACCTGCAACCTCACCATTTACAGGCATGTCATTAAAATGTAGATGATTAACTACTTTAACACCATATGAGATATACCAATAGTGAAACTTAAAAAAAATATTTATATAAAGTGTTTCGTGATGTGACTGTTTAGTTTTCTTCTAGATTTTGGCTAAAGGAGAATTGCAAGTGTCAGAGAAAGAGCGACATGCACAGCAAGAATCAATGTTTAGAGAAATAGCCACTATGGTTGCAGATAAATGTGTAAACCCAGACACAAACAGACCTTACACCGTCACTTTGATTGAAGGTGCTATGAAGGATTTACATTTCTCAGTGAAACCGACAAAAAGCTCAAAACAGCAGGTATGGTTAAATTGTTATGTTGTACACAACACAAGATTCACCACATAAGCAAATATGACCAAATGCATGAGATGGCTGAAAAATTGACGATCTTTGTCCATAAATATATCAGTCAGGTACGACCTGCCCGCAGTGAGATTCTGACCCGCAACCTCATTATTGACAGACCACATGATCAATAGTAGATGACTAACTACCTAAACCACCGAGGCCTCCACAGGTATGGTTAAAATGTGATATAGTACACAACACACATAAGCAAATATTAACAAATGCCTTGGATGGCTCTAAACGTTCTGGTAAAAATAGTAGCAAGCACATCATACATTTTTGTACATGTCTGGCAATGTCATAAATGAGACATGTACACTAACAGTCGGATGAATTTGGTTAATTCTACCCACCCATGGACGGTGATGACGGTGATGACATATCTAGTTATGACAATTTTACCCTACCCAAGATATTTTGTTTGTTTTGCATTATGATAAGACTGACAAGTTCATTCCATGTAAAAATATACAGATAAGCATTTATGAGCACTGTCTTCTTTTTACAAAATAAGACATGAAAGTAGAGTTGGTTGGCTATGGATGGAGAAACCAGTAAAATGCACCTTACTATACATGAAAAATGAACAAAAAGATTCAGTTCCGTGATTTTGCTGCATATACAGGCATCACGTCAATTCACTGCATGGTACATGTTTGAAATACCTGGCCATGAACAATACAAACATGATATTTGTTGCACCTTAAACAAAACCTGGCTGCAAGAATCAGTCAAATGAATTGATGTGTGTTGGTCTATTTTTAGATAAACTTTTATAAATTGAAAATCTGACCTTGAATGGCACAGCAGATTCACTAAACATTGCTACACATATGTGAAACACAAACTAAAGGTTTTCTTGAGATAAGGAATAGTTGTACACAATGTGACAAGACAATGTTTCTCATGAGCTAAATAATAAGAAAAAGAGAAAAAATAACGTATCAGGAATTTTCCTTGCATTTAAACAAATTGTATGTAAACTAGGGACAAAAGACTGACGTGCAAAATACATGTACAATTTTAACAAGAATGATTTGTTAGAAATTTTTTTTATAACCTTTATACAATCATTGAACCCACAATTTATTGTAAATTAAGGGGAGGTGAATACCTCACAATTTAATTAATCACTAAAAAGATAGAGAACAAATCACCAAAGATTAATTGAAAAAATTATAACAAAGTAGAATTAACTATTAAGAGAGCATAAACGAAAGACCTGGAACCATCACAGTAAAACATCCAATCGCTCTCCCTTTATTGTAGTACTCTGTAACAAAACTGACATGCGGAAAAGTATCTCACCAGCTGAAAACAAAAACTACTTTTATTGTTTAAAAAAAAAGAAGCTACACATTAAGTGATTGAGATCTTGTGGGCAAACTGGATGCTATGCTATAAAACTACTTCATCACACATTTATTATGTATAAACAATTTTCTTGAAGTTATTTTTCATGTACCATATTTATTTATTGAGGTTTGGGTCATAAACTAATGTAGCTATTCGGATGATTGTGAGATAGAAGATTGGTTTAGTAGAATGAATATCCTTACCGCAGTAAACAAACATACATGTCTATTATTTATACAATCTTATATTTAACAGGCATTAGAAGTAATCAAACAGCTAAAAGAAACAGAAACCTTCAAAATACAGAGAGCTTTTATGAGGCTGAAAATTACAGTACCAGGTATCATTTATAAATTCTATTAGTTTTTATCACAGAATCTGATTGGTTGATGAACATTAAGGAATCTTTTTATACTCTTTTTTGTGGTTTGGTATTGTAGGTTATTCCTCCCCTCTTTACAGTGATGTTTTGGTTTTATTCGTGTGCTAAAAAGATGTAACATGTAACAGTCAATACGTCGTTTTCAAGATATAATCTCTCTCGTTAAAGGAGATGTAAATCGTAATGCTGATCACGTGATGTCTTAAAAAATTAAGGGTACTTTTAGTTTAAAACGCCAACATTTGTTAAGAAATGGGACGGCGTAAGAAAGACAATTCAAAACGAAACCTGTGCTGTGTTGTGCCAGGGTGCAAATTAAAGCCAACAGTAAAAATAAATTTATGGAAAGGTAGTCAAGTTTTATTTCGTTTTGTGCCGTTTTCACGATGTTAAATACTTTGCATAGAGGAAAGTGCCCTAAATAAAATCACATGATACCATAAATCATGTGATAAGATACATCTTACTACCTATCTTGTAAACGGCGTATTATAAATGTTAGGTTTGTCAAATTGCTGCATAAAAATAAAAAAATTTATATTAGTGAATTGTTTATTTTTATAGAATATTTTAAATTTTGGAATACTGGTAGATTAGGTAGTTCATATACTATTGATCACGTGGTCTGTCAACACTGAGATTGCGGGTTCGATTCTCATTGCAGGCAGGGTGTACTCGACTCCAATATTTTAACAAGAATGATTTGTTAGAAATTTTTTTATAACCTTTATACAATCATTGAACCCACAATTTATTGTAAATTAAGGGGAGGTGAATACCTCACAATTTAATTAATCACTAAAAAGATAGAGAACAAATCACCCAATAAAAACTGGATGCCATGATATAGCTGAAAAATTGCTGAAAGTGGCGTTAAACACCATCAAACAAACAAACAACAGGTTTAACAATCTTTTTTTTTGTGCATTATACATAAAATTTTGTCATAAAATTGTCTACATTCTTTATTTAATTACTGTATGTCGTACATATATTTTTTTTGTAGCCTGAGGCGCCTCAGTAGCACAGTGGTTAAGGTAGTTAGTCATCAATATTCAGAACATGCCTGTCGTCACTGAGGTCGCAGTTTTAAATATTTATTGCTGGAAGGGTCTGCTCAACAACCTTTATTGACTTTAATTGCCAGATTTCCTTTTGAAGGTCTTGAGTTTTAACTAGCGATGCAGGCTAACTTTCCTAATAAAAACTAGATGCCTTATATAGCTGAAAAATTACCAAATGTAATGTTTTAATGTCAGACAAGCAAATAAGCATTTGTTTTTGTAGCAAAAGATGGAAAGAAGGTCAGAGAAAAAATCAGAAAGATTGCAAAGAAAATAGAGTCGGATGCCTTTGATGGAGACTTAGAAATGGTAATGTTTTATTTAATTTCACACAGACAAGAACTGTTCTGAACAATTACCTCATGTTATCCACCTGTTAAGTAGAAAATGGCGTATTTACAGTCAAGAAATATACAGACTCAGACTCTCTTATTTTAACCCTTATTGTTAATGAAGAAAAGCAGTTTGAACCTATAGGTTTCCTCTGTACATTATCATAAATATGCTGTTTATTTAAAGACAGATTGATTAATTATAAGCTAGTACCAGCACCTGTTGTGTGTCTGTTTTTGTCCAGCTGTCTGCCAATCCATCCATAGTTTTTAATTTGGAAATGCTTTACCAATTTACCCCAAGCTTTTTATTTGTGATTGTCATTAGCTGGATTTATAAATACTTCTCTGAAACTACTGCTTAATGCATTGTTACTTTGGAGGATTGAAGGATAGCAGGTCATATTCGGCGATTCCCCATATTGCATTGTTAGCTCACCTGACCCAAAGGAGCTATTGTTATCACTTTGCGTCCGTCGGCGTCGTCGTTGTCGTCTGTAAACTTTTTACATTTTAATCTTCTTCTCTGAAACCACTTGGCCTATTGAAACCAAACTTGGCCATAATGTTCATTGGATGGACCTTTACAAAGTTTGTGTTTTTTATTTTGATTGGTAAACCAATATGGCCGCCACCTCAAGACTTAGTTTAACATAGGACCCTGTGGGAAAAAAGTTTAAACGGGCTTTTTCTCTGAAACCGTTTAACCAATCAAAACAGAACTTACTAGCAATATTGTTTGGATGGTCCTCTATAAAGTTTGTGTTTTTGATGGGAATTGGAAATTCAAAATGGCCACCACCACAGGACTTAATTTAACATAGGACCCTATGGGAAAAAGTTTGAAAGGCTTCTTTTCTGAAACCGGTCAACCAATGGAAACAAAACTTACTAGCAATATTGTTTGGATGGTCCTCTATAAAGTTAATGTTTTTTATCCCAATCGGAAATTCAAAATGGCCGCCACAGCAGGACTTAGTTTAACATTTGACCCTATGAGAAAAAAGTTTAAAAGGGCTTCTTCTCTGAAACCGTTTAACCAATCAAAACAAAACTTACTAACAATATTGTAACGATGGTCCTCTATAAAGTTTATGTTTTTTATGGCAATTGGAAATTCAAAATGGCCGCTACCGCAGGACTTAGTTTAACATAGGACCCTATGGGAAAAAGTTTTTAAAGGCTTCTTCTCTGAAACCTGTTAATCAATGGAAACAAAAACTTACTAGCAATATTGTTTGGATGGTCCTTTATAAAGTTTATGTTTTTTATGGCAATTGGAAATTCAAAATGGCCACCACCGCCGCAGGACTTAGTTTAACATAGGACCCTATGGGCAAATTAAAAAAAATCTTCTCTATACAACCGGTTAACCAATGAAACAAAGCTTTCTAGTAATATTGTTTGGATGGTCCTATTTAAAGTTTATTGAAAATTACAGGACTTCGTTTAACATCAGGGAAATGTCATCTTCATTGCCTATAAAATCAGGTGAGCGATACAGGCTCTTAAGAGCCTCTGGTTTATTAGACGTTAGAAATGGCCATCATTTGAAATCCTTGTTTCTAATTGTCTGCTTACATGTAACTATCTTGATTTTGTCACAGGTTTTCAATTCTTGTTGATCTTTTCTTTATTCAGATTATTCATAATTTGACTAATATAAGATTCTTATACTCAGAATCAATTAGTCTTAGGACCACACAAAACTATATATGATAGCCATGCCCTTCAGCAAGATTGCATTAAAAATACTATCACACTAGACAGGGCTCCACAATAACGTTTGTCCGATTGCCTGGGACAAGTTGAAATATCCGTCGGACAAGTAAAACTCAGTAGTCACTTGTCCCTGAGGACAAGTAAAAAAATTAGCAAATAACGAAGTATTGTAAAGAATTGAAGTATCTTTTCTCAAAATACGAGTTTGGTCAATATTTTTTCTGAATTTATTATCCATTACATATTTTTCATTGCCGATAACATGTCAACAAATTTATGCAAATTATTAGCACTGGTTCCAATAGCCCTAACTACAAGCTGCGATGGGACCAGTATACAACTTATTTGTGATCAAGAAAACACTTGAAGGAACATAGCTTGCCGATAATAGTTGTAAAACTAGTTTGACATCGAAACATCAACACACATGGATCTGACAAAATTCTGTTTCAATCTATCGTTACGTTAGCGAAGCATAATATGTATTGTTTTTAACCAAATCATTGAAACATACAAATTTTGGATGTTTTAGGTCAAAATTTTCGGACAAGTGATTTTTTCATTCAGACAAGTAAATTTTAAAAGTTACTTGTCCCAAGGGACAAGTTTAAAAAAAAGTTATTGTAGAGGCCTGCTAGAGGGTATCCTGTTTTTGTAAATGTGTCATTTATCAATATTAAACTTTCGTCCCTTTTTCAGCATTGATAAAAGATACAACACTGAAATTTGTCAGAGCTTTGTATGATCATGCCATATTGTGGGATTTATTTTCAGACCTCTCTAAATTTAAAGAGCAGGGGTATCTTAGGTGGCTTCAGCTCACAGTAACTTGTTTGTTTTTATTTTAGGTTATATTAGTTGATCCAGGTTGCTTTAGAGAAATTGACGACCTTGTGAGGTCGGACACAAAGGGCAAAGGTCATCTTGATGTGTTAAGTTTGAAGGATATTGAGGAAGGAGATGAAATGATGTAAACAGCAATATATATAAATATATTTTCATTAAGTTAACTGTTAGTTTCATATACAGACATCTATTGTTGTTTTTTATGGCCTGCCAAAAAGAGTTCAGCGACATATGGATTGTCTGAATGTTCATCCGTCCGTCTGTCCATCCCACGTCATGTTTAACTTTTCTTGATTAATGTGTATTGACTGATTGACCCCTTATTTTGTAGCCAGTAAACAAGTATATTAAGCTGCACTCAGAATGACAACAAGTTAAGAACCAAATCTTTTGGGATTGATCACTGATTGAATGATTGTGCTTATGTTCAGTGAGAAAATAATATAATATATTGGGAACCAAACAATAATAAATGAGGATTACAAGAAGTTAGTAAAATAAATCAATGGTTAACAACATACCTTAAATAGTATTAAAGCTATATTCTGTACATTATGAGCATTTTGAAGACAAATTTCATTTCTGCTCTAAAGACCAGTAGATTAGGTGCTTTGGTGGTTATATTTGTACTGTCTGACAGCATTACCTAACCAGGTTCTGAAAAAGTTGGCTAGAATGAAGGCAGAAATAAAGAAAAGCCTTTCATTAATATTTATGTTCTTTATAAATTATAAAATTACTCTGTTACATGCAAATACATCACTAAAAGGATTCCATCAACAGACATCTCATTCTCATAATAAAATATTTAAACAAAAAACAAATATCACAGCTTAAGTAGAAGGATGGAATTGAATTATTTCTTGTACAATAAGACAAGATACCTTTCTTACAACACATAAAATTGAATATGTTTTTACAAAACTATATCTGTATTCATTTTTTTAATATCAAAAGTAAATATAAATTGCAACAAATATGGTAGATGTGGGTTAGCTGCTTCCTAGGAAAAGGGAGATAATATAAAAAAATTGCTTCATTAGCTCCCTTTGTCAATGTCCATACCTATTGCATTTCTTTTCCACATAGTATTTTTATCCTTTTTTTCGCACTTTTTGCTAATTCTTTTAAAAACAATTTCTATCAAACAGTTTAGTCATTAAAAATTTATCTTATAACTATAGTGTAAGCTCTATTTCTGTAAAAAGGAAAATATGCAAGTTTTTACATACTGCCTACAATTGGTCTAAAATTATCCCAAACTTGGTTTCTCAAAAACAGTTATTAGTATTAATGTTTCACAATTAAAATTAAAAACAAGTTAAAATCTGTAAAAAAAACCCAATATATTCTACTTTATATAGGAGATCTATTAGTTCTCTAAAACACATGAGGCATCTCATTAACACAAATTTGTAACCTTGTCCACATTCTATGCCCAAAAAAATTAGTCTTATTATTTTATTAACATTTACAAAATGTGCATAAATTAAACAATACTAGATATTATTTCTCTGCACGTAAGACAGTTTCTGCACGTAAGACAGTTTCATTAGAATAGCCATCATATTATAGAAAACATTTTTTTCTAAGAATAAATGTTGTAGCACTGTGCTTCTCTCCAATAACCATAGCTGGAATCAGCATATCATGCATTCCTCCCAGTCTTGCACTATCTCTTTTAACCGTGGGACATTATTAGGCATATTAAATAGGCAAACCAATACTATTGTATAAAAATATTAAGGCACCACTGTTAAAAAAAGACATAATTAATAGTTTATTACAAACTACTTAATTTTTTGTTCACTACAGTGGCCATTTATCATAACAATTGTGATGCTATACAACCAGTTTTAATCATAAATCTCTTGATAAAGGAAAATAAATTATGTTCTACTTAAGACCACTCTAGATGCTTTCATATCTAGAAAATCTCAGAAGGAAAAGAAACAATGAATCTATCTTCACTTTCAAGACTTTAATATGATTCCTTCATTTCTAAGATTGGGATCCCCATTTCAAAACTACAAGGTTGCTGCTTGTAATTTCTTTATAATGTAGATTGATTCAATCTGAAGATGGTTTTTAATTGAAACATACATGTAACAGTTAAATAGATCTGCTTTTTGCTAAGTTTTTCCCTCCTATAAAAAGAGGTACAAAAGAATGTCTATAAGGGGACAGAACTCTTTTAACAATGCTGTTTTGCACATAGAACAGATTATCTCTGTTTTCACATTCTGACTAAAGTCACATGAATCCTGTATGCATACGTTAGATTATTGTAAAAATGCTCTAAAATATCCCACAAACAATAGAAAGTTATTTTGACAATTCGAAGGTTTCTAGTCTTTGCATAGATAATAATATTTTATGTCTTCAGGTTGTCAACGGTCTTGGTTGTGAAGCAGTAATTATTGTGTTAATAGTATCTGTTCTTTCTTTGAATTCTGTGTGTCCTGTGGCCAGTTCACTGCAAATATATAAAAAAATGGTTAAAAAAAAACAACATATAAGAATCTTGTAATATTGAAAGCATTTGTGCCTGATTGCAAAGATATAATATAAACATACTGAGGGTAATTCAGTCGATTTGAATGACATTGTAAGACAATGTTTTTTTCAAACTTTCTTTTGAGATTGAAATAATGTACATTTTAGCCAGCTGGAACTCCATTTAAATGGGTTAAACTGTAATACATAAAGACGGATAAATAAATCGCCGGAAATTAATGCATAGAAAACAGAAATGACAAATACAAGGACATACACTACTGGCTTGGAACAGTCACATAAAACATTGTGGGGTTGAACTGGTTTAAGAGATCCAGAACCCTCCTGCTTTATTTTAACAACACAGCTTTGGTTTCAAGTCCAATTATCTCCCCTCAATGATAATCATGCACATCTACATATAACGTACTTCCTTTATGCTCGGTTTCATTAAATTTTATCAAGCGTTTAGGAGGAGTTACACTTAGAAGGAAGCGGACAGACAGGGTGATTCCTATATACCCCCCCCCCCCCACCAACAAGTTTGCGGGGGGTATAATTAGACCTCATGGTTAAACTTAAAATGTTGAGAACATTACATACAAGAAACAAACAAACAAACAACTTAATAAATCTATGTTAAATTTAACCATTTAGTTCTATTGGCCAAAACAAGTAATCATTTAGCACCAAAACATTAGTTTATTTCATTAAAAAATCTTAAATGGATATGGAAATTTACCTGAAATTGATATCTCCATCACCATCACTGTCAAGTTCCTGCAGTAAAATGTCTACTTCCTCCTTTGTTAATTTTATACCACTTTCCTGCAATACATGAATCAAAGTTATTGTAAATATCACTTGTTTGACAAAGTAAATATAGAAACCATTTTTTTTCTCACTTCACATATCTTTAGAAATGTTTTCAATATACACACTATAACAGTTTATGCTTTAGAAGAATAGAGTATGTGTTTCAAAAAATTGAAAACATTCCTTTGTTTAAAAGTTCATAAAATACTATTTTCATTGATTTTACCAATACACACTGATTTGAATGTTACTAGAATTTATCTAATTTCCAACTCTAAAACAAATTTCTCAAATCTGCAAATCCATCATATAGCAGTCACTCCTGATGAATGAGGTACCAGTCCAAATGTAACCCTGCCTGCTCATCCATTCATTTTGACTCTGTTCTGACCAATTTTCGAGATCTGATAAAAACAGGAGCTAGCACTTTAATTTGTATCACCTTGACTTGGGAGCTACTGAAGATCTCTTGTTATATAGACAATGAGAACTGTTTACATCAATGACATAGGTCAAGACATACTGTAAATGATGCATTTGCATTTATTAAGCCTATGGATAAATAATGACTGGTTTCCGGCTGAAAACAGGTTTCTCTATGGGAACACAGACTTCCTTCAACCATAATAATTGGAAGCCAAAAAAAAAGGTGAAAAATTGCTAAAAGTCATGTTAAACCCTTATAAAAACGCAAACAAAATCATCTACTGGCAGCCAAAAACAGTAACATGATTTAACAGGATATGGCAAGAACAAGAATATGAGCAAACCAGAGGCTCTTAAGAGCCTGTATCGCTCACCTGATTTTATAGGCAATGAAGATGGCATTTCCCTGATGTTAAAGTAAGTCCTGTAATTTTCAATAAACTTTAAATAGGACCATCCAAACAATATTACTAGAAAGCTTTGTTTCATTGGTTAACCCGTTGTATAGAGAAGATTTTTTTTATTTGCCATTGGGTCCTATGTTAAACTAAGTCCTGCGGCGGTGGCAGCCATTTTGAATTTCCAATGGCCATAAAAAACATAAACTTTATAGAGGACCATCCAAACAATATTGCTAGTAAGTTTTTGTTTCCATTGATTAACCGGTTTCAGAGAAGAAGCCTTTAAAAGCTTTTTCCCATAGGGTCCTATGCTTAACTAAGTCCTGCGGTAGCGGCCATTTTGAATTTCCAATTGCCATAAAAAACATAAACTGTATAGAGGACCATCCAAACAATATTGCTAGTAAGTTTTTGTTTCCATTGATTAACCGGTTTAAAAGAAAAAGCCTTTAAAAGGTTTTTTCCATAGGTTTTGTTTTGATCGTTTAAATGGTTTCAGAGAAAAAGCCCTTTTAAACTTTTTTCTCATAGGGTCGAATGTTAACCCAAGTCCTGCGGTGACGGCCATTTTGAATTTCCGATTGGGATAAAAAACATTAACTTTATAGAGGACCATCCAAACAATATTGCTTGTAAGTTTTCTTTCCATTTGTTGAACGGTTTCAGAAAAGAAGCCTTTCAAACTTTTTTCAATAGGGTCCTATGTTAAATTAAGTCCTGCAGTGGCAGCCATTTTGAATTTCCAATTGCCATAAAAAACACAAACTTTATAGAGGACCATCCAAACAATATTGCTAGTAAGTTTTTGTTACCATTGATTAACCGGTTTCAGAGAAGAAGCCTTTTAAAACTTTTTCCCATAGGGTTCTATGTTAAACTAAGTCCTGCGGTGGCCGCCATTTTGAATTTCCAATTGCCATAAAAAACATAAACTGTATAGAGGACCATCCAAACAATATTGCTAGTAAGTTTTTGTTTCCATTGATTAACCGGTTTAAAAGAAAAAGCCTTTAAAAGGTTTTTTCCATAGGTTTTGTTTTGATCGTTTAAATGGTTTCAGAGAAAAAGCCCTTTTAAACTTTTTTCTCATAGGGTCGAATGTTAACCCAAGTCCTGCGGTGACGGCCATTTTGAATTTCCGATTGGGATAAAAAACATTAACTTTATAGAGGACCATCCAAACAATATTGCTTGTAAGTTTTCTTTCCATTTGTTGAACGGTTTCAGAAAAGAAGCCTTTCAAACTTTTTTCAATAGGGTCCTATGTTAAATTAAGTCCTGCAGTGGCAGCCATTTTGAATTTCCAATTGCCATAAAAAACACAAACTTTATAGAGGACCATCCAAACAATATTGCTAGTAAGTTTTTGTTTCCATTGATTAACCGGTTTCAGAGAAGAAGCCTTTTAAAACTTTTTCCCATAGGGTTCTATGTTAAACTAAGTCCTGCGGTGGCCGCCATTTTGAATTTCCAATTCCCATAAAAAACACAAACTTTATAGAGGACCATCCAAACAATATGGCTAGTAAGTTTTGTTTTGATTGGTTAAACGGTTTCAGAGAAGAAGCCCTTTTAAACTTCTAGGGTCCTATGTTAAACTAAGTCTTGAGGTGGCGGCCATATTGGTTTACCAATCAAAATAAAAAACACAAACTTTGTAAAGGTCCATCCAATTAACATTATGGCCAAGTTTGGTTTCAATTGGCCAAGTGGTTTCAGAGAAGAAGATTAAAATGTAAAAAGTGTACAGACGCCGCCGACGGACGCAAAGTGATAACAATAGCTCACATGACCCTTTGGGTCAGGTGAGCTAAAAACAAGAACATTATTGGGTAGCCGAGTGATAAACTGATGTCTAACTTTACAGAATATTTTAGGAACATTCAAGGTGAATAACAGACAATAAATTAGTAGGTATCAAATAACTGGGTGAGGAGGAAATTTTCATTATTATAGAGAAAGATGTGTACGATGAATAGGGTCAAATTCTGCTGTACAGTCGTGTAATTACAGCGTACCAAATTTGAATGGTCAAATTCTGCTGTACAGTAGTGTACTTACAGTGTACCAAATTTGAATGGTCAAACTCTGCAGTACAGTCTTGTACTTACAGCGTACCAAATTTGAATGGTCAAACTCTGCTGTACAGTCGTGTACTTACAGCGTACCAAATTTGAATGGTCAAACTCTGCAGTACAGTCGTGTACTTACAGCGTACCAAATTTGAATGGTCAAACTCTGCTGTACAGTCGTGTACTTACAGTGTACCAAATTTGAATGGTCAAACTCTGCAGTACAGTTGTGTACTTACAGCGTACCAAATTTGAATGGTCAAACTCTGCTGTACAGTCGTGTACTTACAGCGTACCAAATTTGAATGGTCAAACTCTGCAGTACAGTTGTGTACTTACAGCGTACCAAATTTGAATGGTCAAACTCTGCTGTACAGTCGTGTACTTACAGCGTACCAAATTTGAATGGTCAAACTCTGCAGTACAGTTGTGTACTTACAGCGTATCAAATTTGAATGGTCAAACTCTGCTGTACAGTCGTGTACTTACAGCGTACCAAATTTGAATGGTCAAACTCTGCAGTACAGTCGTGTTCTTGCAGCGTACCAAATTTGAATGGTCAAACTCTGCAGTACAGCCATATCCATGCAAAAAAGTGCATTGATAGGACCTTGGATTTAAGCATCAGTAACTCATGAATGAGAGAAAGTATACAGACAATTGACATCTTAAAAACCAGTCAAAAACCTCAATGTTTCATAATGTATAAACAATTTTTTATTACATAGATAGAGATGAAATATCGAATTTTCCGAGTGACAGAAGTCACAGTAAATCACACGTGAAAATTATGGTTTATTTTCACTTTGGGGTTTTTTCCGGCCAAAATTTTGTACTATACAGATATTCATCTGCCGTTCATAAAATTTAGGATTAAGCATTAAAATTTTTAGAAAACAATTTTGATCTATATAATAAATAGGATAATCAATTGGGCATCGTGAATATCCAAAATATGATCACTCATGCCGCATAAAGCATAAGATTAAACTTGTGATCATATTTTGGATATTCACTCCGCCCAATTGATTATCCTATAATTTTTCCAAAATATTGATAACTGTAATTGGTTTGGAAGTAGCTGGTTCAAGCTTTCACATCAGAAAGAACATGCAGTGTGAAATCTCAAGGTCAGGACAATTTAGCTGTGAAACTGTTGATTGGTTTTGATCAAGTTTAGTACCACTTTCAACAACTTTTTTACTGTTTTTTTTTCAGACATAAGCTAACACAAAACTTGCATTGCTCACTGAAAAATAAGAATGAATCTTAATACATAAGATTGCAAATTTTCCTCTTGAAGCTCAGGGGTTTTTCCCCAAATAACAGGATGCTATAATCTAGCTTAAAATTAAAAATAAGAATTCATCAAAACTGATGTAATTTAAGATGTGACTTACAGACAAAAGTAATATACTCGTGACATACATATATATACTATGTTGTGTGAATGATCTGGATTATAACCTATGGTGAAGGACACTTAACTGGAAAATGGGGGAAACAAATAAAAAACACAAGCATTCTATTGTTCACTGTGAGAAAATAAATATAAAGTAAACAAAAATAAATGTGTATTAACTTGACTGAATTATAAATTAACATGTTGAGATTTAGTAAATGTCATAAACATTAACATCAGCCGAGCACGATCTGCCAATACACCAGCATTCATATAAATCGGACTTGGAGGAATTTCAAAGACAGGATACACATTGGAATAGTTCTACATTCAATGGGCCTCAACTCTAGGAAAAACTCACTGGACTGGATTGTTTTGTATTCTGTCTCCATTATATCATTTGAATTGCAAAAAGGATATTTTCAAACAAGAAAGATTCCTATACACTCACAAAACTGATGCATAAGGTATAATAATAGACCAAAGGCATATATCATATTTAACAAGTCGGTAAGAAGGAAGTAGATATGTAATGGATATGAAATCGGTACTGGCAATAAAGGACCACCTGGTAAGGTCACATATAAAATTTCAAGTGGTTGTGATAAGCAGTTGCAGTGAAAACTGTTATGAGAGTTATGTTGATAACCGAAGGACAAACAGGGGTAAACTAGTAAACCCCCTCCCCCCCCCCCCCCCCCCCGGTCTTCAAAGCAGGGGTATAATAATAATGAAATTTGGAATGTGAAAACCCAAAGAGTTATGACCAAAAATTTTCCGTTTAAACAGGTGCAGATACATTTGAAGATGTACAGTATTTAATTTCATAAATAAAGATTACATGAAAAGTTATAAGATGACCAAGGCAGAAACTCATAAACCAAAATACAGTGCCTGATTGGACAAATACTCTTATGATATTGTATAGCTGTTCATTGGTCTATTTACTTCCTCTAACTCCAAAAAAGACATTTCAATGGATTGTTAACAGTTACTGACCAATTGTGTGCGGTGAAACAACATTAATCATTTTTGTGATTCTGAAACTGACCAATGAAAAGAAAATTTTATATGGTGCAACAACAATATAATATACCTGTTTGGTGGAAGATGAAGATGAAACTCTCGACAATCGTGATAATGCTGATTTAGCACACTGTATGGTTTTAGAAATTAAATAAAACTTCATTAGACACCAACCATTTTTTTCATGGGGCACCTCATGTGATCATTCTTACAATTAAAAAAAAATCATCTTTTTCCCCCAAATGTATAATTATGTTAATAATACATGATTGGTGCTAAAGATCAGACTATTTTCAAATATAATGTTTTATATGAAATCTATCATTTTCAAGCTGCATTATCATTTACAGCAACCTGGTTTTCACATTTTAGTGCTTCTAGATCAGAAGACAGCTTATGACATTAACATGTATAATGTGGTTATATGGAAGATCAATGTAACGTCAAATCTGATTGGACATCAAGATATGCACCATCCACATTCCTTTGTTGTAATATTACTATGTTTATGGATGGTTGCTTATCACGTTTTTTTAATGTTTTGACAGATTTTTTAACTTTTAAGTTCAATTAATTACAAAGTATTTTTGGTTAAATCTTACTTAAACAATTCTAAAAACCAATGATAAAATATAAAAAATTTCTATTTATATCTTTTGTGAGACTAAACATGTTTATACAGAACCTGTGAAAACTCAAGAAAAACCCATTTCCCTCAACTTTTTCCAAATTATATACTTTTAAAAAAATAAGCACATAGAGTGGGATAAGAAAACAGTTCAATTACTGGAACTTTAAGGCAACAGATCAGGTCCGCTTTGATAGGGAAAGCTCCATTAGCTAGCAAAACTTGTGTGCAAATTCATGACAACTCAGAAAGGTCATGTTTAAAAGTCATGGAATAGTAAACACAAAAAATCAAACTACTTAAAAAATTACCTCTAGACCTTGCTCAAATTCTTCATATGAAATACACATACTGCCATCTTTATCAAGTTGACTGAAAAAATCTATTAATTTCAAATTGTTTTTCTCTATATAGTTCATAAGTTTGACCATCGGATGAATTTTGGCCTTGGGTTTTTGAGGTGGCTCCATGCCTCCATGTTTCATTTTTATATTGGGCAATTTTTCCTTTACTTGTTTAAATATTTCTTCAAAGTCTTTATTCACAAGTATATCCTGTAAAAAATAAAGTACACATATGTAACATGGCCAAATTTCACTGCCATAAAAATCCAATGTTAGTTTTGTGATTTGTTGGATTAATGGCAGAATTTAGTTGTATTACTCCTAAAGCTGCAAATAAAACATTCTTACTTTGATCTATTGATACACAGTTCAAACATGATATCCATCTCTTTTACATTATTTAAGCTTCAGACATTGCAAAATAAGCGGAAACTATGCATACTGAAGTATATTCTGTTTCATATTTCAATAAAAAAAATTTTGTTGCTAACATAATATTAGGACAAGGTGTTGATTAGTTTTCCATACTTTAGTAAAATTGTGCTAATTTCCATACAACAACAATCATACTTTCTAAGAATAACCATATATGGAATGTAATGTACATATTTGACACCTTATGAAGATGCAACACACCATTCTGAATGTTTTTCAAGTAGTGAATGTAACTAAATGGAGGTGGGAAAGGTGGGGGGTTATACTCTAAAACCTGTTCAGAAATTTGAAATATTCCTTAAATAAAACATACTTCAAAATCGATTTCCTCAAGAACACAGTTTGGATTCCGTAGTATTGCAGCACATATACCATAACAACCAGCACTTTGCATAGGATTTTTACCAAACTAAAATTAAAAAAAGTTTCAAAAATAAATCAATAAAAAATGTTGAAAAACAGTAATAAAATAAGTGAAAATATTTAGTTAATATTTTTATTAAATTGAAACACTAAATAAAATACACATAACAACTAACAAAAACTATACATTTCAGTAAAACACATATATTTTGGTATCGGGCATTTCCTTTGTTAGCTATGTTATATAACCAGTATTTTGTATGTTCTTGACAAATTAAGGAGTGATGGTCCAAGCTCACTTAGTTTCATATATATATCTAGTATGTTTTATGTGTCTCAGTGTGTTTATTAGATGGAAATTGTGAATGAAAAATATTTCATTGTAAAAAGTTTATGAAACAAATATGAATGTTAAATGAAAATACACAACTATTAAAAAACTGTAAAATTATTCTGTTATTCAGAAAATTCTTTTCACAGTTAATATGAATGTAGGTGCAGCCTAAATGCGAGCATCGCACATTGTTCATGTCGTTACTTGGAAGCCCCTAACAGTGCCTCTATATTCCATTGATGATGTGACGTCTTACTCTAATGTATTGGTGACGTCACAAAAATCAATTTCAAATACAGCGTTTCAGATTGAAAAAATTTTGTCTGACATTTTTGTAGTATTTTAAAAAATAAACACTTTAATTTTATAGATGTCAAAATGATTTTTGTCTGCATTAATATTATATATTTTTTTGTTCATCTACAATATTTTCTTCGGATTGCTCAGCTACCATCTGAAAAGGGTTTGCTCACATGGATCATGTGACTTTTTTTACACACATGCATGTAACCGTATAGCTCGCATCTGCGATGCTCGCTAATAATTACCTTAATAACTTTCAAGGCAGTATTTTCATTTGCTGAGAGGCCTTTGCCTATTAATACTGCTGCTTCTGTGGTTAGCCTACAATTCCTGTAAAAAGACAGGATTATCTCCCTTTAAAGCATATAATGAAATATTATCAGCAACACAATTCTACTGTGTAATTAACATTACCAAAAATATCAATAGTATTGTCCATTGATGTTCTCAATGTTTTCAACAATTCAAGATTTTAAAATCTTTTAACCAATGAAAAAAAATGCCAATATTTTCCGTTCAGTTTTGTTTTATGTTCTTGTCTGTATTGTTAGGGCATAACAATGAAGTGAAAAGGTTGGAATGTCTGTTACTGGTTCAACCCAGACACTAATTGTTTATGACTGTTCAGAGCCAGAGTAGTATGTCCTTATTTGTTCTCCTTTCTGTAATTTGTTTGGCAAGTATGTCTTAAAATGATAAATTTAATTGTGTTTGGTTGATCTCCCTATTTAAGTTACACCCACCCCGCCCATCCCTAGGAAACACAAAAACGCAAAAAAAGAACTGTATTATTTTGTTTGTAGCAGTTTGCTGCATGATTTGAATTTGGGCCTAAAAATATTGTTCAGGATTTTAAGGCAATACACAGTTTTTTTCTTGACTTCTACATTTTTCTTCATTTAGGTTGTTTATTTATATAAATTAAAAATAAACAGTTTGTTACTGGAAATGGCATTACCATGGCCTGGAGGTGGCATTACCATGGCTTGATAATGCCCTCATGTTTACTGGAGACAGGATTACCATGGCTTGATAATGCCCTCATGTTTACTGGAGATGGGATTACCATGGCTTGATAATGCCCTCATGTTTACTGGAGATGGGATTACCATGGCTTGATAATGCCCTCATGTTTACTGGAGATGGGATTACCATGGCTTGATAATGCCCTCATGTTTACTGGAGACGAGATTACCATGGCTTGATAATGCCCTCATGTTTACTGGAGACGGGATTACCATGGCTTGATAATGCCCTCATGTTTACTGGAGATGGGATTACCATGGCTTGATAATGCCCTCATGTTTACTGGAGGTGGGATTACCATGGCTTGATAATGCCCTCATGTTTACTGGAGATGGGATTACCATGGCTTGATAATGCCCTCATGTTTACTGGAGATGGCATTACCATGGCTTGATAATGCCCTCATGTTTACTGGAGATGGCATTACCATGGCTTGATAATGCCCTCATGTCAAATTACTGCAGATACCGGCTGACCTTATTTTATCCAAATGAAACAAACATAATTTTACCGATATGAAATAACTCACATTATATTAAGTTCTTCCAAGACTTGGTTATGTTTTAATGCATCACATAAAGAAATAGCACCTTCTACACCAAACCCATTCCAGGACAGATTTATTTTCTTCATAAAGTCGTTGTTCTAAAAGTTAAAATAATGAAAGCTTTAAGCAATGTTTAAAAGAAAAGAAAATAATTTTTTCTAGGTGTGTGGTATATTTTGTTGGATTGTTTGTATGATGTTTAATGCCACTTTCAGCAATTTTTTAAGCAATATCATGCATTCAGTTTTTATTAGGGGAGGGAAGCTGGAGTACCCAGAGAAAAAATCCCAACCTTAGGTAGAAAAACTGGCAATCCTTGTCAATTAAGATTAGATTGCCCACAGCGAGACTCAAACCCGCAACCTCATTGTTGACAGACCATATGATCAATGGTAGACCAACTACCTTAACCACTCGGCCATCGAGTGTGTGTGGTGTAAAAAATATAAATAGTTAGAACTGTTAGAACAATCTGCTTGCTGTTATTCTAACATGTTTATCAATCAGAAATAATCACCTTTAATATTCTTAACAACTCCATTACTGACTTGTATTATCATCTCCAATACAAACTATTTATAGATAATTATGTGACATTTTTATTTTCATCTATGATATGATGTCAGCCTCCAAAAATAGGAGACAGTTTCAGCAAAAGGGCCACTGTGTGCCAAGAAATTAAATATTGGGGAATACCATGTATAGTGCAGGTCATTGATCCTAAGTTAAATCATTAACCTCATGTCTCTTTATCTGTCTGGATATAAACTTATTATTTTAAGCACTTATCTGTACACAACTGTATATTTTTCCATAATACAACTGTATTTCATTTGAAGGGTTGCCAAGGTAAATCATGGGTTTTAACGTCTAAAATTTGGTTTAGCCATAGAAATAAATAAGTCTAAAATAATACAAAATTTAAATTCTTAGGTGTTTGTTTGTTTGCTTACATGTTATTTAATGATACTTTCAGCTATATAATTGCATTAAGTCTTTATTGGCGAGAAAACCCTGAACTTTGGAAAAAGTTCAATTCTTCCCCCCCCCCCCCCCCCCTTGCACTGTATACAAGTATTTATAACTGAAACCTCACTTCAAACATCAAAGACAGTAATTACAAATAAATGTTACTGTTACCTTGATTCCTTGAGCTACTGCCATTGCCCCTTTCCTCCGTATTGCATTCCAACTGAGATCCAGTTCCTTCATTGTAGTGTTTTCTGCTATTGCTGGCCCCAGTAGTAACCCAGCTATCTCTCCCAGTCGATTGTGACTAAGATTTAAATATTCTAGTTTTGGAGATTTCTTAAAGGAAATGAAAGAATTCTGTATCAAATGTTACATATTTTTAAGTTTACATGACACAAAAACAATTAATCAACCTGCTATGACATATTTTTAAGAATCTAAACCAAACAAGTTTGCTGAACCTCCATGTTATATGCTATGCGCACAGTGTAAATGCATAAAGTCAGGACCAATTTGTATGCCAGTGGTTTTACCATACTGGAGATTTAATTGATGATCTCCTATACTCCAGATAAACCTACTATCTATTTTGCCATGGGGCATTTTACCACAAAAATATGAAAGAAACACCAGCAAACTAGTTATGAAGAAGGCTATCATTTAATGCTATATTATAAAGTATGAAATCCTTATTCATTGGCATATATTAATTCAGTAATAATGTAGATATTCACAAAAAATCTTTAAATGGTGGTTTCTGATAGCTATTTAGATTAAGTTCAATGTGTCAAATGAACATATCTGTATATTAATGAAAAGTACCCTAAACAAAATAATAATAAAACTTAAAAAGGTGACAAACAAGCAATTGTGATAAATTTTTAAACAAACCTACTAAGTTTTGAAACAATGGCAAATGGCAAAATTATTCTGTAACTTACTGTTATAGCATCAGCAAAAAATATTGCAGATTTGTCATCAAACTGGTTTCCTAAAAATACAAATAAAAACTGTGATAAAATCATCTCAGAAGTTTTATCATATTGTTTTATTTAACTAAAATTATTTTTTTCACGAATTCCAAATAAAGGTAGACACAACACCTTCTTCCCCCATTCCACCACTCCCCGACACAAGTAAGATTTTAAGTTTTAGTTTCTGTTTATACCATGCAATATTGTCCTCCAGCTTTTCTTATACAATGAGTTTCTACAATTAAGTTTCATACAAAAGAGAGTTTCCCATATTTTTTAATACCAAACGATATTTTTTCCCAATTTTTTTAATACCAACTGAGAGCTTCTCCAAATTATCTGTATACCAAGGGAGCTCCCCAACTTATTTTTATACCAACTGAGATTATTCTCATTTTTTTATACCAACTGGGCTTCCCAACTTATTTTTATACTAAAAGAGCTTCCTCATTTATATGCTGAGAGAGAACTTCTCAGCTTATTTTTATACCAAGTTGGTTCCCCAAGTTACTTGATACCAAGTGCCTTCCCCAAGTTATTTTTATAACAAGTGAGTTCCCCCAAGTTATTTTTATACCAAGTGAGTTCATACCAACCTGACAAAGTAAGATGGGTCAGTGTTACATTGGTTTTCATCACTTCTGCAATCTGTTCTGCACAACCAATTCCTAACCTATTGTCACATAATACCTACAAAACAGATATTAAAGTATTAGAATATTAAAACTGGCTCAAAATAGCAATGTCATCTATATAATGGTGGGGAGAAATCATTGAATAACTGGTGAAATAATTCTGGTATGTGCTTCAATGCAGTTCAAAAGCTAACCCACAGTTGATTCCACCAATGAAAGCTCAATATTTCAGAACTTTTTTCCTGACACTCTGGTACTGCTACTGATAAATGCCATCACTACTTCAGAAAAACCTTGATAAACTTTATTAGAGTTAAGGAATTTTGAAACATTTCATTCCATTGCATCAGTTTTCTGACACTCTTTATATGGAATATACCATAAGAATGCAATCAAAACTCTGCTGTCAATGATTTAAGTTTGTTTTTGTAAATGTGGTTTAACGCTATACTTCTAAAACTGTCAATTCTTGTCAATTAAGGCTGGAGTTGAGCCTGCAGTAGTGCTCCTATAACCCGCAACCTCCATGATTATAGTCACATGATCAATAGAAGGTGACTAACTACCTTAACCATTCAAACACCAAGACCCCCTTCCATAACTAGAAGAACATTTAAATAGAAACATGTTAGTGTCGCCATTGATAGCCAACATACTTATACCTATAATCAGTACGATTTGACTACATCTACAGGTATACTTACTAATTCTGTGATGTAGATATTTTCTTTTAACATGTTACATACAATAAGTCCACCCGAATCACCTAACCAATTATCACTAATGTCCAGTTTCAGCACAGTTGTGTTTGACTGAAATTTAGATAATATATAATTAGCCAGTTACCAACTCTTAGACTTTCATGTCCCTAACAGCAAACCAAACAATCATGTTCCCTGCTTGCACAGGAGACAGGAATAGTGCTAAATTTTGTTTATTTTTTATGTCATGTGATGTTACTATTGTACATTTTGTAAAAAGGTCAAATAATAACTACATCAATGTGAAAAATCTTAACTATTTACACGATCTTTTTGTGGCTCTTTTGGGAAATTAAATTTGAAAGAATACATCTTCCCTTGCTCTTTCAGTTATGGAGAAAGTGTCCCCTCCAAGAAAAATAACATAGAGATAAATTGGTGCAACATATATAATTGACATATATCTAAAAAAAAGAGTTATTGTGAACCAAAGCCAGGTATATTTAGTTTTCAAAGAATCTCACATCAGGGTTGTTCTATTCACATCACAAATGTTGTAAATAGTTGCAACAATAATTTTCAATACCGAAGGCTATGTACCACAGTCCATTGTGTATAACACTCACTTTTTGCTTAAAAGACCATATGATCAGCCTGGGTGAGTATTATACTTCAAAGTGCATTATACATGGCAAATTACGGTACTAGGGCCTTTATACAGTATAAAACAATAAATATCTGGCAGTCTTAGAAATGTTTCTTTATACAATCTAATAGCAATTAAACCTTTCACTTGTTCACCCATCCCTGCTTTATTGGCAGATTTAAGTATCAGTCCATGTAAGAATCAGGCAAAATGCATACATGTGATGGCACATGAAGAAAAAAAACGCAAAATTTTGATCATGGAATTTGATAAAACTCTCCAATATAACAACATTCTAATTTATTAAAGCTCTGAATTATTTTGCCTTTTTAAGATGTAATCGTTTGAAATTAAGTTGAAATGTACAGTGAAATATGGCAGGAAATTTTCCCACCAAATTTTTCTCTATATAACCAGTCAAAAATTATCTAGGCAATTGACACTTTTTCAAAAGTAAAATCTTGTTAGAATTTGTTTTTATATCAAAATGAATGCATCTAAGCCAAAAAAGCTAAAAACAAAATTTTGGATGTGCCGTCCACTGCCTGACCCTTAGCTAGAATACTACTTTAAAATTCAAAAGGCATAAGTACATCTCTTTTTCTTTTGGAAGTTTGTAAAAAATTTAAGAATTATTCGATGGTTGAAAATTCAAAGGTAAATTACCTGCCATAAGTAGTATATTTATAACCTTTTCTAGATGCCAATTTAACTAACATTTTAAAGTTTTATAAACTAACTCACAGCTAATGAGTTTGCTATACACCTCATTCCCTCCTCTCCGAGTCCATGGTGACTCATCGTAAGGTTCGGCTTGTCCATGTGGCGTAGGAAGTAAGATGCTGGCACGATCCCAGCTTTTTTGCACTCATCAATATATTCTGTTTTCCTATCATAAGCAGTCGTTGTTTCTGTAAAATAAGTAACAACTATTTCATTTGAAGTACAAGTGACTGAAAAAAAAATATATTGATTTGTGATATATATATAAGAACATAGAACTGAAGACTACAAACAACTTTAGTTTTATAAGCAGCTTCCAAAGAAATGGTTTTTATCATCATATTAGTTATGGTGTGAATAAACTAGAAATACCAACTGAATGTGTTCATATGTGTGGAATTTGTGATCTGAAAGTTGAGCAGTTATTTGAGTAGGGTTGTCTGTTCTCTACATGTCATTCAACTGCCTTTTTTCAATAAAATTGCATGGCTGCCATGATTTAGTCGAAAAGCTACATTCCTATCTAGTAACAATATTCATCAAAGGCAACATTACTATTTACTATAGTTGCATTAAATTGTACATGTAACTCTACTGTATTTAACATTATCTCTCCTTGTATTGTCACAAATGTTTGTTCGACTGCCTGAGCTAATGTGAATTAAAATTACATTTTCAACAGCACAAAAAGGAAAAATAATGTTGAAAAATAACATTTATTTTATACATATGTAAATAATTTCAGTATTTTTAGTTGTTTACACAACTTCCAACATGTGCATCAATGCAGTTGCACACTTAAACACACATAATCACACTATAAATCAAAATCAAAGGTCACACTACATTTCACCTTGTGACAAACTACAGGCTAAAATCTACAGAATAAATGGCTACAAAGTGAACCCTAACACACATATATACTGCTGTAAGTTTGTTTTGTTACGAGTTAAAATTGCTCAAGGATTTTGTTTAGTGAACCTTAAAAACTGTACATTGTCTCCGTAAATTGAAATCAAAATGCATTTAGCTTTTTTAACGCATGAGGAAACCACATTGAATTTATGAAATTTCAAGCGTACCAATTTTCATGGTAATTAAAAAGCAGCTGTTTATAGACCACGTAAGTTTGTGGTTTTTATTTTTTCGCTATCACAACAACAGGGAAATTTTGTGGTTTGTCTAAGGGGCAAGCAAGTATCCTATCCATGGTACAATAAAATTCCAGTATTTGTTTTAAAACAACTGTGCACTTAGGAACTGTTTTTTAATTGGGATCGGAAGTTTTATCCAGATCTCTCTGCAAAAATAAAGGCCATTACAATCATAGCTAGAAGTTTGCTGAATGTTGTGTTAAAAACCATTCATTAATCCAATAATTATACTTTTGAAAAGCCATACCCAAATATGAGCTAAACTTGACGTCACCATTACCCACATCCCATAATTTAATCCTATACAAACTATTTTTCAAATAAGCTGTTAATTTAACACAAAATCCCATTCACCACTTTCTTACCACCAAAGTTCATTGGATATAAATTTTCAATGAAGTCTTCAGATTCTGTGAAGTTTTATAAATAAAAATAAATAAACAACTATAATAGGAGATAACTCTTGATCAAACTGATTTCAAAATGGACTTGATATTTTATGAATAAAAACACCTGTCCTTACAATGTAACATCATGCACTACTTGATACTTGGATAGATAGCCCTTACAATTTTCATTGAATGGTTGTTTAATGTTCCAGGGAGCAGTATATTTGTCCCAAGGAGCATTATTTCTGTTCTAGAGAGCCGTATTTCTGTCCCAAAGAGCAGTATTTCGGTTCCAAGGAGCAGTATTTCTGTTCCAGGGAGCAGTATTTCTGTTCCAAGGAGCAGGTTTTCTGTTCCAGAGAACAGTTTTTCTGTCCCAAAGAGCAGTATTTCTGTTCCAAGGAGCAGTATTTCTGTTTCAAGGAGCAGTATTTCTGTTCTAAAGAACAGTATTTCTGTTCCAGGGAGCAGGTTTTCTGTTCCAGAGAGCAGTATTTCTGTTCCAGGGTGAAGTATTTCTGTTTCAAGAAGCAGTATTTCTGTTCCAAGGAGCAGTATTTCTATTCTAAAGAACAGCATTTCTGTTCCAGGAAGCAGGTTTTCTGTTCCAGAGAGCAGTATTTCTGTTCCAGGGTGCAGTATTTCTGTTCCAGAGAGGAGTATTTCTGTTCCAAGGAGCAGTATTTCTGTTCTAAAGAACAGTATTTCTGTTGCAAGGAGCAGTATTTCTGTTCCAGGGAGCAGTATTTCTGTTGCAGGGAGCAGGTTTTCTGTTCCATGCTTCAGTATTTCTGTTCAAGTGAGCTGTTTTTCTGTCCCAAGGAGCAGTATTTTTGTCCCAAGGAGCAATATTTCTGTTCTAAAGAACAGTATTTCTGTTGCAGGGAGCAGGTTTTCTGTTCCATGCTTCAGTATTTCTGTTCAAGTGAGCTGTTTTTCTGTCCCAAGGAGCAATATTTCTGTTCTAAAGAACAGTATTTCTGTCCCATGGAGCAATATTTCTGTTCTAAAGAACAGTATTTCTGTCCCATGGAGCAATATTTCTGTTCTAAAGAACAGTATTTCTGTCCCAAGGAGCAGTATTTCTGTTCCAAAGAACAGTATTTCTGTTCCAGGGAGCAGGTTTTCTGTTTCAGCTACTAGTATATTATTTAAAATATTTAGTACTAAATAATATCTCAGGATAGTTTTCATATAGGCCATGCTCAGAGAAGATATAAAGTCTGCAAAATATTCATACAATTTCATACATTTATTGCAAAATATGTAAATAATTTATTCATTCTTTCATTCTTTTGTTTACATCTCTAAATAAAATACTCATTTGTTCAGTAATGTTGAATCCTTTCAGTTCATAATGTCATTAAGCAAAGATAATGAAACTAGAGGCTCCCAGGAGCCTGTAATTGTCTCACATGAACCTGAAACCAAGCAACCCTTTTTTATTGAGCTTTTCTTTCCTAAGGGGAATCGCCCAACACTTATGCAAAAAAGCATTAATTTTGACCTTTTAAGAGAAATAACTCCTATAAGGAGCTTTTGATGCTTAGGAGGGAGGTTCACTATAAATTTGCTGTACCTGTTATACTTTTTTTAACTATCAGCCAAAAAACATTCTTGACCCCCCCCCCCCCCCTTTCCATTTTAAGCCAACATAGCTATGTAGGTACACAGCTGTCATGATTTGCACAATTTTGGTAGAAGACATCCTAAAGATGATGTATGCAATGTTTCAAAGCAGTCCTTAAAGAGGAGAATATTTTTTAAAATCAATTTACATTCATTTAAAAAATGTTCAAGGAGAATAATTCATAAATGGGTCATCAGACAATCCTGACCCTATAGCCATTTTCGTAGCTCTCATAGAGCAGAATATTAAGCAAAGCTAACTTTTTCTCTAGTTCTAATAATTTTCATGATTTTGAGGCGAAATTGGCAAAAATTATCAATTTCAACAATTAAAGGGCAACAACTCCTACAAGGAGTCATCATACAACTTTGACCAAATGAGGTTTTGTACAGCTTATGATGCTGAAGAAGGAGGTCTCTTCTGTTTTCCTGTATGTGTTATACTTTTTGAACTATAAGCCAAAAACTGTATTTTGACCCCCCTGTTCTATTTTTAGCCATGTTGGCCATGTTTGTTGGTCTGAGGCCATGATTTGTGCAAACTTGGTTGAGGACATTTTACTGATGATATGTGCAAAGTTTCAAAGCAATCCCTTCAGTGGTTTCAGAGGAGATGATTTTTAAAGAAAAGTTAACGACGACGATGACTGACAATGACGGACGCCAAGTGATGGCAATAGCTCACCTGACCCTCTGGGTCAGGTGAGCTAACATTTTGATAAATTAATTTACTATATTTCACATATGTTGACCAATTTAAGTTCTTTTGTTTTTAATTTTTACAATCTGCTCCAAAAGAATAAATTTAAATTTCTATACAGCACAAAATATCTGAACCTTTTACATGCAGTGTAAAAGATGATTGATGTGAAACAAACAAAATGTAAATCTCAAAATAAAGGGGGGGGGGGGGGGTGGGTGGGATTCTACCATGTCATCCCTGAAAATAATTCTTTCATAAGTAATGCACACAACAAACTTAATCACAACTCAATTCAAAACAAATCATAATTATCTATGCAAGCAAATAAATAAAACAAAAATGTCATTTAACAAAATAAAATAAAATAATGCTACCTGGCCAACAGGACCGTATAAACTGCAACAGTGATTGCAAGTATCTATTATCTATGTGAAAATTCCACTACAAAATGTTCCTATTAAATTTCACTCTTTTCCAAATCGAAAAAAAAAGAAACAAAGAAAAGAAAATAGCCAAAAATAAGTTTTATGCAAAAAAAATTAAAATAATAAAAAATAATACATGTAATAAAAATAAAAAATTTAAAAATCCCTACAACTATTAACGCAATCTATTAATTGTTGTCGAAAAACATACTAAGAGCACCAAGAAAATCGGTGCTTAGTTTAATACTGGCATCAAGACAATAGGCTGTTCTTACAAACTGGAAATCTGCCAACAAATCAGGAAGTGTAGCATGATTCTTTGGTTTTCCTGTTTAATCAAGAAATAAAACATAAAATGGGAGACTATTCAGACCATTGATTATACAGTAGGGGAGATTACTCACAACCAAGAATTGTTCTACAGTACAGATAATTACTGAAATCGAAAAATCTGGATACAAACAAAGTGTAGCATGATTTTTACTTTTTTCTGTTAAAAACAAAAATTAATTATAACATACAATAAACTGAAGCATTCGTTTATATTAAGATATAATGTATAGTATGATTGTTCAGCTGTTTAGCAACAAAGGGAGGTAAATTGCATACAGATAGTACATATACACATATATTTTGGGAATGAAGTCAAAATTTTGAAAATCTGCCATATAATTAAAAACAGTAATGCAAATATTTGGTCTCAATGTTAAATAAAAAATTATACGCAATGACAGACTAGATAATTTTCATTTTAATTATCACATATTCACATATTTAGTGTAAATATAGGGAAATCTGTCTATGTAATAAAGACTGGATGTGGGTGTCACTTATTCCCTATTTTCGGAATACAAGAGTTACTTCCCATTTTCAAGAGTTGTCTTTCATAACAGCAGGTATCTGGTATTGAACAGGTAGGGAAAAATCATGTTTTTATTTTTTTAAAATAATGTTTGTGGACTGTTTGTTCCAGTACAACTAAAAAAATCTTCAGAATTAGTTTGCATATCATAATAAATTTTAACATATGCTTTGCTATATGTGAATAAAATATATTGTAGAAAAACAACTTTTTACCCACAGTAGGTACTATAAAGTACATGCTCTAAAGAACAGATAACTTTGCCAATGGGAGATAAATCTTGTTTACCGCAAGTAGGGATTTAGTTGTCAGGGCGAATATTAATATTAGCCCTGGAGACATATATACAAATATCTGATACCAGCCCTTGACCCATATCAGCGCTTGGGCTAAAATATTTGTAAATTAGGTTAATAAAATTAAAGGAATATTGAGGCTATCTATATATCAGGACAAGATTTGAAATAAAGAAATATATAGTACTATTAAAATGACTTCAATGTAATTCTACTTAAACAAATACTTATGATCATGATAAAGCAACTATTTCACAAATATATTTCAGTATATTAACTTCATAAATCAATTTGGAACTAACGGCAATTCGATTTTTTTTAGATGATTAACTCTGGCAAACACTTTAAAGTTTCATATCACCTTTTAAAATATCTACAAATCAATTTATTTATTGACATGGCCATGTTTGACATTACATATAAAAACTTATTTGATATTCTGACCATTATCACCCCAAAACCAGAACAACTCTGTGTTAGGGATTCTCCATGAACAGATCTGAAGAAACACAACAGTGAAAAATACAAAGCTCTAATAAGAAAAACAAGAAGATGATTTGAACATCCAAACAAGGTCTATGCAATATGTATACATGAGAAATTTTTTTAAAATTAAAAAATGAATAAATTCAAAATTCAAGGGTCGTTTTTTTGTCAGATAAGTAATGCTAAAATTACTGGTTCATGTTCTGTGTTGAAATCAATAATGCATTTTTTTTTTTTATTTAAAAAATTAAAGTAACCTTCAACTTCTAAATCTGTGTCAAAAGCTTTGTCGTCTGCTAAGATGGAGTCAACATTTGACAGTTCTGCCTCTAGGAATAGGTCACGCTTGTTTGGAGTTCGTTGTTCTTCATCACTATCACTGTCATAATAGTTCCCTCTATCAAGTTTGGAAAATCCACTTTCAGCTCTGGATTTGCGACTGCTGGCTCTGCTAACAGTCTAAAAATAGACGAAATAAATTCTATTTGAACATAATAAGAAAGTTATTACCATAATGAAAGTGAAATAAAACAATGATTTACACTGAACTGATAATAAAATCCTGTCTTTCTGGAATATAAATTAATTCCTTGATGCAAGATTCATTCCCAATTCTGACAGGTAAAATTTTAGTTCTAAACTATGTTCAGCTACATCACTTCTGCCGGTTTTTATTGGGATGTGAAGGACATGGTGAGAATACATGACCATTGGTAGTAAAACCATCCATTTCAATGAAGGTTAAAGCAAAGTACACTTTGAAGTAAGAACTAACTTAACCAGAGGCTCTTAAGAGCCTGTATCGCTCACCTGATTTTATAGGCAATGAAGATGGCATTTCCCTGATGTTAAACTGTCATGTAATTTTCAATAAACTCTAAAGAGGACCATTCAAACAAAATTGCTAGAAAGTTTTGTTTACATTGGTTAACTGGTTTTAAAGAGAAGATTTTTTTTTAATTTGCCCATAGTGTCCACTGTTAATCTAAGTCCTGCGGTGGTGGCCATTTTGATTTTCCGATTGGCATAAAAAAACACAAACTTTATCAAGAACCATTAAAATTAATATTAGTAGTAAATTTTTTTTTCCATTGGTTAATCGGTTTCAGAGAAAAAGCCTTTTTAAAATTATTTCCCATAGGGTCCAATGTTAAACCCAAGTCCTGGGGTGGCGGCCATTTTGAATTTACGATTGGGATAAAAAACATGGACTTTATAGAGGACCATCCAAACAATATTGCTAGAAAGTTTTGATTCGATTGGTTAACCGGTTTCAGAGAAGAAGCTGTTTTAACTTTTTCCCTATAATGGCCTATGTTTAACTCATGCAGTGGCATTAATTTTGATTTCTAATTGGCATAAAAAACATAAACTTTATAAAGGACCATCTAAACAATATTGGTAGTAAGTTTTGATTCGAATGGTTAACCAGTTTCAGAGAAAAAGCTATTTTAAACTTGTTTCCCATAGGGTCCAATGTTAAACAAAGTCCTATGGTGGTGGCCATTTTGAATTTCCTATTGGGATAAAAAGCACAAACTTTTTAGAGGACCATCCAAACAACAATATTGCTAGTAAGTTTTGTTTCCATTAGTTAACCGGTTTCAGAGAAGAAGCCTTTTAAACTTTTACCCATAGGGTCCTATGTTAAACTAAGTCCTGCAGTGGCGGCCATTTTGAATTTTCAATTGTCATAAAAATACAAACTTTATAGAGGACATTCAAACAATATTGCTAGTAAGTTTTTGTTTCCATTGGTTAACCCGTTTCAGAGAAGAAGCCTTTTAAAACTTTTTCCTATAGGGTCCTATGTTAAATTAAGTCCTGCGGTGGTGGCCATTTTGAATTTCCAGTTGGCATTGAAAACATAAACTTTATAAAGGACCATCCAAACAATATTGCTAGTAAGTTTTGTTTTGATTGACTAAACGGTTTCAGAGAAGAAGCCCTTTTAAGCTTTTTTCCCATAGGGACCTATGTTAAACTGAGTCCTGTGGTGGCGGTCATATTGGTTTTCCAATAAAAAAATAAAAAACACAAACTTTGTAAAGGTCCATCCAATGAACATTATGGCCAAATTTGGTTTCAATTGGCCAAGTGGTTTCAGAGAAGAAGATTAAAATGTAAAAAGTTTACAGACGCTGACGCCGATGACAACGACGACGGACACATAGTGATAACAATAGCTTAAATTGGAGATGACTCATATAGATGGGAAAGTTAAAACAGCATTAAATGTGTGAATATGTGAATTCAAAAGTCGTGTGCAGGATAAATACAAAATTCTAAAACTCTATTAGCTTAAGATGTGGATTCAAGTCCTGTGCACAATTCCAATCTTAACTGACAAGGATAGCCATCTTTGTTTGGGCTTTTCACCAGGTACTCTGGCTTGTGCAATTTTACACATTAACTCTTTGTCAATTATTTACTGGTTACCAAAGATCTTTTTTTAATTTAGTTTCATGCCTTGAATACAAGTTAAAGAAAAGATCCCCATGTACACCATTTGTATGGATGGGACATATTTGCATATACATGTATATGATTTAGTACAACACTTAAACGTCATTTTCATTCTTCAATCATTTGTTATGAAAACTTTTGGTACTTGAATATTTACAATTGCCTATAATACACAAATCCAAAAAGCCCATTAGAAATTTTGTTCAAACAACTTTGGGTGTAAAATCAAATAAATTACATTATACATATTCTTACAGAATTTAAACGTCATGTGTTATGTGTACAATGGAATCATCCAAAGTAACAGAATTTTCACATGTCAAAATATTTTAGCAAACAACATGCAATCCATAGATGAACACATGGCTGATTTTTAAACGTGTACTATTTTATCAATGCCTTGTGTACTGCGACAATAATACTTCAAAAGCAATTTCCTGTACATTTTAATCCAATCATCTGCCATGTATAATTCGACACAATACAGCACTTTTGTTAATATGAATTCAGATACATTTCTTTTATAACGTTTTATATACTTTTCCACATCCAATATTAAATACATATATTTAAAATGTAATCAACAGTATTCATAAAAGATCTGACACAAGAAATATGTTAAAATTTGGAATATTAAGTAATACTGTTATTTACAGCTTATCAGATATAGAATGTTCAGTGAGGATTGTATTATTTGTTTGTTAGTTTTTAGCACAGATGTTTTTCAATTTTTACAACTTGATTCAATCTTTGTATTACATGTTTTTTTAATGTTTTCTATGTTTTCTGCAGCTTTCAATTACAAATCTGAAAGTCCATATATTGCAAGAGAAAATGTGTAACAAATTGTTACAAGCATTCTTTATTTCCTATCCAAGTGGATACAGGTAGCACTTAGACCAAGTACTGTTACCTACAACCTACCCTCCCCACCCTCATGAAAAATTAATACAAAACACCAATAATCAATTACTAGTATCATTCAGACACTTCCAACCAAATATCATGATAATAATGCAGTATTTATGGATGGTCAATTCTGATTGCATAATTGAGGGCATCAATCAGAGATTTTACTATTGCAAAATGTTGTTACTTGTTCCACTAATGCAAAGCTTAATTTGCAACAGTTAACAACTAATTATGTTTCCAATGTGAAAGTACCAAACATTGGTTTACTAATTTTCCCATGCATTCTACATAGTAACCCAACACATCTTAAGAAAAGGAATGTAGAAAGGGAAGGGTTCTCATAACACAAGAAACAGCAAAAATTTGCTTGCAACATGAAAAGTGATTTGCATACAGTCAAAATACAGAGAAATAGATACTAGATTTCAGCAAATTCAGTTTACTAAGATTTCAACTATTGGGACTACAATTAATATTCAGTTTACAAAGGATTCTCTTTCATTCAGGGTTTGGATTTCGTCACCCCAACAGAAAATGTTGATTTTATATTGACAGATATCTAGGTGTAGGACCACCAAATACCGGAAACCAGTCCAGAGGTTGTACGTAAAAGTAGTTCTATTCAAAAGACAGGTTCACTCTTGCCTCATATAGAATTTGAACCACACATGATACCAGAATTAATTTGGTATTTTTGGAAAGCTGAATAGTCTAGAAAACTTGAGGATAAAGTTTTATTGGTTTTAAATGAACATAAAAATGTTGAGAGTCAATTAGGAACATGCCCTATTTTTGGACTAAAATAGAAAGTGAAAGTAGATTTTAGACCACGTGACCTTCAGGTTGACCGTTCGTTCTTATATGCAATGAAACATATTGTGAAATTTTGACAGAATGTTCACCTAGTGCATTTGTATATGGGACAGAAGTCTCACTTAATTTGAAACAAAGGTAAATTTTCTAGGAAAAGTCAAAACTATCAAATTTTAATATAGCCGAAAAGTAAAAAAACAATGGTGGTCCTACACCTCTAAATCTACATTTTGTCATAAAAGAGTAAAGGAAGTACATTTTGTATGGCACAGTAATGTTAGAAATAATTATTCCGTGACAATTTATAAGTAAACCTATTTAATTTGATTTTTAATTTGTGACCTTGATTGTGTTTGACTTGTTAAGTTATAAGAATCTTCAACTAAAAGGGAAAATGATCTCTTTACTTCTTGTTAATTTTTTGGAGATAAAAATTTATTTATCAAACACTCGAGAGAAAAATCTAATTTGATTTAATTTTAAGTAGTCAAAACAGAAAAAAAAAACTTGAAAGTTGATTGAAAAACCATAATGGTTGTCTAATGCTATCAAAATTTGTTTTAGAACTTTTTACCATATTAAGACTTTGGGACATCAGCACCTAAAATTTGTGTTTAAGGTAAATATTAATCAACCATATAGATCATGTGCCTGTCAACACTGAGGCTACGGGTTTGAATCTTCTCCGACTCCTCCCCCCAAAGAAGATGCCACAATATAGCTTAAAATCCTTCAAAGACAGAAATGGCCAGATTTCGTTAAACAGGAAGTTGGTGAACGACAGACCTGAAATTGAATCCCACGATATGGGAGGCCATGCTGATACTGAATACCAAATTTCAAGAGAATATGATTAGTAGTTGTTGATAAAACTGTTACGAAATTTTTTTCTCCAGCCGCCGGTCCGACATTCACCATATTATAACCCGGATTTTCCCTTTGTGAAATTCGGCAAAAAATCTCTAATAGTTGCATTAAACACCATTCATACAAACATATTTAGACCTTTTGAAAACATTCCATACACAAGTAAGCTAAACAGTTTAGTTAGATTTGTCAACCTGTCCACATTGGACAGTCTATCAATGGTCGCTCTATTTCAACCTTTCATTTGACCATGAAAGGCATATCTGAAGATTGAATGCATTACCCCGGCAAGCCTTATGATGAAGCAAAGGAAAGGACAGATGAGTGGTAAGTTTCTGTCTACATCGTGGTCACTTCAATGAATGGTTGGAAAAAACAAAATCAAGTAATTATTTAAAATACTAATTATGATATATTTTAATAAAAATATCAAGTCAGATTTTCACTAGACTTGAAGACAAAACTTACCAATTTACTGCAGGTTTTTATGCGAGTGTTTAATTTTTCTAGTCTAAATCCTGGAAACTGTAACATTTTGTTTTCCTTATATCATTTTTCCATAAAGACGACACTATACTTATATATTAATAATCAATTATTTTATTTCTTAACAAGCTAATTTCCACTATGACATCTGCAATGTTTCTCAAGTATCTACACAGTACTTTACTTTAAGTTAAAACTTCAACAAAATCAATTTATCAATAGATCGTTCCCTCCTAATACAGTTTCAAATATGAGCCACTAACTTTTTTAAGTAGTGTGAAAAATATTAATCCAATTTATGCCTGGCAACGATAGGAAAAGGTGTTACAAATAATACATATATATATATAGACCAAAGTGTCATCAACAATGTTTACTTGTCACAATGAATTTATTATAATTATATTCCAATGATTTTCCCAGGGTGACAGGCCTGGATTGGATCATTAACAGCAAAAGTTCCAATTTTCTGTGAATAATTCATAAACACATCCTAATTTCAAAGACATGAAAGCTATTAAGAATTTTTTTTCTGTTTATGATGGTCATTTGAAAACTTGACATGCTGAAATAAACATCAAAACAACAGAATTCCACTTTGTTATCAAACAGCTATCGGCATCACATATAGAAAATATTATTTTCTAATTTTCTAATTGTATTCTTGTAAAAAAGCAGTTTAAATTTGACAAAGAGCAAACATTTTACTACTGTACATTTTCCTTTCCTATGTTTTAATCCAAATTAAACATTGTAGTGATACACCATTCTTCTTATAGTAAATTGATACATGGGTGGCCAAAATATCACAGTCACCTCTATCAAGCACAATTAAATATTCCGTACAAAGCCGGAGTTTAAATAAAATTTTCATGCATCTCAAGAGGTTCACTGTCCAAACTTATACTTATTTGTGCGGATCGACTCAGTCAAAAACCTACTTCAAACTTGCACAAATCAATTATAGGCAATTTATTTCCTTCCAAACAAAATTAAGTTGATTTAAATGTTTCAAACTATTCAAAAGTTGTGTACTTTTGTCATATATAATCCTAGTTGCACTGAACGAAAAAATTTACTATAATCCAGGCAGTATCAAATCTGTACCCAACAATTTTTTTTGGCTAAATCTCTAATCGTGTTTCTATCCTGGGAAATCAACAAAAGCTGAAATTGACATCAGCTCATGCTGGGAAAATAACTAGTTGCTAATATGACATCTAAATAAAAACACATTGAAATGAACGTGTAAATTTGAACAGTGTTGGTCCTTTATTTAAAAAAAATTATGTTTTTAAATCAAATTTTCAAGGGTCACAAAAGATATTTCCATGTTCTTTATATCTCTAAGCAAATATGTATTTAAACCTTCAAAAGTCCCTTTAATCCAAATTCAGATATTTTACAATTCTGTTTCTTTGAACGGAATAGATCTCATATTAACCACGAGTGACACAGTGACAACCAGCAATGCACATAAAAAATGATAATTTAATTAATGTAAATCCGATGACACTATCCTGTCTGTTCATGCCAATAAAAAATTTACAAAAATCAAAGTGCACAATCTCAGATTAAAGTTTTACACAAAGTTCTAGATACAGAATACCCCTAATCCAACGTGTCACATGCATGGATACACAAAAACAGAAGATTCACAGCATAACTGTATAATTCTGTCAATACATTCTCAAGAAACCAGCATGAAGTTTATCAATACTAAGAACCGGACAATGTAGTTTGTAAAAAACAAATTCCTTTTTCGTTCAATCTCCTTACAAAGCACCAGAAAACCAAATATGACCTTTATACAAGAAACCAATTACAGCAGAATTAAAAAAAAAAATCTTTCAGACACAAAAGAAATTTTCTGATGGCTAAGCTACACTGGTAATTAAGTCAGGATCATTTCATTGGAAGTGATAAAAGTTCTCTGTAAATTCAATAAAAGTCTTCACCGACAGTACTAGTATATTGGAAAGAAGTTAATTATTCAGGCACAGAAAACAAAATGCTTTTTCGTTGCTTTGTAATTAAACCAAATATTTATTAAAATCATCAGTTTTTCTTTTCAAGTTAAATATTTTCTTTGCTGCTAAAAAAACTTTTTATTACTATTCTTTATTGACCATTGAATATATTCCCCCTTTTGAGATCCCCAAATTTTGTAAATATAATAATGCTACCAGGGCTTAGAGGTGTATTTGTTTAAATAGAAGGTGACGGGAAATTGGTTGTTTGAGCATAATGATACAATGATCAAAATTGCAATAAATTCAAAATTTAATTTTGATTTTAAAGGGACTTCTTGATATATCTTTATCACAGGCTAACAAACCTGATATGAGCAGTCTGAGTGAAATATAATTGCTTTGCAGGGTTTGCATTTAAAAAACACTGATTATCATAGAAAATGTTTTCTTTTTAAAAAAAAAACTAATAGAAGCTGTCTTAAGAGAAATATAAATACCTTTAAAGAGTTGGATTAAAAAAACTAACAATAATACTGATTTTGATGGAAAAAGTAGCAACTGAGGGAAAAGAAATCTGAATTAAAAAGTAAAAATATTAGGCCTAAAACAATTCTGCATAAATAAAAGCTAAATGCCAAGGACACAACCCTCACAACACTTTTCTCCATTTGCAAAATTTTTTTTTTAGTTTTAGTATTAGCATGTGTGTCATTTTTCTCAACCCATACACCAAAGTATGCCAAATCACTGTTTTTTATTGATATTTTTGTTACTTCTTATATGAGTACAGCCACAATAAATTTAATAAGCACAGACTTTTATGGTACTATTTTGAACACTTTTTTAAACGAAATTAAGAATTGTCCTCCTGAAACACCATTTTCTAATTACAGTTCTTTTACCAGATTGACTAGTTATTTCCCTTTGATGAAAAATAATGTTTCCTATTTTTCCAAGAGCAAGGGAAAGATATATTCAAATACATTTTGTTTTCATAAATTTACTGTTATGGTATATTCTGTTCAATACACCTGAAATATTGATTGATTGTGGTTGAATGTCTGCTTAACGTCAGTGAGCAGTATATCAGCTATACTCAGGACAATAACAAGCTAACAAACAATAAATCAATATGTATAACAGACAGTGCTGAACCTGAAGTTCCACTATAACAACAATCAAAAGTTGTATATAACTTTCATTTAGGAGCATATTCACTGGAAACTCTCCCTGAAAGATAGTCTACCTACACCATGGGCTATAAAAGGGATGCGATAGAGTGGAGCTTAATAAACTAGGAACCTAGGAGCTCCTAGTAGGCACAGTTAGTTTACCCCCGCTATTCACATCGTTGAAATGGGTACTCACAAAATAGGACCACATGGTAAGGTCACATAAGATTTCAAGTGGTTGTGATAAATAGTTGCTTAGAAAACTGTTACGAAAGTTATGTTGCAGACAGGATGGAATGATGGCAGGACAGGAGTAAAACAGTATACCCCCTCTTCTTCAAAACTAACACCCACCCATGCCAAATCCTACTCTGAATGTTTTTTTCAGCCTTTTAAAGTACACAATTCTGCAAACAAAAAATCTAATATTTTAACTTTTGTCAAAAAAGAAAATGTTTAAGTAGAAGAATACCGGTATATTATAATTCACTTCTACACATTTGACATTTCAACTTGCCAAATTATTAATTGGCCTCTTAACAATTTATTTCCATTTTGGCAATTCTCTCGTTTCTACAGACACACAGAAATTACAATGTGAAATGTATACAACTTAAAAGTGGTTGTCCCCATGAAACAAACAATCCACTTTATGTCTCAAATGAGCATGGTTCAAGAGAGATTTGATAAAGTAAGCAATGACAAGGCATAGAAATCTGTTCACAACAGGGATATCAGCAGTAACCTAGAACACCTACTCCAGTTTGACTATGTCAACCAGTCACTGAACAAATCGTTACATTTCTGATAATTACAGCAGAATGGTTACCATGGTAACAAATGTGACAAACAGGAAGTGGCAAAAAACCTTCAACTGAATACAAACAATATGAATCTTACTAATGTTTTAACTAACATGTTAAAGAAATATTTTATATTCTAAACAGAAAGTTTGTTTTTTCTTTTCCAAAATTAATGAAAATAATTTTCATTGCTATTAAATGAGAAATCCTTTATTTTAACATTATAAAACCTAATATAATCTGATTTAATTGTCAAATATTTTATTGCACCCAAGACTACTAATAACAAGATTTCATTATTGTTTAAAGGTAATTGAATTCTTGTAAATTTTGTTTGTTATCGAGATTTCTGTACATAAAATACTTACCGCAAATCTTACTTGCTTCTTAACTTTACAAAAATTAAGAGACAGGTCCATCTTCATAATAACAGAGAATTCATATAAGGAAAAAATTACAACATAATCATTTTTCACAACTATATTTTCATTGCTTGATGATTTTCTGTATAATTGTTGCTATAATATATCTCCGTAGACGAGGTTTTTGTCAGTAAATCAAATGAAATGTCAAAAAGACATATTCGTTAAAAGCTGAGTACTCTTAAAGGTTTAGAAACGTAGAAATTTTCAATGCTGTCGCTACACAGTTTTAAAGAATCCTTGTAAATCTCTCATTTTTATAACATAATTTATAAACCCCACATACTGTCAAATACGACATCTTAAAAAAATTAATGATTATTTCACCATAATATTCTGGAGTGCCTTATTAGGAAATGTCGTCTGCAAAGAAGTCTTTTTCCATTTCATTAAGATGTTTTATTACAACACAAATCTCTTAAAAGCATCATGTTTTTATGGTTGCTATGGTAACGTCTTCAGGTAAAAAAATCTTTTTCAGATAAACAGAAATTTGATCATTTTGCATTCAAATCACATTAAATATTGCTATAATAAAGTGTTTAGTCTTTAATTCATAATTTTGTCTACACATGTAAATATGCGTGATAAAAATAACCCCACACACATGAAAAATACATAGATTTGTTAGAATCTGTTACTGTATAAAAAATTTGTGTGCATGATATATTTCTATATTGGTTTGAACATTTCCATTAAATCTGAAAATAAAATAATCTACATCACATATTTCCTAAAATTTGTGTTATTTTTCCAACATTTCAATACACATGCATACAATGTAAATACACCTGTCAGAACGGTAGAAAACTCTGTCCCAAGGGTAAGAGTAATATCCCATAAAAGTAGAATAGATTAGTCATTTTATAATTTTATTTTACTTCAAATCAAGAAAAGAATAAAACAACATGACTTCATTTAAATTTAATTTTGCTGTTTTCTTTAATTAGATACGGGTACTTCAAATATGGTACATCTACTTGTAGTCAACTAAAAATATTACTGCACATTTTTTGCCTATACTTCAAATTAAGATAGCAAAATAGATATTATGTCCTTGCCACACATTGATCACAGTGGTCCTTTTTTTTACTGTGAAAGCAATCCCTTACTACCTCTGCTAATAACCTATGTTCATTTTATCTAAATCTGATCTTTGACCTTGATATAACACAACCTCATGTTATTGTCGTAATTAAGCCAGGTTCGAAAGATCGATTATAGTAGTATGTATGCTGCGTTCTAAAATTCTGCTGCTAGAACAGGCACATTTCAAACAGAAAGCCTCTACCTTGATGACAGTGAACTGTCATTTCCCCTCTTGGACATCTAATTTGGTCTTTTCTATTATATGACAAAAAGGTGAAAGGGAGATAAATCTAGCATACTTTAAAAAGAAAACAGTTTATATTTGTTCGTGTAATATACCACTCTGGTTCCTTAATTTGATTCATAAATATATTCTATTTTATGTTGAAAAGTAAATAGGAAGGGAGATAAATCCAGCACACTTAAAAAAAACCAGTCCCAATAGTAAATAATTTTCCTTTTTAAAATCCGTTATATTTATTTTAAGTCAGTTTTATGAGACACAACAGCTACCTACAAGAATTTAAAAGTTTTATTTTTTTTTATGTTAACATCATCTCACCTGTGAAGTACAAAATTTAATCCTAAACAAGTTGTTATACATCTATTAAAAATTCTTTTATTACAAATAAAGAGTTTTAAATTGACTGTGATATACAATACACAGATCAAAATAGTATGACATGAGTTTCAATTAACAGAATTTAATTTCAGTCTGTACAAGTGTCCCGTCTTGAACTCGACACACTTTTACAGAAATGTTTTCAATAACAGTTTTGTATCTAATGCTTTTCTTAATCTAAATAATTAATGATATAATTGCAGAACAATTCCAGTATAAATACAATTATATAGGATAAAATGACCATAATTGGTTGTGTATAATACACACTTATGTATTCTACCCACCCAATACTAATTTCTTACAACTAATTCAAATTGTGTATAGATTTGAGTATCACTGCAGGCAATGGAAGTTTTGCACTAGTGTAATTTAACCTCAGGAAATAACTAGTGCAAGGAAGAAATACACGCCGGAATAAAAGTACACTTACAGGTGCACTGGACTCCAATTTTAATTTACAGGGATTACCAGTTTTCCTACCAAAGGTCGGGGGTTTTCTTCGGGTACCTTCCTCCCCCAATAAAATATGGACACCATGATATACCTGTAAAATTGCTAAAAGTGGGGTTAATCACCATTCAAACAAACAAACAAAAATCTTGTGTATAAAATCCACCCAGTCTAATCAGATGATGTTGAAAGCATAAAAGGTGAGTACAAACTCAGAATACAGTAGAGAAACATTCAATAATGCTGTAATAGTTTCAGCGATTTTTCAGCTAGATAATGTTGTCCTTTTGTTACTAGAAAAAAGTTCTGACTCAAACTTCCAACCAATGAATTCTACATCTACCTGGATCACTTACTACCGAGGTCCACAGATGTTTGTAGAGGTAGTTCAATTAATTAGCATGGTGGTCCACACAAATATCAATTATCACTGTTCATCACTTTCCTGTAGCTCGAGTCCAGTATAAATTGCTTCAGGCTTCAGAACAAAGAAATTGATGTTAAATTCTGCCATTTCGGCAAATAATTTGAATTTTCAAGGCAAGGTTGTAAGAAACATGTACAGGTGGTACCACACAAAAACAAGTTTGTTTACACTGTACATGAATGTTGTGAGTAGGAGACATAATCAAACAAACTGGACACAATAGTTTAAACAGTAATTTTGTATTACACCTATACAATATACTGTGAAATAGTATTATTTGCTGTAAATAACTTTTCTTTAAATTTGTGGGCCATCAATCTATAAGTATGAAAATTCCAAAAATATATTTCTAAGTACTATATAATAATGAACATGATTTATATTCTCAACTGTAGAAAAGCCAAGTGTCCAGGACTATTAGAATGGAGAGTAGTAAAGTAAATGTGTACCAGTACCTGGTTACCAGATTGTTTACCATTTGTAAATAGAGGCTAATATATTTACTGTCTCCTTTTAAGCTCTGATATGAGTTAAGCTTTGAAAAGGTGTCAATTTTTCAATCTTTATTATTTTCCATTTATTTAGTTGAAAGTAATACTGTGTTCATCCAATACATTTTGAGATTGCATAAAACAATGTGGCATTGTATTTTTTAAAATTTAAAATGGAAACATAATAACTTGTTTGTCTGACTGATGTTTAATGCCACTATGAGCATTTTTCACCTATATTGTGGCATTGCAGTTGATCAAAACCTGACTGCAGTGAAAATCAACATGTAACTGGTTTAAATAGATGTTATATTGTATGTTAAATGAAAATTTGATTGATTAGATTGGTTGCTAACATTCAGCTATGTATTTTTCAAGACCAAAGCAACTTAACATAAATAGAATGGGCAGGAAATTTGATCGGAAACAAATTATAGCAGCTACAATTATTCTATCGTAGGCAGACCCTGATCTATGTAAAAAAGGTGTGCAAATCACAGGAATGTCTACCCAACAAATAAGGAAAGAATTACACTTCTCTACTCTAAAGTGTATGGTCAGAGAATACAGAAATAAAAGCAAAATGGCAGATACAATAATTTCCAATTTGGTAGTTAACAAATGTATTTTAATTTTTTGCTAAGTGTTCATTTAGATCAAGTGGGTTTACATTATTACAAGGTGTTTTAAATTGAAAAGAAATTGTTAAAAAAATTAATTACCATAAAAGCCATTGATATGCATCAGTAAGTTTGACTTTTTTTAATTTCTGGGTGATAAATGAAGTGTTTTAGACGTATAAATTGATTAAATTACTCCATATATCTATTTTATTATTACATACTTGACTCCAACTTTAAAGTTTCATACAACTAAACATTTGACTTCTCAAATTTACACAGATTTCACTTATCAGAAATTTTTAATTCCACTAATTTTCAAACACAGGAATGAGTATTTAACACCCCAAAACAATAAAAGTTCAGTTGCACAACATATTTTACAGTAACAGCCAAACCAATTCAGTCATTGAAAACACAGACCATAAGAATAACTAATTTATTTCATTTACATTAAGAGAGAAGCATAAATTGTAAAAACTATTCAATTTTTATGACAATCCTCCAAATGTTTTAAAACATTCTATTCTGCTATTGTGACTCAAAGACTTATATGACCAACAGACATCCCTTTTTAATGCTACTAATCTCATAGATTGTTTTAATAAATATCAATAATATAGGATCAACCAAGATCTGACAGAAATAATCATTTTTATGACCTAGAGAGAATGTTCTGCTAAACAATGTTGGAGGTGGTCATGTTCTTAAATAAAAACACCAGGAACAAGAGCAAGACTAAAGACTCTCAAGGATGGTCTAAAAAAAAATAGAACAGTAAAAAACCTCTACGTTAAAAAACCAATTGCATCTGGATGCACTATATTCATATTTACTCCATTTGTAATCACATGTGCAAGAGTGATCCCAGTAGGTATTTTGTTATGTTTGAGTTATCTCCCATCCTAGAGGGTATTTTGTTTTGTTTGAGTTATCTCCCATCCTAGCGGGTATTTTGTTATGTTTGAGTTATCTTCCATCCCAGGAGGTATTTTGTTGTTTGAGTTATCTCCAATCCTAGCGTGTATTTTGTTATGTTTGAGTTATCTCCCATCCTAGCGGGTATTTTGTTGTGTTTGAGTTATCTCTGATCCCATCAGGTATTTTGTTGTTTTTGAGTTATTTCCCATCCCAGGAGGTATTTTGTTGTGTTTGAGTTATCTCCCATCCCAGGAGGTATTTTGTTGTGTTTGAGTTATCTCCCATCCCAGCAGGTATTTTGTTGTGTTTGAGATATCTCCCATCCCAGGAGGTATTTTTCTACATTTAAGTTACACCACAGCATGTACATATGTTCTGTGTAACTCCATCACAGCATGTATTTTGGTGTGTTCAAGTTATCTTCCATTGCAGCAGGTATTTTGTTAGTCATTCAGTGATCTACCAGCATATCAATTTTCTTTTGGAAAACATAGCTACCATTTTGCTTTTATAGCTGATTGCTGAGAATGTTTAAGTAACATCACATCAGATATGTTTTTTTGACTTTGAGTTATCTCCCTTTACAGCAGGTATGTGTTTGAGTTATTTCCCTCCACAGCAGGCATTTTGTATTTGTTTGAATTAATAGCATATCACAACAGGTATTTAATATATCTATACCCCTGCTTCCCAGCTTCAAGGAAGAGGAGATATACTGTTTTACCATTGTCTCTCTATCTGTTCATCCTTACGTTATACATACAAGTCTGTATTAACCAATTAAGACCTCAAGTGAAAATAAGATGAAGTACAAAAAACATTTTTAAGATAAAACAAGTTACATTAATGATAGTTAAACACAACAACATACATGCATAAGCACGATACACCAGAATATGTAATATGCACACGAAAAAATATGACTTAGTTTAAGTCAAAAGTGGGCTCATTTTATTAAAAAGAACCATCCAAATGCAAATGTGCAAATAGGCAACTGCAAAAAACTAGAATTATCTATTTCTGAAAATAACCAAAATTAGGAATGTTAGATATTCATGTAAATTACCAAGAACATTTGTTTTTGTTTCCTTAAAAATGGTATTCATTAACATCTACATCTACTGGATACAAATCTGCAAAATCTGATTCCAGTAAAATATTCAACCCTTAGGTATATAATGTTGGAAAGTTGAACACAAAATATACTTCATATCATTACTGAACAGATAAGGAATAGTGAGTAAAACTGAATTATCTTAGATGAATGCCTTATATATAAATTATTCTCATTAATACTCATTTTATGAACATAAGCATTATATAATGATAAGCCAAATTTATCAATTGTACTAAAGAACTATACAATGTTTTGATTAACTAGTGAAAATTATAAAAATATTTTTATTTTATAAGAAATGTTTTTGTGTATGTCACTTTGGACTAAATAAAGATAAAACATAAAGATGGATGTCTACCAATCATTAACAAGTATCTTCATTGCTTGTACATTCACTTTTTATGTTTGTTTTCAGTTTAACACCACATACAGCAATCGTTCTGCCATATTGTAACATCAGTTGGAGGGGGGGTAGTATACAAAGTACTTGGAGAAAACACCAGACCTTCTGTAGGAAAAATGTGTACTCGCAAAAATACCCAGACCTTCAAGGAAAATTGTGTACTCTGGAAAAAACCCAGACCTTCTAGGAAAAATTGTGTATGTACAATGAACCAATTAAATAACTTCAGTATACCAACATCAGATAGCACTGAAACCTTTTTTTCCATTCCATCTAAAACAAGTTCCCAGAATGCAGTTCTTCATACATTTCATACAGTGATATTAGTAAAGATTAGCACGAGATAAATTTCAAATGAAACAGCTAACATGAACAACAGAAAAATATGTAGTTAAACTGTCAACATACAGCAGACAAATTTAACCTTAATAATTTATAGTATAGTATTTTATAGTAGTAGTAATTTATAGTAACATTTAATATACATGAGATAATTTTTGCCATCCTACCTCCACCCCCCGCTCCCCACAGATGCCTCTGTTAAGCTATTGATAACTCACCATTTTTGTCCTAACAGGTTCTGTCAAAAATGCTAGGGGCATTTTTTTTCCTTCTTTTTGCAGCAACTGACTCAACAAATATCCAAATACATATATGTACCGGTATCGAAATATATAAGGTAAAATAAGTTTCAATCAGCAATTTCTACGGTTATGAACTTTCAGAATAATGTTGTATAGACATTTTCAATACAGTTCATTATTCCAGAAAAGGATGTATGGTAACCAAAACAGATTCAGAAATTATCATAGATTTTAATCCAATGACAAAGTTCAATCATCACATGAAAACACAGCCAGACTGATCGAAAACATTAAAATTAGGAAACCAAATAAAATCCATATTGTTAAATTAAACTATTTCTAATTCCAATTGATTTCCGAAATTTAAATCGTCTGAGACAAAAGACGCGAAAAGTTAACAGTTTCAAATGACAGGAGAGAAATGTTTGTCCTTCCACGGTCATTTAACATTTCAAATAGAACGTTCAATTCGCAAAAATGAAACCTTTCAACAATGAAATTTGATAACTTCAGTATTTTGGTCACGGAAAAATGTATACAAATACATTTAAGTAAACTTCAAAGTTAATTCTTGAGATTTTCACACATTGGATATACTGTGCATTTAAATAATCAAGTTCTCAATTGAGTTTGTTCAGTTTTTCGTCAAAATAAAACTACAAAAATCAATATATTCCCCTAAGTCTTGATAAAATCTGTTTTCAAAACGTACACAAAAAGGAAAAATCAATTTGCATTCCACATGAACTAAGACCATTTATGAAAATTATTTAATATACTTTATTCTTTATCTTAAAGGCAATAACATTCAGCCCATAACAATAAACACCCAAATGAACTGGAATCAAAAGATCAGACCAAAAGTCGTTATAAAGAATACACGCAGTTGAACAATTAAGCGAAAGTGATTGACAGGTCGAACCAACTCAAATCAAATTTTGAAAACAAATTAGAACAATATTTTTATCTGCTAAATTGCAAGAGCATATTAAGTTGATAGCTTTTACAGATAACCAGACTTTTAAGTATAGGTGTCCTAATTACGGTGTTTTTTACAGTTAAGATAGAAGTCAGATTGACACAAGACTGAACTAATTGGATAGAGTGGTCATAAAACACTATCAACGAAGTTTTATATGAATAAAAGAAATAAAAAAAGATTGGCCAAATAAGTGGTATACTGGTTCAACTCAAAAATGTTTAACAGGTTGAGGCGGGTAGTAAATGGTTGGTAATGAATGTTCATTCATTAATCCTTAAACTGCACATTCTCAAGTGAGTTTTCTTTTTTTAAGTACAAAATATTTCTATGAAAATATTTTCACCAAAATTGTTGTATCTGCAAACCAACCATTTGAATACAAACCTGTTGCAATTTACAAGAGAAACTGACGAGTGACCATTTTAACCTGTCATTTTTATGAAATAAATATGAAATAAGGAAAATTAGATTTATAAAAAAGATTGTTCCTCAACTGCATTTTGCTTATCTATAATAATAAGTAGTAATTAAGTCTGCTGCTATTCCCTTAAAGTGGGCCCCTTTTTTCACTAATGGTCAATCTAAGGTGGACAAACTGAACTAAATCCACCACAGCTCAAGTGTAACTGAACATTACCTAAAGTTAAGGTCTGCATCATTTGTACCCCTGTGTTTCTCATACAAATTATTTCTTGACAATTTTTCTCTTCTTTAACCCCACAAGTGCGGTTATTGAATATTTAAATCCCTCACTGTATTGTCAAAAAAGGAAGATCCGCATTAAGTTATATGTGCTTTAAGAAGTTTATAAATATTAATTATTGTATGTTTTTATGATGTCAAATTTTATATTTCACAATTTTAAAAATTCAAAACGGACTATTCATACAAGTTTGGACTACATAAATGTGTTTGTTGTTATGTCAGTTTCAGAATTTTATAAATACAATGCAATAACTTGTTCATTTTTGGAGTACTAACTTATTTTTACACACTGCAAAAAAAAATCCATTCAAACGAAATATTTGTTTTATTCCATATCTATAATAAGAGAAGTTCTGTTATCAGAGAACCAGTTTTCCTTTATAAGGGAAATAACTCTTTTTCAAAGTGCAATAATTTTAGGATTAAGTTAAAAATGTAGAATTGACAAAACAACTAACTTAAAGTGCAATATGCTCATTTTATTCTTATACAAAATTGGTTAATTTTGAAAACATAAAAAGAATGCAGAGGACATCCAAGTTCAAATGGAGATGAACAATTTTCAAGAGCATCCCTTACCTTAGTAGACTTCTAAAAAAATGAGGAAAGGGATCAAATTTCATTAAAAAATCTGAAAATTTCTAAAATGTATTCTTATGATGGGGACCTGCCCGCAGAAATGCTTTGTATATCCATAGACTAGGCTTAATTTTGATCCAAAAATATTCTGAATTAAGGTGTACAACAACAGAACCCTAACAACCAAGGGTTGTGAAGGTGGGGGGGATGGAAGAAAAATCTCCATCAAATTTAAAATCATTTAATTTTATTGAATTTATATATAATGAACTGAAAGCTGTAGCAAATACACATAGCATTAATTTGATGACATTTTTTAGTTTCACATCTACTTTATCTCTCACCTTTCGTTTGCCTTGTTGACTGGCTTGTCTCCCTTTACTTTTATAATTGTTTGGTCTTGATGGCAATGATAAATACATTTTGCAGCTGCAACATAAACCTTATGATCTCCGTCTATAATAATTCGTCAAAAATCCAATGAAACTTTTTGTGAAATCCAACTCATATATCATCGATGAAAATCCTCAAATCAGGTTACATCTACTTCAATATACATCTACATTGTCGAAATAATTTTTGAAAACAAAGATCTACAATTTGTAATTATAAACTGTACAGTCATATTAAATTTCAATTTTTTTTCTGTCCTGTGTAATTTGTACGAAATTTTAATAGCACCTGTCAAATGCCACTTTAATCCTCAAACAAAACTTCTACTGGTAAATGAAACAAAATTTTTGATTTAAATCTTTCCTATTTAAACTTCTCCAACTGTTTTTAATCTGAGAGGATGAGAGAAATTTACAATACTTTAATACTTTTGAAGAACACTTTCAAAATCTACATCTGGATATATTTCTCCTTTTCTGAAATCTACACCTGAAGAAATCAACACTGTCAGTCAATTTCTACTTGGAGACAGAGACAACTGGCCATATATCATTTCCAGCAACAATAACGTACATCACGGATCATTCCAAAATCGAGTTTTATAAATCCAACAAGCATAAAATCGTCATCGTTCCTTTCACAAAATTCAAACCTTATCATCAAAAACCTATTAAAATTTGAATAACAAAATATAATTGTGATGTATGTTTTCTAACAATAATGTAAATTACAACATTTAGACTTCAAATCCTGTGGTCTCCTGTTATAACACAAACTGTTTAATTTTGTGTAAATCAAGGTGTATTATAATTACCAGGATATAATATCTATGTTATATCTAAATGCTAATTTACTTACATAGCAGATTTTTAATAGGATATAACGTTTATGCATGTCGATAAAAATTCATTCAATCAAAAAAATTAAGTCTATTCAATAAAGTTCTGATGCTATATGAATTTATAATGGAAGGTCATGTTAATGATAAATAGGACCATATTACTTAGTAAAAAGTCCAATGTCAAAACATTTTTTTCAAAGAGTGTCATGAACATTAACCAAGTATCTAAAAGGATATTGAGTTTCTAGGTAGAGATTTGTATATAAATAGAGATGTTAAACCAAACACAACATCATACTATTACTAATCACACTTATTTACATAACAAAAAATGTTTTATATGTCTGTTCCAATTCGGTATTTTATGCCCTCAGCATTGTCCTTTCTGCTATTTGCTGTTTTATTATTTTTTAGTGATTTGTTATTTTGTTGTTAAATAATTATTTGAATTCTGAGGTTTGTCCTGGATTATCTGCTCTTTAAATTAGTAAAATTTTAAAAGAACAAAATAAATAACAAAACACAAGAACATGCACTATTGGGTTGTACCACTCACTGATAAAGAAATCTGACATGGTAAAACAGATACATAAAGAAAAGCCCTTGATAATATACAGAGATGACCCAAATCTAATTAAAATTAAACCTTTCACTTGCTCCCCCCTTTGTTATTGGTCGCTGTGTTGTAAGCGACCATAGCAAAAAGGGGGGAGCAAGTGAAAGATGTAACTTTAATTAGATTGAGATGACCTGCGTTTTTTCTAACAAATAAAAGTGAATTAAGAACATTAGTTTAAGAAGAAAATGGGGAAATAAACCTCTGATCTTTATTCTACTAAATTACAACACACATCAAATTTGAGAACATCAGTTTGTGAAACTGGAAAAATAATCCATAATCTATAATCTTTCATACTCCAGCTATCTAGGAAAGGATGCTTGATTATACTAAAAAGAATTTTTCAAAAAGGGGGGTGGAGGAAAAAAGAATCAAGGCTATGCTTGGCAAATTCTGCAACCTGTACTTTCATTTTTTGCAATTTTGGTACCGAATGTTTTTGCCTATTAAAGGGAAACTTCGCGAAAAAATGAAAATTTTATATGTTATTCTAAAAATAAATATAAATATAATTGCCTTTTGATGTTTTCTTGTATTCTTTACCGTTACGCTTCTAGAGTGGATTAAAGGTAGTAAAATTTTGTGTATGGGGGCTGCCATTTCGAGAGTATTTTATCATGTGACTGCGTTTGTGACGTGATAAATGTAATCCAGTAAATATGATAAATAATCCAGTTTAAAAATAGGTTTTTCTGCCTTTGCTCTTTGAAGAATATTAAAACTGTGGCCATGACTAATACTCAGCTGACAACATAAGATTACCAAATACGTCGATCTTTGTATTAACAGAGACATATATTGATTATATGTCTCTGGTATTAATAAAAATATTTTTCGACACAAATTTTAACCTGTCTTTATTTAACTCCGATAATTACCTAAATAATAATTGTAATAAAAAGATATATTTGTATATTAATTTTTTTAACATAAAATAAAATTTTGCACGTCTTGAAACGGCAGTTGTACATGTGTACCTGGACGTGAAAATTTTACAGGTAAATCATTACTCGTTTTTAAGTGTTATTAACAGAATTAGCAGGTAAACAAACAGGATGTTTATTGCAATTACTAGATCATTTGACACCAACTTTGAAGTTTGAACATTTGGACATTTTCAAAAGTTAATCAGATTGAAGGTTAATCATGTACTTCGAAATTAAAACGGCATGCCCCCTCCTGCCAAGGACAGGTATGATTTGAATGCACCTAAGTGTCAGAACATAGGATGTATATAAGATTTCGAATACCTTTAGATGCCATGTCAGAGGAAACATAAAACTGAAACGTTGACTCGAAATATACACATGTAAAATTTTAGAAACTGTGTTACGGACACGCACAATTAATGTTACCAGTATTAATAATAATAATAAATGCACTAAACGTGAAGTAAAATTTTGATGCGTGAAAACAGTGTATTTAAAAAAATTTCATTTGATGATAGTTATTTCTAAAATAGTCAACTTCGCAAAGATTTTGTATAAAAAAGTTTCGTTCAATAAGTTGCATAATCTGATTAAGTTGAAAGTAGTAATACGAATAATTTTCAATTTAATTAATATTTATGGACAAAATTCATACGAATATTCGATGAAAAATGAGGTCACCATACCATTAAACTATCCTCCATGGAAATTCTGGAAAATGATATTCGCATGAAGTTGTTGCTGCTGTGGACATATTTATTTTCGAAGTCTTACGTATAAGTTTTTAGACTGGTTTATTTTTTTTTTTACACAAAACAGTTTTTTTTTTTTGCTTAGATCAGGAATATGAAACGTAATCTTGCCACAACCTTGTCTTATAGTACAACCTTCTGTTATTAACCGTTTCGCGTTATTATCATACGGCAACTTTAAGGTACTTGGATGTCCATGGATCTCTAGTATCGCCATCTAGTGACGAGATAATGACAAGATGGCGGACCTCCATAAGTGCATTTTTTACACTGTAAATTTAATGTAGAAACTTAATCATTGAAAATATAATAAAACATCAAGAGGCAAAAGTGTTTCTTTTTATTTGAAGAATAACATATAAAATTATCAAATTTTCATTTTTTCGCGAAGTTTCCCTTTAAAACTCAGAAATTCATTGGAATAGACAGTTTTAACCAAGAACTGTCACTAAATTTCATGGTTCAAGATTTTGAAAAAAAAAAAGATTTTGTTAATACAGCACAAAGTTTTGTAAGAGAGGAAATTGAAAAGAACATTGTCCATAAACACACTTTTTCATGTTTTTCTCACTAATAATTTATTTAAAATCAATAATCGACCAGATATTTGAAAATCAACAAGATACATGTAATCGATTTCAGAACACACCTTATCGATTTCAGTCACTGCAAATTGTTTTAAAGGGTAGGTTTAAGAATTAGGTTTTCAACTAAACTCGTATCCTGCACATTTGTCAATATCAAAATATATATTGACATAGTTGTGAACTAAAATCAATCAATCAAATGTTTTCAATATGTAAACCTGTTTTTTTTTATTCCAGTATACATACATGAAAATTACATCATGCTTAGAATCAGCCGTCTGAAATTGATCACCTGTGTAAGTGATTTGTTGCACTTATTGGTGGTCAATTATAATAGAATAAGATTATAAATATTTCAGTAATGTGATTAATCCTCTTTACCTATAATTAAAAGATTAAAATAGATTAGCAAATAATCTTCATTGGACATTTGTCCTATTTTTTATAACATGCACTTTAATTTTTATAGACATCTTGATCTAATTCTCATTTTACAACTTTATTTTGTATCAAAACTCTGCAAAAGGGAAATAACTCATTTTAATCTTTAAATCAAAGTTACCAGTTTTAGGTTATTTTGAAAACATCATGATTTTAATTATATAAACTTAAAACGTAAGCATCCTACAAATTAACCTCATAAAAAATAAATCTTTCTCTAGATTCCATGTTTCACTCCATCTAGTTTTTCTAAAGGTAGCTTTGAAAACCACTCAATTCAAGTTTGTAATAAAACAATTGTGCATTCCTTTTACCTTTCACATTGCTATTATAGACTTAAAAAGCACAAACAGTATGATTTAAGTCCTAAATATATAAAACTAACAACCAAATTAAAATGGTGGTCCTGCTGTACTGCCAAAAAGTCAATTTTTTTTCAAATGCATGTAATTTTCATAAGAAATTTCTCCATAAAAGAACTCCCACCCTCACTTATTCAGAAAAACTTACTTTGTCCAAGGGTAAATGGAACACATTAATTGATTGATTGAGTGATGTTGTGCACAATTGTTCAGGTATATTCAAGACAGGAACATATTTATAAACAATAAACTAATAAGTAGTTACACAAACAAATAAAATGGGATACCCTACTGACACGGACATTTTTTAACTGAACAAGAAAATGAAGACCAACATATAAGGATCAATCTTAACAAGCTTGTTTCTTGATGCAGAGACCCCCACCTTTTTCCCCCCATCTACCATTAGGAAAAGACACCAAGTAAAATGAAACATTCTATATAAAGTCAAAGGTTTACCACAATCTGTAATTATAGGGTTTTATGCTGTAAAAATGTGGATACTGACATCAATGTTTGCTACACATTTAGGGGCCTCGGTGGCCAAGTGGTTAATGTATTTGATCAATTATTGATCATGTGATCTGTCAACACTGAAATTGAGGGTTCTAGAGCACTCAACTCCAATCTTAATTGACAGGGATTGCCAGCTTTCTTACCAAAGATAAGGTTTGCCCCAGGTTCTTCCTCCCCCAATAAAAACTGGATGCCATGATATAGCTGAAAAATTTGCTGAAAGTGACATTAAACAACATTCAAACAAACAAACAAGTTAAAAATTTTAAATCATTATTTTTTTCTTTAAAATTAGGATTTTTCTATACAGTAACTGATCATGAATGCATTTGAGATTCTGAAAAATTGATGTTTGACAACAATATTTTTAAAAAGGCAACACTAAAAAGATATATCTACTGCAGATCCTTATTACTGTAATTGATTTTAATTGCAATTGACATTCAATAGAAAACACAAACCAATTAAGCCTATACAATCAAAACCACTACAGCAGCAATTGTAGATTTTAATAACATCATCATTGGCTGTTTGATCAGAAATCTCTGGAGCCGAGGTCATATCCGATGGGTCAAATACTCCATAACACTATATGGTAAGGATGTGACACTAGTTTAGCACTATTTAGCAGTGTTGCAGAGAATAAAACAAAGGAGATATAGCTTCTGTTTAATTAGTTACTCCCTTATTTTTTTTAATTCCAACTTCCATGAGGTAATTAATAGAATGCTCACCTGGACTGTAAAAAATTGTGAGCTTGACTCCCAGGTTTGGATGAAAAGTGTAAACATTGTCCTATAAAACATGGTAAAGTGTTTGGCCCTGTTGTTCAACAGCTCATAAGCTCAATTACTGGTCAGCAAAAAAAAAGATCTTATAGTTTTACTCATATGTACTCTGTTCCTAAAACTTAAAAGCATTCTGTATATTAAGGAGAAAATATACCACACACACAACTCTTAATTGGTAACTATAACTAATGCTTTTTGTGAGTTCAAAATAATGGAAATCATTATGCCATAATGTTGAATAACTAACTTTGGTCTGGTACAGTAAGAAAGTCACACAAAACAATACTCAACTGTCTAAGCCCTATGTTTCATCAAATCAATTCATAATTCTTACCATTCTAAAAAGTACATTTTCCGTATCCACTTCATTTATTAAACGATCCTGATCAATTTCTTCCTCACTATCTGCATCTTCACCTGAATCCTCATCTAACCTCGTCAACATCCAATCCATTTTGACAATAGACTGATTTCAGTGACGTTCTATTACTTTAAGAATCCATTACGAGAGTCAATACTCAGTTCATTGAATCTTGTTGTTAATCCACAACCAGAAAACATTTGATTTCGACATTTAAAGATATCAGACTTTATATAATACACAAAATACTTGCAATTGTCTAAAGTGTCCATAAAAATCTTCTCAACTGATCGTATTTTATAACTTTATTTCTCTTAATGAAAGACATATACAAAACAAATCACTGTGCATATGTCTTTTTCTTTCGCAAAAGAAGCATTCAATAAATCTCAAATCAATTCATTTTTCTCTCCTTTCAAACCACTGCTCAATTGAGGCTAACATAGTATTTCTCAGTACTTCTGTCTCTACACCTCCATAAATGTATTGATACATTCCATTGTAAAGCACCAGATACCCCAATAAACTTTGAATTTCTATATAAACAATCCTCATTTACTGAATAGTGCGAAATTATTATCTTTCTATAATCACCTGTCAAATTTATAGTCAATAGACTCGTTCAAAAATAAATTACCCACAAAATGATAAAGGAGTCCAGATTTGGGGGCATTTAGTGGGATATATGAAAGGATATCTTAATCAATTTCTTTTTGTATAATTAATCCTATAAAGGTTTTAATATATAATACCAAAACAAATACTAAATAACACATTTGGTCTCTTGATCCTTCAAAGAGAAAATTGTTATGACGTTGGGTTTACGATTAACAGAGAAATTCTTAATTTAAATGTATTGACACTTCAGTGTTGCTCAATATGTTCCAATATGTTGTACAAAGGGTACAATGAATAAACACACAAATCTGAAAACTGTGTTTGCTTTTGAATTTTGAAAACTGCTTCATAAAACAGGATTGCTAAGAGTATATGAAATGTACACCCCTACAAAGATATTATTAAATAAAGATCTTTAAAGGAAAAGTATTTAGATAGCTTTTTTTATAAACATGCTTCAATTTCTGTGCAGCATGTATACAACCAGTCAAGATTTACAAAATACATTAATCCGAAATTTTCTTGAACATGTGATATCCAAGTCTGGGCCAATCGATCTACCTGTCCTCAGTTCCTCAGTCTAGCATTACAAAACTAGAGGCTCTTAAGAGCCTGTATCGCTCACCTGACTTACAAAAAAACTTTTTAAGACAATACTTTTCTTGCAAATTTTGATATTAAATGCTAAAGAGTTTATGTGAAGATGCTGTTTCTATGAATGTTGCCATGTTGAATTTACAATCAGCAGTAGGAGTGTTTCTGAGAAGAAGCAGTTTTTGTTTTTTCATAGGTTAGTATGTTAAGTGATGTTCCATAGTGGCAGCAATCTTGTACTTTGGATCGAAACAAACAACTCAAAATTGGTAGAGAACCATACAATATCACATATCCTAAAATCTGCCAAGCTGTTTGTGAGAAAACGAATTTTAAAATCTCAGCCAGTCAGAACGCATTTGCAGCTCTGGCAGCCATGTTGAATTTCCTATCGGCTCGAAACATACTTAAAATAATAAGATTACTATCACTTCTGCATTATTTGGTTAAATTGTGTGGAACTGAGTTTCAGAGAAGCTGTTTGTATGGTTTTCCCATAGGGTCCTATGTTAAGCTGTGTTCCACCGTGGTGGCCTCTTGGAATTTAGATCGCCACAAAAAACTAAAATTTTGTAGAGGACCATCTAAGGTACATTTCTGCAATATTTCAAATCAATCTGCTAAGCGGTTTGTAAAAAGAAGATTTTTGAAATTTCAGCCAATCAGAACCCATTAGTTGCCCTGGAAGCCATGTTCAATTTGCAATTGGCCTAAAAAACACAAAATAATAAGATAAATATCCATTAATCATTTGTTCATAATTTGGCTTCATTTTTGTGGAACAGTTTCAGAGAAGATGTTGTTTGTATGTTTTTCCCATAGGGTCCTATGTTAAACTATGTCCTGTGATGGCGGCCATCTTGGATTTTGGATCGCAACAAAAAACTCAAACCTTGTAGAGGACCACATAAGGTACATTTCTGCTATATTTTAAATCAATCTGCCAAGCAGTTTATGAGAAGAAGATTTTTGAATTTCAGCCAATCAGAACGCATTAATGGCCCTGGAAACCATGTTGAATTTGCAATTGGCTGGAAAAACCCAAAATAATAAGATAATTATGCAACCTTCATTTCCTTATTAATTTGGCTTCATTGTGTGGAACAGTTTCAGAGAAGAAGTTGTTTATATGTTTTTCCCATAGGGTCCTATGTTAAACTATGTCCTGCGATGGCGGCCATCTTGGATTTTGGATCGGCACAAAAAACTCAAACTTTGCAGAGGACTATCAAAGGTACATTTCTGCAATATTTCAAATCAATCTGCCAAGCAGTTTATGAGAAGAAGATTTTTGAATTTCAGCCAATCAGAACACATTAACGGCCCTGGAAGCCATGTTAAATTTGCAATTGGCTCGAAAAAACCAAAACAATAAGATAATTATGCAACCTTCATTTCCTTATTAATTTGGCTTCATTGTGTCGAACAGTTTCATAGAAGAAGTTGTTTATATGTTTTTCCCATAGGGTCCTATGTTAAACTATGTCCTGCGATGGCGGCCATCTTGGTTTTTGGATCGGCACAAAAAACTCAAACTTTGTAGAGGACCATCTAAGGTACATTTCTGCAATATTTCAAATCAATCTGCCAAGCAGTTTATGAGAAGAAGATTTTTGAATTTCAGCCAATCAGAGCACATTAATGGCCCTGGAAGCCATGTTGAATTTGCAATTGGCTCGAAAAACCCAAAACAATAAGATAATTATGCAACCTTCATTTCCTTATTAATTTGGCTTCATTGTGTGGAACAGTTTCATAGAAGAAGTTGTTTATATGTTTTTCCTATAGGGTCCTATGTTAAACTATGTCCTGCGATGGCGGCCATCTTGGATTTTGGATCGGCACAAAAAACTCAAACTTTGTAGAGGACCATCTAAGGTACATTTCTGCAATATTTCAAATCAATCTGCCAAGCAGTTTATGAGAAGAAGATTTTTGAATTTCAGCCAATCAGAACGCATTAATGGCCCTGGCAGCCATGTTTCATATTTGATCAGCACCAAAAACTCAAACTTTGTTAAGAACCACCCAATAAACATTCCTGCCAAGTTTGGTTCCAATTGGCCAAGTGGTTGTGGAGAAGAAGATTAAAATGTAAAAAGTTTACGGCCGACGACGACGAAGACGACGACGACGACGACGACGACGACGGACGCAAAGTGATGAGAATAGCTCACACTGACCCTTTGGGTCAGGTGAGCTAAAAAAAGGAAAAACGTATGATATCCACACAAGCAACATCTGGACAGAGTGCAAAAGCAACACGTCAAGTATTTTCTCCAAAGAAGGTTTTAACAGCAGTGGACATTTTGGACTTAACTTCCATAAACAATTTATAACAAATTAAGCTTAATTAAAACAAGTGTGGACTGTGAGCACGCTCACAAAGGGATACCCCCCGCTTCGCTTCAAGTCCAATTATCTCCCCTGAATAATATCAGCAACAAAAATTCTTCATGCACATCTACATATGATGTACTTCCTTCATGTAAAGTTTCATCAAAATATGTCAAACGGTTTAGGAGGAGTTGTGCTTACGAGGTCTCACAATGAATACTATATTTAAAAAGTCTAAGTCCAATTATCTCCCCTGAATAATACCCGACAGTGACGAAAATACTTCATGCACATCTACATATGATGTTCTTCCTTCATGTAAAGTTTCATCAAAATCTGTCATGCTGTTTAGGAGGAGAAGCGCTTACAAGGGATGTGGACAGACAGACAGGGTGATTTCTATATACCCCTCAAACACGTTTGTGGGGGGTATAATTAATAGGTAGATTCTAATCCTAGCCTAAACCTAAATATTTGTCCCCCACTTATTTTATTTACTTCAGAAAATTTCAAAATCCAGATTTTGTTCATGTTCAAATATGATACAAATATGTTTTGGATACCTTGTAAAAAAATAAAAATAAAATCCGCCCACCAGCCCAGTTTTTTTTGTGAAGGTTGGATGAGAATCTACTAATTCAAGTTAACTAACCTAAGATTTGTTCATTTTAAAGGGTTTTAAGCCACTTTAATCAAGTTTCCAGCTATATCATGATGTCTGGTTATTGTCAATCTAATTAAAATTAAATCTTTCACTTGCTCCCCCCTTTTTGCTATGGTCGCTGCGCTTACAAAGCAGCGACCAATAACAAAAAGGGGGGAGCAAGTGAAAGATTTAATTTTAATTAGATTGGGTTATTGTTGGGAGAGAAAGGCAAAGAACCAGGTGAAAACTCCAGACCTGGCAATCCTCGAGCACACCTTATCAAGTCTGTCTTTAAGAACATCTTCAGTGTTGACACACCTGTGATCAATCATAGGAGACTAACTACCAAACCACTCGGACACCAAGGCCACATCATATAATGATAACAATCATTTAATCATTCATTACAAAACAATAGATAACAGGAAAAAATGGAATAGGTCACATAGAAACCTACAAAACGTGTACTAGCTACAATAATGTAGCTCCTTTTTTTTTTTTAATGGACGGAGCTACAAAGAGGTCCCATTACTCGTAATGGAGCAGCCCGGGGTTTTATGCATATTATAAGCAATTACACTGTTTCCCTGGTTTGCTACATACTTTTTTATGTATTTGCAGTTTAACTGATATTTCCACAACACCGTATTCGTTAGTTTTATCACTTTATTCGTAATCATGGCATTGTTGACCAAATATGAATTCCGGAAGTGCATGATTTCCATAATATCAGAATCAATTTGGTAAAAATGTAATTCCGGATGATTTCAGCTGTATTCATTTGCATTATGATTATGTCCCCTTATTACAAATTTTACAGATACGATTCCGAAATTCTACACTCCACAATTTTAATTATGTCAACAATGCCACGATTACGAAAAAGTGTTAAAATTATTTAATTAGACATTGTAGACATATCAGATGAACGGCGGAGGAAAGAAAACATATTTATTTAATAAAGACAAAGGTTAAATAGCGGAAAATGTGTAAATCCCAAAAGTGTTTTTGCTCCATTACGAGTAATGGGACCTCTTTGTAGCTCCGTCCATCAAAAAAAAAAAAGGAGCTACATTATTGTAGCTAAATGTGTACATGGTCTGAAAATTAATTTATTTTTATGAGAAGAAAAATGAGCTCTTTTTGTTTCATAATACAAATAAAATCTGTATTTTTGGAGTAATGTCATTAATATGTTTAACTGATCTTTTCTACCGAAAAAAAAAACTTTTCAACCAGTGGTATACCTATATTTACTTTGGACACGAACAAGTGAACTGGAATATAAACTAAAGCTCAAATGGATATGCTTGAAAATTTAATCCACTAAAAAAAATATAAGCATTCATATCGCCAGGATGTCCTAGGGAAGCAAGCCGGAGTCATTTTGGGCAGTGAGAAGGCCAAGAGCAGCACGAGAAAGGAAAAGCCTTCCCGGGCCAAAACAGGAAATAAGAGGTCAAAGTTTAGTGGAAATTAGTGGACTGTTTACTGTGGATTGTTAGAAATATCTAAATCCAGCTAAATTTCAGTGACCATGTATAAATATATTCTGTTGAAAATCACAATTCAATTCTTCAGAATCATGTTCCACTTATTTCTGTCAATATTTCCATCCTGAACTATTTATATACAGCTGCACTGTACACATGACACAGTTATTCCACATCATTCATAAAATTATTGTCAAAAACTTTTATATATTAACTTGTGAAAAATAAATTTAATACCTATTATGCACATAAATTTCAATCGATTTTTCATTCTCAGTTGTAACCGATTCAAAAATAATTTTAAAAATAAATAACTGCAATAAAACAACAATCATTTCTAGCACTAATATTATATTGAATTTTTCATTCCCAATTTTAATAGAATTGAATACATTTTATAAAAAATACAGCAATAAAAAAAATTAGAGTATTTTAATTTCAATAAATTTTTCATTACCAATTTTAAGATTCCAACAATTTTCAAAATAAACAATTGCAATAAAATAACAATCAATTTTAGCAGTTCATTAATTTACCTAACAATAACACAATGTTATGATTTATTGATAATTTTACAATGGCATTATAAACCATTAAACTCCAATGGATGTTAATTAGTAATCAATTACAAATAGCTCTGTTGACAAAGGAATGTACAATGATATTGACATCTTAAAGTGAGCACTTCCAGCGTGAGAAGTTGTACGAGTTGAATGAAAAATCAGTATGTAAATCAATCTATAGGTAAATCATGCTTGTTTTCATTATGGTAATTGGACAATCATACAATCTATATATAGAACACAAAAAGTAACGTTCAGAAACTGTTCATAAAACACCCCAATTAACCCAAATTTATACAGTCTTTTAATCTGAATTAAACATGGGATCCATTTCTTTAATCTCACTAAATAAATATGATATCATGTACATCAAAGTTAATTAGCCTATTTCTATGATTGCAGCCACTGTCCATTTAAATTTCAAATTAAATCAATGACCAATCAAATAACCACAACTTATACCAAAAATGTTAAAAAATGATGCATATTTCATAGGACCTTATACTGTCACTGTGGAGTAATTTAATTCCAATGATACCAATTTTCATGGTTTCAGAAGAAGTTGTGGTTTCAAGAAAGATTAATTTCAAATTGTGTTATTTTTGGCTCCAAAGGGAGTAACTAGAAAGTTGTATTTTGTTGAGTAATGAGTAAAGTGTATTAACATTTGGGGTAAGCTGTTCCAACAAAATCTATGACAATGTGTAACGCTCAAATATTAGGAAAATCTCCTGCTCGAGATATGGGCAAAAGACCTAACTTCAGTTCAGTCCAGCCATGTGGACAGAATAAAGGTAGTTGGGATAAAGAGACGGACTGGTTAATCACATATACATTGTAGTGAATTTCACATTTATTGAACTTGTGTTAGAAGAGCACTTTTTTGCTCTTCCTCGAGTGGATTAAAAAAAAACATAGGACCTCAACATCTTCATTGGGAGAACACTTACCATCTGAATCCTTATGTAATGTTGATTGTTAAGTTATGGATCAAGGTCAAAATTTGTTGTACTCAGAAAACAATATTACCCGTACATGTACTAATAGCTACCAGGACAACATGTAAATTGTCAGTATTAACTGTTCTGCCATGAAACAAAAACAAGTGGATGTTTGTATTTACTGTTGTCATGGCAACAACCTAATACTTTAACAAAACCAAAGCACTTTATTGCATTCATTCATTAGAATGATCTTTTACTTCAATTTAAATAAAAACCATCCTAAACATCTTAAAAGAAATTCCTAATGTTAATTATCGATCGTGCAAAATCTTCTCTCGTCTTTCTAACAAATTAGTCACTTGATACACAATATCATAAAAAAGATCAATTTCCGATTATGAAGTGTTGTCCCTATTACTACGACAATAAATCTCTGTTTTCTGAACATCTAGCTCGAAAGATTTCAAGAAATGATCAATTATTAACGAGAACATGAATTACCTGTTAATTACAAATCCATGCAAAAGACTTTAAATTGCACAGGTGATTAGAGAAAATTAATCAATAAACTGTAATCATATTGTAATCTGAATGCCATCATTGTATAAACTCATCCAATAATTCTCAGAAGATATTTCCAATTGATGTCAATACACACTTGTTGATGTAAGTTTCCTGCCTCCATGAAGGTATGGTAAAATACTAAATAACCAATAACATATGGTCTTCTGTCATATTGTGAATTTTAACATGTATGCATAAATGACCTATTCATTTTAAATTTATAATGGAAGCTATTATGACAAATACAATCTAATTAAAATCTTTCACTTACTCCCCCCCCCCTTTTTGTTATTAGTACAAGTGAAAGATTTCATTTTATCAGATTGTGACAAATATACCATGTTACAAAGAAAAAACCACTAGTTTGCAAACAACTCTTGTGTACACGTATAAGTAGTATATTATATAGAATTTTAACACAAAGTAAATCATGATCATGGCAAATCGGCACTTGGAAAAGTCGGAACTGGTGTTTAATGCCATTATAAGCTCATTATAAATGACACATTTCTGGACTTCTTTAAGGTGATCATGCATTACTAAAGGGACCATGCATAGTTTCCAAATTTGCAAAAATGTTATCTGAAATGACACCTAAACTCCTCACTGCTCATTTTGAATCGTCTTTTATAACTCAGTGTAACTAGGTGTATAAACTAGGGAAAACATGCTTAAATATTCCACTATGGAAAAACAAGTAGGAGGCCATTGCTTTTCAGTGTCTTTACGTACATATTATTTAGTTTAAAAAAAAACTGTCTTTAAAGACACAACTTTTTTAATAATAAAATGTGTTGCCAAAAAATTTAGAAAATATCCTGTGTTTTTTATGGTTTCAGTTCTGTGATGTTAGATATTCTGGTAATTTCGGGTTTCAATCAACTTTTTATAAGATAACATTGTCTGCCATTATTTCTATTAAAAATGGCCCAAAACTGAAAAAAAACAAAAAAATATGACCCTATCATCCTCCAAATATTTAGAAAAGTTAGATGTGAATCTAGCATTCTTTTTATTATGGGCTAAAAGACAATGGTTGTAAGAAAAGAGATCTCAGAGTAAAAGTGTGTCTTATTTGTGTTAAACCTTTAAACAAGGACGTGTCAAAACATAAACTTTGACGAGTAGTTACCATTAAATTTTGTTAATTTTTATTTACACATGTACAGATATGTTTACATATACATTATGAAATGAAACCTTTTGTACAAGTGTAAATAAAAATTAACAAAATTTAATGGTTACTACTCGTCAAAGTTCATGTTTTGACACGGCCTTGTTTAAAGGTTCAACACAAATAAGACACACTTTTACTCTAATATTAAAAAATTTGTAATAATGAGTAATTTATGGTAGTCTATATCCATACTATGAAAATATTTGTTTAATAAATTAAATACAACATATTTTTACAGCCTAACAACAGAGGAAATCAAATACAGTTTATAAACACTGTCACAATAAAATTAAACCAATATTTGAAGTTTAAAATCTATTCAGTATACGATTTAGTCTTCTAGTTATGAAAGGTCATTAAACATGTTCTCAACGCTTGATAAATGGTTGAAAAAATATATTATTTTGCAAAAATTAATAGGCATTTTTACCTTATTTATTAGGTATCATAGGTTTAAGACAACCCAAAATAAAAATTACCAGTACTTTCTATTTTTAGTAACACTTAAGTAATTCTCCCTATATACACTGCTGACCTGTATCAAGCAATTGAAGGTCCTGAACATATTTGTTTTACAAGGATTTCAATATACTTATGGAGATATGCGCTTTGTAATGGTTTACCTATAACCAGCACTTACTTTTGATCAGAACAGGTGTTTGCCACATCAGATTTTGACATTTTTGTTTCAAGACTTGTATTCGAGTTTCTAAAATATATTTCTATATATAAATTAATTCTAATGGTTGCATTTGTTTGTCTGTCATTCAAATGCAGTACATATAAATCATTGTCTAACCAACTTTTTACGTTTATCAAGTTTACATATTCACTTTTACACATTTTTCATTGTAAAAATTAAAATCGCAGTGATCCTGTATGGTAACAATCAACTGAGTGGCAAGAAAAATGAATCGAATTAACCAAACAATTTCAGATACAAATATAGAAACAAAAATGGCAACATGTCAAGATATACCAGAAAAGATGTCGTGAAAATTAATATACTTTGCTTAAAAGGGAGCAGCATAAGTAAAAATCTATTTTATTCCAAAAAAAAAAAAGAAAGAAAATATTTGACCAGTGCTTAAAAGTCAATGTATGGACGTTAAATACTCATGGCATTTGGCCTCACTATGCTACCAGTTACCGAGTATATGCTAACAAAGGAAGTGTCTATAACCTTATCAATTTTCAGTTATGGGATATAATTTAGGTTTTAATAACTTGAGATGTTGCATGTTTACCCAAACTGCTCTGTAAAGGCCACAATCCCTGCCCCTCTTTTACAACAATGACAGTACAAACTTTTATTACCATTATTAATAATTTTACCGAAATAACATAGATGGTTTTAAAATTCAAAGTATTTAACAAATTTACTTTAAAGGAAACAAAAAAAACCAAAAGAAATAAAGAACAGCAGGCATGTAGTTAAACCAAATATTCTACTGTATACATCCTAAAATCTCAAACAACAAAGATTTTGCTATATAAAGCCTAATATCTCAAACAACAAAGATTTTGCTATATAAAGCCTAATATCTCAAACAACAAAGATTTTGTTATATAGTAAGCCTACTATCTCAAACAACTAAGATTTTGCTATATAAAGCCTAATATCTCAAACAACAAAGATTTTGCTATATAAAGCCTAATTTCTCAAACAACAAAGATTTTGCTATATAAAGCCTACTATCTCAAACAACAAAGATTTTGCTATATAAAGCCTAATATCTCAAACAACAAAGATTTTGCTATATACAGCCTTCAATATAAAACAACAAAGATTTTACTATATACAGTCTAACTTTCACAAGCATGTTAAGTGAAACACAGCATGAATTTAAATATCTGAAAACCACCATATTGATGAAATGTTTTCTGCCTGTATGTGTAAAAACAGATTTCGGGAGTTGTCATTAAACCTTTTAAATCCAGAACTATTTACATAATGGATTTTTCATGTTTTAGTCCGACAATTAAATGGCTTAAATAAAAGGTATTTTACCAGACAAAATTTGCTTATTAAAATTTCTCAGTGTACTGAATTCAACCTTTTGATGACTGGGGAGATATATATATTAGACTCTCGTCAATATCTATAGAAACCTACACAAAACAGTATAATGCTCTGCTTTGTCAATGGCCATGTAAATAATGACGAAAGCTCTTATAAGTTTTCATTAATTAAGAAGTTTTAGAATCAATATAAAGATTATCAAATGGATAATTTCTCAATACAATTTCAGAGAAAACATTTATAATGGCAGGTTTGATAGAAGAGAGAGGGGGGTGCTGAAATTTTCATTTCAAAATTTACATTTGAGTTTCTAACATTTATTTCTGTAGTTGTCTTATCTTAGGTATATTTACAGCTGTACTATTTTTTAATGGAAAAATATTTTTACTGACTCTCTTCTTTGTCATGTAACTGGTTTTTTTTTTGGTTTTTTTTTTAATTTTACCTTACACTACTTTTTTTTTTAATTTTTCAGAAAAAAAATTTTGAAATGGGGGTGGCATGGAGAAGATGTAGTGTAAGAATGTTCATCATTTGTCTCTGTTTTTATTTATATTTATAAATGGTTTTGTTTGTTTTAATCCATGTATATAAACAATATCTATAGCCCAATAAAGGGGTCCGACTGACTATATTGAACTCTGCAGAAAGTTTACTCTATATTAATACAAGCTATTTCATTTTGAAATGGTCTCTTAAATGAGGCTTATGTCTCTCCTTTCAGGTTTAAACAAAACCACAAAAACCTGTTCACAACACCATCTGTCTTAGAGAAGCCATTATTTTGAGTCCCTCTAGTTTTGTTTGTTTGAATGGTGTATATACCACTTGCTGCAATTTTTCAGCTATATCTTAGCATCCAGTTTTATTGGTATAGAAAAATGAATTACCCAGAGAAAACCACCAACCTTCTGTAGGAAAACTTAAATTCCTTGTCAATTAAGTTTGGAGTCGAGCACATACTTCTAGTATTTAATCTCACATTAACTGGGCCTGCCTTTAAAACCACCTGCCTTACGTTGGCCAAGGTTTTTCTACCCTTGTCTCATTTAACCAGTATGACTGTAATTGTAAAAAATATAATCTATACTTACTCTTGACTTTGTTTTCACAGACAGAGCTGTAGTAGGTCGACTGTCAAATATAGATCGTCCACTTTTTGGTCTGTATTTTAAGCTTGCAGCTGTTTCAGGACGGGGCTCTTCTGAAACTCTTATTTTCCCACTTGTTGTTCTTGGGCGGTTTGCTACCTCCAATGCTGCCAATTCTTCCTCCGTCTCCTCTGTAATGACAGGAATCTCCTCGTCATCATCGATGTCGAAAGCTTGGTCCTGAATTTCAACCTTCTGATGTTTTCTGGTTTTACGACTGCATGGTGCTTCACTCTCTGAAGTGTCCATTTTATTAATCATTGTTAACAATGCCATAATGATAAATTAATAAATGTTTAAAAACATCCAAGTTCCATCAATTATAGCACGTTATATTTCTTTAATAATTTATTTTTCTGTACTATTACATGTATATCCAAAAGAAATAATTTCAAAATGTCTTCAATGCGAAAAAAAATTGTGTGACAATATATGTACTATTGTTCTAAAAAAATTGTATAAGATAATATGCACTTATGTCCTCAAATACAATTTTTCTTATTCACAACAAAAGCAATTGTAAAATTATCCTCTCTTGAAAGTAATGTGTAGACATATATCTACATTCATGTAACAGATTGGATTTAAATGTCAAACCACATTAAATCGGAGAAATCCAATTTTTCTGTATACACAACTTTTCCTGAGATACATGAATAATAGATGGATCTATATATTATAAATCCCATCAAACAGGCTGCGTCTTTAAGACAGACACAGAATTAATGCCTTGTTAATCCTTCTGCTGACACTTAGCAACATTTCCCATACAACACAAACCAAGTTTCATTTATTTTTCTACATGTATATGCATATAAACGTTCAACATGGAAGATCAAACATGGATCTTTAAACAGACATTGAATTAAAGGAAAAATTTTCTCATTAAAAAATACACTTAATTTCAGAAAATTATTTACTAGATGTAATGTACTGGAAATTTGTTTCAAGGTGGGTGATAATTATTAGAACTTTTTAATTTAAATGATAAATCACATTATGACAGGGAAATAAGCTGAAATAAACATCATCACAAAAGATACGTAATAATTGGTCACATGGCGGAAAATTAGACAGCAATTACCGATAAAGCAGATTCACAAAATAAATGTAAAGATAAACTCTTAAATAAATAACAAGGTAAAAATCTAAATAAATTCTAAATAAAGGTGACATAATAAAATTGGGACTTTAAATCTGTACAATCTGATCTCCATACAAAAGTTTAAAAACAAGAATTTCGTAATTTCAGTCTATTAGTTTAAGTGTCATGGTCTTTCAACTTTAACAAAAATTATGGTCCATTTTAAATGTTAAATTACCAATTTAATAGAATAAAAAATACCTGCAATTAAATTCAAGCAGTTGTTAGCACATAAAACTGTTTCTAATTTAACAAATAATATAAATTTAAAAGATTTCTTTAAGCCCATTTTATTTTAAACTTTGTTTAAATGTTGAACACAATTTTAATAAATTAAAACTATTTTACAATATGGTCATGGAATGTGATAAATTTGCATTTTTCTGAAGGAGCTCAATTTTGTTATTGATTACACATTATTATCATATACCAATATATATATATAGGTACACAAAGGGCGTCCATAAATCATTTATAAGTAAACTGTCTCTTTAGATAACCTTTATAATATGACCATCATCATGATACAAAGATGTGATACCTAATTTTAGCAGCATAGGTTGAAAGGTTAATGGACTGGACTTACCGTATTTGGCCGTGTATAATGCGCATTTATCTATAATGCGCACCCCCTTTTCATAGTAAAAATCTGGGGAAAAACGAAGTATTATGTTAATGTTCAGCAACCAGTACCAATATTTCAGCTCTATTTAGAATGCGAAAATTAACAAACAATAAACTAATTGCTGGTTAGGGACCAGCCAATGGGGACTATTTTCTACAGCTTTGAATAAAGAATGGTGGGTTGGGTGCAGAAAAAAAATTTAACCCTTTGTAGTGGCTGAAAATGTCTGTTCTATTTCAAAATCTACAAAAAGGGTCTTTATAGTGCACTATAAAACATTAACCTCAATGGTCTTTGGTCTATAACATTACAACCTCCCAATGAGAGGACCTACCCTATCTGGCACCTGACCTGAGCAGCTCCGTGATGGGCCTTGTAGGTAAGAAGGAGCTGATTATATACAAAATTACTTAATTTCAACATAAACTTACCAGTAAAATAGGAACAAATAGTCATAAGTATGAATGGGGCTAAAATTATTGGTTGTTTTTAAATCAAAACATAAATAAACAGTACTTTTAACTATATGATATATATAACTTTCTGCTATACCACGGCTTCTAGTTTTCTAGTTTTTATTGGGGGGGGGATCCTTTTGGTGTATTAAGATTGGAGTCGAGCACACCCTGCCCTCAGTGACACTATGATAAGTTTCAGGCATATGAATATAATCTGTATGTATAAGGATCAACAGAATATCAGTAACTACTTTAAACACTAGGCCACCAAGGTAAAAAAAAATCTGATTGCTTATCAAATTTCACACCAGAATCCCAAATAGGTTTGCAAATTCAAAACATATCTGATTTACCTGTAAAATATAGAAGATGTTGCTCCATACCGTGTATATTATATATATATATATATATATATATATATATATATATATATATATATATATAAAAAGAGAGATAGAGAGAGTGTTATACATTCATACAATATTATACCTGTATAACACCATCTTTATATACATTGTTAAGTATATAATGTTTTACCATTTTTTTCCCAGTCAAGATTCAACAAGAGAGATAACTACTGATTATTACTGTATCAATGTGTCATTTCAGCTACATTTTCATGGTAGAAGCAAGTACTAACTTTAATATAATTACTTGAAACTTACCAGCAGTTCAATACAGGACCTCCTCAAAGGAATACTACCAAGAATACAAGAATACAATTTTACTTGACCAATTACATTACATAATATTTGAATCAATGCATACAGACAAAAAAGAACATATATAAATATAAAGTAGAGTAGTTGTTATTACATAGAGATATATTCATTGTTTAAGTATTAAATTTCTAAATAACTCCAGACTCCAGGCGAATTACAAAAGCTATTTCATATTTTGTCATCTTCATTAATAAAAGTCCAGAACAACTTATCACAACAGGACATATTTTTAAAACGAGTAATAGAATTATCTATAGTATTATACTATCATGTATGCTACATGTATATGCAGGTAGAGTATAGCTCAGACTGATTTTGTTTTTTCCACCAGCCAGTCTACCCAGCATGGGCACATGTACAGGGAAGATGGAAACTATAGTTTATCTAATCCCTGCCCACCCTTTGGCATTGGAAATGCAGTTAATCTAATTTTTACGCAATATTTAAACAGCTTGTCCAGTGTGGAAAAATATTACTCATCACTAGTGAATATGTTTTATTCATCTGTTTATTGGTATAAAATAATAATTACGTCACAAAACAAAACAAAAAATAAAGCAAAAACAAAACAACTTCCATTTACTACATTTTGATAGTAAAATTATAGTATTTCAAGTCCTCAACATGGCTCGGACTTAGAATTCTATAACTTAACTCATTTGAAGAAATCTGATTATCCAAGAGTTCCAATGTAACATCTTTTATTTCTTTTGCTGTATAATTACATTTACAATATAATATATTAAGAAAACTAAAGTATTTTTATGTTCAACATTTCTGAACAAGAGAAACAAGTATAGTGGACATTGGTGGGCTGCCCATGTGGAGGGTGGAAACAAGAAAAATCCATGTGAGCTTTAGTTCCACAAAGATAGATTAGGATATTGTCACCTGAAGGCTTACAATTACATTTTTAAATTTTTCAACGTAATAATTTCAAAATACATTTAAATTACAGCTTTATTTTACTAAGTAAATACCTTATTCTTAACTAATTTCAAATATGTACATTGTACATGAAGTCTATATAGTGCAGTGGTGAAAAACAAACAAATGGGAAATTCATCCCACATCCTCTAGTGCATGAAATACTTGGGTCTTATCTGATGATGCAGTACAAATCCATGCACAACAAACATGATTTTCACATTTAGTTATGTAAATGTTCACACTTTTTTCATAACCAAACTTTTAATCTGACACAGAGAAAAAACTACAAAATTTTGCCACTAAGTTTGTGTGTGTTTGGATGGGGTTTAATGCTTAATGTTTACTGGCATTAGTAAACCATTGTAGCAATTATTAATTTCAAAGTTGACTAAAAATAAAAATTTGAAAATAAGTTTAATTCATGCATAACAGTACATATTGATAACAGTTTCTGTAAGTCTTCTACAAACTAGACTCTACAACAATCGGGATGACTTCAACTTTCCAATTGTCACCTTCCCATTCATCGACAGCAACATTCCAGCAGCTCCAGCATATGGTGTGTACATTTCACAACTTATACGCTATTATAAATCCTGCGATCGGTATTCAGATTTTCTAGACTGATCACTGCTGTTGACTGCTAAACTACTCAAGCAAGGGTTGGTTGCACCTAGGCTGATGTTATCTTTTCAGAAGTTCTATGGTCGTCACCATGACTTAATTGATCGTTATGGGAAATCAGTGTCTCAAATACGATCTGACATTTTCACCGAGTCATAGGTAACGATTCCTATTCCTGGATTTGACTTTTCCCTAGACATGACAATGAGTAACTCGACAGGTGTCTAATTAGAGGCAGGCACTGCTTACTCATCCGGAGCACCTGAGTGCACCCATGGTTTATATTGGGTTCAGGTTACTCTCTTTCTGTTTTTGTGTTGTGTTTGTCTATATCCAGATTTGTAACTGTCCCTTGACTTTTGACTCTTGTTGTTCCGTCAGTTTTCTTTGCTATTTTTCTTCTAAGTGTATGTAGTATATTATTGTAAGGTTTCTATGTATTATACATTTACAGAATACTATACCTGTATAACACCATCTCTATATACAATGTATAGCATATACATTGTAATCTTTTTCCATTTCTTTCCCAGTCCCAAACTTGGATTTGACATTTCTTCAGTACCTACAACAAGAGAGATAACTCTTCATTACTACTGGTATATTATTGTATCAATTAATGTGTCATTTAAACTACATTTTCATGGGAGACACAAGTACTAACTTTAATACAATTAATTGAAACATATCAGAAGTTGAATACAAGACCTCCTCAAAGGAATACTACCAAGAATACAATTTTACTTGACCAATTACATTACATAATAATTGATTCAATACATACAGACAAAAATATATATATAAATATTAAGTAGAACGGTTGTTATTATATAGATATATTCATTGTTTAAGTATTAAATTTCTAAATAACTCCAGACTCCAAGTGGAATTTACAAAAGTTATTTAATATTTTTCCTCTTCATTATTAAAAGTCCAGAAGAACTGATCAAAACAGGATATATTTTTAAAATTTAAGGAGACAACTGTATTGTATTTGAAGATCTGCCGGCATCAATTGGTGATTTGATCATCAGAAATTGAGTTTACTGGCGATGCATAAGCGGAGCCAGTAAACGGATATTTCCAACCATCAAATCACCAATCGATGCGGGCAAATCTTCAAATACATTAGGATTATCTCCATTCTAATGCTATGCCATAAAAAACTAAATTAACTGATTAAATTGGGAATTTGTTATTTACTGGAAATAATGTCTTGTCTGCACTTTCTTTAACTTTTGATGGCATCAATCATGGAATTGATGCCATGACATTTGTAACATTGTCCAATCAGAATTGATGTTACATCAAAAATTGCAGTAGAATGCGTAATTGAATTATCTATATTATTATACTACCATGTATGCTACATGTATATACAGGTACAGTATAGCTCAGGCTAATTTTGTTTTTTCCACCAGCCAGTCCACTCAGCATGGGCACAGGGCAGATGGAAACTTCTAGTTTATATTCCCCACCAACCCTTCAGCATTGGAAATGCAGTTTATCTAATTTTTACGCAATATTTAAAAAGCTTGTCCAGTGTGGAAAAATATTACTCATCACTAGTGAATATGTTTTATTCATCTGTTTATAGGTATAAAATAATAATTACGTCACAAAACAAAAACAAATAAAAGCAAAAACAAAACAACTTCCATTTACTACATCTTGATAGTAAAATTATAGTATTTCAAGTCTTCACCATGGCTCGGACTTAGAATTCTATAACTTAACTCATTTGAAGCAATCTGATAATCCAAGAGTACCAATGTAACATGCTATATATTTTTTGCTGTATAATAAGATTAAAAATATAATATATGAAGAAAAATAAAGCTGATAAGCATTTTTATGGTCAACATTTTTTTAAACAAGAGAAACAAGTATAGTGGACATTGGTGGGCTGTCCATGTGGACAGTTGAAACAAGATAAATCCATGTGAGCTTTAGTTCTTTCACAAAGATACATCAAGATATAGTCACCTGCAAGCTTACATTTCCATTTAGAGACTTAAATTTTTTCAACGTAATAATTTCAAAATCCACTTAATTTAAAGTACAGCTTTATTTTACTAAGTAAATACCTTATTCTAAACTAATTTACTATATGTACATTGTACATGTAGTCTATATAGTGCAGTGATAGAATTTATGAGCAAAAAAAAATATAACACACACACACACACACAACTCAAAATGTTGCCACTAAGTCTGTGTGTGTTTGGATGGGGTTTAATGCTTAATGTTTACTGGCATTAGTAAACCATTGTAGCAATTGTTAATTTCAAAGTTGACTAAAAATAACTAGAGGCTCCCAGGAGCCTGTATCGCTCACCTGAACCTGAAACCAAACAACCCTTTTCTATCCAGCCTTTCTTTGCTTAAGGAATTGCCCAACACTTCTGCAAAAGTCATTAATGTTGACCTTTTAAGGGAAATAATTCCTATAAGGAGGAGCTTTTGATGCTTGGAGGGAGAAGGGAGGTTCACTTCAAATTTGCTGTACCTGTTATACTTTTTTAACTATCAGTCGAAAACGCTTTTGACTCCCCCCCCCCCCTTTTTCTATTTTAAGCTAACGTAGCTATATAGGTAGTCAGGTGTCATGATTTGCACAATTTTGGTAGAGGACGTCCTAAAGATGATGTGTGCAATGTTTCAAAGCAGTCCTTTAATGGGTTAAAGAGAAGATTTTTTAAAATCAATTAAAATTGATTAAAAAAATGTTTAAGGAGAATAATTCCTAAACGGTTCATCAGACAATCTTGACCCTAAGTCATTTTTGTAGCCCTCATAGAGCAGAACAATTAAGCAATGCTAACCTTTTCTGTAGTTCAAATAATTTTCAAGATTTTAAGGCAAAAATGTCAAAAATAATCAATTTTGACAATTAAAGGGCAATAACTCCTATAAGGAGTCCTCATACAACTTCAACCCAATTGAGTGTTTCGTAGAGCTTTTGATGCCAATAAAGGCATGTCTCTTCGGTTTTCCTGTATCTGTTATACTTTTTAAACTATAAGCCAAAAACTGTATTTTACCCCCCCCCCCCCCTCCATTCTATTTTTAGCCATGGCGGCTATGTTAGTTAATCTGCAGCCATGGTGCAAACTTGTTTAAGGACATTTGACGGATGATGTGTACAAAGTTTCAAAGCAGTACTTTTAGTGGTTTCAGAGGAGAAGATTTTAAAAAATCAATTAAAACCGATTAAAATAAACAGTTCAAGGGGAATAACTCTTAAACGGTTAATCAGACAATCTTGACCCTAAAGGCAATTTTGTAGCCCTCATAGAGCAGAACAATTAAGCAATGCTAACTTTTTCTCTAGTTCTAATAATTTTCAAGATTTTGAGGCAAAAATGGCTATAATCAACAATTTCGACAATTAAAGGGCAATAACTCCTATAAGGAGTCATCATACAACTTCAACCCAATGGAGTGTTTCGTAGAGCTTTTGATGCAGATGAAGGTATGTCTCTTCGGTTTTCCTGTATCTGTTACACTTTTTTAAATATAAGCCAAAAACTGTATTTTACCGCCCCCCCCCCCTATCCAATTTTTAGCCATGGTGGCCAGGTTGGTTAATCTGCAGCCATGGTTGGTGCAAACTTGGTTGAGGACATGTGACAGATGATGTGTACAAAGTTTCAAAGCAGTACTTTCAGTTGTTTCAGAGGAGAAGATTTTAAAAAATCAATTAAAACCAATAAAAATAAACAGTTCAAGGGGAATAACTCTTAAACGGTTAATCAGACAATCTTGACCCTAAAGTCATTTTTGTAGCCCTCATAGAGCAGAACAATTAAGCAATGCTAACTTTTTCTCTAGTTCTAATAATTTTCAAGATTTTGAGGCAAAAATGGCAAAAATCATCAATTTTGACAATTAAAGGGCAATAACTCCTACAAGGAGTCATCATACAACTTTGACCCAATGGAGCATTTTGTAGAGCTTCAGATGCTGAAGAAGGCAGGTCTCTTGTTTTTCCTGTATCTGTTATACTTTTTGAACTATAAGCAAAAAACTGTATTTTGACCCCCTCTGTTCTATTTTTAGCCATGGCGGCCATGTTGGTTGGTCTGAGGCCATGATTTGGGCAAACTTGGTAGAGGGCATTTTACTGATGATGTATGCAAAGTTTCAAAGCAATCCCTTCAGTGGTTTTTGAGGAGAAGATTTTTGAAGAAAAGTTAACGACGACGACGACGGACGACGACAGACGCCAAGTGATGGCAATAGCTCACCTGACCCTTCAGGTGAGCTAAAAATTTGAAAATAAGTTTAATTCATGCATAACAGTACATATTGATAACAGTTGATAACAGTTTCTGTAAGTCTTCCAAGAGTATGTAGTATTTTATTGTAGGTTTCTATTTATTTTAATTTACAGAATACTATACCATCTTTATATATGTTTACTATTTAACTTTTTCTAATCCTTTCCTTGTCCCAATCTTGGATCTGACATTTCTTCAAGTACCTACTACAAGAGAGATAACTCTTCATTATTACTGGTATATTATTTCACCAGTCAATGTGTTACTTAAGCTACATCTTCATGGGAGCACAAGTAGTACTAACTTAAATATCATTACTTGAAACTTACCAGAAGTTGAATAGTACAGGACCTCCTCAAGGGAATCTACACTACCATGCTACATGTATAAGCAGGTACAGCATACATTTGGCAGATTTAGTTTTTTCCACTAGTTTACTTGGCATGGGCCCTGGGCTGATGGAAACTTCTAATTTATCTTCCCTGCCCACCCTATGGCATTCATAATGCTGTTTCTCTAACTTTTGCACAGTATTAAACTGCATGTCCAATATGGAAGAAATATTTCTTGTCACTATATGTTGTATTCATTTCATTTCTTTACAATAATAACAACACAAAATGACATCATAAACAAAACAACATCCTTTTACCACATCTCTATAGTAAAATTAAAGCATTTCAAGTCCTCACCAAGGCTCAGACTGAAATTCTATAACTTATCTAACATGACTGGAGAAATCTAATAGTCCAAAAGTACCGATGTAAGATCCTGTATTTCCTTTGCATTTATAATAAGATTACAGATCTATAAATAAAACTAAAGCAGATTAAGTATTTTTATGTTCAACATTTTTCTGAACAAGAGAAGCAAATATAGTGGACATTGGTGAGCTGAACATGTGGACAGTGGAAACAAGATAAATTCATGTGAACTTTAGTTCTTCCGCAAAGATACTAAGTAATTATAAGATATTGTCACCTGCAAGCTTACATTTACATTTAGAGATTAAAACAAATATTAACCTCATAATTTCAAATACTATATAAACATGCATTAAATTAGAGCTCTATTATACTAAGTAAATACTAGTACCTTACTCTTAACTAATTTTAGACACCGTACATTGTATGTACATTGTACATGTAGTCCATATATTGCAGTGACGGAATTTATTAGCAAAAGAAACACACAATGGGAAAAAACCTGGAAATCTACATGCATACATGCACTTCCTATAATGCATGAAATACTTGGATCCCATCTGATGATCAGTACAAATCCATGCACAACAAACATGATGAAAGTTCACTGTACTACTTTGTAATTCGAGTTCACACTTTTTTGATAACCAAACTTTTAATCTTACACACAAAACTACAATATGTTGTATCCCTAAATTTCACAGTTAACATAGTTTCTATACATGTTCTTTTTGGACTACGAAAAGAGCAAGGATACAAAAAAATTACTCGACCACTTTACCCATCAATTGTAAAAAAATTACTCAATGAACAACATGTCAAAATTCGAACTTGAACATAGTCATTAGACCATAAAATTGAGGTGAAGGTCAGGTAACACCTACCAGACTCATGAATTATTCATCAGCAACATACCCTAGCCTACCATGCATGGTTACAGGGGAACTGATCAAATCTAAAAACTTGAACATGGTCACTGGACCGTGAAATGGGAGGACACATACCACACTATTCTTCAGTATTCTATATACAAAATACTAGTACTGTTATCAAGTTCATGTCAAAATGTTATAAGGATATTCAGCAGGTACATGTCAAAAGATAAAGGGTATTGGCAGGTACATGTCAAAAGGTCAAGATATTCAGCAGGTACGTGTCAAAACATCTGGGTATTCAGCAGGTACATGTCAAAAGGTCAGAATATTCAGCAAGTACATGTCAAAAGGTCAGAATATTCATCAGCTACTTGTCAAAAGATCAGGGTATTCAGTAGAATGAATATTTGAACCCCCCCTTTTTTTTTGGCGAGGGTATGAATTTAGTCTACAGAGCATGTAGCAGAGCGGGAGTGAATCACTCAAGGGGCGAATACAGGATTTTCGAAAGGGGAGGGCGTAAAAAGGGGATATCGGAAAAGGAGGGCCAAGAAGTGGTCCTCTCGCACCTCGCAAAGGCGCATTTATGGCAGGGGTAGTACCGTTAATGCATTAATTTAAGGCGAGGACGAGCGGGGAATACATTTTTGCCTTTGGCTCTGGTTTTTACCCTCCCTGTTCTCTTTTTTCCTTTCCTTTGTTTTTTAAAGGGGGAGGGGGGGCGTATGCCATTCCCCATCCCCCCCCCTTCCCGGATCCGCCACTGCTTTGATGTCCAAAAGAAGTTGCATATACAATCAGACGTGGTCGATCTTGATATATTTCGACAGTGTCACCATTTTTTTTCGGTTTCGTGTTTAAAAGCAGTCATTATTGATACGTTATGATAGTTATTGCCGTTTTTAATAACCCGCTGTGCGTTGGGTATTAATTGACATTCGTGTCTCTTTTTAATTACATTTACTACACGAAAAACGTTGAGAAACCCGAAACTGAATGGCCTGTTGCGAATTGGGTAATACATATGTAAATTACTGGAGTCTTACTACGGAATGGTTGTTATAGTATGCAAATTAGCACGTTTATAATACAATTAGGTCAAATTATCCATATACGGAAAAATGATCAATATAGCATTTTCCACGTGCATCTTCAAAGACAAAAAGAAAAATGTCTTCAATAAATATTGTTTCCCGTAAGTTTCGCAATGTCGGAAGCTTTAATAACGTAAAGAAGATGAATATATTATGTTTGAATTTTGTAAAAATAGACCGAAGTTAGAATTTTTTATTTGCAACATTACGAGCACTGACGAGGACTGAATTCTGCCGTTAATCCGACAAATCACAAAACTAACTTGGGATTATAACGGCAGTAAAATTCGGCCTAAGCAGGTACATGTCAAAAGGTCAGGATATTCAGCTGGTACATGTACATGTCACAAGGTCAGGATATTCAGCAGGTACATGTCAAAGGTCAGGGTATTCAGCAGGTACATGTCAAAAGGTCAGGATTTTCAGCAGGCACATATCAAAAGGTCAGGATTTTCAGCAGGTACATATCAAAAGATTAGGGTATTCAGCAGGAATGTCAAAAGGTCAGGGTATTCAGCAGGTACATGTACCCACCCCCCCCCCTTTTCTAAACCAATAAAGACTGGATGCCATGATACTGCTAAAAAACTAAAGTAAGTGGCATTAATAACATTGAAACTTATTGAAGCAAGAAAAAAAATCATTAAGGAGATGTTGCAGTGCCTGAAATGAGGGCCAGCCGAAGGCTGGCCCGAAAAAAATTTTTTGGGCGAGTAGAAATTTGAAATCACTGGCCCAAAATGATTATGACTTGCCCAATTTTTTGTTGACAAGCAATGAGTACAGAATAAAGGCAAAAAACAAAATTACTGAACAGGGTTGGTTACTCATGTCAAACAAGAGCAGACCAATAAGGAAACTGCATACCAGAGATATGGAAGACGTCCTGGCATTTTCCCCATATCAACAATGAATTTCTTCCTCTGATAGAAATCCACGAGTCCAATAATATACATACCCTTAGATTTTGACTCGAACTTCGGATAACTCGTAAACTGCTTTATGTCTTATATCTGTAAGTGCTTTCTTTTATTGCTTTGTAACTGTTAGCTTAGTTTTAGTCTGCATAAATTGCTTTGTAACTTTTAGCTTAGTTTTAGCCTGCATTAGTGCTAGCTGCTTTATATGTTCTTATACATAACTTTCTTGCTCCAACTTTTTAACATGTGTTGCCTGCATGATCAGCAATTGTCTTATTATGTGTTGATAGTATTATTTTAACTTATAATGCATGTCTTGTACCTATGTCTGTCAGTCTATGTTTGTATTGTACTGTAATGTGTTGTCTATTATGTAGTCTGTGTCAGCTTATGTTTTGTATTGTATTGTCTGCTTATTATGTCTGTTACATGTAGTTGTTATTTATGTCGGTTTTTAAAAGCTCTACAGAGCTTATGTTTGTTGTTACATATGTCACCGACTTTAAATAAAATTTACTTGACTTGATCAATAAATTTGCACAAAAGGTAAAGGTTATAATGTACACTACACGGCGCCGAGTACACATCATTGAATGGCGTGGACACTCAGAACGCTCAAATTCACAATGCAAATATATGTACGGTTCTTACTTGGCATATTTTGAAGCATCTTCGCTAGCCAAGGGTTACGATCCGATACTCTTGTGAAGATAAGAGTATCGGATCGTAACCCTTGGCTTGCGAAGATGATTTTGAAGGTTTCTTTTCATTATAACGAATAATCGTACCCTCGCTTTTTTTTCTTTGGCGAGGGAACGAATTTATAGTCCCATTACTCGTAATGTAGCAGAGCGGGAGTGAATCACTCCCGGCACTTTGATGTCCAAAAGAAGTTTCATATACAATCAGACGTGGTCGATCTTGATATCTTTCGACAGTGTCACCATTTTTTTTATAGGCTTCGTGTTTAAAATCGATCATTATTGATACGTAATGATAGTTATTGCCGTTTTTAATAATCCGCTGTGTGTTGTGTATTAATGGACATTCGTGTCTCTTTTTGATTACGTTTACTACATGAAAAACATTGAGAAACCCGAAACTAAATGGCGTGTTGCATCTTGGGTAATACATATGTAAATTACTGGATTCTTACTACGGAGTGGTTGTTATAGTATGCAAATGAGCACGTTTATAATAAAATTAGGTCACATTATCCATATAAGGAAAAATGATAAACATAGTATTTTCCACGTGCATCTTCAAAGACGAAAAAAAATATTTCTTCAATAAAGATCGTTTCCCGTTGGTTTCTCAATGTCTAAAGCAGTTTAATAGCGTAAAGAAGATGGATATTATGTTTGAATTTTGTATAAACAGACCGAAGATATAATTTTTTATTTGCTACATTACGAGCAATAGGACTGAATTCTGCCGTTAACCCGACAAATCACAAAACTAACTTCGAGATTATAACGGCAGTAAAATTCGGCCTATCTTTTCATCGGCAGTCGATGTTCTCTTCTTTACCGTGGAATATATAGCGATGAGGATAAAACCCGATTACTCAATGTTATCGTTACGATAAAATCCGAGGTCTTCTGATTATTTATATTAACTGAATTTTCGTTGGTTGAAGCTTGGAACTTCAACCAATCAGCGTGGCCGTTTTATCAGATCATTTGGGTACCATAAATATTGACACGGCGTGTAATGACGATTAAAATATTTTGTTGACGATTTTTTTTTCAATCGCCCAGACGTTTTTCCTTGGGCCAGCTTTTCATCTACTTTGAGCACCTTTCAATCGCCCAGACAAGGTTTAAATCGCCACTGGCGAGTGGGCGACTGTCTATTTCAGGCACTGCTGTTGTTACTTTTGTATACACAATAACAAGGCAATAAAAATATTTATCTGATTGTGAACAGAGAGAGAGAAATACAATATACTAGTATAAAACAATCCAATACATAGAGTTTCTTTTCTAAACAAACTTGTTCATATAACTGAATCCTTTGAAACATAAACTAAATTCTGATGAACCGAAATGACTATATACTTTCCAATTTCCAAAACGCCACCTAGTGTCCACTTCCGGTACTAAAAACTGTAGCTACAGCCGCAGTTTGTCCTGTTGAAAACTTATGAAATGGACAATTACCTTTGATAAATTTTAACGCTTCATGTTAATTACAGGTGTCAAAATCTAATTGAAGATGTTAATTAATTAACCATAATGTTTATTACCCCATTTACCTGATGCTGATCTAAGGTAGAACCCCAGCTGATTTATAGCTTGATTAAACAAGCTTACCAGTGACATACATGTTCCAATATTCAAACTCACCTGTTGCCTATGGCTATAGTAACATCTACAAATGAGGTTAATTAGATAATTGGCATAGACGAACAATACAAAAAAACAATGCAAAATCTTTATTTCAATATCACAGTCTTTTAGTGATGATAGCCGTAGTTTTTTTAACTGGAAGTAAAAAGGGAGATAAATCATGTAAAAACTGTAAATGGGCCATTACAAAATATGTCGATAATGGTTGAGTCGAGCACACCCTACATAAAGACTCGAACACGCAACTTGACAGCTTAACCTGCTGATTTTAATATTTATCACCGTGTGGCAGTAAATTACATAGATGCACTGTATCGGACTCCTGTTGCAGAATGGCAAAACAATATAGATTACAGATTTCGGTGGTTATTGCCTACGATTAAATCAATCCTACCATACGGTCCTCTCTGCAAACATCCCAAATATCTTCGCTGGCCAAGTGTTACAATCCGGTCCCCCTCTCTTCAGAAGAAGCTGGATTGATTGATTGACTGATTGATTAATTGATGGGTTTTTTACGTCCTAAACCGACAACTTGATGCCCTATAGCTCTGCAAAGTGACATAAACTTATTTAAATTTGGCGGGAAATTTCGGAACACATCGAACCCTTTCATCTAATGAAATAACTAACCCTTTCATCTAATGAAACAAGTGACTTATTAAAAATGCTCTGTCTCCTTTGATCGTGTATTTTTATTACACATGTATGTAGTGTAACAATATAATTTATATGTTTTTGGTTTATATTAATTATCGCTTTCCAGAAATTTCTTATGTAGAGTAAAGTGTTCATTTGATGTTTTAACTATAATTTTATACATTTTTTATCAAAATTTGTAACTAATAAAATAAAATGTAAAAGAAAAACTTATCTAGTTAAATACTTTTATTAGTTATTATATACATAAGTCAAGAGAAAATTACATAATTACATGTTGCTATAATAGTACACATTTGAAATCAGTTCTATAAACTGCTATGATAACCTTTGTTCCATCCAATCGAAATAGTTATTTATTTACGTCAACGAACATTTCAAGGAGAAAGACAACAAACTCACACGTGCTAAACAATTATTTAAGAAAATGCCTCGACGTGGTAGTGGAAGATCAGCTTCTCCGCCTTCTAGGTAAAAACAAAACCCACATTAATTAATTGCATTAACAGTTGAATAGAAGTGTTGTCGAGCTAATGTAGTAATGACGCAGTTTCGTTCACCCTTGCGTAACATTAACTAACAATCAAGCATGATGAAACCTTTAAAATAATGACAAATAAACAAAGTATAACCGAAATACAAAATTACTTTTCTATGTAAATGTTTTGATTGTTTGGTGGTTAACAATTTTGGTTGTAAAAGTTATCAGTTCTGTTGGAAAACAGTCAACAGGAAATATATACTGTCTAAGTGTTGACGTATTGTGGAGAGTCTTTTTTGCGTGAAAAATGAAAACTGCTTACCGCGTATGGTTCAGCTTATGCTCCTTTTGTAGATCAAGAATTCTACTTTTTGAAATCAATAATTATTTCCTTGAGATATTCAGCGTTTTGAAATATGACAGTTTTTAAATTTTGAAAGGGCGATTTTCCATGCTAAAATTTGACCTTAATTTGAAAGGAAGTGTACTTTAGGAACAATCGATTGTTGTCTACTCGAAATCCTTCGGGTGATGTCGTATGCAGTTATGGCGGGAAAAGTCTCGGGGTTTGTCCGAATACCATTGAACGTCATGAAAGCAGACGAACATTTTTAAACATCGTAAGGTCCCTTTAGAAACAAAAATGGCTGACTTATGTAAAATTACCGTAGCAAAAGTCAAGGACGATTTGTAACAACTTAACACCAGAGGCATATTATATCTACATTTTTTTCTACTGAATTTTCGTAATAAAAAGGTAAAATATAGAATAATGAAAAAATGCAAGCAAACAAATTTTATCGAAGTGGGGTTGGCATTTAGTATACTTTTCTTTACTGCCACAGGTATTATTTATAGTAAAAGTCTGCGTACCTTGGTTTTTTGAGTGACAAATAAAAACTGCTTACTACATATGGTCAAGCTAATAGAGTTTTTTTGTAGGTCCAAAAAAGGTGCAAATTGAAATCAACAATTAATTTCCACATTCAATCAAATGTTTTGAAATGTGGTGGTTTTTCCTTTTAGTAGGGCAAATTTCTATAATAAATTTTGACCTAAATAACGGAATTGTAATCTAGGAGCAGGTCATTGTTGTGTGCTCGATACCTTTCAGGCAATGTCGTTTGAAATGGAGGGTGGAAAACTCCCCTGGTTTGTTTGAATACTATTGAACATAAATAAGGTTGTTTTGGAAACAAAAGTCGCAGACCAGCAATGTAAATTTCCTGTAGAAAAAGTCAAGGACGATTTGTGAAATGAAAACAGCAGATAGAGGCATAGTATAAAATATGGACAGGTTATTGTTGATTATTTATTTCTATTCAATTTTCGCAATAAAAAAAGGTACAATATGAAAAAAGAACCAAATGTAATTAAAAAAAAACTACACGGACGTGTTACTTTCAGTATAGTTTTGATTGCTTGTTATCAATAAAAAACAATATGCATATTTAACATTACTTTCAAAGGATTTACGTCTTTCAACTGGATTACGCGCCATTTGTTTATTTACCGGATGTGACTAATTACCAAAAGTGAACAACAAAGAAAAGTAAAGTACAACTGTCCATAATGAAAAATCAGTGTTTTTGATATTTTCCAATGAAGGGGTCATAATGACCCTCCGGTGTTAGAGTTTGGGTGTCAAATAATTATTTTGAGGGTCAATTTGACCAGCGTTTTGCAAAGTGCTGTAATCACATACAATGGTACCTCAGTCCTATACTAGTAATGTGTGTATGTTATACTTCTGATTTAAATAAACAACAGAAATAAATATGAATTAATTTTATTAGTGAGAAAGTCAACACATCTGAACCACAAATCCACAATTAACAAAGAGGCAAATGTCCAGTAGCTGATATTACATAATAACCATGATTATTCACTGGTAATTGTTTTTTCTCCTTTTAACCTTTGAAATGAAAGCATAGCACTTTCAACAATTTTTCTCTTTACTCCCTCTACATTTCTTATAACATATGCTATTTTCATTTTATTTTCAACATTTTTCACCCCAAGTCTATTTCTTGATTTGCTTTTAATTCTATTTTGGTTGCTAAATCCCCTTTCACAAGGTCCAGATGTTAGGGGAATAGAGGCCAAAATAGATGCAAGAACATGCAAATCTGGAAATTCTTCTGAATAATCATTCAAAACCAGCTGTAGAAATTCCTTCAAACTCAAATGCTTGTTTGAATGCATTAAGAATTTAAATTGTAAAAAGTCATCTTTTGTTCTGTTAGCAATAATTAGGCTATGATGCAAAGCACCATTTACATTTTGTTCTACTCCATAATGCTGAATTAGCTGATTTAACTGATTACAACCATGCAAAACAATCTCATCTCTGTTATTTGGCACACCTTTAGGATTTAAGGTATCCGACCCATAATTGAAATTACCGTTTAATTTTATATTTCGACCAAGAAATGCGGCTTTATTAAATCAGTATATTGCTAATTAATGATGCAAATTAATTATATTGTGCTTCTTTGAGTTATTGTTAACATTTTTGAGCAAAAAAGTTAGTTACTCAGATAGTATTTTCAATGTTTGCAGAAGATTACCGAGGTATGCTCCATTGAAAAACAATGGACATCCGGGACACCAAATATGATCACGTGATCAATTATGGTCCGGATACTAGTACCTTAAAACTGTATTTAAACACTGCAGCAAATCTAAATGATCAGACAAAAATCTTTCATTAAGTTTTGTAATTAAATTTTGAATGTATGTTCTTTTCATTGAATTAAAATCTCTTTTTTGTCTATCATTAATCCCAAGAACAGTTACACCATGAAATTCACCATCAGCTTGTGAAATTACTTCTAAAGTGTCATTTAACACTGGTCCTGGATTATCAATAAAACTTTCAAGAGTAAGCTTAGTAGAGTCAATCATTCCATTCATCTGATCAATATCAATATTGTCCTTCTGGAATACTTTTGACAGTTTTGCTATAACCCCTAAAACATCATGCAACATTGCAAGTGATGCCAGAAATTTAAAATTATTAATTTTTTTAAGTATGCCTCTAGCTTCAGCTGTATTATTTGTTTCAATTTCGTGTTCTAGTGTCATTACTAGAACACCCCAGCTTCCATACAAGGCATACTAATATATGTATTAGAACATACAATTAAATTTGCCGAGTCATTTAATACTGCAAATAATATTAAAACTTATAATCCTTTGTGGTATCACTATGGATTCTGCAAGGTACATGTACAATATGAAGTTGAACTTCATTTTAGTTAGAATTGAATTTCTTATGATAAATTTGATTTGATACTTAAATCTTGGTAAAAATGATACATGTTTATGTAAAACAGTGTTACAAATCAAATAGTAAACTTATGTTGGCATTGTTGCGATACCATTTAAAGACAGTACAGTCATTCATCAGTTATAGTAATTCTGTCTACCTTTGAGGTCTATTAATTACCTGTGTATTTGATAACAGTTAATTGAGGCATATTAATTTAGACACATATAAACTAGTCTACAGTTTTTTTTGGTTACTAGTTACTGTATCTTTTAAATTTAGGGGGGGCGGGGGTGAATTTAAATATTTTACAATACATGTTTAAATTTTTACCTGAAGTGTTATCAATTTTTCAAATTTCCGGTCAGAAATTTATTCTTCAATCATTAACATTACACTGTGTTGAACATTGCAGTTACAGCTGGCTTCATTTTTTCAAATTTTGTGTTCACGATTTTAGTTAACACCTCAGACTGTTTTTGTTACTTGTTGCAAGAATGTGATCATCGCTTCTTTGATGCCCATCTAATGCAGACCCCTGAAAGTTTTTGGATCCCTCCTTTGCAAAAGAATTCAATTGCTTGCTCAATACACAAAATTTGCACCTCATGGTTTTCAAACTGTCGTCGAATATCAGCCATCTGTACTCGATTAGACAACGCGTGCAGAAATGTCTTTGTTGCTTCGTGCTTTCTGAAGGCGAAGCATTAATATTGTTCTCGTCTTGTGAATTCTTCGGAATAGAATCACTTTTACCCATTCTGTTGTTTTTATCTGGTCGCGTAAACCCAAACTTCAAAAGGGTTGCCGCCATGATTGAATTGTGCGGTTTAATCATGCGTAAAAAACTTGACTGCTATCTTAAAGGATAAAGACCGAAGAACTTCGGAAGTAAATGAACTGGTTCCATTTCAAAGCAAATCACTTTCCTTATATCGAAAATTTGAAGGATACCAGAATTTTATAGTTATGTATGATTATGACCGGTCATGCACTGCACCTATTAAATTTTTTTTTCATTTTTTTCTGCGTCACGATGACCCTCTGGCTTATATTTTTGGGGGTCAAAAGTATTTTTTGTGCATAAAATACGCACAAATTTGCATTAACGGAAACGCTGAAAATCGTTGTTTTGTTTTTTTTTATAAACAAACACTTTCAATTGGTTTCAAACTTCAGTTCAAAGTGTATTGTATTTTAACAATTTTCTTTGATAAATATATGAGCTTCACTTCAAAGAATAAAGATGTATAGTATTTATTGACATCATGAGAAGTTCTGTAGATGGGTGTTCCATGAACCAATTTTGATCAGCACAACTTTGTCCAAGTGGAAGTGTGCTGATCATGAACAGAAGAATTATTTCTGGGTTTAATGTTATGTTATTTTATCTATCTTCTTTGAAAATTTTGCTCAGATAAACATGGCATGTTCATAACAAACTTTGAAATATTATGATGTATACAAGAACTTCATGAATGATGTTTATGTCTCAACCTACATGTATACAAATATTTTTATTTGATCTATTTTTATTTGTGAATACCTTGTATGGCTACAAGTACTGAAGTAGATAGAAAAATAGTCGCTATATCTGGTGCTTTTTTTCATTGATTTTATAATGATAAAGGTTATGTGCTATTTGATATTGCATATCATGAATAATATTGAAAACAAAAGAAAAAAAACTGAATCTAGACTAAGTGTGTTATGGTTTAAAAACACAAGAGAAATAATCCTGGAATCCACAATTATAAAAAAAAATGATGTAAATAATGAAAAATGTATGTAACTACTGCGAAAATTAATTATTTGTACGGTCCCCTTGACTTCTCCCTAATGTCTCCCTGAAGTCTCCCTATCAGGGCCTCACTTCTTCCTGTTTGGCTGCCAGGGAGAAGTCACTTCTCCCTACTTTTTTAGAGTGTTTTGACCCCTGAGGTTATAGTATGGTACAGTGAAGTCAGGAGAATGGGCTGATGGGTGGGGAAAATAGGGTATCTATTTTGTGTAATCAACTCCTACAGTTTTTAACCCAGATCTCTGAAACTTCACATAAAGATTACTATGTATTGAAGTTGTGCACTTGCTATTCTGGAAATGTTTGAGGATTCTTTTCCTAATTGTCCAGACATTGGAACTAGTCATTTTTGAGAACATTTGCACAAGACAATGCCTATTTTGTGTACCGGTAATCAATTCCTACATTTTTTACACAAATCCAAAACATACTTCCAACAAATTATAAACCATTCCGGATCCCCTATTTATAACGGCACTTGCTTTGCAACCCTGCCATTTCAGACTTATGCTATTTTTTCCCATTTTTAATGGGCTCGGTGGCCCAGTGGTTATGGTATTTCGTCTGACAAACCTTTTAAAAAACCACACTTTTTATATCGACAATGTATGCTAGTACATGAGCAAACATTAGGGTGGGGGCAAAAAGGAATTCAATATAAATCATGATCACATTAAATAGAATATTCAAAATCATAAAAGATGTATTTTTATTTCTTTTCAGGGCACCACCTAGCCGTCCTGCCCAATCCTTGCCGGCCCACCCACCTCCAGCAATGCCAGCACATCCCCCTGCTGCTCAGCCAAGACAGCCAGGAATGTTCGCTCAAATGGCAACAACAGCTGCTGGTGTAGCTGTTGGATCAGCTGTGGTATGTATTTCATTTTCTTACGTTGACAGTATTGATACAGAGAGTTCACAGTGAAATAAATACCCGTAAATCTCATTTGAAATTTAGTTGTTTTTTTTACTTCCTGGAAGTGATGTCACAATGTACACTGTATGTGCTTACCAGCAAACATTGACCCACATGGACAGTCAAAACATTTAGTTCCTGTAAGTTTTTGATGATATATTAAGTATTCACCAATGTAATAAACAGAATAATCAATCACTCATTGTAAATATTGAAAATATGACTAGTTGTGCTGTAACATTTTCAGATTTAACTCTTGCATGGAACACATTCAGCACACTTAATTCATCTGATGTGTTCTGCATCAATTGCTTTCTTATTTTCAATATTCATCCTGCACAATTGATTATTCTATAATTGCAATCCATGAATTTGACATAAACAGTGGCACGCATTATATTATAAAATTTTCAGAAAAAGGCACATATAATAAATTGTTCAATTGATAGTTTTTTTTTTAACACTGCGTTAATCGGTTTGTTCAGCTGGTTTTCCCGCCGAAAGTCAGAGTTTTCTCCAGGTACTCAAATTTCCTCCCCCTAATAAAAACTGGTCGCCTCGGTAAAGCTGACAAATTTCTGAGTGGCGTTAAACATCATTAAACCCAACAAGTAATTATTCCCATACATGTAATTTTTAAATAGACATTTAGCAATAAATCAATCAAATATGTAAGGACCCAATTCCTGCCTATCTGCAGTCAAAATGAAATAAATCAGACAGTCTGATAAATCTGATAAAAAGATCACAGGTCTGGTTTCAGTCCTACTGTCTGTGTTTTTCCAGCACTTATGCTAGTATTTAATTATATATATAATGTTCCAAAGATTCAACATCTGGTTTCATTTCTGGCTGTGTCCATTGGGCTAAGAAAGCACACAGTTTCCACTAAATGGAATGAAAATGCCATTCCTGGCAAACGATTAAAATGAAAAATAATAAAGTTTACTTTGGCTTGAATTTTTGTGATGATGAGGAGAACTGGAGGGAGGTTTTTCCTTCTTTACAAGGACTGTTAAATAATAAGAATATACATGTTGATCTTTTGTATTGCAGTCTTTTTTTGTGATTTGTATTCACTGCTATGTAACCAACCATCTTGTTTAGTATATAATGTTATTTTCTGTGAAATTCTTTTAATGTCCTACTATTATATTGATAATATTTTGTTATAGGGTCATACTATTGGAGCAGCAATGACCGGAGGTTTGGGAGGTGGTCATGGTGGTCAGGTCCAACAAGCCCCTCCACAACAGACCTACCAAGAACCAGTCTACCAACAACAACAACAACAACCATGCCAATTGGAGTTGAAGCAGTTTATTGAGTGTACACAAACACAGAATGACATTTCCATGTGCCAGGGATTCAATGAGGTTTTAAAGGACTGCAAACTTAGATACGGTAAGTACATTTGTTGAAACAACCTATACACATTTTACTTACTTTATACTATATATATGCCGATCAATACAGGACTTTACATACATTCCTTTTTGACTGTCAGGCAAAGTATTGAAATTCTCTTAAAGACTGCATGTCTGACATAAACACATCAAATGAAAAAAATTTGTTTCATCAGTTACATTTTTTATGCCCCCGACGTCGATGACAGGTGTACAAATGAATTCTGTCTATTGCCTGCATGTCACATTGTATCTTGAGAATGTCTTTACAGATTTTCTTCAAACTGGTTTATTTTGTTAGCCTGATGGTCTGTATACCTTTTGGTAAAATGTTTGATTACTTTATATGTGACGTTGTCAGACTCCATCTAAAAATTTATTTTATCTGTTTTATAGAAATTTGGGGGAATTTTGTATTTTGATAAATGCGAGTTTCTTTTATTAGCTCACCAGACCCAAAGGATCATGTGAGATATTGTCATCACTTTGGCTCCATTGTCGTTGTCGGCAGATGCGTCTGTAAATTTTTTACATTTTAATCTTCTTCTCTGAAACCGCTTGGCAAATTGAAACCAAACTTGGCCATAATGTTTATTAAAGGGACCTTGACAAAGTTTTGTGTTTTTTATTTGCATTGGAAAACTAATATGGCCACTATCACAGTCTGTGCAATAAGAATTTATGAGTAAAGGCCATTTGGGCCTACAACATGAAGGAACTTACAGGCCCAAAAACAGATTGAAGGCCCAAAAAATTTATTGTGAAAGTTTTTTTTTTATATTTATTTTTTTTGTATACTTCTATGTTACATATGTGCCAGTACAGATGGATTATACGCAATGAATTAACATTTCAAACAATTCCAAATCTACTGCATGTTAATACAAATACAAATACTTAGTAAGTTACAACTAGTATACGTAGTAGTCTGGTTTATACATTCACACACATTATATACAACATGCACACACAAATATACACACTCACACAAACCATGTATATATGAATAACAAAGAAGTGGTTTTTTTTGGTATTTTTAACAGTAAAGAGAGAAATTAACAGTAAAAACCCAGAAGAAAAAAATAAAATAAATATATAGCAAATAACAGTTAATGTAAATCATTCAGAAAGGGGTGTTGGTTGGTCAGATCTCTGGGTAAACATGCTGTTTCCTATTTTTGTCTCATAAGAAGAAACTTGAAAAAAAATTTTCTCATAAGAAGAAACTTGAAAAGAGGAGTGTAACTTTCAAGAAAATATGAAGAAATGATAACTTTATATTTATCTGTCTTTGGTTTAGGGTAATGAATTACTACAATGCAAAAAGAATATGCCATCTCTGCCATGTTTGTTGGAATTTTTCAGTTTTTTCACATTTGGCTGCCATTACCTTTTCTGTTTCATAAAGATTTTTTATAGCTTGCTTGACTCCATATAATGTAATATTTCTGTTAAGGCATCTACTTGAATAAATATAGTACTTTATAGTTAAAATAACTAAATTCTGAGGTATTGCATGCAAGGCCCTGGAAATTTTCCTGAGTCATGTCGGACATTTAACCGGTCATCATATAAAAAATATTGTGTTTGCTTAAGCTGGGATGTGTATGTGCTTTTCCTTAAAGTCCAGAATAAAGGTCTTTTAAATTTTTTTCAAGACCGTGGTAGATATTAGTTGTTGTTTTGTATGGGTTCATATGATATATGCAACGTGCAAGAAAGGAAATATATGTAGGAAAACATTCTGCTTCCTAAAATTTCTTTATAATAAGATGACATGTTGTCTATTCAACAAAGTAATAGCAAACAATGTTTTTTGTGAACAATCGAGAGACATTTTCATTAACCGGAAGTAGGAAGTTGTTTCAAAATTACAACAAGTTCGGAGCAGAATTGAATTTTATACGATACTCTGCGATGGACCACGTTTTTTACAAGTTATTATTTATTTAATTAAATATTTATTTTTGTTTTCATCATTTCAATTGAATTTAATTTGAATTGATTTTCCCAAGATTTATGTACGTCAGGTACATTGGCGCATGCGTGATGTACAATTTTGACTATACGTGTTTTTCCATCAATAAGTCATATTTTCTAAGCACATACAACCACTTCGTTCCTATTGTTTCAAAATACTGTTGCAATAACATATTCTACGAAATGGATGAAACAGATCTGTACTCATAATTAGGTTATCACCTGTTGTGTTAACCATATTACGTAATTAACACTTGACTGGAGTGAATGATTACTCAATAAACACATGTGTCAGTGACGGGAAATAGCCTTAGGGTTGATTTTTTAATAAAATATTTATATCTAGCGGAAATTAAAGGTATTGAAACCAACTAAAAGATATTTATATTATTGACCAAGTTAAATATAATTTTTTTGGATGTCCGATTTGGCTAAACCTTAGTCGGACATTTTAATGTAAATGTCGGACATGTCCGGCAAATATGACCGTTTCCAGACCCTTGATTGCATGGTTATTTTGGAACATACCAAGGAGAAAGTTGTGAAAATTGATAAAAAGCAAATAAAGTTATTATTCATTTATTTTTATTAAAAACAGTGTCCAGTTGTGTCCCGGTTGAAACTGTTTAACATACTGCAGACCATGTCCTCACTCATCTCATTATCATCATCTGAAGTGACAGAGTAACATCCTGTTAAGTCATTCTGAAAAGACAAATACAAATGCAAAAAATTAGAAACGTACAAATACTGTATTTACAACATGATACTGTTCGTGCATTTCTGATGTGTAAACGCGATGTTGACTATTAATTAAAAAAAATATATAGTTATCCAAACTTTCTTAATTTCCCCGACTATGTACACAAAAGTTACCTGAGGATTTCTAATTTACTAAATTTAGAAGAAAATAAAATAACAACGATTATCTCCTTACCTTTAGTGTGCACGTTTTCCTCCACGTGAAGTGTCATTTGGAACTTCTCGGATGGCTTGAAACGAGATGATCTAATCAGCAGAGATTTTCCGATGACATCAAATGCCCCTGCATCATAAATCAAATTATAACTTAGGGATTTTATGCAAGAAAATACACAAATTTATATAAAGAAAACATCGATTAAATGGTTAAGTAATCAAAATGGTTTATCGATTGTACAACACAACTCGGGCGTTCTTCATGTTCAAGATATTAGGTCCGAATGAGTAATTATAAATAACACGCCACTCGGGCGTTCTTCCTTTTGATGTTTAGAGGCCCGAATCGAGTTTACACGCCTCTGGCGTGTGGCTTATTCCGCACACTGCTATCATAGGACTTAGTTTAAGGCCACAAAAAAATTATGTGTTTCAGGTTACCCAACCCTACCTCCTTTTTTGAAGACGTCCCTCAAGTAGTTTTTTTGCGTTTTTAATGGAGGTTACTTCAAACTGGAAAACTCCCTGTAGTGTTCCGGGTTTTAGTTCTATTTTCATACTTCCGTCCCAACTTAGCAGCTAAATGTAAACATATGAACGCTTGTAACGAAATCGACAGCTCATTCAATGACTGTATTAGTGTATACTTTTAAAGTTTTATAGTAAATTCTTGAAACTTACAGGCTTTACACCTACAAAGGTATTAAAGATAAAGGTCAAAATTAAATTACTTATTTAACCAACACGATTCCCAAAAAAAAATCGACCTACCTACCTATTTTATAAATCTATATAACCGTAAACACATATTTTTTTGTTTGGCCTAACAAAGGACCCTACAGTAAAAAAGTTTTTAAAAAGTCTTCTCTGAAACTGGTTAACCAATCAAAACAAAACTTATTAGCAATATTGTTTGGATTGTCCTCTATAAAGTTTGTTTTCTATGCCAATCGGTAGTTCAAAATGGCCACCACTGCAGGACTTAAGTAAACATAGGATCCTATGGGAAAAAGTTTTAAAAGGCTTCTTCTTTAAAACCAATTAAATTATGGAAACAAAAATTGGATGATCTTCTTTATTAAATTTTTTTTTTATGCCAATCCGATAATCAAAATGGCCACCACTTCAAGATTTAGTTTAACAAAGGACCCTATGGGAAAAGTTTAAAAAGCTTCTTTTCTGAAATCATATAACCAATGGAAACAAAGCTTACTAGCAATATTGCTTGGATGATCTCTTCAAAGTTTTTTTTTATTACTAATATATCTGATATTGTGTAATTGGAATCGAATCGTTGGTTTTTAGGGCCTGACATTAATTTGTTTTAACTTTATTTTTAAATTGTAATCACTTTATATTTTGTAGGAGTACCAATGTGAGACATAAAGGACAAGCATTTATAGTAGTGACTTCTGAAACTCCAAGAAGAGAATTCCTGAATTAGAACTTTTCAACCATATTTACACAGTTATTTGGTTTTTTGTGTGTTTAAATGAATTTTTTTTTCTTTCTTTTTACAACCATTTGGTCTAGACTCAACATCACAATTATAATTCATTCTGACATTATAAAATTTTCAATCTGTGTGCAGATATCAAACTCAATGGTTGATAACAGCGCCTTGTGATATCTTCTTTCTGACATACATCATCCGGAGATTTTAATAAACATTATAAAAATATTCACTGTGTTTATTTTTCTGTTAGTATGTTGCACTGTAGTTGAATAAGTGAGATTGATGATTCAATATCCAACTACAATAGTCCTATAAGACCACCCCTTCGACACTGAAAAGAGCTTAGATAGCAAGTGGTTAATATAGCTTGCAGGGCTTGAAATAAGCGATAGCCCGGTAGCCGTGACTCCCTAAAACTTGGAAGGACTCCCTGGGTGTTTACTGTAAGAGCCCGTCGGGCTCCTTAAAAATTTAGCAGTGCTCACCACATTGGGTGAAGTGGGCGACGAAGTCGCCTACGACTACGGCGCCTCGAAGTCGCTCTGTTGGCTGTTATTTCCCTAAAGTTTGTTTGTTTGTTTGATGGTGTTTAACGCCACTTTCAGCAATTTTTCAGCTATATCGTGGCGTCCAGTTTTTATTGGGGGAGGAAGCCGGAGTACCCGGAGAAAACCCCCGACCTGCGGTAGGAAAACTGGCAATCCTTGTCAGTTAAGATTGGAGTCGAGTACACCCTGCTTGCAGTGAGAATCGAACCCGCAATCTCAGTGTTGACAGACCATGTGATCAATAGTAGACGAACTACCTTGACCACTCGGCCACCGAGGCCCCCTAAAAGTCACTCGATGGTTCACAGTATATATTTGCATATATGATCTGGTCCAAATAATTCACACAGACTTCCAATTTATCAGTAAATGTGTAATTCCAATAAAAACGGAGAACAATATGCGTATTTAACATTTTCAAAAGATTTACGTCTTTCAACTGGAGTACGTGCCATTTGTTCATTAACCAGATGTGACTAATTACCGGAAGTGAACAACGAAGAAAAGTAAAGTACAACGGCCCATAATGAAAAATCATAATTTTTTTTTTATAAACAAACACTTTCAATTTGTTTAAAACTTCAGTTCTTTCAAAATATATTGTATTTTAACAATTTTCTTTGATAAATGTATGAGCTGCACTTGTTAGAATAAAGATAAAGAATAATTATTAACATCATGATAAGTTCTGTAGATGGGTGTCCCATGAAGCAATTTTGATCAGCACAACTTTGTCCAAGTGGAAGTGTGCTGAAAGAAAGAGTTATTTCTGGGTTTAGTGTAATGTTATTCTATCTATCTTTGGAAATTTTGCTCAGATAAACATGGCATGTTCATAACAAACTGAAGGGCCTCGGTGGCAGAGTGGTCAAAGTAGTTTGTCTACTATTGATCACGTGGTCTGTCAAAACTGAGATTGCGGGTTCGATTCTCGCTGCAGGCAGGGTGTACTCAACTCCAATCTTAATTGACAAGGATTGCCAGTTTTCCTACCGCAGGTCGTGGGTTCTCTCCGGGTACTCCGGCTTCCTCACCCAATAAAAACTGGACGCCATGAAATAGCTGAAAAATTGCTGAAAGTGTCGTTAAAACACCATTCAAACAAACAAACATAACAAACTGTTAAGTATCGTATGATGTATACAAGAACTTCATGAATGATCAGTGCGAGACCAAAACTGCAAGAAATTCAGACAAAAAATTGTATTTCAGAATGGAAATGTACTCTCAGAATACTGCCAGAATGCATATTTTTGCACTAAAACCCCCAGAGCTTCTGGGGGCCTTAAGCCATACCACCGGCCGAAAGCACAAGCGCAGTGGCCCTTACGGCCGAGGGTATAGGGTATGAGACTCCCTGCATTTTGTAAGGACTCCTTCACTGCTTTATTAGGGAGTCCTTTTGACTCCCATAGTTACTTTTCCTATTTCTACACCTGGTTTGTCGTCTACTATTAAACATAAGTATTTCAGCACAGATTACAAGTTTGTTATCTAACCATTCCTGATAAGAAGTTGCCCATAAATGACCCAAGGGTCAATGCGAACTATTCTCATCATATCATCCATCATTGCTGTGGGCCATAAACTTTTCACGTTTAAATCTTCTTCAAAACCACTTGGCTTATGGAACCAAACTTTGCAGGAATGTATAATGGGTGGTTCATAAAAAAGTTAAAGTTTTTGGTGCTGATCAAATTTTAAGCATTGCTGCCAGGGCAATTAATGTGCTTTGATTGGCTGAATTTCACAAATCTTATAAACTGCTTGGCAGATTGACTTGAAATATTACAGAAATGTACTTAAGATGACCCTCAACAAAGTTCTTCTAAACTCTGCCACACAATGAAGCCAAATTGTGAAGAAATAAAGGTTGGCTAGTTATTTTATTAATTTGAGTTTTTCAAGCCAATTGCAAATTCAACATGACTTCTAGGCCCACTTATGGGTTCTGATTGGCTTCAATTTTAAAATCTAATTATGAAAAACAGTTTGTAGAAATGTACCTTGCATTGTCATCTACAAAGTTTTTTTGTCCCAATCCAAAATCCAAGAGGGCTGCCAACGTGTAACACGGTCCAACACACTACCCTTTGTGAAAACCATACAGCTTCTCCAAAACTGTTTCACACAATCAAACCAAATAATGAAGAAGTGGAGCTTGAATAGTTATCTTATTTTTTTGAGTTTTTTGAGTGGATAGAAAATTCAACATGGCTGCCAGACCTTCAAATGCATTCTTATTGGGTGATATTTCCAAATTCATTTCATCACAAATGAATGTACCTCAGATGGTCCTCTTCTAATTTTGAGTTGTTTGTTTCGACCCAAAATACAAGATTGCTGTCACCATGGAGCATCACTTAACATTGTAACCTATGAGAAAAACATGAAATGGTTCCTCTCTGAAACTAACCTACACGTTTAAACCTAACTACAGCAAGTCCCATTATTTACTTTATTGGTCTGAAATCGTCAGACAACTCCTTATGTGAGTTATTGCCCTTTAATAATTTTATGCAAAATTACAACAACAAAGAAATTGGTTTTTGGTCTTAAAAATTGGAATTTATAATACACCAAGAAAAACTTTAAAAAGCAGAAATAATCAGAAGTCCATTTTTCTGAAAAAAAGTCCCAGGACTCCTTACATTAGTTTTGCCCTACTAAAAATTCTGATAACGTGTAGGTTTTTGCTTGTAACTCGAATGTTTTAAATATAGAGTGAAACATAATCAGCTAGGCAAGTCCTACAAATCATTAATTGATCCAAAATAGTCAGATGAAGCTTTATAAGTCCATAAATGATGACTTAAGGCAAAATTAAAAGCTTTAGCTCGCTCGACCTCCAAAGGGTCAGCTGACCTGTTGTCGTCACTTTGTGTCCGTCAATCTTCTACTTCGAAACCACTGGGCCAATTGAAACCAAAATTGGTAGGAATGTTCTTAGGATGTACCTTTATGAAGTTTGAGTTTTTCATTCATGGAAACCTAATGCCACCGCAGGACTTAAAATGATTCTCTGAAACAGTTTTACCAATTGATTAAAGTTTTTAGTGCCAATCAGAAATTCAGAATGGCCTCCACCATATATAGGACATAGAGTAACATAGGACCCTATAGAAAAAAGAGTTAAAAGGCTTCTCTGAAACCAGTTAACAAATTATAACAAAACTAACTAGCAATATTGTTTAGGTCCTCTTCTTGGTTTATGTTGTTTTTTATGACAATTGGAAATTAAAAATGGATGCCATTGCATGACTTGGTAAAACATTAGACCCTATGGAAAAAAATTAAGTCATCTTCTCTGAAACCGGTGAACTTTTTGAAACAATACTTGCTACTTATATTGCTTTTACGGTCCTCTATAAAGTTTATGTTTTTATGCCATTCTGTTCAGTGTTCAACCTGGCTACCGCTGCAGGAATTAGTTAAACATAGGACCGTATGGGAAAATGTTTTAAAAGGCTTCTCTGAATCCGTTTAACAAGTCGAAACACCACTATTTATTGCATGGTTGTCGATAAGGTTTATGTTTTTATGCAAATTGGAAATTCTGAACGGCGCCACTGCAAGTCTTAGTTAAAGATAGAACCCTATGGTAAAATGTTTAAAAGTCTTCTCTGAAGCCGGTCGACCTGCTAGCAACAATACTTGTTAGCAATACTTTTTGATAGGCCTGTATATAGTGAATGTTGTTAGTGCCAATGGGAAATTCAAATGGGCTGTCGCCGCAGGATTAAGCCTACACATAGGACCCTATAGAAAAATAGTTTACAAAGGCTTTTTCTCTGAAATTTGCTAATCAATCGAAGTAAAACTTACTAGCAATATTGTTTGAATTGTTCTATTTAAAGTTTGTTGTCCAGTCGAACGAAAATTCAAAAAGGCAACCGCCGCAGGACAGTTTAACACAGGACCCTAAACATTTTTTTTAAAAGAATTCTTCCCTGAAACCGGCTAACCAATGGAAACAAATATTATTAGTAATACTTGACACATGGTCCTCGACAATTTTTTTATGCCAATAATACAGTAAAAATGGCAAAAGTCTGAAATATCCAATTGCAAAGCAAGTGCTTTAATAAATGGTGAATGGTTTACAATTTGTTGGAAGAAGGTTTTGGGGTCCCTGTAGGAGTAAATTACACAAAAACAGAACAGTCGTGTATAAAGTGTGCTATAAATGACAAAGTTCATTTTCTAGAAAAATGGGAAAACATTTTTTGAGCAATTCCATAATAGCATATGCACAACTTCGATGTTTGTGCAATTTTAGTCTGGAAAATTAGGAAGAAAACCTTGAACAATTCCATAATAGCAGGTGAAAAACTTCGAAACATGTGCATTTCATAGATATGGGTTGAAAAGTGTAGGAGTCGATTACACAAAATAGGTGCCGTCTTCTGCAAATGTTTTGAAAAGTAACTTAGTTCCTAAGTCTGAAAAATTAGGACAAATTTCCTAGAACGATTCCATAACTGCAGATGAACAACTTCAATTCATGAGCAACTTTTCATTGAAGTTCTGGGATCTGTGTTGAAAACCGGGAGGATTCGATTAAACAAAACAGATACTCTATTTTCCCCGCCCGCTTGACTTCACCATAGTATAACCCGGGTTTACAACCTGGCCAAAAAAGACCATCATTACCATTAAAGACTAAGAAACCTGTAGGAAAGTGTTTAAGCGTCTTCCTATTTGAAACTATTGGACCAGTTGAAACAAAAATTCGTTGGATGATCTCAACAAAGATAATGTTACATGTATTTATATGCCAGTAGAAAATTGACAATTTCAGGACTTGTTTCACATCTTGGAAATGCAATTTTCAATGCCTATATAAATCAGGTGAGTGGCTCTTGAGAGCCTCTGGTTGTTTTATAAATTATCATCTATAACAGCTAGAGAAAAACTGTATCAAAAACGTACTAAAATAATCAAAAAGACAAAGGCTGCAAATAGTTCGATTGTTAAAAATTCCCTGATGACTTTTATTGGAGTTATTGTCCGTTGTTGACAATTTTTAATAAATTTTTGAGTTTTTGCTATGTATTTTAAAGGCTACAATAGTTAAAGTGAAACTGTTAATTGGAAGAATTTAAAGACGGCTCGAAGTCATGTGTCTTCCATGCTCATGTGAGCCTCTAGATGTTAGAATTTATCCGTTATAATTACAGTGTATAAGCCGACAGCTATATCCATAAATCATTCCATACGAACTTATCCATTATGGACAGCTGATTCATCGGTCCTAAGGTCGGGTTTTAACGGGATCTCCTGCTTCCTACCCCCAAAAAACTAGACGCCACAATATATCAAAAAGGGCTGAAAAAGGCATTGACAAACTTATTAATTAAAAAGTGTTCAGATGTGTTGATATTTAAGTTACTTCTGTGTGCTTGCAACGTAAACATCAACTTCATAGTGTAAGTTAAGAGCAGACCTGAGGTCAATATCACGTTATGAAAAAAGAGATTTATAACTGGAAAAAAAACAGAAGAAAAAGACTTCAGCCATTGAGATATTAATTTAAATTAAATATGGCAGAATGATTGAGTATCAGTATATTAGTACCCAAGAATGGAATGTAGAACTTAGAATTACAGACTATAGCTGGATGTGTGTTCGTGACGAAATGATTTGTGTGTTTGTTTTTGTTTGTTTCTTTGAATGGTGTTTAAGCCGGAGTACAAGGAGAAAACCCCGACATGGGATAAAAAACTGGCAATCCTTGTCAATTAAGATTAGAGTAAAGCACAAACTGCCCACATCGAGACCCGATCAATGGTAGATGACCAACTACCTTAACCACTCGGCAACCAAGGCTCCCGAAACGATTAGAAGTTGAGATTGTAGCTGCTGCTGTGACAGTATTTTAGATTTAGTAATTTGTCTACTTGTTTAGAAGTTTCGGACTTCTTGAAACATTTACTTTGTGGTTATAATGTATGCAAGATCTTATATAAAATTAGTACTTTAATAGCTTCACACTATTAAAAGGCATTTTGTTATAACTCGGTTTTATAATAAATGGCTGCACTTTCTAACAGAGCTTTTGTGGAACTTGATGTAAATCAAGGATTTCTTTAGAACACGAAGAGCCAAATATATCAAGATATGTAAATAAAGTTAATTTGAAAATGCGTGACTAAAACACAAAAATGAACAGAAAAAACACAAGCATCTAGATCAATAAGAAAAAACTAATTTAATGTTAAACACCAAATTTCTCTTAAAACTTTGGTTGAACTCGAGTGCTCCGGAAAGGTTATCAGCTTCTGTTCCACATGATAACGTTTCGTTTTATAATAAAAATATTCTTATACATACACTGAAAACTTGTTCGTCTTTCCTGCATGCATTTGTCTTGCAAATATGGTAGACTAAATTAATTTTTGGCTTACCTGACCCACAGTGTCATCTGGTCTATTGTCATCACTTTGAGTCTGTCTCTGTCTGTGTCGTCAGCGTGGTCTATACACTTTCATAGTTCGATCTTCTTTGAAACCACTGGTCCAATTGAAACTCGACTTCGCTAGCCAAGTGTTACCATCTGGTCTCTACTCTCTTCACTGTGAGGATTGATTCTGATTGTAACAGTTTGCTAACGAAGAAGATTGAAATTAAACTTCATCATAGTAATTATTGGATGGACCTTTTCAAAGTTTGTACTTTTGTTAAAAAAGAACACAGCACTTGTTTTACATAATACCCTTTTCGTCATAATAATAATTGAAATCGTTTTACATAATTGAAATAAAAAAGACTTATTACACGTATTTTTTATGGTACTCTGTGAAATTTGTGTTTTTTCTAATCACTCAGAAATTTAAATGGCCGCAACCGCCGGACTTATTTAACATAGGACCCGATGTGAAACATCTTTCAATTTGTGTTATTACAGACATTGCAAAGCATTGTATGTGCATGTTTATTAGATGGCCCTCTTAAAAGTGGAAATGTGTTATTTTGATAGAAAATTTTAGATGACTGCAGCTGCAAGACTTAGTTTAACATAGAAGCCTATGCGAATTTTTTTTTAAAAGACTTCCACTCTAATACCTGAGCAATTGAAAAAAATAATAACTCATTGAAACTGCAAAGATGATTGAAGCCATATTGTATGTGAATGTTAATTGATGGTTCTCTTAAAAGATGTTTATTTTTTTAATCGGAAATCAATGATGGCTGCCTATGTAGGAATTAATTTATTTGAAACTGTATAATCAGTTGAAACCAAACAGCAATATTCATTTGCTTTTTCTTAATCAAGATCACGTTTTCCAAGTAGAAAAATGAAAATTATAGGACTTAAGTTTAACATCGGGGAAATGCCATTTTCATTATAAATCAGGTAAGCGGTTACCGGTGTCGTGTTAAAGTTTTGTTGTTATCCTATGGGTCTTTTTTTACCTATTATTTTTGCGCCATAATTAAACAAAATACTTTAAAAAATGACTCTGAACACAATCAACAATCCAACGTTTTTCAGAAAACGTGATAAGATTGGTCACCTATAATTGAGCATAAATTTTATTCTGAAATAGATTTAACAACCAAAATGCCTTAACAAATTGTCGGTACATTTTAATTTCGCTGTAGAATTATGAAAATGGTTCTAAAAACGAGAAGCTGCTGACGTAGTTCCGATGTGTTGGATACTGGATTTCAAAAGAAGTACTGAAACATTTTAAATGTGGAATACTTTAATTGTGATAACTAAGGCAGTAGTGTAATAACCTTGGTTTGCCATAGTGGCGCAGGTGGCGCAGACATAGTGTAGGGTGGCGCAGACATAGTGTAGGGTGGCGCAGATATGGTGTAGGGTGGCGCATACCCATTTTGTGGTGCAGACCAATTTTGTTCGGTGGTGTGTTGTTCTTGCTGCCTTTACTTGCATTTAGAAATGTTATAGGGTTAAATTAGTCATGCATTTATAAATTTTTAGTGTGGCAAATATTCATTCATATACAATATTTGAAACATGATGGGTGTAAAAATTATGTATGGAGATTTGCTAAAAACAAAAGACGTCGATGCAATTATTCGCCAAGTCAACTGTCTTTGTACTAAAGCTCATGGTTTATCGCAACAAATTGCAAAACAATTTCCTTGGGGGGATATATATTCTAATCGTCGAGCTGAAGGTAGTAGAAATTTAGCTATTATTGAAGACAGAGGCACTCCTGGAACGATACACGTTTTTAAGTCTCCACATGGTTTAAGTCCAGATATTGTACGCTGCCTAAGTCAGTGGGATTTTGGAGCAGTCAATCAAAACTACAGGCAAACTCCACCATATAGAGATACCAGTAGAAACAGATTGAAGTGGTTTCGTCAATGTTTAGAACAAATTGGTGCACTTAACATCAAATCAGTAGGAATACCATATCAAATAGGTTGTGGACTAGGTGGTGGTGATTGGTTGTTATACTTTGACGCCATTGAGAAATTTGCAGAGAAAGCTACCATAGAAGTTGTGATTGTGATTCCTAGTTTCATAAAAAAAATAATGGAAGTAGCACCTTATTTTACAGATGATTTTCGTTTTCAACCTACCCATCCACTCCTGATGTATTTCACTAGTAGGGAACAGACGTTTATAAACTGGCCAACACAATTACAGCAGAAACCAAGAGACCTAATCAGAAATGGATTTTTCTATACCAATGTAGGTGACAAAGTAACGTGTTTTTATTGTGGTGTGACTCTGAAACAATGGAATAAATCAGACATCATTGAAACTGAGCATCTGAAATGGGAACCCAATTGCCTTTTTGCAAAAATTGTTTCACCCAAAGTACAAGAGTGTGACGTAATTGATTACTAAATCATAATCTAGTTAGTATGATTTACATAAGTGCAATAATAATGCTGAAATACCTTTATAGGCTGCTTGTCTTAGTGGAAACAAAGACACTGTGATGGAACTTAAAAACTGGGGTATGATTTACATAAGTGTAATAATAATGGTGAATCACCTTTATATGCTGCTTGTCTTAGTTGAAACAAGGACACTGTTAGGGAACTTATAAAGTTTGGATCTGATGTACATAAGTGTGATAATGATGGTAAATCACTTTTATACATTGCTTGTCAGTATGGAAACATAGACATTGTCAGGGAACTTATCAAGTGTTGATCTGATTTACATTAGTGTAATAAAAAAGGTGAATCAACTTTATATGCTGCTTGTCTTAGTAGAAACATAGACACTGTGAGGGAACTGATAAAGTGTGGGTCTGATTTACATACATATTGTGTTATAATGATGGTGCCTCTCTTTTATATATTGCTTGTCAGTATGGAGACATAGACACTGTTAGTTAACTTATAAGGTGTGGATCTGATTTAAATAAGTGTAATGATAAGGTGAATCGCCTTCATATATTGCTTGGCAGCATGGAGACATAGACACTGTCATTGAACTTATAAGGTGTTGATCTGATTTAAATAAGTGTAATAATAATGGTGCATCCCCTTTATATATTGCTTGTCAGTATGGAAACATGGACACTGTCAGGGAACTTATAAGGTGTGGATTTGATTTAAATAAGTGTAATGATAATGGTGAATCACCTTTATATATTGCTTGTCAGTATGGAAACATAGACACTGTCAGGGAACTTATAAGGTGTGGATCTGATTTACATAAGTTTAATAATAATGGTGAATCCCCTTTATATAATGCTTGTCAGTATGGAAAAACAGACACTGTCAGGGAACTTGTAAAGTGTAGGTCTGATTTACGTAAGTGTAATAATGAAGGTGAATCGCCTTTATTTGTTGCTTGTCTTAGTGGAAACATAGACACTGTAAGGGAACTTATAAAGATTGGATCTGATTTACTTAAGTGTAATAATAATGGTGAATCACCTTCATATGCTGCCTGTTATAATGGAAACATAAACACTGTGAGGGATCTTATAAGGTGTGGATGTGATTTGCATAAGTGTGATAACAATGGTGAATCACCTTTATATGCTGCATGTTATAATGGAAACACAGACACTGTGAGGGAACTTATAAAGTGTGGGTCTGATTTACATACGTGTAATAATGAAGGTATCTCATCTTTATTTATTGCCTGTCATTATGGACATTTAAAAGTTATCATCCTATTATCCTATTACTGGAACATTCCAATCAAAACAGTGTTAACACAGCTATACATACAGGAATATCACCATTGTGGGATGCTGCTGTTTCTTATAAGAAGGAAATTGTGCAAATATTGTTGGATAATGATGCAGATGTAGATAAATGTGTGCCGAATAAAGACAAGTTTTGTGAAGCAGGAATTCAATATTACAAGTCAGTTGACAGCTTTATTAAACAACATGCACCAAAGAAGGTTATCAATTATATACAGGAAAATCTGGGTAACGAAGTGTTGTCTTGTTGTTAGTTCATCTCCATTACATGTGTCATGTTTTATGGGACATGTAGATATCGTCAAGTTGATTCTGGGAAAGAATCCTGATATAAACATCACCAAAGACGACGGTACAACACCATTATTTCTGGCTTGTGAATTTGGGCACGCATATATAGTTAAATTAAAGATTGAAAATGGAGCTCTTTACAAAATATATATGAATGATGGGACATTGCATCAGAAAATGGTCATCGTGATGTTATTTCATTACTGACTGGAAAATGAAAAGAAATGTATAAAAGTGGAGATAAAGGCCAATATACATATAGAAGATAATATGATGTTGGTTTGTGATACACGGTCAGTAGTTTTTGGTGGTTTGAATGATTGTTCCTGAATATTTTAATATATAAATATTAGATAATTTTCTCAAGTATCGAGTAAGAAATCGCCTCTCCAGATTACCTCCTCCCCAACCTTGCTAATTTTTGTATTGATGACACTGTAGTTTTTAGGTTTAAAAATTGCTCTATTGTTATATTGGCTCCTAGCATTTAAATGTCAGAGGTATATTAATTGTTTAAGAACAACTGGTTATAATATTTTTTCAGGACGGAATAAACTTAACCAGTCCAAACTATTTTTTCAAATGATTATCTATGAATACCATTTATTTCAACCAGAACAAATTTGTGGTCCCGGTATCCTCTTTACTTCAGTTTTAATATCTACTATTTATATTTATGAAAAATACTGTGTTATTAGTGAATGTTTATTTAGACCCCCTGTATTGATTTATGGTAGCAACACCATATAAACCACTATTTAGTACGTTTAAAAAAGGATGTCAAACTAGAAAAAGTTTGCAAATACATTATTTGTTAAAATAATAAAGGAATCAAAATTATTGGGAACTGCATTTTATACATGTTTTTTAATTGCATATATATTGTATTTATTTACATTTGTACATACTTATTGTATAGGTAGAATATTATACTGCCTAAATAATGATTTGCACATTTAGGATGAAATCCACTTTCATTATAATATTTTGGTTGTATAATTTACACATTTGTTTAATTTTTTTAAAAGCTTGTTTAGTATAGTAATGTAAAGCTTAATAATTATCTATTGTGAATGTGGAATATTGTACCAGGGAATTTGTATAAAAAGCAAAAAAAAAGCAGGTCTGGGAGTGACACTTCTCATAGAAGTTTAATCAGGCTTCTTATATATTCCAGTTACTACATCATTCGTATTGTGTTATGTAATAAAAGATATTAGAACTTCTCCCTCAAGAACTGTTTTCCTATAGTGTTGTCTGGACAGGTATTCTGCCCTCGCCATTGTGTGTTATATACACCAGACAACACTAGGAAAAGAGTTCCCTATTGAAAAGTTTATAATAGATAAATTGAAAATTGATAGCAGATTTAACATAACATGCTGGTAAATAAGATTCTAGAAGAAGAGCCTATTTGTCAACTATCGATATGAATAGGATAAAGTTTTAATCTGTTTATTGTAACTAGTAAAGATTCATACATCAAATTTACATAGCAAACTTGAAAACATTGTTTTATTTTACATTAACGTTTTTTACGATTTCCTCACTTCGACCAATACACTATATGTCCACTATTTCACGATAACCATCTATCTGTCTCGGCCGATTTGTGACTTCTTACTCCTCTAATGCTACTAGCCCACTGAACTTTCTACACAAAACCATACAAATTTATAACCCTTAACATATTATGTACAATCTCTGTCTAGCCAAAACACTGTAAACTTTCATCTAATTAACCTTGTCCATAAAATTAGCTATAAGGAATAGACACTAGGAGTTCAACTTGTGATAAAACAAATTAACCTTTATACTTTACAGACAGAACAAATTATGCCTTGTATTGCTGAACTGATCGGCTTTTCTTATATCTTAACTAAATAAAAGTATTTAAAGAGCCAAATGCTATCAGAGAAAATAATGACAAAATTACTAATAAAAACTATTTGTAAATAATGCTCTCTTCACACCTTATACACATATACATTCTCAAAGTCTGTATCAGTATTTGTACCAATAATAGCATGTACTATTTCGTCCACTATCTGTGAAGTCTGCTTTCATCAGCCATTAATTGATTACTTTACACATATTTAATGCAAGTTTTTTTCATACAATTCTTTTTTATACTTAGTTTAAAAAATGACTGCTCATTGATAAGTTGTTAAACTATATAAATTCAAAATACTTTGATAAATTATACATGTATATAAAACTATAAACATGATAAATGATGACATTTATCTTCAAATTGAAATGTGATGCATGTTGATTTGATTTCAGAATAATGTTGGATCAAGACATCTGTCAATAATTAATTTGTCGATATGGAATTGTAACAATTTATATATACATGTACTATATATATATATTCTATAGAGCTGACTTTACTTTTATTGTTATTACTTTTTTTGTAAAAGTTTTAACATCAGAAAATCGTCTAGTTTGTATTTAACTCGTAAAAGTAATTTTTGTTTGTTTCTTGTTTTACTTCACTTTCTGCAATATTCAAGCTATATCAAGGTGTCGCTGGGAAAACTGCAACCCTTACAAACTAAACGTGCAGTTTAATATGTTTTAGCAACCGTAAGATTTTAGTTTTTTAGTCCTTACCATTAGTGGTTATCCACTACGGCCCAGGTCTGGGACCATACTGGGAGAGTTCTTGGTGGCACATAGGGAAGACCGTAAGTTTTAAGCTTGAGTCCTTGTCATTAGTGGTTATCCACCCACTGCCTAGGTCGATTTTGCTTTTATCATCTGTCTACAGTGGACAATCAACACACGTTTGTAACATTAGTGTACATAACTTCGTACATTGATTTTTATGTTGTGAATTAACTTAGTCTTTTGATTTTTATTCCCACAATGAAGAATAGACATTTACTTGACCTTATGCCGACACAGTTAGATTTTATTTTTTTTACTTTAAGATTGTTTTATACTTTATATTATAAGGGTGTTGTTGTTTGTTTTTATTACAAATTGTTTAAAATATTTTTAGACTATATATAACTTTATCAACTATTATTGATTTTTTAAAATTTCTGTACGTTTTTTTTACTTGATCCATCATATTGCATCCGTCATCCATAATGGCTTCCTTTGTTTCATACTAAAGACGTATCTAGACACTGGATCAATTAGGAGGTAACATGGCAGTTCTTGGGTGGTCCCCTCAGAATCCTTATATTAAAGATAAATCGAATTTAGACACTGGATCAATTAGGAGGTAACATGGCAGTTCTTGAGTGGTCACGTCAGTATCCTTATACTAAAGAAGTATCTAGACACTGGATCAATTAGGAGGTAACATGGCAGTTCTTGGGTGGTCCCCTCAGTATCCTTATAATAAAGGGCTATCTAGACACTGGATCAATAAGGAGGTAACATGGCAGTTCTTAGGGTCCCCATGTGAAATCGTATCAGTATCATATTAAATGAAAAACGAATTAAAATATCTACTGGATTGTATGGCCCTTTACCTTATAAGGGTACCTTCCAAAATTCTGTTTAATAAGGTGATAAATAATTAAAGATGGTAGATATTGAATATAATAGGTTGGGAGACTAAATCTTAAAATAAATACATTTTGCCTAAAATGGTAATAACACGACTGGAATACTTTGTGTGTGGTCAAATGTCATTACTATGATCGGTGATAAAAACTATTTTCTATAATAAGAACAGGGAGTGTGATGGGTTTGTTTGAAAAATCTTCTTAAAAAAGCCATTTAGTAAAATCAAACAAACTTGACATGAATACCCCAATGAGGGTTGCAATCGGATACATCTCATTATCCTTATAAAAAATCTTTACAATCGACCAAGTTGTACTAAGCAACTTATATACATAAAGTATCTGTTAATCTTGTTAGTGTTTGTATTTGTATGTTAATAAGATGAGTGATAAAGACTCTCTGGAGACTACTTTTATGTGTAATTTGTGATCAAATGTATCAACTATTACCTTATTAAATAATGTTATAATTTGTCATATGTATTCAAGTCCGTGATATAAGCAGTGGAGATGATTTGATTACACGGTTCTATCGGAAGGTTATTGTTTTTGTGTTTGTCTGGTGTTAAATGCCACTTTCACTAATTGTTCATGGCGCCCAGGTTTTATTGGAGGAGGAAGCCAGAGTTCCCTCGGTAAGAAAACTGGAAATCCTCGTCAATCACGATTGGAGTCGAATACACACTGCCTGCAGTGAGACCCCAAACAGCAACATCGGTGTCAGGCTGTTGGTCATATTAAGCTATGCAATGACCCTCACGTACTTGCCATGAATTGGTGGTTCTATCTAGTTACTTGAGGCTTCATTTTGTAATAGCAATACATAAGTATACCATATTGCAGTCTCTGGTAATCAGTCAAATCCTTGTTTGTGGCCGTTCTTATTGTGCATGTTACTCCCCTTTGATTTCACTGAGTTTTTTAAAGAAAACAGTAGGGTGCATCCAACTTGCAACATTTTTCCTTCGGAACTGTAGCATAATTTATTCAACTACAGTACTTCCGATTTGATGTTATGAAGTTCACTATTACATGTCAAGAAAAAGGTCATCATAATATACATATAGATGAAAGCTGAATGAAGAAGTCTAAAACCAATTAACTAGACAAACGGTAATTTTAATGTGACCAGTGGATCACATTTGACTATGCGGTTTTATTGTACAGTTTAGTTTATATGAGTTCACACACAGATTTATATGATAACCATGGAGTCTACTTGATTTACATCGTAAGGGAAAGCATTCACTACAACTTGCCAAGAATTCGTGTTCTTTCTTGGTTCACTTCGGAAAGAGTGTATTTTACTCCAATCTTAATTTTACAAGGATTGTTAGTTTTTCTACCGAAGATCAAGGGTTTTCTTTGGGTACTCATTCTCCCTCCCCCAATAAAAACTTAATGTTATGATATAGCTGAAAAATTGCTGAAAGTAGCATTAAACATCATTCAAACAAACCAGCAAACATCTTTTTTGTTTATCATGTTTTCTAATTACCAGTAAGTGGTAACCATAATACAGTTGTAAAAATGTCAGTAAAACGCCATTTATATTATTCCTTTCAATCGAACCAATATGGCTTATTCGACTTGATGGGTTAAATCTTAAGTTTACTAACAGTTTTCTCACTTATCTTTATATAACAATATTGTCTACTTAACTTGCAACTTGTGTCATAAGGTTTACAATAACTACTGAGAATTGGCGGTTCTCTTTTAGTTTAACATTTGCCAAGAAAGGTTGCTACCATCATATTGAAGACAAATAGTTGAAAAAGACAGTAAAAACTTAAACCATTTAATCCTTAGTTGTTTCAGTGAACGATAAAAGCTTTTGACTTGATGATTCTACATCTTCGGTTAACTCATATAAACCCAGCTTTATATGACAAAGTCCATTCAACTAGGAACTTGATGAGCCCAATAATTGCATTGAATCGAAAGTGATTTCGAGTTGCTATTGTTTGGTCGCTGCAACACAGCTAAAAAGTGGCTAAAGGGGCCTTTGTGGCTGAGTGGCTAAGGTCATTAATCTACTACTACTACCCAGGCATGCCAACACTGAGGTTGCGGGTTCATGTGTCACTGCGGGCATTGTGTACTCGAAAACAATCTTAATTGACAAGGATTGCTAGATTTCCTCCAAAGGTCAGAAATTTTCTCTAGGTACCCTGGCTTCCTCCCCCAATACAATTTGGACGTCATGATAAAGCTGACAAATGCTTCGAGTAGCATTGAACCCCATTCCAAAAAAATTATAAAATTTAGATAATTATAAAAACTTTAACTTAGTCGCTGGACCATGAAATTGAGGTCATGGTCAGGTAACACCTACATGACTCTTCAAGAGCAATATATATGCCAAATATCGTCACCCTACCATTCATAGTTACAGAGGAACTGCCCTAATACAAGAACTTTAACGTAGTCGCTGGACTGTGAAATTGAGGTTAAGGTCAGGCAATACCTGCCATACAGTTATGTACTCTTCAACAGCAACCTGTATACCAAATATTGTCACCCTACCATGCATAGTTAGAGGAACTGCCGTAATACAATTACTTTAATGAGTCGCTGGACCTTGAAATTGAGGTCAAGGTCAGGTGACACCTACCAGACAACCATGTACTATTCATCAGCAACCAATGTGCCAAATATTATCATCATACCATGCAGTAGTTACAGAGAAACCACCTTAATCCAAAAACTTTATTGTAGTCACTGGACCGTGAAATTGAGGTCAAGGTCAGGTGACACCTACCATACAGTCAAGTACTCTTTATCAACAACCTATATATCAAATATTGTCATCCTACCATGCATGGTTGCAGACGAACTGCCCTAATACAAAAACTTTAACGTAGTCACTGGACTGTTAGCTTGATGTCAAGGTCAGAAGACACCTATCAGACATTCATGTACTATTCATTAGCAACCAATATACCAAATATTATCATCCTACCATGCATAGTTAGAGAAACTGCCTGAACCTAAAAAACTTTAACGTAATCGCTGGACCATGAAATTGAGTTCAAGGCCAGGTGACAGGTGACTGACTGACAGCAAGTTCTCAAAACAAGCTACCACTGGACCAAATTTGATAGACATAGGGCTTAGGCTTACAAAGATATGAAGCAAGATGTCTACGCTTCCACCGCCGCCGGATTCTCTTACATATGTCTTGCCTGCAGAGACCATCGTCGCAGGTGAGACAAAAACTGTATTCCATGATGTAGTTGAAAAATTGTTCTAAATGCCTTGAAACCCCATTCAAACATTATGTTATGCCCGATAATTTGGGTGATACATGCCAAGAAGTTGTTTCCATGTTAATCAGCAGTACAATTAAATGGAAAAAGTTCAAATAATCTATAAATTTACATATCTTTATTTACATAAATTTACATATATTGACGTATTTACACAAATTTACAATGTAGACATATTCATGTATTTTCCAGGATGTTTTAAGAAATAAAGATGAAACTTTAATTTCAGAATGTTTAGCCTCTACAGGTTGACATTTTATACTGCTGTCATTGTATTGTATATATAAATTGATATCAGTGAGATGGTATCCATCTCTGTGGGGCCTGTTGTAAATAATTTGGGATTTAAAAATTATAAGATCCCATTGAGGATAACATTAGCCTTTTAATACTGTAAACGTACATATTGTTAAAAGCCTACCTCAAAAGACGAACAAAATAGCCTTGACAAAGTGTGTTACCGACGAAGTGACAGACGCATAGACTGATCACCACAGGGCGATCTAAAAAACGTGTGAATGTTGCAAGAATCACTATTACTGCTACAAAATTTATGTATTTACGTGAATAATGCTGGATAAAGAATTGCGTAGATCATGCATTTTAAGAGATGTTTTTAACAGAAATTAACACATTTTATCATCTTAAAGACATTGCAGGGAAAGCCCATTTTATGTTAATTATAATCTTATTTGTACAAAAATAACAGAGAAAACCTGGGAAGTGCCTCATTTTTCTTCCAGAATCTACAGCTTGTAAGAAAAAGGTGATATGTTTTCATACAAAAATGAACAAAAATTGAGACATAAAATGAAATATCGTCCTTGAAAATCATATTTTAAGGTTTCTCTCCTTTTCCTGTCTTTCCAAACTGCTATACTTGTTGTTTTATGTGACACTTAAAATATCGAAGCACCCATCGGTACTGAATCTACAGTGTTTGGCTGATTTTTTTGTATGATTTTCCAGGTTTTGTTATTTTAATAATAGAATGTAGCTCGTAAATTTCTTGCTGGTATTCTACTAATTTTTCTTACAAACCCTTTTGCATGAATACCATCAACAAAAATGTAAAACCTAGTTAATCCACTAATCCACCGATACCAATTTAACATCTTATATTTCCAGAACAGAACAGTTTTCTGATCCGAGTTGTGGATACTGGGATGGAGATAGGCCGAATTTTACTGCCATTATTATCCGAAGTAGATTTTGTGATTAGTCCGATTAACGGCAGAATTCAGTCCTATTCCTCGTAATGTAGCAAAGAAAAATTTCTGAATTCGGTCTATTTATTCAAAATTCAAACATAATATTCATCTTCTTCATGTCATTTAAGCTTTAGACATTGCGAAACTAAAGGGAAACGATCTTTATTGAAGAAATTTCTTTTTTCATCTTTGAAGATGCACGTGGAAAGTGCTATGTTGATCATGTTTCCCTATTTGGATAATGCGATCTAATTTTATTATAAACGTGCTAATTTGCATACTATAACATCCATTCCGTAGTAAGAATCCAGTAATTTACATATGTATTACCCAAGATGCAACACGTCATTCAGATGCGGGTTTCTCAATGTTTTTCATGAAGTAAACGTAATTCAAAAGAGACACGAATGTCAATTAATACACAACGCACAGCGGGTTATTAAAAATATCAATAACTATTATCACGTATCAATAATGATAGATTTTAAACACGAAAACGATAAAAAATGGTGACACTGTCGAAAGACATCAAGATCGACCACGTCTGATTATATGTGCAACTTCTTTTGGACATCAAAGTGCCGGGAGTGATTCACGATTATTCGTTCTAGGATGGGGATGTCATGGACAATTGGTCTGATCTTCAGTAATACCAAACCCAGAAGAAAACATTAGCAGTAAAACATTATTTACACGATCTTAAGAAATGTGTATGCTTTGTCTTTGTCTCACCTTTAACGAATTGCTAACATATTTATCCGTACAACTTGATATTGCCTTCAAATCTTCACACTGAAATAAATATATAATTGCAAAAGATATGACATTTTTTCCATTTCGTTAGTAGTATACTTTTATTTTGGATGCAACAAAATTTACTATTTGCACATTTATCGACATGATTTCGAAAGACCGAGTTGGCAAAAACCAGACCAAGATTTTGTGCTGAATGATTAAAAAAATATATTTTAATCTTTTTTAAATACTCTATACATTGGCAAAGTTGGTTATGTCGTATAACCTAACTTGGTATTTGATTACTTGTAAAATATTGTTCTCGTTATTCCCTTTTTACTATGGAATTTAAAATATAAGGTTTGTTTTCTATTGTTTGTTACATTATTGGAAATAAACAACTTTGGATCGATTTACGCTGAATAAACTCGCCTGCATTCCACATCAGTAGTAATAAAAAAATTTGTCTTGGCAACACTGATATTAGGCATAGCATATATTGCTAACATTTTCGAAGTTTAAATACATCTCATCATGTTGTAACTGTGTACCAAGTTTCATAAAGATGTTACCGAGTGTCATAAAGATGTGAAGTCATCTTCATTAAAAGGCTTCAATGCAAAGGTAAACCTGGGGTGAGATGGACGAACGAACGAACAAAAGTACCAATAATTTAAAAAAAAACTTTAAAAGCAATATATAAATAGCATTACATTGTATAAAATACAATGTTATATTCCAAACGTACAGGATACAGATAAACTTACATTATAAAAGGAACCATAATTTTCTCTCCACTCATAAATAAGTTTGGCACGTTTGGCTCCAACGGTCTGTAACATCTGTAATTCTTTTATGGATGATACATTCAGTTTCTCTAAAAACTCAGCATCTAGAATTAGAAAAAAAAATTTATTCAAATAATTATTAATGTATTACCAAAGCTACCAAATTTTTTCAGACTTGAGGTTGAAAGGTTCTACAGTAAATTTTGTTTTAAGGAAATTTACCAGATGACCTATAAATGGTATGAACTGTAACCTCCAGCTACACTCATCTAGTTGTAGAATGCTTTGTTAATATCTAAATTACATCAGCCTCTTAATTGTTTGCCCATAGGGGACAATGTTAATTTTTTCGTCTCACTTATGTACCAACTTTCGTTGGCAATGAGACCCCTTAAAATGTCTGTAATTTATTATGCTATATTATATTACCTTTTGTGGTGTCATGTCACAAGAAACCCCATAATGTACCCAAGGAAATGCACACACGCCCATTAACAAGTTCAGAAATAAAAAAGCAGACAATTCGTTTAATAAATTTTCTAAATACATTTATTTCCAAATCTATCCTTTTTTTAAAATACCGCTTCAATATTAAAATTCCTTTGAATAATAATTCCACTGTCCATGCTTCAGTTCAGCACCACAAAATATCAAGATAAGGACTATTGCCTCTCCTTCGGTCAAAGTATATTTACCGAGCCATTGTCAACTGTACATTAGCAATACTTACTTATTTTTTGTTGTAACTCTGGGTTAAAATTATTTGAATTATTTTTTTCATCAGAAGATTCTTTCTCATCTGAGGATTCTTTGTGTTCTGCAATATAACATGCAATGATATACATGTGCAGTGTTACATTTATGTTTAGGGTCAAAGGTAAATTATTGAACATCATTTAAAGTGATTATTGATTTTTTAAGAACATTAATTGTGGTTGGGAATGTTTGGGTTTATACGATCACAAAATATTGAGCAATAATGGGAGACAACACATGGTCAACAGGCATCATAGCTGTATTGCTTTACAAGATTACAATGTTGTGCAATAATTGGAGACAACACATGGTCAATATTCAACATACCTGTATCACTTTGTAAAAGGACACAATGTTTAGCAATAATAGAAGACAACACAGGGTCAACAGGCATCATACCTGTATCACAATACAAGATCACACAATGTTGTGCAATAATTGGAGACAACACATGGTCAACATTCAACATACCTGTATCACTTTAAAAGATCACACAATGTTGTTCAATAATGGCCGACAACACAGGGTCAACAGTCATCAACTTTTATTACTTTACAAGAAAACACAATGTTGTGCAATAATGGGAAACAACATACAACATGCATCATACCTGCATTACTTTATATGATCACACATTATTGTGCAATAATGGGAGACAACACGGGGTCAACAGGAATCATACTTGAATCCCTTTATAATATCACAAAATGTTGTGCAATAATGGGAGGCAACAAAGGGTCAACGGGCTCATACCTGTATCACTCTACAAAACCACATAATGTTGCGCAATAATGGAGACAACACAGGGTCAACAGTCATCATACCTGTATCGCTTTATAAGATCACACGGTGTTGTGCAATAATGGGAGACTACACAGGGTCAACAGGCATCATTTCTGTATCACTTTATAAGATCAAACAATTTTTTGCAATAATGGGAGACAACACATGGTCAACAGTCATAATACCTGTTTCGCTTTATATTTTCACACAATTTTGTGCAATAATTGGAGACAAGACATGGTCAACAGTCATAATACCTGTATCGCTTTATATGATCACACAATATTGTGCAATAATGGGAGACCACCGATGGAATGAGGCAATTAAGTACTGTTACCATATTTATTTCAAGACATTTTGGTTAATTCTTTGGAATATAACTTCTTACATTTACCTATTTGCAATAAATTCTAACCCAGCAAAAGTTATGCTTTTAATAAAACCAACAAATTTTGAAAAAGTCAAGATACCCATCAGCTAGGAAACAGTAAACCTACCCGTCAGTCTGAGTAGGAAAACTAGCAATCTTGGTAATTAAGATTTAAGCCGAGCAGAGCTGAACCGCAATCTTAGTGTTGACAGACTTCATGATCAATAGTAGACAAACTAACTTAACCACTCCGCTACCAAGGCCCCTTTAAAGTCTGAAAAGCTCTTAAAACATCTTTACTACAGCTCAGATGAATAACATCCTGAACCCAAAATGGATTATTTTGTTAAAATTACCTTTAAGAGGTTCATTATCTTTATCATTGTGTGTCCGTTTTGGTGTGACAGGTGGTGTTTTTACAGCTAACTGTTGAAACTGTTGTTTGCTTATTTCTAGATAGCCTTTAAGCTGTTGAACCATATCTTCATTAGGCTGGTTTGCCTTAGAACCAGCCATCTTTTTCATCTGGTCGAGAAGATTTCTTTTAAAGTTCTCTAATCGTCTGTTTACAGTATCTTCCAGTCTTATTTGCCGTCTGAGTAAGGGACTAAGAATTTAACATAAAATATGTGAATCAGAAAAATATGCAGAAGTTAAAATATTGACACAGTATGAAGCACAAAGCCAACAAGCATCCTGTAATACCACAGTAACTGATGACACACAAAAAATATTATTGCTTTTCTATAGCAGTATTTTTATTTTTTACTAAACTACATGATAACAATTATTGATGCCATACTCCTTGAGGGAAAAGATAAGCTCTCAAAACAACATGGCAATATAGTCAAAATATAACCCGCAAGTTGATCAGCTCTAATTTAAAATATACTACATACTATTTTTTCCTATTTAAAAGTGTGGTCCCAATTTAATCTTAATTGTCCCAAAATATGTACGATCCCTATTGTTTTCAGTCTGGGACCACCTCATAAACAATTTTAAAGGAGGTCTTTAACTTTTACTTTTACTTCCATTCACCTTAAAAATAGAGCTGGATCAATCATTTTAGGAGGCTCATCATGTTCCTTAGCTGAAAGTTTCGGATTTTTAGAAGCGCTGTTTCATTTTCCGCAATCATGGGTGTTTTCAGTGATAATATGTCTACTCTTTGAGCTGAAAACTAAACAGAACTGAACATACAGTTAAAATTGTTTTTAACAGTCAATACAGGGACAAAGAAAAAATAGACAGCATATTACAAGGTCACACTGTTTTCATCTAGAAACCTTATAGCCTAACTGGGAACTTGAGAAAAATGTGTCTTGGCGACACTATGTTCTGCTTGGTACAAATAGTACACACCCCCTTTTTAACACAGGCAAGAAGTCATAGTTATTAACAGCTGCGCATGATACTCCCGTCTGCACATTAGGACAAAAGCTTTACACTCTTAAATGATGCATAATTCTGTCTGCACTGATGAGACATAGTAACTTATATGAACAAAGATCATTTCAACGAACCTTAATTCATATTCTACAAGTGTTTTAAGGTTTGGATATGCTTGGACAAGCCTTTTCGACATCTAATGCATCTCAGTAACTGTTCATTTCAGTTTAAGAACATGTAAGAATTTCTGTCTGATCAATTCTGTCTGTGATGCACGATTGTATATTCTTAAAAATAGCCATCAATATTTACCTGTTTAGTCTGATTCTCCACAGATAATAATCACTTGCGCGGAAAATATGCTTTAATATATGATTAGGATGTTTATTAAACAATAAACCTGTCATCTTTGATGGTCACTCTTTATAGTTAAAATTAAATGTTGGAAATACACTTGTGACTTCACAAGTCAAAATGGGAGCCTTGTTACACAAGGTTGGAAGACATAATTTATTACTGTTACAAAATATATTAAGTATGAACATTAGATTAGTTGTCTAAATTTAACTTTTACTGACTTAAATTATTGTACATTTCAATTAGCTTATCTGATATTTTCTTGTATTTGAAATGAAGAAGGCTTCCCTGTGGTAGTTGGTAATTTTCTTTAATATAGGATTAATGACTTTAAATGTGGTCAATATCATGAATTATCAACCCAAGAGATCAGATAATTACCAATGCCATCGGCCGAGCTGATTATAGATCTCGAGGGTTGATAAAACATGATATTTAACTGAAATCTAAACTTTTTAATTGGTTTATTATATGACACATTCAACAAAACAACAAAAACTTTTTTTCAAAAGTATTATTTTATCAACAAAGAAAGATAACAATTGAAGCTTACACATATATACAAAAAATGTACGGATTTTCTCGTACTCGGACTAGTTGAAGCTTACACAAGTAATGATTATTTAGACTGCATAACTGAACGGTGAGAAATTGAACAAAAACAACTGAGCCGTACACATATTTCCAACAAATGTACGGATTTTACTTGATACTATATTGAGGTACACTTTGAAGCTTACAAACGTAATAATCAACTCGCATAATTGAGCAGTGATTATCAAATGTTGCAATTATATGTGAAATATTCTTTGAACCAATGAAAATCTAATTTATTTACAGTCATATAATAATTAGGATTGATGAACTTTATTTTTATGAGATATACACTTGGGTATACAGTTGGGAGGGGGGACCTAAAACATTAGCCATATTGTAGTTTGTTAGTTTTTATTAGGACATCTACTGGATTGGTCATTGAATAAATTGGATGTATGCCGGCACATGTTTGGGACACATGAAAACTTTTTGGAACTTAAAAGTGAGTACAAGAATCACCATAAAAAATCCAAAAAGTATCACTGTATGAAAATCAACAACGCCCATAATTAAAAAAAATTATGAAAACTTACTCGAGTTAGAGTTTGAAAACTAAAAGTCCTAATTTTTTATAAAGTCTTGATACTATAACAACAATTCAGAATTTTACCAAAAATGTAAGGAAGTTAACATCTATCAAAGGAAACAATTCTCCAAGCTTTACGAAAAAATTGATGGAAGTGTTTTTGAGCTTTAGTCTAAAAACTTAAAAATCCAACATTTTTTCTCAAAGTCCCATAAGTCCATAACGAAGGAAGCATCTATTAAAATAAACAATTTCCCTAACTTTAAGTTAATTCATGAAAGCATTTTTGAGTTATAGACAGAAGACTAAAATAATCCACCCTTTTTCATGAACAATGTTTGATAACTCTATAACGAAGAATAACAAATTTACCATAAAGTATACAGACCATAAGGCTAACATAATTTATAACTGTGCAGGTTGACAAAATTCTGCAAAGGCATTCTCAAGAAACAGAGCAACATGTGAACAACAGACGGATTCCTTCCCCCGTAAAAACTAGATACCATAAAATTTCCTGAAAATTGTCAAAAGTGATCATAAAACATAGTTTACCTATCAACAGTTTCTCTGACCACTGTACTATTGACAATCTTTTTACTTTTACTTGCAAAGTTCACACTACAATATGTGTCATAATAATATCTCTCCTCTGGAGCTTTGTTGGTAATCATTACTGAATGACAACTCCCTCCGATAGAATCCTATAAATAGCATTGTAAAATTTAGTTTCCATGGATACAAAAATGATCATACATAAAAATATTAATGACAAATGTTAACAAAAATTACATGTCAATTTCTTTGTACTAAATATTTCTGTAATGAATCTTGGTAGTGTTCAGTTCTGAAGCCGAATAATGCTTTAAATTAAGTAATAAAGACCATACAAAATTATTCTCAAGCCATTGCAGATCCAATTTCGCTCTGCTGCCTTGACGATTTTATCGTCTTTTTTTAATCAAATAAAAATAGTGAAATGTAGTGCATCACATCTGCTTCTTCATTTCCTGCTACTTAGTGTTTGAATTCTCGGTTTACTTTGCTTACTCTTATGAATACTTCTGAAAGAAAATAGTTTCAGCACTTGATAGTATTAAATACAATTCATATATAACTGTTGACTTTCTAGCTGCCATTTTATTGATGAAAATATGTTTAGCAAGAAATCTTTTTAAGTTTGCACTGAACGGTAGACAAAATACACTTTAACAACACATTTATTAAATATTTTACCATAATGTGACCTTGATATTCACCTTTTAATATTGTAACATTGTATAACCTCTTTGTGAAGTTAAGTCGCATTGTTCTGTGCAAAGTGGGGATATATCAGGTGACATATTGCTTGAAGTTATGCGGACATATTATAATATTTTATTGATAATGTTTAAAAAAACCTACTTGCTATAATCTTGTAAGCTAAAAAAATTAAAAATTAAAAAAAATCTGCTCAGCTAACAAAATTGCATTGCTTCTAATTTTGAAGTATTTTATAATAGTTTGATAGGGATGGTTGGGGTTGTTCCGTTTTCAATTAAAGTGTCTTAGTATTCTTTTTTTCTTTCCTGTAAAAACACGGAATCAAAGTTAATAAAATATCTGTCCTACCTACCGACCCATACCTCTAAAGGGACAATTAGAAAACTGCAAACAAATATATTTTTTAAGGTTGGCCTTTTTCAACATTCCTTGTACAAATTTATCAATGAATTTTCTTTAAAGTTAAAGTTAGCTTTTAGTTCAAAAATAATAATTTGAATTGAAAAAGTTGATTTCAAATTCTATTTCCAAATGGTTGAACACTCAAATTTAAAATTTTTTGTAATCGACTGTACAGAAAGAGAAAAAATGCATTATAATTCCAAACTTCTATATTGTAATGAAAACTGGTATACATTTTCAATAGAAAGAAAAATATGTATTTCTGAGTATTATTGTGAAATAACTATTCAAAATCTACTAAAAATTTGTTGGACAGAATTATGTTTCTTGTCATTATCATTAAGCCAATACTGAACTTTATTTAGCTGCAACTATATATTTAAACCTTTAATGAACTGATATGATAGTAAAGACATAAGTCTTTTATTAATATTTTTGATGTTATGGAATTTTTAGGTAAATAAAGAAAGAAATAAATATTAACTTTACCATAAATATAGTATTAAATAGTTTTTAGAAAAACTATATTTTTGTCTGTTTGTTTGAATGTTTTCTAATGCCACTTTCAGCAATTTATCAGTTATATCATGGCATCCACATTTATTGAGGAAGCTGGAGAAAATCTCCAACCTTCCGTAGGAAAACTGTCCATCCTTGTCAATTAAGATTTAAGTCGAGTGCACCCAGCCCACAGGAACCGAACCCACAAGTATTGATAGACCAGGTGATCAATAGTAGACGAACTACCTTAACCACTTAGCCACCGAGCCCCTAAAACAATTGTGAATGGCGTCCAGAATTCTCTTAGCAATATTTGCTAATAAAAGAACGACCTACTAGACCACAGTTTATGGCATCTACAACTTCTCCAAGAACAAAGATTTGTTAATGGCTCCACCCTCATTCAATCTACAATGAGGCAAACAAATTTCAAACTTTGTACATTAAAAATAACAAGCTCTGAAAATCTTATTATAAACACCACCACTGTTTCAAAATCGTCAGATAAATGAACAACTTATGCTAAATGTTATTTTATCATTGTTGAGCACTAAATTCTGTCAAAGGAGAATTTGGGTGGTCTTATAGGACAGGCAGTGGTCTATTTATAGATGTTAAGTTGCTGTGGATTAAACATTATTCAAATAAGGGGTCGTCCATAATTGTCAACCATTTTCAAAAGTGTGCAAAAAGCACACTTTTTGAGACCCCCCACCCCCCGTCAAAAAGTGTACATCAACCATTAAACTAATATAAAAACCAAACCCTACGGAAACGAAAAATTTCTGAAGATAAAGAAAAGTGTACGCAAAAATGTTGACATTTTTGACCCCCTCCCTCAAGTGTGCGGTTTGCACACTTATGAAAATGGTTGACAATTATGGACGACCCCTAAATAATATGGAAGTTTTTTAATGGTGCTGATGTCTGTGTTCTCTTGATTTTCAGAAGTGTGCTATGACTTCTACTGGACTTTCATTTCATGTAGTTGCAGCTGTAGTCCTGCCCGATATAAAGCAATACATTACATTGTTTTTCATGTATTTTAAATTCATTTCACTTAATACCCAAGTCCATTTAACTATTGAGGCCCAATTTTGTTTGGTACAAAACTTCAAATGAAAAACTGTTTAATTCATCAGCTGCCCTTTTCCTATTTTGTAGAAATTAAAAAAAATAAATAAAATCTTGTTTATAGATTAAGATTGCTTTTGTCTTCCTCCCGTCTGAGTGCACGTTTACTCTGTCATCACACCACTTAATATTCATATAAATATTTTAAAAACTTGTTAAATGGCAAACGATATAAAAGTAATATGCATTAAGATACATTGGATGTCAAATACAGGAGACTTTGCATTAACAATCTTCTCTGATGAAAATGACTAAAAAATGTCTGCTTTGAACCAAAGGAAAAAAATGTCTGACAGACAGTTTTTGACTGCTACAACGGAAAGGCCGTTGTAGCAGACGAATTTTGATTGAGTCAACGGAACAAATGACAGTGAAAGACAAAAAGTGTCCGTGACAGACCGAAAATGACTGTCACAGTTAAAAGTTATATCTGGTAACAGGTGTCATAGATAATTCAATTTTTTAAACTAAAATTAACTTCTTTGAATTTTTTAAATACCTGTCAAAATAAGCTTTAAACTCGTCAAAGCTGTGTATTTCCTTCTCTGCTAGCACTGGTATGAAAATATTTTGTATCTGCATCTTCTCTGATTGGTAATATAAGGTTATTGCATGGATATTTGGAAATATTGTCCTGAGCAAGATTCTATATTGAACGAGCTTGAGAGAGCAATATAGCATCTTTCGCGGGACAATATTTCCAAATATTTATGCAATAACCCTTTTATTATATAGTATTATCTTTTTGTGCTTTTAAGTAATTATTCATCATTGTTGCTATTTTGTAATATTTTGCTAGGTCCAATATTATCATATTTTTACTTGATCAATATTTCGTTTCGTACAGTTTACAGTTTATTGTTACTTTTGTTTGTCTGTTTGTCTATGAATTCTTTAACTTTACTTTTATTGACAATCGAATTCACTTCCATTTGTTCAGTTTCAATCGGTTCTGCAAATTCTCCCATAGAGAGCAAACCATGTATGTCATTTTCGGTCATGTTTGTTTACCAAACGACAGTTAAAATATAAAGCCAACGTAGGGAATACATCTGTCATTTTCCCTAAAATTACATATAAGACCGAGACGCAGTGAACAATATGAAAATATATTGCACTTTATTCCTACTTTAAATCAAATTGGGAAAAGGTATTGCTTTATCAAAAATATGAATCATTTGGGTCCAACAGATCGACAAACTTAAAAAACATCAAGTCAAGTATCAAATTTATTAAAGATCAATAAATAATTAATTTGACATATGTCATGAAAGTTTATAATGTAACAAACGTATAGCTAAACAACCACAAGGATAAGTTTCCATGATAATATTTTATTTAAGATTTAAGGTTTAACTACAAAAAATATTTTCTCCATGGAGGGATTACAAAATTTTTGTTTTGCACATTGTATAATCCCTGTACCATATTGTATTGAATGTGCACAACAGAAATTTTGTTATTCCTCGATGGAGAAAATATTATTTTTAACTTACAAATAAATTCAAATATTAGAATAAACTCAACAATTTTATTTGTATTATTAGAAATTTTTGGTGAAAAAAATTAATACAAAAACTGTACGTTTTCCCCAGAGTAATAAATGACGTCAAGGTAATACGTCTCCGTGAGTATATTTTATTTCCATCCTATGATAGAAAATATTTTCCAGTGCAATTTTTTTAATGTAACATAAATATTGTCTGTGCAATTTTTCTATACACTTCAATGCAAAAGTATAACATCAAAAACACCCAACATTTCAATCCCCAATTATTGGGAAGACACAACAAGAAGCCGTGACAACTTCCAGTTGACTTCATTGTTTTCGTACATGTTTTTCCAAGAGAGAACTTTATTTTTACAACAAAGAAGAAAAATATCACAGAAAAAACAGCATTCCGTGTTACAAACCTTTTCATTGTAAATTTCTAAGCATGAAAAATGCACCCTTTATGTCCATTCCATTTTATCTGCTTTCTTATGTCTATCAATCCATTTGAAGATTCCTAGATCAGTAGAACACGTCATGGTGTGCGTTTTACCTATAAATAAAAATAATTTAACAATTACACAAATTAGACAACAACAAACAAAAAAACAAACAAAAGCATTTTTTAGCAATCGTTATTTAAGTCATATTGTATTCTGTAGGAGCCAATATCACCATGAAATCTATCTTCCCAGTTTCAATTCCAAAGTCAGTTTAGGGTTTTGTCCCTCACATTTTTCTTTTTTTTTAATCCGGAAAATTATCAGTTGCCGGTCATCTTTAATATAATTAAATCTTTTTTTCAGAGATTGACAGCAAAGTTAAATTTATATGATAAAAGCGTCGTTGTCTAACCATGCCAACGATTTAACTAGTTTTAATATTAAAATTTTACTCATCTCTTTTTTGTACATATACAAAGCAATTTGCTTTCAAAATATTGATGATTAGACAATATCATTGGGAGTAAGCGGATGTCGGTAACTGCACTGCAGTTACCGACATCCCAAGATGGAGGACGTTAAAACAGGTAGGATCATTTTCTCTTGATTTCTCCGTTATATTGATTTGTCTATTCAGGCAGGCATCGCGGATACGCTCATTTGTACGAAATACTCATAATTTGGCAAAAGTCGCTCGTTCTTTTCCACGCTCTGATGTCAGTAACTAAAATGTATGATGTAGGTAACTGGATTTTGGCAAAAATTATGATGACGGTAACTGATATTTATAATGTAATAGGGACCATGTTTTATTTGTGGTGTGAGAGCTCATGTGTTGCTTTGAAAATGCTATGAGTGCATGCAACTCATTGACAAACTTCACTGTTCAAGTTGTCAACTGTTTTTTGTATTTTCGTGTTGTCTTTGCCATTTTCGATTCTGGTATGTACTATTTTTTTTCTTAATCAGGGGCGTATCCAGGATTTCGCATTAGGGGGGGCGCAGAAAATCGGCGAGGGGTCTGGGGACCGCTCAATGTCCCCAGCAGGCCCAAAGATTTCAGCATTTACTGGGTGTTTTTGATAGTCATTTTGAGTACCAATTTTTATAAAATGACTTTTTTTATTCTGTAACTCATTTAGACAAATTATCACTGTACAGTTTTTCTTCTTTTTGCCGATTGCGACATTACGGTTAAGTAAATATTACGTATTCTGGAAGCTGATTATATAGATGACGTCATGATAACTAATATTGGAATCAATTTCGAACAGGGTGCGAAGTAATTACGGAAGTAATTACGTTTAAAACTGTCATTGAGCGTAGAATGGACATTTGGCATATTGTACCTTACTTGTATGTTATTTAACAAAAATATTTCGGTTTTCAGCACAATTAAAAGTAACGGTTTTGACAAACGGGGATCAGAGTTGGCTACATCACCCGCCCTACCTATTTCTCTCTATCTCTTTTTTTCTTTTTTAGGTGGGGGGGGGGGCGTACGCCCTCCACGCCCCCTCTAAATCCGCGCCTGCTAATAAATTGAGTGCCTATTAAAAAAACTAAGATTCTCACTAAAGTTAGACATGTAAGTTTAAAATTTTAATTTTTCATTCTGTTATTTTGTAAAATTATTATAATATCAAACATAAGATCGATTTATGTTGAGGCATGATAGACCTATCATGTCCATGTATCGAGTCTCCTGAAACATATGTATAATATACATAAAAACTTGCTTGTAATAACAACTGTAAGATTTTTAAAAAGCCATTTTACAAGCATGTTTCCATATATATCTACCCAAAATGCAGGGTTATTAATCATTATGTATGAACAAATAATGACAAATTGACAAAAGTACATTTTAATGTTTTAGGTTTTTATATATTTGACATATTTGAGAAACAAAATATGATCTTAACTGTCTTCGATAACATGCATAAAACGAAACAAACAAACAAACAATGCAGCACAAACCAATATGAATATGAACGGCTGTATAAATTAAAATTTAAATCTATAGTACTGAGGAAGAAGGTATGATATACAAAAAATAAAAATCTTTCAGCAGGAATCGCCACAACTAAATTTACCAGAAAAGATATGGGTTAAACCCATATTTAAAGATGTTGGATTTATATGTTATAGGCGTATCCGATTTGGTTTAATAGTTTTTTTTCACTTGTTTTATTTAAAATTTCATCATATGCTATAAGGGTTGCAAATATAGACGATTGTGAAAGGCAAGAAATAATCATCTTTATTATAATATCTCAACTTTGAGAAGAGTACTGTAATAAAAAAGCAAGGTTTTGGAAGGACATACAGTGTATGTTTACCAATGAAAATACATTGACCATAGTCACGTGGTTCTGTGGGGGAAAAATGTGAATGTAAGATCGGCGTCCTCAGAAAATCAAAGAAAACATACCGACAAGTTAGAATTTTTATTGATTTAATTTTACTGCAATTCAAATTGTTTCAGAAGATTTACAATTAAATGTTTTTCAAACGTCAAACTAGCATTCCTGTGTATTAGAACGAATAAACGTACCCTTGCTTTTTCTTTCTTTTATTTTTTTGGCGAGGGTACGAATTTAGTCCCATTACTCGTAATGTAGCAGAGCGGGAGTGAATCACTCCCGTCAATTTGATGTCCTAACAAAGTTTCATATACAATCAGACGTGGTCGATCTTGATATCTTTCTACATTGTCACAATTTTTGATCGGTTTCGTGTTTAGAATAATTATTAATACGTGATGATAGTTATTGCCGTTTTTAAAAACCCTCTGTGTGTTGTGTTTTAATTGACATTCGTGTCTCTTTTTAATTACGTTTACTACAAGAAAAACATTGAGAAACCCGAAAATGAATGGCGTGTTGCATCTTGGTAAAACATATGTAAATTACTGGATTCTTACTGCGGAATGGTTGTTGCAAATTAGCACGTTTATAACAAAATTAGGTCACATTATCCATATAAGGAAAACTGATAAACATAGCATTTTCCACGTGCATCTTCAAAGACGAAAAAAGTAATTTCTTAAATAAAGATCGTTTCTCGTTAGTTCTGCAATGTCTGAAGCTTTAATAACGTAAGAAGATGAATATTATGTTTGAATGTTTTATTTGCTACATTACTAGCAATAGGACTGAATTCTGTCGTTAATCCGACAAATCACAAAACTAACCTCGGATTATAACGGCAGTAAAATTCGGCCTGTCATGTGCACATACATTGCTAAAACTTTATCAAATTTTCAGAATTTAAAATATAAAAAACAATTCGAAGAAGAGTCTTATTTTGCAAAACAATTTATTATGACCTTTATTCGAACGTAACTGAATTTTTTTCTTTTGAATTATTATATATATAACTTGCTTCGTTAAATTAGATTAACATCAAAATTTATAAATCTTGAATTAAATAAAAATCTATATCTTTTGTGCTTTTCCACGAATTTTTCACTGATTCAGACATCTATTGTTTAAATAACATGCCTGTTTGAAAATCTAATTGTCGTAAAAAAATCATAATCTTCATTAGCATTTTAGCGGCTTATTATGCGAGTCTATTTGGTCTTTTATTTTTACCTTTCATCAAAGTTCAGTTTCAGGTAATAAATAATCAATTAGCAAATAAACCAGGCACATCTAATATACAATTACATCACAGAAATATCTCTGCCCCCCCCCCTACTAAACCACCACTACCACACACGAATCGTTCACGAGAGTTTGGGATTTCGAAACCTTCAATATAAAAACCCAGGGAAATTAAATTTAATATTCAAGATGACTTATTTTCTACGTAAAGGTTCCATTTTCTACCTTATAAATAATGAAATAATCAATAAATAAGATCAAGGCTTTCTGATTTAGCGGTCACAAGCGCGTAAGACAAAATCTAAAAATGCACTTTTATTATCAAATTATCTGCGTAAGTAATAAAAGAAACCGAAAAATATACACTTTATCATGTTAAAATAAGAATGCATAAAAAATTACGAAGCTTACCATATAAATCATTAAATAATTCAAACAATTGTTGAGATGAAATACATTACGTAATATAACATAACAAAATTTTAAAATGTCTTTTTCTTATCAAATTAAATAACTAATTAATAAAATAAACGCTGGTTATACATGTTATTATGTCAAGAATAGAATGCATTAATTAAAACACTAGGCTTACCCTTTAGATAGTAAAGTAATTCAAAAATAAAAATTGAAGCGATCTATTCATACTACCGAGATAGACACTGGTAAAGCGTGCATTAATATGCAATTGTGTACATCTTTACTTCTTATTAGATCAGGACAAAAATGTATTTTGAAGCTTGAAGGATTTAACAAATACGAAAAACTGTAAATGAAATATTTTCTCTTGTATTAAATTAGCCATTTTATCACTGGCAACATGAACTATATTGTAGAGTATGGATTTAACCTGAAATGCTAAATCATACCCGAAAACAATTGTATATCATTAAGAGATAATAAGAAGAGATCGAACATATGAAAACAACTGGATAAATAACGAGGAATGCAAGGATGTATCTAAAATTAATAACGGATTAACAAAGAATGTAATCTACGATCAACTCACTTTTGCCATGTCTACTGAGGTCTCTGCTGCAATAAAATACAGAATGTACTCATGAATAAACAAGATTGTTTTCATTTAAAACCATGTACTGGTCCTTCAGTTACCGACATCATCGAAAAAAGTTACAGACATCATTTTTTCACAACAATTAAAGTTACCGTCGTCAGAGCGTGGAAAAGAACGAGCGATTTTAGCAAAATTATGAGTATTTCATATAGACCTTCGCTTCAGTTTTGTTCTTTTGATAAACATGAGCGTATCCGCGATACCTGCCCGAAAAGACAAATCAATATAACGGAAAAATCAAGAGAAAATAATCCTACCTGTTTTGTCGTCCTCCATCATGGGATGTCGGTAACTGCAGTTACTGACATTCGCTTACCCCCAGGGAATATGTACAGAACAAAGTCTCCCACCTAAGAGGAGCGCATACATTTCATTTTCAAAGAAGATTGTTTCACATTCTCTCAAATTTCTGTACAAAACCCTGGAACAAGAAGAGACTCATGTATGTGCACAAACCCCCCCCCCCCAATTTTCTAGACTATACATGTAGGTCTAGTTGGCATTTTCTTCATTTGGATATTTAATCACATCTACTGACATAAAACTATAGAATCGTGCAATCGCTCACCTAGAAAACAAATGACTACAATCTTTCAATTTGTACAGTTTCCATCTAGCTGTTATAGTTTTTAAGTTACTGGGCAAAAACTACAACTTTCTTAAAAAAATTGTCATCAGATGGCAATAACTCTTATAAGGTACCACTATACTATTTCTGAGAAATAAATGATCGTAGGCATTGACGTTCAGGTTAATTTAGTAATTTACAGCTTTAGTCTAGCTTTACAGATTTTTTATTAACACAAAACTGATAGTTTGGTCAGAGATCCTTAATAAAGAGATATTACTCCTATAAAGAGTAATCTGGCAATTGTGGCTAAAATGTAAGTTATTTGTAGGCCTTGCCCTGTTGATCATTAATGCAATTTACAGTTTCACTAAGCTCTTAACGCACGGAAGTAACATGGCAAAAACTACAAATTACATCAAAATTGATATTACAGGACAATAACTTCTATAGAGAGTCATTGCATGATTATCATCAAAATAAAATGATTTGTAGGCCTTAGCCTTATCTTCTTATTATTTTTGTTATGTCCAGGTTAGCTAAGAAATCAAGTAGAAGAGAGTATAAGTCTCATAATACAATTAGTATTTTAATACAGGTTTGGTGTATATTATGAATTCTACAGGTAAAAATAATATTTTTTGGTTTCAGACTGGTTTGTTCATAACACAGGTGGTTTCGTCAGCAAGTATGTATGTATATTCATTTAAGATACATGTATCTAGATATAAAATTTGCAGCAACACCTGATTATTGACTTGGCATGGAAGATTTTACAAACGTCAACTTTTACAACTTTTTTATTACAAAAGTTTCATACCTAGTCCTCCAGGTCCATCAGCAATAAGGACACGTTTTGACCGCTTAGGGAATGAAGATTTGGTCTGACACATTCTTGGTAAATCGTCTTTTGTTGTGTGTGTTATTAACTGCTGAAAAACTAAGAACAACAAAATGTCTAATAATTTGCAAACCCCAAAATAAATAGACAACAGTTTGAACAACGTAACGTTTTATTGTGCACCATGTACTTTTCATTGTGTCTACATATGAATTAACTCCACCACATGTTTCTGTGACTGTTTTATGTCTTGTTAGTACTATATCTCATAAGCCATAAACGATAGAAGCAGCCATGCATGGCAAAAATACTCAAGACCTTTATTTGGTACATTGGCCCAAAGCTGTTTGATGAACCGTTTTCGAGTTACAACTCATTACACGTTTCGGTTAATCAGTTTTTTTGCTACAACTTGAATATGGTTAGAGATAATATAGCAAACATAAAGGTTTTAAGTGATCACTAGGAAAACAGCTTCAATTTGAGCCAACGGTCATAGGTCAAGGTCAAACCACAGCAACAAGGTAACAGTTATGAAAAGTCCTTAGCAACCATATATTGTTAGAAGCAGAATTACATATTTAACTGAAATATGTCTTGTCATTAACCGAAAGTGGCATTTATTTCCCTAGCAACGGGCATAAAAGTCATTAAAAATCGGAAACACTATCTTTACTCAAATAACACATTTTCATGACAGGAAGTGACATTTTGTGCTTAGCAACAGACACAAAATCCCATATCATCACATATATTTTCTGACTTTAGAGGAATAGGGGGAAAGACCTTCTCATTTGTTCTTTGAACAAATGGAGGCTTAATTATATTTCTCTTTCTTGTTATTTCATTTTCATTGATATTCTGTGATTTGGTATTTTGCATTTTTAGTGATTAATTTAATTTTGAGGTTTGTGTTTGGTTTATCTGCTGATTTCTAACCACATTCAGCCAAATTTTTTGAAAGCTGTGTAAGCGATAAACGATCGCCACATCGCCAGATACTGATCGTAGATAACGATGGCGAGTAAACATTTATTGTTAATCACCAATGGGGCAAGGGGGAAATAAACAAATACAGTAATATAAAAATTAGCAATAACATGGTATGGTCAGACATCCGCTAAAGTCCCTATATGTCTACGTAGTAGATGTGAAGCTGGTTATTAGTCTAAATAAGACATCTGCCAATATTCATATACATTGTTCAGATATGCTACAAGTAACTGCATATAGATAACACAATTTTAAATATGATTATTAATGCAATTCCTTTTATTTGACTTATCTGAATGTACAAATAATACAACAGTCTTGTAGAAATATTTGAAATAATAATAATAATAATAATAATAATAATAATAATAATAATAATAATAATAATAATAATAATAATGCTGAAAACCATGACTAGATGTTGTTGCTGTACTACTTTTTTTAATTATTTACTGATGTTAGTCACTGTTTGTAGTACAGAGTTTTTAGGTTCACTGTACTTAGTTTTTGGTACCGACGAATCTAGTCTTAAAGAATCATTAAATTACTTAAATTGGTTGCTAGGATCATGTAAATGAACTAAAATATTTTGCCTGTGTGACTTAAAAGAAAAAAGGAGGCTCTCAAAAGCCGGTAACCGCTCACCAGGTAACCTATGTTGTATCTCAGGATGAAAGTGATTAAGATTTAAAGAGCTAATAATATGTCAACTCAGATTCCTAATTGTACAAATCACTGTCTGTTGTTCATATTTCACTATATTGATGATGTTTTGTCCCTCAACAATGCTAAATTTGTTGACTATTTGCATTAAATCTGCCCTAGCAAGCTTGAAATTAAAGACACCAACAAAACATTTAGGTCTTCCTATTACTTAAACCTACGTTTTTAAAACAGACTCAAGAAAACAACAAACTAGACTCTACGACAAACGTTCCGTTCATTTAGAGCAACGTTCCAGCAGCTCCAGCGTATGCTATGCACATTTCACAACTAATACGTTATTCTAGATCTTGCAAGTTTGTGTAACAAAGAGTATTCAAATCTGAACTATTTTTGATCAAGTAAAAGTTGAACACTTCATGTTTTTCCAGTAGTTTCTGCTTCAACACTCTCAAACAGGGAAAAGTTAATCTGCAACCTTCCCAAAATACAACTGTAAGTAATCATGTTGAAATTAGATTCCAATCTTCGGAGTCGAAATCATATCCACTTGGTTTCATACTAAGTAACATTACGCTAAGGATGTCACCTCTGCCACACAAGCATGAGCTTACCCATAAGCTCCACCCACCAATCGGTCCAAATTATGGAAATACCACGAATATCAAGTCATGCACATTTAATTTTATAGAGGATGCCAAATCAATAATATGAGAGGAGTGTGATTTCAGACGTAGGAATATATGTAATCTCTGTTTCGGAGATTCATTAGATTCCTTATTATAAGTACGAGTTATTTCCTTTAAACACAAGTAAACATTGAGTTTTTTATATTTGTAATAATAGAGTACGATTATGTTTCTGAAAACATTAGTATAAAATGATAAACTAGAAATACTTAAAAGACCATTAATAAAGTTATAAATTTTTTTATTAAAGATAAGATACAAATGATGCTGATGCATTGTGGGATTTGTAACATCTAGTAGCCTCACGTTTCTAATTATTTGTAGTAGTCTTATTTTGTTTGTAACAATGACCAGAGTCATAAAAATGTTAATTAATAAAAAGTTCTGTAATCTCTTGTATCTACAGTGGATAAATTACATGCATTCAGAGTGATACTGTCATAAATATGGGTTTCTAAAAATCTGAGTAAATTAGACATAAGAAACGCGCATTTGAATCTTATTAACCTTATGCTTATAAACTGTTTCATGCCACTTTCAGCTATGCATCTTGGCGTCCAATGTAAGGCGATAGGGTTAGATTCTTGGAGGTTCGCCCAGTTAAAACTGCACCTTTTATGCTTGTTTAAAATGTGTGAGTATGACAATTGTGATATTAGTTGCATATGCATCATCGACTGGAGGTTCCATGAAGTTTAGCTTCTCTGGTTGTGTGAGCTCCATTACTCCTGACAACTAAAAATATAAGACTGTTGTTAGTACATGTTCTTATTATTAGGAAATAAAATACAAATTTTATACAACAATACTATGTGTTTGTACGATTTAATGCTGCCTCCAACTTAATTCTTACCTTATATTTACAGGTCATCAGTTTTAACGATTTGGATAAAACAAAATTATCAACACACATAATTCAAATATTTCTTACCGTCTTGTAACATAATTTGCAACTTTTATGAATAATATACAGTTGCAGAATAAGATTGGCTAACATTCAATCTACAATTGACAATTTAGCAACCCTCATTGGATCAAGAAAAGAAAAATAGTTATATTAGTTAAACTCTAAATATTGTTACTATTTTTCTTGTCTTTAGCTTTTGTGAATAGTTGGATTACATGTATGTACCACTTGACCAAATATTAAACCTCGCTGAGCATGCTACATATTATTGCAAACCCATACTTTTTATATATAGCATTGCATTTAAAAATTCTTCCAGTTTCTCTCCGCTGTCTTTCTTGTTTTATGACTTTTTCGTTCAGCATGTAACCTACACAATATGGCAGACTGTAGAATATTTATGCATTTATTTGTTACAAGTGTTAAGTTCAGTTGCAAGTTTATATTGATACTAATTAAGTGTTCTTATTCTGCAGTTCAATGCTTTTATCTAAATTTTAAAGAAATTTCAAACTTAAAAAAAATCAGTTGACTTTCAAATCCAATAAAGTTAAGAAAGATAATGTATTAGGTATTTGTATTGAAGTATTTATTTTCTTTAAGTACTAATAAAGCAACTGTAACATAGTGATTTAGCCGATTCATGACTTTATCACACCTAAAGAACCGGGGCCTCGGTGGCCGAGTGGTCAAGGTAGTTCGTTTACTATTGATCACGTGGTCTGTCAACACTGAGATTGCGGGTTCGATTCTCACTGCAGGCAGGGTGTACTCGACTCCAATCTTAATTGACAAGGATTGCCAGTGTTCCTACCGCAGGTCGGGGGTTCTCTCCGGGTACTCCGGCTTCCTCCCCCAATAAAAACTGGACGCCATGAAATAGCTGAAAAATTGCTGAAAGTGGCGTTAAAACACAATTCAAACAAACAAACAAACAAACACCTAAAGAACCAAGAATAATTATATTATGTCCTTGTATATATTCTTCTTCTTTGTTGGTACGATAAAACCACGGATAAACCTAGGCCTCATCGCCATGTTATAGGATAGCACAGACATAATATCTTATTTTGACATGACTAATCATGTGTGTTTGCATGAATAGGGGTTTAATGCCACTTTTAACAATCTTTAGGTATATCATTGCATCCACGGAGGAGGAAGCTGGGGCCAGCCATAAAAAGACCTTTGGCAGGAAAACTTACATTTCTCATCAATTAATGCAGGATTTAAGCTGCCTACAGTAAGATTAGAACTCGCAACATCATTGTTGACATGACTGTGACTAATAAAAGAAGACTTTCTACTTAATCATTCACAACAGAGGTTTAAAAATATATTAGATTAACATCTAAAGATAACTAAGACTAGATGCTCTCTGAAGGCTGAAATCTCTTAAATAAAAGACAAATATCTTTGTTGTTATATTAATAATTTCTTGACTTGTATGTGAAGCGTTTTTGCAATAGATTGTTGATACGAACATGTCTCTATTCAAGGATACAAGCTCTGAATCTATTATACAAAAAACACAATTCTGGACACAGAAAAACGTCTCGCCTTAATTCTTCATTAGTTATTAAAACTATTACGTCATGAGCATCACATAATAGCAATAAATTGTTATAGTTTAAAATATACAATGCATGAAGAAGCTACTCCAAAAACTTTAACAAAGTCACTGAATCTTAAAATTAAGGCCATGGTCAGATGACACATTCCATACAGTCATGAACTATTCATCAGCAACCCAAATACCAAATATGTTTATCCTACCATTAATTGAAGTGGAAATCCTGGAATTCCAAATGAGAACCCCCTGTCCTTTTGCAGGAAATTGGCAATACTTGTCAATTGAGTATACAGTCGAGCATATCTTGAAAGACGTCATACTCGAACACACAAAGCAAGTGTCGGCACGTCGATTATTATTCTTGAATAGCTAAACATCTGGACCACTCTGCCACCAAGGATTTCCCGACGAATAAATAAATCATTCAATATTTTATGATAATTAAACTAATTTGAAAAGAAAATATGGATTTAAATGAATTAAATATTATTGTTAATAAATATACGGAAAAGTACAGTGACAACGTTAAAGGTGGACCTTGAAAAAAACTATTCTCTAATTTTTACGTTAAATTCAAATCACTTGATCGGTGTGAAATAGTCTCGGATCTTGACTAAATATTCTCCATACCATAAGCCGACTGTCGGTTCGAATATGCAGTCAGTTCAGCAGAATGACAATATCCACGCAGAGTATTCAGGGCATCTTACGTCATCAACAATCACCTCTGCTGTACCATTGGCTGACATTGTGGTAGATATCTCTCACAGAGGATAAGCTTCACGTATAAACGCAGCAATTTAAATGTAAAACTGCATCAAAAGTGTATAAGTAGACTATAAAAAACAAGATCTCATGTATTTTTTACAAACCTAACTCTTGTTTTACAAACGGTCAGACGATAAATGTAATCCGGCAGTAAATATGGGATGACGTATGGCAGAGATTATATCTGGGAACCAGTTATATTCTCTGTGCCGGTGAGTGCAACAATGAATCTGGTCAAATTTTTAACCGGCTTTAAATATTTGGAATACCTCAAAATTTACGTGAGTATTTACTGTAATTGAGTTTCCGATACAAAGCAATGTGACGTCCGGCGTCCAGTAATCAAATTCAAATAAAAACGTTTTATCAAAAGAATGCTTTAATAGATTTCTGTCTCGTTTGTGGAAGTAACTTTACAGGGAAAACGCAAACGAAAAGTGTACAATATCTTTCGGAATGTTGTTTAATGTCAATACAAATATATTTTTCTGAAAATTTGTCTATTTTACTAAACGTGCATAAAGTGTAGTGTAAGTGGAAATGAACATTCTCGAACACTATGTATGATTATTTTACCTCAATTTCATTCATTTACAATGTATATCTTAAATAGGCCACCTTGACATTTAAGTTACTGTCAAAACAAATTTACTGTCGGAAAAATACTGTCACCCGTTAAAAATACTTACACCCGCTACCATAGGTACGGAATGTTCGAAAATTATACTGTACCATTCGTGCATGCGCAATATCTATTTTTAAGTTCCGTTGTAGACAGACGACAATAATATCAATCAACAAACGTTTTTCTACCACAAACGAGGCAGATTTAAAGATTCTGGATACTGTTAGTTTACTTTTATTGTTAAATTGCTGTTTCATTACCATTATTACATCAATTAAATACCATTATTGAATAAAGTTGTTTGTGGATAGTTTTTGGGTATTATAAAATAAATGTTACATGTCTGACAGGGCGACAGTACAATTGTCAGACATGTAATATTTATATATTATCGTTTAAATCGATATATTATTACAATAATATGTTTGTATGTACTGTCTTTTTGTTAATACTACTAGCGCGAGTGAATGGGTTGATGTCTACCAATGAATTTACGCAAATTGATGTGTTACCTGCTTTTACGACCAGGCAAAATGTAACACTAAGGTGCAAGTCAAGTGCACAGTGTTCGTAGATGTAAAAGGTGTTGGAGGAGTAGGGTGTTATTACGTTGAACATAAGCGTTTTCTTGGTGTATAGGAAACGTTTAAAAGTAACTTTCCGATGGGTATATTGTATGTTTGATAGTCTCCACATTATAGGTCTTTATAGACAACGAATTGATTTGCATCGCACGCACTACAGGTCCCGATGGATTAACTAATTGTTACTGTATAGCGATGTAAATCTCAACTTGCAGTTAAAGGAAGTTAATCTGTACAGCAAAATATAATTTACTTGCGATCTGAAAGACTTTTTGTCGTTTTTGTTTCATTTTAATCTGTATAGATGCTTAAGATTATTGTGTGAGCTTACTTAGTATAAGGTAATATTATTATATTTCAAGAATTATCTCGTATTGTTTATTAAAATTAATCACGTCCTAAATATAGCTAAATTATTGCTTACTGGACGTTTAACTCCAACCAATCACTCTACTTTCGTTAATTAGTTTTGCGTCTAGTTCATACATTTGTTGATTAATTATTAAGCGTTGTTTGACGAAAAATGAATAAGTTTTCAGCTGTATCATAACCAAAAAAAGAGAGTATGTTGTGAACCGTCGTGTGTGTCAGATTTGTAAGAGATCAGCAATCTGCGGAAGAGGCCAGAATTAGGTACATGTGTATTAACATTGCTTCCTGACGTAACACTAGGAAATTATTCAGAATACAAATATAAAAGTTTTGTATTCATAAAATGTTATTTCATTTGTATCGGCAATTAAAGACAGTTATCTTCGAATCTGAAAAAAAAAAATATTTTCAACAACTGATCAGCTTCTTTTGCTACGTAGGCGCGAATTCAAAATTTTAAAATTTTATATTGGAAATAGAAATAATAATAGCAGTATCCAGAATTCAGGCAATATTTTATTGATTATTTAGATATATTACATGTAATATGGTTATGCATTATATTCCATACAGTTTTTTTCAAACAATCTTTTAGTGTAAACAATATTTTATTTTATAGCAATAGTTTTTCCCATATGATTTCATTTAGGAATAAAGTGCAATATATTTTCATTTTTTACAATGCGTCTCGGTCTTTTATGTAATTTCCGAAAAGTACAGATTGTTCTGAACATCGGCTTTATATGTTACTGTCGATTGGTAAACACACTTAAAAGTATAGTCAAAGAAATAAAAGACCAACAAAACAAAACAAAATCGACTGTAAACTGTACGAAACAAAATATTGAGTTAAATTATGATAAAATTGGATCTAGCAAAATATTACAAATTAGCAAAGATAATGAATAATCATTTAAAAGCACCCAAATATTAATACTTTATATTGAAAGGGTTATTGCATGCATATTGGGAAATAGTGTCCCTCGCAAGAAGCAATATTGAACTCAAAAGGTCCTGAAATATAGCGGCATGCTTTATGGCGTCAAGTTTTATTGGGGCGTGGAGGAAGTACCCTTAGTTATTCTCAACCTTCGGTAGGAAAACTGCAATCTTTTTAATTAAGATTGGAGTCGACAGCACCCTGCCCGCAGTGAGACTCGATCCCGCAATCTCAGTGTAGACAGAACACGTGATCAATAGTAGGCGAACTATCTTAACCTCTCGGCCAAAGCGTCAAAAATAAAAAAGTTGAAACCATTTATACAAATATTTTTGGTGACGGTATTTTGTCATCAATGAGTTCAAAGCTAAAAAATTAACGGATGGCCAAACTATTGAAATGCTTTTTCCAATTTGTTTACGAACTAATTGAAACCAGTCATCTAATACACGAATCGTGTAACCTTTCCTATTAAAATAAAACCGCATGGGTAAAGTTAAAACTTAACCATTTACGACCATGGGTAAATGCAAATTTCAATACAAATTATTATGTTACAAGATATCCTTCAGCGTTTATACTATGTTAAGGAAAATGAAAACTTAAGTGACTTATATCAAAACATACACACAGACGGAAACACATTTCCGATTTAACAGATCTGACATCCTGTTATTTAACATGACACATGTTATGTGGTTTTCAGTTCTGATTAATTTAATAAGCTGTTTGTTTCGATTATAATGATATTATAATTTTACAAAAATCTTAATCCCTCTAAAGGAAAAACATAGTGTGAATTATTATTGATTTAAGGGATATTATAACCGTACTGCTATCATAAACAGACGCGGGGAGACTATAAGAGCTTTGCCAAAGGTAATAAACAGGTATGTATTTCAATAAATATAACTAATATATTGATGTGTCTCGATTGATATGTGGTCTTTTCTGTTAAAGGCAATGACAATGAGATACACATATAAAATTGAGCACAACGACAGCGCCTGCAAGAACAGAACCATCGATTTCCAATTGATTGTTGTACTCGGCGAATCTAAATGTACGGAACGCATTTGTGCTAATTATATTGGCATTCAAAAAATATATCCATGCTCTACTTTATTCCAGTCATCGCACATTATGAGTTATATTCGTGCATGTATATTCTTCCCGTTCCTCTTTACAAAATATTCAAGACATTACTTCACTTTTATAACAAAAATATTTTATAACTTAAATGTTCAATCTCAAAATATAATATATTAAGAAACTTCCTTGTTTATTTTGAGCAGATAAGTTCTGAATGATTTTTTTGCGTACAGATGAAGCATTATCACTTTACCATTTTGATAAAAGTATTGTATCAGTTGAACGTATATTATTGCTAATAAAATTGACAGATCAGTACAGATGGAACTATCAACGATGCAAGAATCTCGATGTTGTAACACTTCCGCCACCTAAATGCCTCTTTCCAATGCGTGAAAAATATAACGGGCTGTTAATGTTTTCCTTTTGTTAAGGGGATTGGCTTTCATCATGTTTCCTAAACCTGTTGCGTACAGTCTGGCTACTCATCCGTCAATTTTGTTCCTACTGTTATTGCTGCTGACTCAACATGTATCTGCGTCATATTGCGTGTTTAAGTTGTATTTGACTGGCTGTTGTACATGCTGCGATCCCTGTTGAATAGATTCTCAGGGAAGTGTAGTGACATCAGAGAATATAAACCATATTCATCTGATCAAATATTTAACAGTCGTACGGTGATTTCAACACTATGATTTTTTTTCATTTTATCCCAATGTATCTGTTAAAGAGTAAATAACATTAAATCGTGATAGTGTATCATTGCCTAAACAAGATTGTATTTTTTTTTAATTGTCATGTGTGTCAGATTTGTACGAGATCAGAAATTTGGGGGGCCGAAAAAGGGTATTGGTGTAATTAAATCGGTTCCTTACGTAACACTTGGTATTCATTCTTCATATTCATATTTGGTTTATTTGTATTATCAATTTTTAAAAAGTATCTTCAAATCTCTTTTCCAACAATTAAGCAATTTACTTCATTACATAGGCTGATAGGCATAAAGTCAAAATTTTTCGAACTTTTGCATTAAAAATTGAAATAATTCATGCCAGCCCTTATTTTATTGGTATTTAAAAATATTATTATTGTTACGAATTATATTTCATGAAGTTCATATAAACAACGGTTCAGTTTAAACAATTTTTTATTATATATATTGCCTGCAAAAAAGTGAAAAACGTTAATAAAAATATCTGATTGACAGTATTTGGTCATGAAAGAGTCTAACGTTAAAAAATATTTACGGAAGACCAAATCATTGATAGGCTAGATTTTCTGATTGGAAACTTATTTGTTTAGTTTAGAGGACAAAAATTGGCACTGTAATGGGCCCTATGTGTGACAATTTCTTGCCGAATTTTTCCTCTATTAAAGTAACGCTTAGGTAAGAAAAAAGGGAAGCTAGCCAACTACTTTAATGTCAGCTTCTGTAACACTGATGATGTCATTTCACAAAACAAGCCTGGATTTGAATTGGGGACACCTCTGACACTAAGTGATAAGCTTTATATTAAGATTTACATCTCGACATCGACACTCAAGGACTTTCTACTAAGCTATATTACTTCAATTTCCATTGGTCAACTTTTTATTAGCTATTGGCTTAACGCGGAAACTGCAAAGCCGGTGTTTTGTTGCTCTCAGATTGCTGTTTTTATTGAAGAAATGTTGTAGAAATTATGATAGATGTAGGTTTGTCGTAGAGTTTGTGGAGTATCTTCGTTTACGAACTTTTCTTACCTACAGCCAACGACACAACGGATATTTAGCCTCGCGGAGCTCCTGAATTCACTCTCAATTTTCCAGCTATATTCAGAAAACTGTCAACCTCTTGTACATTAAGATTGAAGTCGTGCACACCCCGTACGCAGTGAGGTTCGAACCTGCAACCTCAATGTTTGCAGCCTTCTAGTACTTTATCAAAAATTGACTTTCATAACCACTCGGCGACCTTGTCATGTTCTTGTATGTGCTGTTTTGTTCTGTGTTTTGTGATTATTGTTGATTGTCCAGTGGTTTTGTATTAATGTTTTTGTACTTTGTTTTGCCCCTTAGGTTTTTCTTCGCTTCTTTTAAAATAATAAAATATATGGGCAGCCAGGAATTATTCTTGGGATTGCTTTTTCCAATTAGGTCACTCTCCTTTCCTATTAACAAAACCACTTGGGTAAATTTTAAACTTTGCCATTTATGATCATGGGTATATGCAAATTTCTGTACCAAATTATTATGTTATATTTAGTATTTATACTAAGTTAAGGACAATGAAACTCTTGTGACTCATATCATCAAATATACACGGACGGAAACAAGTTTTTGATTTAACAAATCTGACATCATCTGACATCATGTTATTTAACAAGAACAATATTGATTATCTTTGAAACATGTTCTATGGCTGACAGTTCTGATTAAATTAAGAAATTGTTTATTTTGATTATATAGATATTTATAATTTTACAAAATCTCTAAAGAAAAAACGAGTGTCTTTTTTACTAATTTTAAGGATATTATAACTGTACTGCTATCATAAACAGACACGCGGGAGACTATAAGAGCTTTGCCAAAGGTAATAAACAGGTATGTATTTCAATAAATATAACTAATACATTGATGTGTATCGTTTTAATATATGTGGTCTTTATTGTTAATGTCATGATATATCATACAGGTCAGCTTTTGAGGTGTATGCTTGAAGGCGTTTTGTACAAAAGGAGTGAAAGTTGTAGGTAGCCAACTTTATAGCCTAAATAGTAGTTTTTGGCACATTTTAACACTTTAAATACGTTAAATCTCTAAAAGGAAACACAAAAGTTCGTACAAAGTACAATTATAATTGTAAGAGATACATTTCAAATTCCCGGGAACTAAACAATGCCCGAGAAAGGAAGAAAACCATAAATTTCTAGTTCTTGTTGAACTCTGCGCAGATAAAAGACCGGAACGCATATATTATTATTATTTAAACTTTAAAAATTATGTCTATGCTCTACTTTATTCCTATCATTTAACAGATAGGTTATTGAGAGCGTGCTCTATGCGAATTAGAACATGGTCAGACCTTATATTGTCAATATTTTATACCGAGCAATAGCGAGGTATTAAATGAAGACAAATATAAGATCTGACCATGTTATAATTTGCATAGAGCTCAATTGAAATAATCTATTTCGAATTTAATATGTCTAACAAATGTTTTAAATTTTGGAAGCAGCTCTTAGAACAAGTTTTCAATGGTAATATTGGTTTTTGAAACTGATAACATATTTCACAAAACAATATGTTAAAGCAAATAATATTGACATAAACATATATTAATTTAAGATACGTACCTTTTAAGCAACAAAATATTGATAAATCTAAACAAAATTGTGTTGTTCAAGTTGGAAGATTTAAGTTGAGCGTATATGACGTCGGAATTCTAATTGTGACGTCATAGCGGGATCTATGCTGATTAGAACCCTAATGTTATAAGATTTATTTGTGCAGGTTTATTTCTTCCCGTTTCTTATCTATAAAATAATTAAGACATAACTTGAATTGTATAACAAAAATATTTTATTTTTTTTAAAATATCCGTTTATCAACAAACTTCCTTGTTCACGTAGTACAAAAATGTTCTGATACATTTTTTTGTGTACACATTATTATCACTTAACCTAATTTTGATAATAGTATGACATCAGTTGAATGTATGTTATTGCTAATAACATTAGCAGAGCAGTATTAAGGACAAATGGAACTTTCAACAATGAAAGAATCTAGATGTTGTAATACTTCCGCCACCAACCACGCCTCTTTCCAATGCGCCCGTCTATGACGGGATGTTATAATTTCCCTTTTTATTAGGAAGATTGACTGTAATCATTTTCCTAAGCTTGTTGTGTACAGTGAGTTTATTCCTAATGTTATTGCCACTGTTTTCACATGTATTTGCGTTCTATGGCTCGTTTAAGTTTTATTTGACTGGCTGCTGTAAATGTAGACTGAATTTTACTGCCGTTATAATCCGATGTTAGTTATGTGATTTGTCAGATTAACGACACACTACTCTTTATGTAGCAAAACAGTCTAACTTCGATCTATGTATACAAAATTCAATCATAATATGCATCTCTTTTACCTTCAAACATTGTGAAACTAACTGGAAACGGAATTTTCTCAAGTAATTTCTTTTTTTGTCTTTGAAAATGCACGTGGAAAATGCTATGTTGATCAGTTTCCGTAAATGGATAATGGTGAAGTAATTTAATTTAAATCGTGCTAATTTGCATACTGTATCAACCATTCCGCAGTAAGAATTTACATATACAAGATTCCCAAGATGCAACATTATTTTCCTGGTTCTCAATGTTTTTCATATAGTAAACGTATTTAAATAAAGACATGAATGTCAATCAATACATAACGCACAAGGGGTTATTAAAAACGGCAACAACTATGATCACGTATTAATAATGATAACTATAATTCGAATCAAAAGTTTTTCATGTGAAGAATTGTACTTGTGTATTGCCAGCTTCCTCGATAATTTTATACATATCACATCCTTTACTATAGCTTTATTAATCAGTTCTTTGTGTCTACAGTTTGAACGGGATGTTATACAATTTCCTCCTCCACTGTCTCCTTACATTTACAATCATTAGCCTTTTCCCTTTAATTCACTTACACAATCTCTTATTTCCTCTTCTCTTTCTCTCGTTGTTTGAATTATTGATATCAATAAATGAATTATTGATATCAATAGATACATTATTAATATTAATAAATCTACGAAATACTGATATTAATAAATGCATTATTGATATTAACAAATGCATTATTGATATTAACAAATGAATTATTAATATCAATAAATGAATTATTGATATTAATAAATGAATTATTAATATAAATAAATGAATTATTAATATCAATAAATACGGCTTTTTGTCCACTTTGGCTTGCCATAGTTTACAATATATTTGGGCCGTACTTTATTGATGGCTCACATAAATTTGTATAAATACGCTTATACCATAACAAATAAACGTAACAAAGGAGTTTGCTTTTGTTAATGTGTCGAAATCCAACATTAAAGGATATTACAGAAATAACAGAAGAACAAAAAACCTATGGAACATATGAAGAATTTCGGTAAGGTAGGAGTGGCCGTCAGGTGGCGTCTGTATCTCGCTCAGTCTCTTTGCGTGTTATTTCCTGGCAGATTCAAACTGCAAGTAAAAATTGATACACAAGATTTATGATAATATCGCCCTTAAATTTGAATATTGTATTACGTTCAATAAAGACTTTTTTCTATATCTTGGATTTGTTTGTCTCAATAAAGCACTAATGCACTTGTAAAATTGGTATTTTCCTTTTCTTCGACGAACTGCTATAACTACATTTTATGTTTTAAGAAGAAACATTTGAATCCGTTTGGTGAGGGGACAACGCTGTTGCCATGTCTAGGAAACTGCTGTTGTTGGTTAGTGCTTATTTTCTAATTTGATTTTTTCAATTCCATGTTTGATTTTGTAGACGTTCAATGAATATTAAACGTTGCTGTAATGCATTTTCAAAATAGCTGTTTTTGTTATGATGTGAAGAGCAGATGATACTACATGATTTCTCATTAAAGGCTAAAGAAGTTCATATATACGTTATATAACCCAATACATTCTGTTCATTATGTAACCTACATTTTTCAAAGCAAAAATATAATTTAATAAACATTTGTGATAAGACATGTTAGATAAAATCTAATATAAGGCAAACTTATATAAATGTTTCCCTTGCAATTAAACCGGTATCATTGTAAGCAGAAACTGAGCAGTATAAACGGCAATGGTATTTATGCGCATAACATAATTTTCAAAATCATTTAAGATTTTTGGACTCTGTGCAGCCTTCAAGTTGAAATGTCCAGATCTAGCTCATTGGTCAACTAGAGCTAAGATATTGTGTCCTGATCCGTCAAAGTACAGCTGCTTACTAGATGGAAATGCGGAGGACTATATTGAGAACTGTACAAGAGCTGTTTTTGAGCCACAAGGTTGTCTAATATGTTTTGAAGCATTAAAAGTTGCTTACCACGTATTGCTATTTTTTTATTAATTGAAGTATAGATTTTATGTTCAACAGAATATATTGAATAACGAATTGTTCGCATTTTGCAGAAATTTCACTGTAGTTTGTGCTGAATGTATTTTTTAAAAAGTGAGGTTTTTTTCATGCTGAATATAATTTAAACAATATCAATAAATTTAGACAAGACATAGCGGTTATTCTCTTGCTTGTAACGCATTGTATATGACGAAATGATATAACTTTGCTCATCCAGCTCATTTGTTATAACACTGTTTCTTGTAGAATAGCAGAAACGTTTTTCTTTTGTAGGTACTAAGATAGTTATATTGGGCAATTTTGATTCAAAATACTGCTTTGAGAGCAGATATCAACCCTTTAAATACTGGACAAATGTTAGTAGTGATTGTATATATCTGAGATCACAGTGCAAAGAGGAGGGACAAGTGATATACAGTAAAGGACCAGACCATGATACTACCTGTAGATGTGACCACACAAAAGGATATGACTTTATTACTAAACCAAATAATTTGTGCTTCTGTATACCTTCGCAGGAGGACTGTTCGTGCTATAAAAGGAATTGTTCCATCTCAAGACCAAAACTGATCTGGAGTAAGTATTTATTTCGTTATTTGTGTAACTTAACAAGATATCGTGCACGTAGTATGATAATAAGTACGATTTGCGCGAAAGCCAATGCTTATACTACTTAATATTTTAATATTTGCCAGGATGAAAATATCTGAAGCCTTTATAGGCATAGACGTTCAAGATAATAATAACAGTGCGTGTTGACATATTTAATTATTCGCTCTTGACAGTATATGCAAAGCGTTGTGTAAAAATCAAAACATAAATGCTTGTATAACATGAAATAAATAAACATGTTAACATACAAACAATACAATCTAAACTATAAAATTCATATTTCCGTTATGGTTTAAAAACAATTAGTAAGCATTTTGTTTTGAAATGGTTCGTTATTGTTATTTACAGATTACACATGCGTACAAGAAACAGATAAGGAGACTCCTAGTGACTGCAATCATTTGAACACACCAGTGTAAGTTATGCTATAATAAATGTTTAAGTACCTTTGCACGTTCCGCCATGTTCAAGGCATATGATCGATTTACTGCATATTTTCTTGTTTATTTATAGAGATGAAAACATAATCTGATTTTAACTCTGAATGTTTCTTTTTTTTACCAGTATAACATGAATAATATAATTGTCTTGCAACACGATAAGAAAGATTACTAAAATTATTGGAATATTTACAACATGTCCGTGTAAGATGGATTTCTCACAAATGAGATAATAATTTTCTATTATAAGTAGTATCAGATATGCTTGTCAATAGCCACTGATGAGATTTCCCAAGGTAATTTGAGTTGATATGATACATAATTGCAATAAAACTGATGCATTAAGTCAAGTGTTTAAAAATTATTACAATTTCCTACAAAGTTTGTCTAAATCGTAATGCATTATCACAGTTCAATTGCAGAAAAAGAGTTTGTCCTTGACTCTCTTTAATTAATGAAAATCGTATTCCTTTTGTTTGTTATTTAAAATAATTATTCCTATGTTTTGTTGTTGGTTCCAAGATATAGAAATACCATTTTTAAAATGCTATCGAGTTTTTTATTATTTGACGGGAAATTACATGTTTTTTTTTACATATTGGATTAATAAAATGTGTAAAATGAAAGACAAATAATACTATTAGACTCTGTGGAACAAATTTTCATTTGTGTCTTACTTGGTAGTACCTCATCAAAAACTAGGATTTGTTTTCCTGATTGCCAGCGATTCATCCGTGTTCGATGTACATGTCTGATCTTCACGTCCACATTCTCAGGAACTTATGTCTATATGTAGCAGTTATACCAGTCTTTTGATCAATTCAACACTTTTGAAAACATTAGCATTTGTATTCCTTCGAATTTGAAATTGACACAAAATGTAAAATTAAAAAACAGATAAAAAAACACGTTAAAGCTTTCTGTACGAATAAGATAACAAAGGCTAAATAAAAACAGATTGTTCAATGAACAAATAGAATAATACATTTCCACTAAGCAAAATCAATGTAAATATAATATAGTTAAAGCAAGTGATCTGATATTGAACTTTGATTTTTTGTATCGGAACGAAAGAACGTTCACCTCCAGATTAATTGTCTTTTACCCACTATACAAGACAAGCACAGCCATAGGCTTATGTTTAAACACTATAAATAATTTGTTATCAAATGCTATACAAAAAGACCAAGATGTCCACAGTCCTAAACTCGAAAATCTTTCTTTTTGAAACTTTCGACAAGCCAGAACAAGTTTGAAAGAAAAGTTTAAAGTACTGGAACTTGAAAATACTACAATTGTATTAATCCATCAAAGATCACTCCTCACTCCGACAGATACGTTGCAAATTTGTCAGATCAGTTCCGTCATTATTCTGTCCTTCAATTTAACAAATTAAGTATTAAATAGATTGATAAAAAAAACCCAAGTAGATGATTTAAACATTGATAATCTTAAAGGCTGAAAAAAAAAATATTCACTCTGCATGAGGTGTTATAACATTTAATAATTTCGATATACTACGAATATAGATGGATTCCACTATTTCACAGTATTCTTTAAATACGACATTTTCTCAGTCTATGCAATGAAATGGGCATTAACCAATAACTTTTAGCTAGTACATATTACTAATATTATTTTCTGAAATTGGTTTGAAGAAAACTTTATGTAGGTTTGTAAATATTATTTCTATTTTAGGGATGGAGCAACAAAAGACAGAGACCAGATATTTTCTGAAGTGAGAGAGAACAATGTTGAAATAGGTAGAAATAGTTTTTCCTTATTATATTGCAAAAATAATATACAATTTTGCCACATTACGTTAGATAATTGCAATTACCAATTTTGCTCCCATTGCTAGCATAATTTATTCATCTGCAAAATATTAAACTGGTAAATATTCGCACTGAAAAAGCATTTATTAAAGTTGTTGGCTTGGTGGTTTTAATTTATAAAACAATGCGTTCAATGGTTGTCAATTTGTCAAGTACAATTAGTATGCAAATCTAATCAATTTTGGTTCTAAGCTTTTGCAATTTTATTTCATGATTTTAAATGTTAGACAATTTTTGTGTTTTTTATTATTAATGTCAAGTAGAGGTGTTCTCGCTTTGTTTGATTACAGGCGGCAAATGGAGACAAAATGCTAGTGTTTCAGTGCTGGTGACCACGATCGTTATAATGTGTAAGTAATTAAAACATATAAATAGCTTTTTAAAGCTACAGTTTCTTTCAGACATGTATGAAATACAGGCTTATATATATTAACGAGGCATTCAACTCCAATCTTGATTGACATGGATTGTTAGTTTTTCTAACGAAGCTCGGGTGTTTTCTCGATGTATACCGGCTTCCTCCCCTTATTAAAAAACTCCACGATATTGCTGAAAAATTCAAAGTGTAATATCGATTGAACATCCAAGTATCTAGACCAGATACCATGTTTCTCATATTTGTGTTCCTCTTGATACTTACATTATATACATAATTTCGGAAAGGACGAATCAACAAAAAAATACTTTGTGAATACCATTTATTATTGTTTATGCTACTTGTTGATGGTAACATAATAAGTCAATTCAGAAATTATTTACATCCTAAAACAGTTTCCTCCGTCTAAATGTGTGTGTGCTTATTTCATCATTCACGTTGTTATTTTAACTTATTATATTTATTTGACAAAATGTTTTTTTGACGAATGTTTATTCCGTGACGTTCACAGGCGATGACTTAAAGTACGAAAATGTTGAATGTTGATTTATATGTCAATATATAATACGGTATTTTTTCCTTTTTCAGGTGTTTTACATGGGATATTTGAATATGAACGCCAATTATTCAAAAAGAAAGGTATGTTATTGACAACCATTTTGTGCAGATGGATGTGTACGAGTATTACAATAAAGGTAGAGTGTTGAAATATCTTTTACCGTCGCATAATGTTTAATATAACAGATCGATGTTAGTAGTTTATACCTTCAAATTTATTTGTCCTTTCTGTTCTTTTTTGTCATTTTCTGTGTTTTTTTCCGTCTTTTATTGATTTATTGAATAGTTATTTTGTTTGATTTATGCCATCTATATATTTTACTTGCAAGCCTGCTGTTAGCTGCTGTATATGCTTGAAATTTATATCGTAACACAAGTTTGTACATACAACACAACATTTAAATTTGTAATGTCTGAATACTACTAATTATTTCAAGGATTGGTACGTTTATAATGTGACATTTCTTGTAAGAAGACGTGATTTAATGAGTCTTATTAAATACAATTTTAGCCTGTGCAATTTTATCAATATTTCTAGATTTTTCGTATCTAATAAAGTAACTTAAGTTATTTAAACAATATTTATTATTTCCATTGTAAACTATACGAGTCAAATTTACTTTAAAGCTAAATTTGGTAATATTATAACTGGTCTTCACAGCAACAAAATTTCACGCGTAGTTTGATTAGAAACCCCTCTGTTAGTAACGGGACAAACATAAATTATCTCTTATGTTTCAGTGTGTAAATGGGCAAGCACCAAGCTACTTACTTGGTCTAACAAAACCATACTTTGTTGATACGCATCATTATAATTTGAGGCATAAATATCTACTGATAATTCCAACCTTCCATTTTGCTACAACATTTTGGAATACACTATCTGTATTATTAAAATCTGTTGATGTATTTACAAGAAAATTGCATAATAAAACAAAACAGACACCTGAATATTTCAATATAGAAATAAGTATCATTACTGCCAGTTAGGATATGATGCTTGTGGCTTAATTTATTATCTCTGGTGTCATCTCTTGACTTACAATATCTTGTCGTTGTAAAGAACTCATTGTTCGTAATATTTAACATTTAACACACTAATGCTTGAAAAATAAATTACATGTTAGTTAGGCTGTAATACATAAAAATATTAGATAATATGAATTTAATATTGACCATGAGCAGATTTTAACTCCTACAAACTTTGGTTATTGCATTTCTTATTTAAATTTTAAAAGAAAATTTAAAACCATTATTATACATATGTGTCCAAATATTCAGGACTAAGATTCATATCCTTCGATTGGAGACCCAACAAAAACATTTTTCTCTCCATTCTGTTTAATGATAAATTTTCAATTAAACTATAGTGTCAACTGTTTGTTACTGTACACTTTATAGATTTATTCTATTTTACAGAACTGAGTAAATTATACAGTAAACTCCGTTTGATTTTAAAGTGTACTCTCTAGATTTTATTTCGTTTGATGTTGCTGGATACTTTATAAAGTTGTCTCCGCTTGATTTTACTGAATAAACTGTACAGTTAACTCTGTTTGATGTTACTATATTACTGAATTAGATTTTACTGTTATATTCCTAACTAGCTTTATAGATTGAATTCGGTTTCATATTACTAAGTAAACTACAGATTTATGTAACTAGGACGCGTTATACGGATATCTTCATTGTATATTACTAGGTACGTCATAACGTTATCCGGATTTATGTAATTAAGTGCGTTATACAGTTATCTCCCGTTTTTGTAACTAAATGGTTAATAATAATAATAATAATAATAATAATAATAATAATAATAATAATAATAATAATAATAATAATAATAATAATAATAATATCCACATTTTCACAGCGCCTATCTACATAAAATTGATCTAAGTACTTAAAATGAGATTCACAACAAAACAGTTCATAATCGACCATTCATGTATATTGTCGTGATTTACATTTAAAAAATATAATGTAACAAGAAAACAGAAAAAGCATAAAATCGGTTATTTCCAATTAATATTACTATATCCTTTATACAGTTATCTCCATTTTTTTATTACTGGGTACGAAATACAGTTATCCCATATTTATGTCACCCGGTACTCTTTGAAGTTAACTCCGTTTCATGTTACGTTTGATAGTACCTTTATTAAATGTGGCTGGGTGCGTTCTATACATAACTATATGTCATATTACTGGATATATTACACCAATAACTTCATTTGTTGTAACTGTATATGTTATATTGTAAAATACTACCAAATTTGTGTAAAAATAAGATAAACTAGGATGGAGTTTATTTTTCGTCGATCATTTAAGTCAATGACAAGTTCTGTATTGTTAAAATATTCACTGAACTAAACGTTGTCAATTTTTGAAATTGTTAGGATAGATAAAATCGTATTATGGTGAATAATTTATATCCCGTTGCTGATTTTCATTTGATATTATTTTTCAGCTATTAAAATAACATCCAAAGTTTAATAATTTAATCGAATTTTCTTCAGTGTTACTTTAATGAAACAAAATTAAAATTAAAATTTTTCGACGCTCTAAGGCAATTTCACATATGCAGTTCAAAACCAGGCTAAAAGATCGTATTAAACGCTACTTTTCCAAAAAACCAAAAAAGGAATGAGACGATATTAATACCTGGCTATATAAATAAATAGCCATCAGAGAACTTCCTTTGTCATCAAGAAAAATTTATTTGCTTTATTCGTAAATAAACAATGAACTATAAGGGTTATAATACGTGATATTTCGTGTTGAAATAGTATCATTTTGACTATTTATAATTTTTATACTCCCGCTTCGAAGAAGACGGGTTTTACTGTTTTCCCCGGTTGGTTCGTCCGTCCGTAACAAACATTTACGTCCCAATTTTCTAAGCAACTATAGCATATAGAAGCCTGAGATATGCATATTGCTTTATCCTATAGTGCCATATGGTGTGTAGCGATTTCATGCTCCTTAGGCATCTACTTCCTGTTTACTAAATGCGTTTTGGCTGAGTTTTCACCTGTGAGCATTGGGTCACAAATACACTTGTTAGCTCAGCTTTGCTGGGAAGGAGATTGCCACCTGGACCCATACTAGGCCGGTGTCCTGAACCCCCCTGTGCCTTAATGGGCTCCAGAGAGGTGTTGCTTGGACATAATATGTTTTCAGCTTCCAATAATTTTTTAGAAATTTTAAAAGAGCCAGGTTGAAAATGTTTACGCATAAATGACGACCGAAAGACGGTCTCAAAATGTCGCGATTTAAAACAAACGACAAAAGGTTTCAATTAACACAAACGTAATATTTATTATATTTTTCTAAACTCCGATGTAATAATAAGATTTTTGTTTTTTTTTATGCTATGCTTTGTCGTAGTTTTGTGTTTGATTCTCTGATAAGAAAATTATTCTTTTTGGACAGTAGAGTTTAAAGGCTTTTCCCAATTTCAGCCACGTCTAGCAAGGAATAATAATCTTCGAAATATTAAATTATAGCTAAATACGATTTTGTCAATACAATCTTACTTTCATTTTTAACTGTGTGTCTTCGTTCTTATTTGATTATATTGTGACCATAGCAACTATTTCAGAACACTTTTTATTCATCATTTGTCTCAATAATGACATCTAAGTCATCTATCAAGTAATAGAGTAATGAAGTCCATGATTCTGTTTCCAAAGTATATTAGAATTTTTGGAAAGAAATTGTTTGGTAGCTCGAATTAATAAAATCAAGTTAGAAACGACGAAAGAAACTAGTAAAAGGAAACTGCGCAACTACTGCATTAACCTTTCATCCGGTTAGCTTTGGCAACTTTAGATAAACCTAGTTAATATGTCATGTTAATATTGTTTTCGTTTCTTTACACTTACTAGAATGATCGATGTTTGCTATAAATCTTTAAATAATAAATACAATGTAATGAACAAGCTCATAGTTGCCATCGTATGATCTCGTAGTTGCAGAAAACATCCTGTGTGTGTTTACTTGCTGATCCTGTGCATTACCATGCATTAATGGCGCTCAAACCCAAATAATATTTAAAATCGAAATGATTGAGATGTTGTAGAGCTTTAATCACCAAAAATCCAAAACATTTGACTATATCTGGCTAATGCTATCTGCACCTTGAAAATAGAGAAAAGACTTGGAACTAGAATAATTTCGAAATGTTGGAGCAGTAAGTTTTGACAAAGACTTTATCGCTGATATTGCTGTCACCACCAAAGTGTGACTACTGGGCTGGTGATATTCGCGGGGACTAACAGTCCGCCGGCAGAGGCATCGACCCAGGGGCTGTAAATAAAATGTAATCAAAATTTAACGTTCGAAACGAGGCGCTAAACTGCCTACGGCATTTTATTTGATTTGTAAACAATAAATATATACCTTTATATAAAATGTTTTACTTTAAAACAGATTCTAGTAGGCATTATAAATAACCCACATTAAACAAAGTGTCTAAAAATCTTGTCTTTATACAAAGACTATTAGAAGCATTACGGAGTGTTGGTAGTCGTAAATTGTTAGATGATAAGACATCACCACCATTCTATAGTCTTCAAAGGGCGAAGGCAGAAAATCATCTCTCACCTGAACTAAACTATTTATCATTTTGTCTGGAAATACTACACTTCCGTATCTTCCCAAGCTACATATTGCTTGGTAAATCTCGTCAAAATGGTGTACCTGAATTTCAACATCAATCAATACCAATGCAAAAAATTTTCGGGTATTGTACGTCAACCACAATCACTTCTGCCACATCACTGGTTGTCGCCATGAAAGACATCATTCATGTCAGATAAGCCTTGCCTTCAAGTACAGTACTATACGCTATGATATTGCTTAAAAATTGATGAAAGCGGCGAAAAATGCAAACTTCTACAAGAACTACAGCTTGCAACAGCAAAGAAATCTCAGCTTCAGTCTGTCTTTGTAATTATGTTTTATTACCAAATCTAAAAAGCCAATATATGACCAAGAAATAACTATATTTCTTAAATAAACTGACATTGTGCAGGAAATACATGTACATCAAGCAGCTTAAACGCTTCCACATAAAATTACCGAGCACAATCACAAATATCGGTGCTAAGAACTGTTTCAAATCTAGAATTCTTTATAGGATGCTATATAATATGCACAACAAGGAATGCTAAATATTCCCTATGCCAATATCATAATGGTCGAACGAACCTTTGAAGGTGAAAAATTCCAGACAAAGTTGTGATCAATAAAATAATAATAATAATAATAATAATAATAATAATAATAATAATAATAATAATAATAATTATTATTATTATTATTATTATTATTATTATAATTATAAAATATTTTTGTGTTGGGACGCCAACACAGAAGTCGCCCACAATCCCCATGGATAGTATCTAATAATAATAATAATTATAATAATAATTATTATTATTATTATTATTATTATTATTATTATTATTATTATTATTATAAAATATTTTTGTGTTGGGACGCCAACACAGAAGTCGCCCACAATCCCCATGAATAGTATCTAATTAAAATATGCCTAGAAATCAAATTGCGTTGAAACCGGAAGTCATACAAACACACTCATGGGACCCTATTCTACCTGTATACCTAATTCAGTCAAAATCGGATAACGTTTAAATTTTTGCCTTTTTAGGGGGTATTGTTCGGAAGGCAACCATTTTAAACATTTCTAAACCATTATGCACAACTAGGAATACTATTCGCTATGCCAAGTATCATAAAGGTCGTATGAACCTTTGTTGGTGAAAAATTCCGGACAAAGTAGTGATCATTAAAAAAACATAATTATAATCAAAGAATAAGAATAACTAGTACATGTAATTATGGTGCTGGGATTCCAACACAAAATGTCTCCCAGACGAACCCCAATTGCGACTATAATTTTGAGCATTTTGAAAACCACAAATACAAATTTTTTACCAAGATAATGCAATGTCCTATAAAATGACCCATGTTTCCATGTAAACGCTAGCCATTTTGAAAATTCCAGAAGTGAAATTTTAGGTCCCCCTAACATGTTCCCAAAGCTTCATATTGATTGGACATTGCATCTTAGAAAAACTGTCGGACAAGATTAAGCAGAAAGAAAAAAGAAAGAAAGAAAATGGAAGAAGTATAATAACTAGTGCTGATTGCGTTGCAATTCCAACACAGAAAGTGTCCCAAACGAACCCAATTACCATTGCCACTGTGATGTTCAACATGTTGAAAACCTCCGAAAACAAAACTTTACGAAGATAATGCAATGTCGTATATAATGACCCCCTATTCCATGGAAACGGCAGCCATTTTGAAACGACAGCCGTTTTGAAAATTCCAAAAATGGGTTGCACAACTTATGGTCACACTTAACATGTTCCCAAAATGTCATATTGATTGTACATTGCATCTCAGAGAAACTACGCGGACAAGATTGAACAGAAATAAAAAAAAAGGAAAAAATAAAAAAGAAACAGAATAATAACTGGTTATAACTTTGTTGAGATGCCAACACAGTTGTCTCTAATTGCCACTAGAACCTTAATGATGTTGGAAATCCCGCAAATACGAATTTCTGCCATAATACAATGTCCTATATAATAATCCCTGTTTCCGCGGAAACAGCAGCTATTTTTAAAATTCCAAAAATGGTTGGCACAACTTCAGGTCACCCTTAACATTTTTGCAAAGTTTCATATTGATTATACATTGCTTCACAGCGGACAAGATTAAACGGAAAGAACAAAGAAAAAAAAAGAAGAATAATAATAAGAAACCGGACAAAAACAATTTTGTCTCCCAAAACTTTGTTTGGGAAACATAATTAAAGATTTTTGTGTCGGGATGCAAACACAGAGGTCGTCTAAAATCCCCACGGATAGTATTTCATTCAAATCAGTACATTAAAGCACACCTAAAAATCAAATTTCGTTGAAATCGGACCATGTTGACTTTTTTATGTTGTGCGCTTGTAATAAATGACCCCATTTTGAAACCGGAGAAGGACAAAAAATTTCAAAAGTAGTGACACACTCATGGGATCATAAGATACCTGTGTATCAAATTTCGTCGAAATCGGATGACGTTTAAATTTTTGCGTTTTTAGGGGGTGGTGTTCGGAAGGCGGCCATTTTAAAATGCCTGTCATTTGAAAATTTCTAAACTAATATGTACAAATAGAAACCCTGAAAATTTACTATGCCAAGTATCAAAACGGTCGTACGAACCTTTGTTGGTGAAAAATTCCGGACAAAGTAGTGATTAATAAAAAAAAGAATAAAAATAATAAGAAGAATAATAATAAGTAAAGATTTTGTGTTGGGGTGCCAACAAAGAAGTCGCCAAATATCCCAATAGACAGTATTTCATTTAAATCAGTAAATAAAAATATACCTAGAATTCAAATTTCGTTGAAATCGGACAAAGTTTACATTTTCATGCAGTCAATAGGCCGCCATTTTGAAACCGAAAGTTAAATTTTTTTAAAGTAGGTGCACACTCAGGAGATCATAATCTACCTATCTATATTCCAAATTTCGTCGAAATTGGATGACGTATAAATTTTTGTGTTTTTAAGGGTGGTGTTTGGATGGCGTTCATTTTCCTAATGGCGGCTATTTAGAAAATTTCAAAACTACTATGCACAACAAAGAATCCTTAACATTCACTCTTCCAAGTATCATATTGGTCCTACGAACCTTTGTTCGTGGAAAATTCCGGACAAAGTATCAATAAAAGAAAAAGAAGAATAAAAAAAAGACAAATAATAGTTACGATCTTTGTGCTGGGATGCCAACACAAATGTCGCCCAAAATCCCCATGGATAGTATTTCATTCAAATCAGTACATTGTATCAGTTTACCAATTTTCATTAAAATCTGTTCAGCCATCACCGAGATCTGAGAAATGTAGTTTTATTTTAAACGGCGGTCATTTTGAAAATGGCGGCCATTTTGAAAATTTTAAAATTTGATTGCACCCCTCTGAGTGACCTCAATAACCTCACCAAGTTTCAACAAACTCTGTTTTTGGCGACTTAATAAGAAACGATGTAAAAACAATAAGTCTCCCAAAACTTGTTTTGGGGACTTAATAAGAATAATAAGAAACGGTGTAAAAACAATAATTCAAAACTTTGTTTTGGGCGACTTAGTAATAATAAGAGACGGTGCAACAATTCTGTTTTGGGCGACTTAAAAAGACGCGCTGCAAAAACAATAAGTCGCCAAAACATTGTTTTGGGCGATTGAATAAGAAACGCGACACAATAAATATATTCTTACAATCACTATATCATCTCTTTCAATAAGGATATATAATTTGATTGTTGTGTTTATTTTTATACTTGGTACCATTAATCGATCATATCCGGCGATGACGTGGCTCATGCTTTTGACCTGAACTATTTTTAGTAACATAGTTATTTGCCCGGACACGAAAACCCTTGTCAGCTCATAAACTGTAAGCGATTCTCAAAATCTGAAGACTAAAGAATGATGTACTTTACTGAAATATGTCATTTCATAACCGGGCGTGGCATTTTGTCCCTAGCCATAAAATTCGTACAACCATATTTTGTTCACTCGTGATTACTTTATTAACTAAAATAACTCATTTTTATGACTTTAAGTTACATTTTGTGACTTCAATTATTCATCGCTGTATCATTGTGTTATGCTATTTTAGGTTATTTATTGACAACTTCACGTGTTGAAACTTTTTTGTGCGGTATTTTAACTAGAAAATAACCTGTAACGAAACAAGCTAGTCATGTATGAAAAATCTCACTGTCAAAATACTACAAGTTCTGTAATACTACTACTACTACTACTACTACTACTACTACTACTACTACTACTACTACTACTACTACTACTAATAATAATAATAATAATAATAATACACATAATATTCTTAATTTGTGCATTTAAATCTACCTACATATGGTAGGGGGTGTGGTGAAACGGCTGCCATCACAACATGCTAACACAGAAAATGTCTCCAAACGAATCCCATTGCCACTATTCTTGAGCATGTGAAAACCCCCAAATACACATAATATTCTTAATTTGTGCATTAAAATCTGCCTACATATGGTAGGGGGGTGTGGTGAAACGACTGCCATCACAATATGGTGTCGTTTGAGTCCAATTTGTTGGCAGAAATACTCAGGATAGTTAGCTGTATCAGAATACCCATTTGCATTGAAATTGCTTTGGCCATTCCTGAGATCTGCGAATAGCATGTTTTTCTTCAACGGCGGCAATTTTGAAAATTCCAAATGTGTATTGCAAAACTTCAGATCACCCTTAACATATTCCCAAAGTTTCATCTTGATTGGACATTTCATCTCCGGGAAAATGTGCGGACAAGATTGAATGGAAAGAAAGAAAGAAAGAAAGAAAGAAAGAAAGAAAGAAAGAAAGAAAGAAAGAAAGAAAGAAAGAAAAAAAATAGATAGAAAGATAGATCGATCGATCGATCGATCGATAGATAGATAGATAGATAGATAGATAGATAGAGAGAGAGAGAGAGAGAGAGAGAGAGAGAGAGAGAGAGAGAGAGAGAGAGAGAGAGAGAGAGATAGATAGATAGATAGATAGATAGATAGATAGATAGATAGATAGATAGATAGATAGATAGATAGATAGATAGATAGATAGAATAGATAGGATAGATAGGATAGATAGATAGATAGATAGATAGATAGATAGATAGAATAGATAGGATAGATAGATAGATAGATAGATAGATAGATAGATAGATAGATAGATAGATAGATAGATAGATAGAGAGAGAGAGAGAGAGAGAGAGAGAGAGAGAGAGATAGATAGATAGATAGATAGATAGATAGATAGATAGATAGAATAGATAGGATAGATAGGATAGATAGATAGATAGATAGATAGATAGATAGATAGATAGATAGATAGATAGATAGATAGATAGATAGAATAGATAGGATAGATAGATAGATAGATAGATAGATAGATAGATAGATAGATAGATAGATAGATAGATAGATAGATAGATAGATAGATAGAAGATTAATGATAGAAGAAATTGGACTAAAAATATGTCAACCAAAACTTTGATTGGGAGACATAAAAAAATATGATTATGATCTTATGGATCATTACTGGCTCCCAAAAGACCCCCGTGGACACTCGAGTTCAGACATTTATTTACAGCAACAGTATCTACCAGGAAACCAAGTTTCGTGCATATCAAACCATTTTTCAATTTAGTCGGCCATCTTGGATTCATAATGCCCGCCATAAAAAGTCCGCATGTGCGTCATATTGTGCGGTATAAAATACTCTACTTATATTCCAATTTTCATTGAAATCCGTTAACTTTTGGATTTTTAAGGAATTTTTTTTCATTTTTAAAGTGGCCACCATTTCAAGATGACGGCCAATTTAACAATTTTAAACCTGAAAGGTTTATGTCGATCAAATTTACGGTCTCCGAGAAAACAGTCAGACGAACAAAAAATAATAAGAAAAGGAGCAAAAACAATATGTCTCCCAAACTGTCGTTTGGGAGCCATATTAATAATAATAAAAGACAGACAATTTAAATTGCAGTAAAACACTCAAATACATTTTTACTACAGAAAATTGCAGAGCCAACACAGACAATATTCTTTGCCCTTAAATGTTAATATGGTTTGGTTATGCCAGCCATTATGCATTTAAAATTGACTCTAGTTATTAGTTACCTCCGTGTTGTAGTAGTCCCATACATACCTATAAAACTAAAGAAATAAATAACTGTAATGAATTGTCAACATATTGCAGGTTTTCTTAAGCGTAAAAATATACACCATTATTTAAGACTGATTTAAGCAATTTTTCAGCTATATCATGACGTACAGTTTTATTGGGGGACGAAGCCGGAGTACCCAGAGAAAACCCCAAACTGCGGTAGGAAAACTTAAGTTTAGAATCAAGTATATCCTGCATGCAGTGAGACTCAATAATAACTACCTAAATCATATACAATATTATTACTAATTTGCCGTAGCAGATAAAAATAAATACAGACTTGTAGTTTTATGTGAAATTAATATATTTTTCAAATAACCAAAATTTAATGTTTAACCGAGAAAACTAGAAAAAATTTATTAACCCTACCTGTTTTGTGTAGACAAAAATGTGTTTCCCAATACAGATCTAAATTAAACAATTGAAATATCATGCAGTTTGCTAATTAGTAGTTTGCACATTTTATTATTGTAAGGTTTTCTAATATAAAGTTCTAGAAGTATTTGTGCGATAAGTGGGCAACAGTTTGTTTGCTTTATTTTGATTCATCACAGGTTTACAAACCTTTGAATGCAGTTCTTTTGTAAATACAAATCCCATCAGTACCGATTCTCCAGATAAAGTAACATCCCAAGTTAGATAAATAGATACTAACAATGGTTTAAGTTTAGTGGTATGCTACTATAGGCGGTGAAAATTATTTAATTATTTCTGGATAAAAAGGTTTATTTGTTTGTATGAATTATGTTTAATGCCACCTTTAGGAATTGATTTGTGTTTATTGGTGGAATGAAGACGGAGTACCCGGAGAAAACTCTGACCTTTGCTTAATAAACTGACGATATTTGTAAATTAATGAACAAGTATGTGAAATTTCGTAGAATAGCTGATGCCAATAATATTTTTCTGCTCAATGAAATTAATTGGTTTTGTTTTCATTTTGCTACTAAATGTATGTTTTTTAGAACTGATTAAAACTACAAAAGAAAGAATACAAGGTACGTTTTATTCAATCGAATTAAAATCGAGTATTGAAACTTATTGTTTGTTTGTTTGAATGATGTTTAACGCTACTTTCAGCAATTTTTCAGCTATATCATGGCGTCCAGTTTTTATTTGAGGAGGAAGCCGGAGTACCATGAGAAAAACCCCGACCTGAGGTAGGAAAACTGGCAATCCTTGTCAATTAAGATTGGAGTTGAGTACACCCTGCCCGCAGTGAGAATCGAACCCGCAATCTCAGTGTTGACAGACCACGTGATCAAAAGTAGACGAATTACCTTAACTACTCGGCCACCGATGCCTCCTATTGAAACTTAATTGCTATCGTGTGCACAAACATGCATTTAGGTGTGTTAGTGATCTGCTCTTCAGACAGTACTACCTGAAAAAAAGTTTAATAAGCACAATTATTTCATATCAGTAAAATTATGTTTGTTTCAATTTGATAAAACAAGGTCAGCTGGTACTTATTAATCTGCAGTAATTTGACATGAGGGCATTATTTTTAAAATTTTCATTCAATCGTGCAAACTGCTACAAATGAATAAGAGTTACATATAAATTTATACTGATATGCAATTCAAAATAAAATGTAGTAAAGCTTCCAGCATGTAGAATAGGTATTTATTCGGGAAAAAATGTACAAAAGTAAGGAGTTGGTTGGTTTTATTCCATATTGTTCCTTTTTTAACGAAAATCCATTACAAAAAATATCTACTATAATCTTTTCATAATCAATACTATGCCTCTGTTGTTTACATGTTACAAATCGTCCTCGATGTTTGCTATCGGAATTTTACATTCTAAGTCAGTTCACAATTATTTCATATCAGTAAAATTATGTTTGTTTCAATTTGATAAAACAAGGTCAGCTGGTACTTATTAATCTGCAGTAATTTGACATGAGGGCATTATCACGCCGTGATAACGCCCGTATGCGTTATCACGTCGGGGTAATGCCCTCTCCAGTAACAAGCAACATAAATTGTGTCTTTTTAATATATATAAATAAATATATGTAAATGTGCAGCATAAATAAAGAAAAAATGTCATTAAGTTTAGAAAACAGACTGTGTATATTGTGAAAATGCCGAATGATGATATATCATCAGGCCAACATCCAAATCATACAGCTACAAAAAAAAATAATAGTGTAAACTACATGGTTTCTTAATTCTTCAATGAAATAAATATAAAAGTTGCTTATATAGCTGGCATTGTCATGATAGTTGACAACACTGGGGACAGTGGTATTGCCTTCAACATTGATAATGCCCTCGCCTTTAGCTCGGGCATTAGCAATGTTTCAGGCAATACCACTCTCCGTTGTGCAGTCAAGATATCATGACAATGACCTCTATATAAGCAATTATTGTATACTTAATCACGCCTTCATAGGATTTACCAACAGATACATGTAGAAATGTGCAAAATGATGTTGTCAGCAACAGCGTCCTTAAAAAAGTTTAATTATTAGTAATTTATCTTAATTGTCTGTCATTATATTAAAAATATACATACAGTTGCTTTCAATTTATAAACGAAAGTGTTCTCTGATGACAGGTTTACTATATTACCTAGTAAACAATACCGTAAATTATATAAAATATCCTATTGTTTTATTTTAACAGTTGCTTACGTACATAAATATGTTACAATTATTCTAGTGCGCTAAGCAAAAATCCATCATTCAACCTATCACTTAAGCATCCATTTATAATACAAAACAATTATAAAAGATGACAGTCTTCTAAAAAAAATATTAGAATCTTTTAGAGCAAAAGCACAAAAGCTTATTTATACTACAAGTATTTTGAAGAAAATTTTTAAAATTTTCATTCAATCGTGCAAACTGCTACAAATGAATAAGAGTTACATATAAATTTATACTGATATGCAATTCAAAATAAAATGTAGTAAAGCTTCCAGCATGTAGAATAGGTATTTATTCGGGAAAAAATGTACAAAAGTAAGGAGTTGGTTGGTTTTATTCCATATTGTTCCTTTTTTAACGAAAATCCATTACAAAAAATATCTACTATAATCTTTTCATAATCAATACTATGCCTCTGTTGTTTACATGTTACAAATCGTCCTCGATGTTTGCTATCGGAATTTTACATTCTAAGTCAGTTCAATTTGGAGTATCACATATTGGATACAAATATTCGACTTCTTTCGTGACATACAAAAGTATTCGGACAAACTGAGAGACCCCCCCCCTCTCGTCAAATATTGACGATAAAGCACGAATAGTTTTGAACAGGCAACATCTATTACACCTAGGTAACACATCCATTCTAATTAAGGTAAAAATTTCAATGGAAAATCGCCTTGTCTGTGTTTGAACTGTATTGTTTCGTAATTCGTTTATGACGTCATCAAAAATCAGCAAAATTTCCTTTCCGTAACTTGACGAACAGGTCAGTTCATAAGTTGTACCAGTAAAACAAAGAAATAAGAATGTGAATAATTGGGAAAAATACTCATTAAAAACTTCGCAACTGCAAATATATACAAAAATAACTAAATTTGTACTTTCGTGATTCTATTTTGCGCTATAATCTAGAAAAGATAGCGGAGTTGTTATTAAGAGAAAAAACGCTCTTGTCTATCTTTAGACATTTTTAACAAATATTTTTCCTTTGATTAATTGACCATATTTTTTTTAACCTAGAGTAACCTAGCCTATATCTTCGGTTAAATTTATAATCATAGGCTACTTTTTTACGATCTTCGATTTCCATACAAAAATGAAAGTATTAAATTGAAATTAAGCTCAAAACTTACGATTTATAATATACATAATGCAAAAACGTTTTCTGTACAAAGCCTTCACAAAATATTATTAAGTTGATCCCAACAAAACGTTATGTAGAAAATACTAATTACAAAGCATATGGTCAGTACTTTAGTTTCATCAATGTTTGGTATTTTGTTATTACCTTCATTCAAAAGACGTAATAAAAAGGACGTCATAACATTCAACAATGTTTGCCTATACTTTTTTAGATTACTTAACGATTTTGCCATAAGAAAAGATAAGATAAATTATAAACAAAATATCATATGGAAACTGAATTGTAATTCATGTCCTTAAACACAAATTATTTTGTTGTAGTCAACTCCAAACTGAAAACATACTATGATACAATTGTGAATGCCACAGACTTATATACGAATGTCATGGATTATTTGATATCATCATGTGTTATGACGATAGAGGACAGAGAAGAATTGAACGGAGAGAAAACAACTCCTGGTCGTAACAAAATTATATTGGATATTTTGATTGACCGCCCATATGATACCTGTCGTTATTTAAAAGAAGGACTACAAATGGATCCTATTAATAGTGATATCGTAAAGGAATTGGATTGCAGAACAAAAATAGAAGATGTGTGCGACGAAAGATCATTTCAGTTTGATGAAACTCCAGGTACGAACATATGAATAATGCATGGCGTTGGCAAATATCTAAAACATAATTAAACCAGAAAACGAATTTTTAGATGAGATATATATTCAAATCGTTTGATGTTTTTGGTTAAAACGAACTGCATCGTGTATTATTATGTATACAATTTGTTGATATTTAACTACATGTAATATTGCATGTAAATTTGATGCTTATAATGTTGTTTTTAAAACCAAGAATAATATTTATATCACACATAACAAATATACTGTGAAAGTTACGAATTCGTAGGGAATGCATTTAGGGTGCATAATGAAACCCGCTTGAATATAAATCTCAAAGTATTGCTAAAACAACTAACCCAATTACCCTAGCTGCAACCGATGTCTCCTATGTTCTCCTGAAAAAATATTCTATTCTGGTAATATAACCTACAGCTATGTAAGTCATATTGATAATATCCAACCGGATGAAGTAATAATTAACGTTTTCGATGACTAAGTGTTCAAATTTGAATCATTAAATGTTTAAATATATTTACTACTAAAATATATCACTCCTCTAATTTTAACTGACTTAGAGTGTAAAATTCCCATGGGAAACATCGAGGACGATTTGGAACATGTAAACAACAGAGGCATAGTATTAATTATGAAAATGTTATAGTAGATATTTTTTTTCTAATGGATTTTTGTAAAAAAGGAACAATATGGAATATGATAACGCAATATACAAATTTGTAATAAGGGTTGCAAACATATCTAATGACTAAGGATTTAGCACATCTAATTTATTTCCATTAAAATAGCAATACAAGAAGCTGTTTTTGTATGAATTGTAAGACAAAATATAAAACCACATATCCAACAGGACTAAAATATATGGACATATTCTTTTATAATTTTAATGTATAGTTGTTGTTCGTAAACCAGAAAACTACGAGTATGCATAGATCTAAAGATCTGACGGACCTATCTAGAGAGCATTATCACTTAGAAACAATGGAAGAAATTATAGAAAAATTGCCGAACGCTAGTGTATATTTCTGATTTGATGCTACTCACGGATTCTCTCAAACAGAACTAGATTACAAAAGTTCCATGTTCCTGACTTTTAATACAATATTTGTTCGAAAGCAGTACGAGAAATGTTTGCCGATCTTCCATGTGTTGAGTGTATTCATGATGATATTCTTGTTTGGGGATAGAGTGATGAGCAACAAGACAACCGTGTTCGTTAAATGTCACAAAGATGCAGGGACATGAACTTTAATTTGAATAAGTTGAAGTTTAATCTGCGTGTAGATGAGGTTGAGTATGTTGGTCTTGTGATAAGTAAACATTGACTCAAAGTTAATCCGGAGAAAGTGTGCGCAATTACAGTAATACCTGTTCTATTAGATGTAGCTGGTGTTAAACGTTTTCTAGGCATAGTCCAGTAATTGTCAAAATTCATAAAAAATTTTCTGAACCGTCAGACCCGCTCCGAAAATTAACGAAAAGCGATGGTCTGTTTCACTGGGATAGTGAACAACAGAACAGTTTTGACAACATGAAGCGGTTGGAATCGTCTACACTACTTTTGCGATTCTATAATGTTAATGCGCCAGTCACTGTCTCTGTGGATGCAAGCTCGAAACGACTAGGTGAATTGCTTTTACAAAATGGACAACCTGTTGTGTACGGATCAAGAACTTTAACAGAAGCTTATGCCAGATACCCGCAAATAGAGCGCGAGATGTTAGCCATATTGTATGATTGCGAAAACTTTTATGGGCGTCATGCTGTTATCGAAACAGACCATACACCATTAGTTGCAATCTATGAGAAACCACTCTACCGATCAAAACCAAGACTTCAGAAAATATTGATGAATCTACAGCGTCATGACTTTGGAAATTGTATACGTACCAGTTAAACGCATGTAAATTTCTAAGAAGAGCTTATCTTTCAGATAGCAGCGACTGTCTCGACAAAAAACTCGATGTTAGTTATATTGAAAGCCAATCATCGAAATTGGAGGGATTTCGAAATGCGACTACAACAGACGAAACTCTTAAAAAGCAGACTAGTGTTGTCAGACTAGTGTTGTTGTTTCTAGATCGCCAGAACGGAAGGACATGTTACCAGTTAATATTTGGTCATACTGGAACTATCGTGACGCAATCACAGTAATTGAATGACTTTTGTTTGAAGATCAACGCATAATAGTTCCAACAGCACTTCAAAAGGAAATCCTAAGGGAGGTTCACGAACCTCATATTGGTATCGTAAAGACCAGTCAATTGTGAATGTTCCATCGGCTTGCGTTTTTCTATCGGATACTTGTTAAAAGCATCGCGATAAAAAAAAACATAATGCTTAAAATAAAAAAGGATCGAGATGCTCATTATGGGTGTCTAAAAACAAGTATCGCGATAGAAAAAGTCGAATGAAACATCACAAGTGTGAACATGAACGACCACTGATAATTTCTTATGTGTCCAAGGCAAATGAATCAATGACTATTAATAGATTAGACCATCTGTCCAAGAGACCTGCATATCGCCAAGATTATTATGTGTGAACTGTAATTTTTAAATATACACTGGGATTTTTTAAAATATTTTTTGTTGCTTTAAACATTCAAGTCAACAAAAAAGTTTTTTCGTTTCTTTTCGATTTTTTGCACTATACTTGGGTATTCTAGTCATAAAAAGGGAGTAGTCATGTATCAGCTCCAAAATTTGTATAGTGTACCATCTGCATTTTTAATTACATATAATAAAGTAGTTTAGTCGCCATTTTGTATGTTCTACATTACATTACACTCGGAAACCTTATATCACCCGTCTATTCCCATTTTTATTTATTTTACTTATTTGGTTTGATTGGTTTTATTCTGATTGTGTTCGTGCGCTTTCTTTTGTTGAATGATGTAGTTATGTCCATGAATTACGTCTGTTGAGTTATATGTTTGTATCATCTGATTTATTTTCAGTTATTTTGCTAGGAAATTAAGGAAATTTTAACTGTTATTTTACATATTTGCTAATAATTTCGCCTGCATTTTAAATTGGTATAGAATATAGAGTAATCATTGTTTAAATCATATCGTTATAATTTAGTACTTGAAGAAAATCTGTCATTTTGAAGCTAACCTAGTTAAATCTATACATTTTAGTGTCGACATAAACAATACAAATACTTTTTAAATCTTTTATAATCATACAGACCGTTTTAATTAATAGGAATGTTCTTAATTGACCAGACACCAAACTTTTTGCAATTTGGAATGCAGATGAAAGATTGTGTCGTGAATGTAAAGAGCAATTTTGTTATTGTTTTAAATTTCATTCATCTATCTTTATAACGTGTCCAATAGTTTCTAAGCTGTTAATAAAAGTGGGGTGTATGTCTTGTATGATAAAAACATTCAGAAATATTGAATAAATTAAATTACAGTTTGGACAATTTCGAAAATGATTTTATATGAAAACAATTGCATTAAGTGCTTGCTTATTATTCTTATTATTTATAATTTAAGACATAGAAGAGTATAGAGTGAAGCTCCAAAAAAACTACAAGACAATTGTTGACGATATTGATATTGCAAGCATTTGCGACTCACTGATTTCTGAAGGGGTTATAAATCAGGATGAATATGAAGAAATAGCAAAAGGAAACATTAGGCAAGACTGTAACCGTGGTCTTTTATCAAAGCTGATTCGTGGGACTGGGCGTTTATCAACATACAAATGTTTTGTTAAAATATTAAGCGGCGACAACGCATATGAATATCTCGCTGCAAATATTGAACAAACTCCAGTTACTTCGCAAGATATAGAACGTCTTAAAATAGGTTATTATCCTTATGATATACGGTTTTTAAATGATATTTTATGGATTTTGTTTTTGTTTGAATGATGTTTAACGCAACTTTCAGCCAATTTTTGAGCTCTGTCATGGAGTCCAGTTTTTGAGTAGGAAGCCGAAGTACTTAGAGAAAACCCCGACCTTAAACTGGCAATCATTGTCGATCACATGATCAACGGCAAAGGAAGTACCTTAACCACTCGGCCATCGAGGCAACTGGAAAAAGAATAACTGATAATGTGACCAGCACTACTCTTCGCAAGGGACGTTTTCATATTATACTAACTTGGTATATGTAATTTCCAAATGTCTGTTTTTGCCTTTATGAAGACTAATTTAAAACTGTATTATTCATTCGTTGCATCTCTAATATATACACTGTATGACTTCAAGTCGGGTCGAACACAACGAATACAAGTATATGTGTTGCATGTTTATTTATAAATTACTCTATTGTTAGAAATGCTGAATCTGGATATAAATTAGGATTGAGGGTCTTTAACTGAAAGCAGCAAATTCACAATGGTAGATCTCTGCATTAACCTATAAAAAGTAAATGTTAAAATCTGCATAATATTTGTTTATTCCATTACAAAATAATGTATTTGGTGGTGCAAGGTTTTATCCTTCTCAATATTTTACAGCCTTTAGTAAGTGTGAAGAGAGATATGATCGCAGACAAGAAAATAAAGACAGCATTAAAGGTAGTAAGCTATATAATAGCATACCGATCTTCAAAAGCATTACTATTTTTAAGGCATGTTATCAAAGAAAATGCTGCTAACATATTTATTTTGCAAACAGTAGGTCAATAGCCTACGAATAATATGTAAATCCTATATGTACATATTAACGTATTTGAATGTATGGCTCAGTACACTTTAAACAAAAATTTAATATTGCGAATTAGTATTTGACACTTACACTAGCATTTACAAAACAACACTCCAATCAAGACACTACCTTATTTTAAATATTTTAATTCTCGAGTTTTTGTTATCATATTCTAGCACTAGATGAAAGATTGAAAAAAGTGGAAGCTCTAAAAAGACGAGGTTAGTTTTTATAATCAAGTAAAAGTTAAGAAGAAATCTATGCGATTGTCGACATAATCTCAAGCAAGCAAATTGAATTGCGAACTCTGTATACAACATTACTAGTAGGCAAAATCTTATCCATGCAAGCAAAAAACTTTCTGCAATATCCTGAATAAATTTGTCAATTATTTATTTTAACATATTAGACTGCAAACAATAATTCAAATCACTGCTCCAATTCTGAGTATAAATATTCAACAATAAACCCCGAATAACAGAAAGGTCAAACACAAATATTTTGCTTTGAAATTAGGTCTTAAAATCTACTAAGTTTGATGGAAGATTTCGATTATAACTGGAAAATTAACGCACACGAAAGACGAATTTTCAGGATTTCTGTTATATGTCATAAATAATTGAGCACTTAGTTATTAAATTACAAAATCTTTTGTATCTGTCTGTAAACAGATGAGAGTTAAATTAACTCTGTGTTTTAGTACATGGAGTGTATATTTTAATTTCGTTTAGGTTACGCTATAAATGCTTACCATTTTTTTCGTTATAAAGAATATCACAATTACTATATGTCGACACATATACTGCTATCAAAATTTGATAAATTCCTAATAACAGTAATAATTTATTCAAGTACAAAATAGCTGTAATAATTTTGTTGCGTATTCCAAGATTTGTTTGATATCATTTCACGACCTTAGCAATCTTACTCTTTACAACAATACAAAATAAATACAAGAAAATTATAAAACGGGTGATGCTTTATTTACTACTAATGATAAACATGTACACGAATAAAAATAAAAATATTCATCTCCTTTCCAAGAATAGAGTTAGTCAATTAGCATAGTTGTAAAACGAGGTTGACATCCCACACTCTTCAAAATTTCAACAATTTGAACATAAACTGTAAAAAATATTTTCTACATATTATTTCAAGAACAGCAATAGTTGAACTATAGTTGTTGCATTTGTTACTAGATTTATTTATGTATAATTAATATTTTAACAAGTGATACTGAATGCAAATAGTTTATTCTTTATTATGGTTAAATCAATTAAGTTATTAAATGAATCATAAACTAATGAAAATCAAACCGTTGCACTTTTAGGAATATTTTCTTATTCTTCTTTAAAATATGGTAACAAAACTAGCAAGCAAATAGAGTTCTGAAAAAAGGTTTTGGTTATTCTCATTCATCTTTAATTGTAATTTTAAATTCGATAGTGAATTCTTTATAAAATCAACGTGGAATGAAATATTGCTAGAGTGTTGATAAAAACAATAGTTTAAGAAGTAGTTTTTACCCTTTTAGTAAATTGTTTGAGTGAGTGCCGTTGATTATGCCATAAAACGATACAGTTCCTATGTACATGTTTTCATTTATTTTTGTTAATTTAAATATTATATGTTTATTGTGTGGACTGTGCTTTTGACCAAATTTTTGTTTTATTCATGGATTTGCTGGTTATTGTGTCTTAGATGCAATTTCATCATTGACTTCATTACTGAGCTATGGAAATTTATCTCCGCTGTTCAATGGTCTGGTAAATTATTATATCACGTAAACATTGTAATTGATTCGTGTGATGTGTTCGCAAAAACTTAAAGAGATCACGGTATGTGACATTACATAACAAAAAGAAATGATCAGGATCCCATATTTGGCCCAAACTCCCGAAGAAATGAGTTTATCCTTACAAATATGTCAGCTGTTTAGAAACACGCCATAAACCAAGATACAAATTTCGTGGTAAATCTCTTCACAATTGCCCCAATATCCCCATCAATCAATCTCCAAGCAAAAGATTCTGTGTATCGTATGTCAACCATAATCACCTCGGCCACACCATTAGTTGACGTTATGAGCGCGGCGGGGATAAGGCTTCCCTTTTATAAGAAAAAAACATATCAAATGATATTCCGGCTTCCTCCTCGCCTAAAAACTGGTCCCCGTGATATTGCTAAAAATTGCTGAAAGTGGCGTTAAACATCATTCAAACAAACGAAACAATATTTTCAAAACATCAGTCTTTTTTTAAAAAGAAAGTGACTCCAAATAGCGTGGTTCCAATATCCAATTTGAGAGCTACAACTGATATGCCCCATATTCCAATTAAATGCTCGTTAAAACAAATTAGACACCATTGTTTCAGTGATACGGCTAAGCATACCTATCTACAGCACACATCGTGTTACCATCATCATTTTCTATGCATCAAACCTAACCAGTTTCGATGAAAAAAAAGTCTATTAAACTCTTCAGCAGACCAACTTAATGACATATCCTACTATTCGATCTCCATTTCAAAATTTTTTTAAAATTTCTTTTGCTCATTTATATATAGCCAAATAATTATTCCTTACCGACCATATTTTAAGTTATGACGTCATCTTTATTACCAGTTTTGACGGGATTATATCATGTATATGTTAATTGATTATTATTTTTCTTACTCTTCAAAATTCAAGAAATAAAAAACACGGTCACCGAATGAATGGAAAAATCTCTTGCTTTTTTAATTATAAACTGAACTACAAATCTATCCATAAAACTACTCCTACTGAAGTGGAAATTTTACAGAATGTTATGACGTCAAAAACAAATAACGAAACAATAGCTTTCAAAATCAAAAATGCGCAGAAACAATAGTAGCATGTGTCGTTAAAAGAACACTAAACACCGAACTAGTACTTATACTGCAGCTTGCATCAGTACACGAATCTCAATTAATATATATAGCAGTTATACTCACCATATATCTCTGTAGAACTGTAGAAATAGGACGCTCTTAATTGACATATTAATTTTGATATATTAAAAAAAATGTCAAGTACTGCACATAAAACGGATATAAAAATGCATGTCAGTCATTTTATTGAATAAAAGTTCCGTTTAAGCATACACATTATTGAAAACTTATCATAATTACATGTATGTTGTTCTATTTAGAACTTCTACTGTGATATCACAGCGGGCTCTATGCTATGAAGCATTTCATTTAGAATGCAACAAAATTGTGTTCGTTTGACGTTATAAATTCAATAATCAATCAATCTATGCCTTTCCATTTATCTCACTGTTTCTGTCCTATAAATATGTCTACTCGTGTAAATACCTGTAAATAACTTAATGAATCCTGTGAATCAGCAGTTACAACTTATTTTAAATAGAATTAGGATGACAGCAAAGTAATCTCCGGATTGTCTTATTCCGAGGATTATTTTTAGTTAAAACAAAAAATCTAGCACAAAGACATTTGCTGAAGTTTGTAATTTTATCTAAGGCTTCCAAAATAGTTACGCATTTGTTTGTTTGATGTGTAACGGGTTGTGCCTTATTTACTTCCCAACATTTGAATTTTAACAAAAGCTGTTATCTTTATTAAATATTTATGGTAAACTATTTATTTAAAGATATTTTTCATGATATTTAAACAAATAATGTAAAATAACACACAAAGTTATTGGAACAAAATTGCGCTACATCTTTATTAAACACCAAATACAACTTTTTACACTGCCTGGAATAAAACCAAGGCCAGTATTACCAAATGAACGAAAAAAAAACCACATGCTGTCTGGATTAACCACAAGGCCAGCTTGTTAAACGTTGATACCACTGACACCAACCCATATAGGCCACTAAGGCTCATAAACCAACCGCCAACAGCTAAAGGCCAATAGCACGGGCACTATAGCTCAAAAACCACAAAAATGCATTTCAGTTTATTTTGAGCACATTAGCACGTTATACATATGAATATATTCCTATCTATCTTCCAGGACTGAAAACCATGGCAAGATCATGTTTTAACGAGTTGAATTTATTCATATATTTATATTGAAGCGCAATACAAACGTGTCTTAACACATTTGTCTGCCACAACATTTCTTGATCTCGTATGAAACTGATTTATTGCATAACTTTAACAACTGACATTCTGTGGAAAGAACTGAACACTTGCAGAACACAAAAATGTTTCCAGACTGGCTTCTAAAACATTAATAAAAATGCCATTTCCTATATCAGACAAATGTACACCATCTTTGAAATACAGTCCGGCTCAAACGGTGAAATGTCTAAATGCATAATATATTTGCCACCCCAAGATGCCACACGTTTCCTTATCATTCTATTTATTCTTTTTCTTTTGTTTCAACAAATTCTGGGCAAAATGTCAGACTAGAACGGTATCTGGCAGAAAATTTGCTAGTTCATTAATATCTGTATTTATGAGAATACGGATATTCTCCAAGCTATCTGTACAAATATTGTTTCCACCCCCATGTATAACTATATATTTAGACGCCTCGTTTGATGCTAGCTCATTATAAAGTGTTAATTAAAGTTAATAAAAAGCATCTCGCGCTTAGCCTTCCATAGTATACTCACCCCCATGCGGTCAAGGGTGAGATCCTTTTTCAAAGTTTTGACAGCTCTTTGCTTAGAAGTTTATTATGGATGACCCAATAATCCATACAACTGTAAAATATTTAATTAGTCATTCTGATATAAACACCTAATTCTCACATATAATTTATTTTCTTTGATGTGTATATCCTCATTGCTAAGTGTTCTTATTGGAATATCTACATTATAAATGTGTTTACTTATTCTTAATAAACCAAAAAACGATAAGCAAAATGCTGCTTTAAATAAAACCGTTTCGTAAAGTGTAAGACACACCTTATTTAAAACTTGAGGGAATTTCATTTAGATATATAAGGTTACAGGAAATCTTGAATCTTTTTGCGATTTACTCTTTTTATAAGCTTTTGGTACATTTTTCACAATAAATTGCTTTGAGTGATCTTCAATGTTACGTATCTTATGAAAATATGATATTGCTGACAAATAATTAATAACTGTTGAAAAGGTCGATCATTTCATGTGATGAAAGGCTATGTACCAAATAATCTGATTCAAGAGCACTGGCCACAGCTCTGGTAAATTGTATTGGCGTTTAAATTCTTGAAATGCATATATCCCCGTTGTAAGCCTTTGGGGTGTTTTTGATATGCTCTCATAATCAAAAACTCCCAAATCTCTGCTGGTAGCGGCGTCAATGGAGGTCTGCTTATGGAGCTAGCTATAAATGTTTATCAACTTTCATCCGCGATAATGTGTCAGTCAACAGATTATCACGACCACATACGTGCTCAGATTTAAATAAGATATTACAATCTAATGTAAGGTATTTAAAACTTCTGACCAATCGCATGACTCGCTCTGATTTTGACGTTACGGTATTTATAATTTGTAACACCGCTTTGTTATCTGACCTAAAAACTATCTTTTTGTTCGCTAACTCTGAACTCCAAATTAACAAAGCTACTTCAATGGGAAAAATTCTAAAAACGGGATGTCTTGTAAAGAATCATCCAACCACCAATCATCCGGCCGTCTCGCATATGCGCATTTACCATTAAAATAAAGTCCAAACCCATTTCCATGTTTCCTTGACCTATCGCTAAAAAACTGTATATCAGCATTTGACACCCAAAGTTTGTTGTCAAAAACAGAAATACCTTTATAGTACTTGAAGAAATCCAGCCAAACTTTCAGATCAGCTTTCATTCCCCGCGTAATACTCCCTTATGATGAGGTTTTATTATCTTAGCTGTTGCATTAATAACTCTTCTAATGAAGGGGCGACCTTGTCTGATTGCCCTACATTAAAAGTTAATAGACCCAATTAGTGACTGTACATCTCTTAACGTAGATTTAATAACTGTCAGCAATTGGTTTATATTTACAATCACTTCATTTATCTTTTCTTGCGGGATGCTGACTTGCATTTTTCCTGTATCCGTTTCTAAACATATGAACGTTAAAACCGTTGTCGAACCCTCAGTGTTTTCTTCTGCTATAGGCACACCTAACACAAACTTGATTACATTCATCTAGTTTCATTTGACATTCAATGCTATTTAATTTTATCCGCAAAGAGAAAATCATCTAAATAATGAATTATATAATTTGACCCTGATACATTTCTAGATGCCCATTCTAAAAATGTAGCAATTTTTTTAAAAACTGCACATGATATTTTTCCTCTCATTTGGAACAGTTTTGCTAAAATAATACTGGCCTTCTAACTTAAAACCTAAAAAAGCATTTTTGATATCGCTTTTGGCGAGTAAAGAATTTTGACCTAGCTTCTGGACCATATTAATTGCATCATCAAACGTGGTGTAGCTGACAGAACAAAGTTATAGAACAATGAAGTCATTTACTGAATTGTCTTCCGGGTAAAATAAATGATGAATAACTCGATATTCTCCTATCTGCTTTTTAGGGATAATTCCCAAACGGAGATACCCGGAGAGTAGAAATAGGTCTAGTTTTAAATGGACCAGCCACTCGGCCCATTGCTATGTTTTGGCTATTTTTCTTTTACAATTTCGAAATGTTCATTTACTGAATGTAAATTGTTAGTTTCAACCCATAATCAAGGCCTATATAATGCAAAGAATATCCATTTTGAAAACCATCTAAAAGTACCAGTGCATCATCCATATTCGGATAGCTCAACAATAATTCTTTTATCTTAAGAACGTTTACCTGTGTATTACCTAGAGACATAATATAGCAGTTGAGGTCTTTGTGGATAATTGTATCTTTGGGGACAAATAGGTTGCCTTGCGCTACGGAAAGTCAAAGGCTGTTGAACATAATCGCAGTTTGCCTCTACATGAGAACTGAGCTTTCATAGAACATAAACATGCAAGTACTTGGAATGTTTCCAGATGCAACGACCCGCGTAATAATCAATGTTGATGTGTTAAATTATTGGTATTATTCTGATAATTATATGATCCTGCACCAACAGTTGGTATTACATGTCCATGTTCTGCAACAAACGGTTACTCGAACACTACACTGTAACAACACACCACAACATTACCACATACTGTGCACCCACAGCAATTACATACTACTGGCTTTTACTGCATGGGACCTAGTAAAATACCAAACTACCTAATAATAATGCGTACACAACTACGTCGCTAATTACGTAAACTCCGCTAAATACTTGTTTGCGTATTTGTCTGTATATACTACATATATGTACTTGTAAAATATTACAAGAGGTTATACTACTACTTCGGTCGTGTTAATTACATCTATGACGTAAATGAATTAGACACGATGATACACAACGTAGGTCGCACTAACAAAATACACCGCTTGACGAAAACATATACTTTACTATACTATAGTTGACAATGGATGCCAGCGTTTTCATGTTCAACATTATAAAGTAACGATACAAAATATCTTGAATTGCTCTTAAACGATAGTTAAACCAAATAAAGTGAAAACTGCAATTACGTAAATATTGCCGCAAAAACTGAATATTTTAGCACATTTAATATTAATAAAATATTAAACAAAACTGTTACTTACCCCGGCAGACCGGTGGGCTCCCAACAGCCCCACGTGCAAGAACTATGTTCAAAATGTACAAATGTGCATGCTTTCTCTGAAGCACTTGACTCGAAAGTGATTGAAATAGAGCACAGGTAAGACCAGGTATATTTAATCATGTGATTTCAATAAGGCTCACTATAGGTCATTTAAATATCCTACCGAGGTAGCAACGGGTAATAAACTAATACATTTACAAATATAAAAGTAATGTATAAAAACAGAAGTTGTCCGTGACAGACACCACAGCAGTCTTCTTCTCCGTCGATTTTTTTGTTTACACTGGCGCCGTTAAAGTCCTCCTCTTCTCTGATGTTTCTACAGTTTGAGTTGGTGCTGCGACAATAGGAACCACATTTTGCACTTCTACAGCCGAAAGATTTTCTTCACTTTTAGATCCATTCAAACTCTCAATCTCTCCATCTTCAACATTTAGTTCCACCGCATTCACGTTATGACTTGGTGTATTTATCCCCGACCGTGTCTTTTTCGCTGTTTTATTGACACCGATTTTCGGTTTAATTTTTGGCATATCTAAACCGTCAAATTGAAGCAATTATTTTCACTTTAATTATTTATATCAATCAAGTATCTATAGGTCAATAAATTTCTGTTGATCTAAAGAAAATTAAATGTATACAAAATTCAAAGATGATATACATATCTTTTATTTTATTAAAGCTTAACTAAGCGAAATATATGGAAACGATCCGTATTGAAAATATTTCTTTTCCTTCTTTGAAAATACTTTTAGTTGCCGCCATGATACCTCGAGACGTTCGTCATTTTGCCATATATGGATAATTGTTACCTAATTGTAGAAAAATCTTGCTTATTTGCATATTACAACAAAGATTAGTAAGAATAACCATATATGTAATACAATTTTTATATACGATACACCTTCCCAAGATCCAACATTCGGGTTCTCAATATTTTTTCAGGTAATTAAACAGAGGCATGAACGTCAATTAAGGCATACAACATGCCGGTAATTTAAAAACGAAAATAATTATCATCATCTATCTTTTATGAGCGTTCTGAAATAAAGAAACAGATAAAACTATGGTGACACTGTTGAATAAAACTAAGATTGTACATGGCAAATTATACATGAAACCGCTTTTTGACCTCTAAGTTCGGTAGTGATTCACTCCATCTTTGCTACATTACAAGTAAGGGGACTTTATTCGCATCCTCGCTAAATAAGTCGAGGGTACGATTATTCATTCTATTTATACAGTCAAGTAAAAGGTTGTGTCATAAAGTACGTAATTCAGTTATCTCTGTTTGATGTTGCTGGAAATGTTATACTTTTGTGTCGATGTTACTTGGTACACTTCAAGGTTCGCTTGATTTGATGTAACTGAGTGTTTTATACAGTTAAATGGGTGTGATGTTTAATGTAAACATACTTAGTTTACAAGTAAATTGACTAACACAACATATCATACCAGAAGTTTTATTGATCTTAATTGTAAATCGGAAAATGTTGTCTACTCGATTGAATGCAGCTGATGCGGACTTATGTTGAAGAAACATAAGGGCGACTAACAAAGGTATATGTGGACACCGTTTAAAAATTAATGCCAACAAATTTCCTGCGTTATATGAACATTTTTAATCAGCCGGATCACTGCACTTTTTTCTGTCCATCCTTGAAAATATTTTACTATCATTCTAGCAATCCGCAATTATGTATATATGTATAAAACGAAGCAGACAAAAAATACAAGCTCACAAGTTATGGATGCAATGACAAAATTGATAGTATAGGTAACGTTTCCAGTCCTGCTTGCAGCAGTGTAAATGCGATGGGTCTTTTCAATCACAATAACAGTCGACAACGAAGTCATGTTGTTATCTATAAATGACCTACTACTATTTGTTGCAAAACAACTATGACCATCATATACGAACTAAATGGTACACTATTCCACTCAAAACACTTCAATCACTTTATGAAGAAGGTCTCTAGTCGTCTTTAACTGACGCTTCGTCTGCTCGTATAGATTAGTAGTTATTATTTTAGACATTGGAAATCGCAGATTGTTCGAACCTGTTAACCCACAAAAAGATGAACAAGAACCTCGTTTCTTTCTTTTTTCACTTTTCGCTAATTTCGATTACATCGTACACACATATTACCGCCCATGGCACCCAAAATTTTCAATTACATAGTGTATTGCGCGATCTTTTGATCAATTACATCTCTTGTCACGATTCCTCATTCATTTATAGTCCTTCAAGTCATGTGCTAACTGGAAGTCTTAACATTGTTGAAAATGAAAGACTCCACAATATTTTGTCTGGGAATGAGAAATACATATATTCATAAAACTCCGGGAACGAGGACTTGAACTCTAACAATCACATAATTTATTGATGTATAAAATTCCATAACCAATATTATACAATTACTGCACTTGAACGAGATCAATATGAGGTTTAATGGAGCAGGGTAGTAATAATATTGAACGAGGCGAAGTCGTGTTCAATATTATTCTACCCTGCTCCATTAAACCTCATATTGATCAAGTTCAAGTGTAGTAATTGTTTTATTACATAATTTATTGAGGCATGAAATGAAATAAACAGAATGTTTTTACATTAACTTCAGTTAAGTTTAAATTGGAAACACTTTATGACATCAAAAATTGTTAATATTTCAGTAGCAATAAGAATCCAACAACTAACAATATTTCATTATTTTTTAACAGTTATTTCTGAATATGATGCATGTAAATGTGCCACCATAGTTGTTAATGACTGGTAAAACTGGATGTGGAGGTCAGGACTGAGCAAAATGTACAAAGTTTTTAGTGTTGTTCACACTCTGAACTGTTGCCTTGGACTGTTCAAGATTTGGAATTGGTATCTGAGACAAAACATTGTCAATGTCAACATCCTCCATTTCATTGAGCAAACTGTCAAATTGACTTTTGGATAACGGTACAAATTCCCAATTACAACCTAAATTGAAATTCATTTCTGAAAGATCTGAATCAGTACACACGGTGTTGTCATTTGAATTAAAATTGGACTTATTGCCAACAGCCTCACTTATGGTGTCTGACATCATCTGCTTTCTCTTTTCAGTGGTATAACCAATATATGTTTTCAAACTTGTTTCACTTTTGTGTCCTGTCACACTCATAATATGTCGTCCAGGAAATTTGGAAGCATCCAAAACATGTTCAGTAGTAGCTAGCAAAATGTGATTTGTGTACTTTTTTGAAAGAGAAAACTCTGAAAAAATTTGTCCCATCATATTGCCTAGCTGATTAGGTCTTAAAGGTACATTATCAAACCAAACATCATCTTTCACATTTTTAGCAACTCTTTGAAAAAGAAACGGACAACCTGGGTGTAGTTTTCTAGTCAACTTCAGAAAGGTTTTCACTGGACAGACCTCATCATTATCTGAAATATATAAGTGTAATTTATTAAAAACATTTTATATATGTTCAACAAAGTGGAAAAGGTTAAGGCACATAAAACCTGGATTATTAATTCCAATTTTTAAAAGCAATTACATGTATAAATTAACATACTAGTACATTAGCGACTTTAGCTAATGTGAGCAATTACATACAAATAGTCTTATATGAGCTATTCTTATGTATAGACTATTTTAAAAATTATTTCATACTCATATTCTAAAGGTCTAAAATAATTATTTTTTTTAATATTAATTACTCAAAATTATTTTTTTGCAACAAGTTGTGTATTATTTGCACCACTTTTTATACATTATTATTTCCACTGACAGTACTTTTAGTGCTTTATTATAGAGTGCATCCGCCCCCCTCCAGCTATTTGACCTTATATAGGACTATGTACACTTAAACCATACCTTTGATCTCATACATTCTCCCTGATGTTGTATTTGGTGTATCTTGGTGGTTTTTTGGTCAGTTCATCTTTTCAGATATAAATATACTCCAGTCAATCACTGTCTGTTGTGCAGGCAAAGTCTGATCGTTTCAGCTCTCTCAAATTCTCCCTACCTCTTCTACCAAAATATAGCATTATGTCACAAAATACTTTCCACTGCAAATGTTTTGGATTTACTCAAGTCAAAATTCTGATACATTTTCACTAAGTCTGCTTTTTCTACTGGTGGATGATGGTCTATTCCACCAAAACGTTGCCGTTTAAGGTCTTTACACACTGCCGAATACACACCATTTGATTCCCGAAAGTCATTGTCTTTTATAATGTTAATTTCTCTAAAATCCGTGAAATATCTACATTATCCATGCCGACATGTCTGCAGTGATGATTTCTTATATAATGTCCCATCTTCAGTCCTTGCTTCTGCGTAAAATTTACACAGAATAGAGTCCAGTTCCCGAGGGTCCACCGTTTCCAAACTGACTGGCATATCCTTTTGCCGTAAATATTTTGTTCAAAGCCTAATCGCTTGCTGTAGGCTTCCTTGTGTTGGCAGCATCTTTTCTCTTAATGATTTCACTAATTTGGTTATATCTGCAAATCTTCGTTTGGTACCAGAAAACTCCGAATTACGTTCAGTCGATGACGTTGTCATGATGTTTACAAACAATAATTAAATCCGAGCATCAGTCAGAACGATAATTTTGATTGGCTTAGAGGATTTAAGAAAAAAGATTTGATTCGATATCGAATTTCCGTTGAAGGCAACGGCACGTGCTTAGGGATTTATGTTCGCAATTTCTCACAAGAGTGCAATATGGTGTTTTATTGAGTAGGACGATTTTTTTGCTAACCAATATGATAAAAAATGGAAAGCATACGTTTCTAGTTGAATTAATAATTTTTCAGCTACTCTTCACAACTGATAAAGTTTAATAACATTCTGCATGCAACAAAATAACTTGTTCATAATTCTGACATCTATTGCTGTGATGTCCAACAAATTTTTATCAATTAATTTGACAACTTATTTATCTGCTGTTTAAAACAATTGACTTTATATAGTATTCTGTAAATTTGCTCACAGGCACTTTGGGTCAGTATAATATGTTTCTATGATAACCATTTGATAACCAGTCTGACATGTCTCGTTTTTTGCACAAGATTGCCCTTAAAAATGTGATAAATTTCTAATTGTAGTATAGACTAAAAGCAGAAAAAAATTTAGAAGAGAAAACAATTACAAGCAGGCAGCTAATAACATAATTTCGTACTAGTGACCATCGTGTGTTAATTGAAACTGAACGTAATATGAAAATAACAAGACAATCAAGACTTTGTGAATTATTTAATGTCTTAAAAGAATAATATCATTTTATTCCTTATTGTTCACTTTATCATAACTTAAAAGTTTTTTTTTTCTTGTTTTTTTTGGATAAAAAGGTAATTAAGATGAGGTTCATTTCTGTCAGAGGTTTTATGATTACTAGTGTTTGTATTTATGTTATTTCCTGTTTTTAGGATTTTGTATTTTGCTTGACCCATGGATGTTATTCTTCAATAAATTAATACAAATTGAATGTTTTGCAAATAACATAAGTTTAAATCAATTATAATAGCAGTTTTATGTAGTTATTTATACTTACTGGTCAAAGTGTCATGGAATTGAGACAAATAATCAAGAAAAGAAACACTGCTTACGGGTCACTGTATCTTATAGTGAGTCTAATATGTCGATCAAAGTGGACTTTGAAAATATTGCAAGGACAAATGTGACATTGATAATTTAAGGGTAGCATATTGGCTGATGTGCTTAGCTCGGACAAGGAGTGCAACTCTCCTTGTATGTACAAACGCTACAAGCTGTTGTCAGTGTAAAAACAGTAGGGTCATTAATGCTACAACAATAAGCCACTCTTTGTTCTAAACGTTTGATTGACAATTTTCTCTCCGCCGAGTGCTGAGTTCAGATCAAAACATGCCTCAACATTTTAACATGGTAAATTAAAACTATATATTACAAAATGTCTATAAACGACAGGTAACTGACTGAAGTGGTTAAAATTGAGCCATGACTGGCATTTGGTTCCATACTGTTAAACGCTGCTTTTTCAAGAAAAACGGAACGACACATTATAAATACCCGGTAATTAGCCATGACAGATCTCACGTCGTCTACAATGACTCTAAATCAAATAATAAATATACAGAAGATCAAATATTTTAAACGTTAGACTTTTTGACTGACAACATATCTGGCATTTTTTGAGGACATGTTTTTTCAGCAGAATGTTGGTATTCCAATGGGTACTTACTCTCCTCCTCTCCCCGCCGACCTGTTTTTGTACTCTTATCAGACTGAGTTTCAAGATGGCCTGCTGAAGAAGATTTAAAAGACACTAGCCCATGCCTTTAATTTTACATTCTGCTACATATTGATGATGTTTTGTCCATCAATAATCGTTGACTACTTGAATTCAATCTACCGTAGAGAGCTTGAAATTAAAGACACCATCAATACACTTAGGTCGGCCTCATACTTAGACTTATTTCTACATATAGACTCGGTAAAACTACAAATAAGACACTACGACAAACGTGACTTCAACTTCCCGCTCATCTAGCGTATTGTATATATATATTTACCAACTTATTCTAGAGTTCCCATGTTCTAGACCACTCACTGCTGTTGACTACTAAACTAATTAAACAACGATTTGTTGTGCCTAGGTTGAAATTCTATGATCGTCACCATGACTTTATTGATCGTTCTGTGGAAAAATCTTTCAAATACGATCGGACATTTTCTCTTAGTCATGGACCGTCTTTCCAATTCCAGAATTTGACTTTTTTCCTTGACATGATGAGTAACTTGCAATTGAGATTTAGGGAGGCAATGCTTGCTCGCCCGGAGCAACTGAGTGCACCCATTATATTTATTGGGTTCAGGTTACTCAATTTCTGCTTTTGTTATTGGTGCTTGCTTTACTTTGTATATGTTTGTCTATATCCGGATTTGTGATTGTCCCTTGACTTTCGGCTCTTGTTGTTCTGTCGGTTTCATTGTTGTTATTCTTGATATTATACTATTAACGTCATTTGGTGTAACTGGACATGTTATACATTAACTCCAACTTACTCGACGTGTATATCAATAAGACGACCTAAAAGGAGTTTATTATCCATCGATCGTTTTAATAAATTAAACAGATAATTTAAAACAATTCTGAAAAAGTGGTAGCCAATTTTTTCAGCTTTTTCAGAGTGTAAGAAAAAATACATTCAGTCGGGTTTTACAAAGACCTAATAAATAAAAATGTGAATACAAATGATGCAGCATATCCTAAACTTAATCAATATATCACTCACCATTAATAATAAGGCTGTTTTATGTAAAGAAAACTACACGCACCAGACCTACTTGTAAACAGCTTTCTAGAAGTTTGTGACAAACTTGTACGTCTCACATAATCCTGTGACACACCAGTCGCTGCAAGTTCCGAATGTCAACCTGTCTATTAACTATCCAATCACTTGTGTTTAAGGTAGAACGATAGTCAATGTTTTGGCTATAGTCAAAAGTACTAACATTTCTGTGATTTGCATACCTTTCTAACATTGATCAGCATTTATCTGTTCTAGCAAATTAATAAACTTTCATTCAACATTAAAAAAATATATGCCATATATATCCATGAACAATTTCTTTTTTCGCTAGTTAGGACATTTTGAGACGCTCCCACTTTACATGCACTTTCTAATGCAGTGAATGTAAAAATACTAAATTGTTCTAAAAATTACCAAAATTTTATCTTCCAAGATTTGAGAAAAAATTTACCACTTTTTAAAACTCAATTTATGCAGGAGCTTACAGAAAAAAAATTGTAAACATGTAACCACTATTGACCAAATCATAACTCGACAAAGTATTTAGTACTGTATTTAATGTAAGGTACACAATCTGGTAACCTGTTACTGGTACACATTTACTACTGTTACCCCTTAATTCAATATACTAGTAATATAATAAGATACAAAGAAAGACAACTCAATTACTTTGCATTATCGTTAAAGCAATTGGCAATATTACAGGTCAACTGAAGTTAAAAGAAAGACAAGAGTACATAATAATTAAAGAAAAAGGTAAACGTAAATAACTGCTAATGAAATGACGACAGAAAAGAAAGGGTTTGATATAATCAGAATAATCAAAGCAGGCATGTTTTTAAAACACAGACTGCAGATTTACATATGCACACATTAAAAAACTGAAATGTTTACGTTGCCATAGGTATAACGGAGAGAGAGACTTGTGCTGATAATTAAAATTAAAATTAGCCCATGCGTGTTTACTATTTACGTTGTGTCGATTGCGTTAATAGTAAACACTCATGGGCTTGCGTGAATAGTAAACACTCATGGGCTAATTTTAATCAGACTGCTCAAAATTGGACCCAATATTCAAAATTTTAGACAAGTTTCACTGTAACATATACGTTATGCCAGTAAATTTGTCACTTATAAAGTGAAAATAAACTATTTGTTACACCACACGGTATATACTGATCTTCACATTCTGCCCATACAATAATTAAGATTTTAAACATGTTTATACATATGTACAAGTCACTGAGGGTAGATCATTGGATCTATATAAACACAACGTTTACAATTCTCATACGTTATATTGAATTTTATATTTCAGAATGTTTCGATAGATTAAAAGCAATAGAACTTCAAATGACTGAAACCATACCAAAACATAGACTAGGTACGTATACGTTATTACTGAGTATATGTACTTTCATACTTGGTACCTTGACACGGTATGGTAGTAGTATAGATCTGTAGATGAACTGTGTTTTAATGTTGTGCATAAACGGCACGCAGATTTTGATTTAAAAAGCACATTATTTTTATTCGTATACAGAACATCAGAGCATGAATCTTCCAACTATTTCTTTTAGAATTTTCCTTTCTGTTTAAACGACAAAATAAATGAGACGAATTTGAAATGACATTTGTGCACATAAATGTTCGATATTACATTTATTCATAATCATGACTGCTAAAAAATAGATACGAAGCGATAGTGTTTTACAGGAGAAAAACAAACAAAAATAATGGAAAAATAGAAGAAAAGAGAAGTCGACAATAGACTTAACAAGTCAATATTTTAGCCAATATTCTTGCAAATATCAGAAATCTCAAAAACTATTTTTAAAATATTTCTAGATATGCAGATTGAGGGATCAGCGGCTTTTTTAAAGGAATTTTGTCACAATTTCTATTATAAGTGAAACTATCTGAAGCAACAATTTGTTTAGTTTCAATATCGGAATAACTTATACAATTCAAAGGTTTTCATGCCGTAACATCGCTGTAAAAAAATAAGATGTCAGCAGTAAATACAAGATTATGCAGGATTGGAAATTAGCGATGGGATATATATATATATATATCCGCCAACTTTGGAGCAGCTCTGTAGTTCGACCCTAGGAAGCCTTTTGGTAGGGTCCTAACATCTTTGTTTATATATAATTTGTCTACTGTCTCATTTTGTTTTCAAACGAAAATAGTGTCTAATAGTGTTCTTTTCATGTTGGTAGGGTCACATTTCCTAGCTCATAAATTGGCTACCTCAATATTAGTGCAGTAAAAGTGGAAAATATAAAAAGAACACAACATGAAACAAAAACATGTAATCTTGTTATTGATTTGTTTAATTGTCTCGTTTGTACTAAAAACCAGCTACAATGCACCGTTTTTCTGGATATGTGTGTAATCTTTTCTAATATGTCTTTACTCTGAAGTATTTTTTAAAATACTAAACATACACATGAAAACCGTAAAATAGCACAGTACATTACCCTCGCAATTGGTATGTTGTGTTCCAGCCATAAAATAATATTGTATTTATCTACCAAAATTAATAAAGACGATTAACAAACAATTTTTTTCTTCCCATGCTATCTGTCTGGGCTTCAACTTCGACCCAATCCTTTAGAGTAATGGGAATGTCTAAAACATCATTTAACATGGCTTAACAAGAGGGATGTGTGTAGTTATTTTCCATGTACCGTATAATCATAGCTGGCTTAGGCCACAAGGAAAGGCAAAAGGGAACGTGATGTTTTGTTGAAAATGCGAGATCTAAGATGCTCAAGAATGACAGCAAAAATTAGCGAAACCCTCGCAAAATACTTTTTGAAGGAGGTAACATCTTGATCTCAAAGCAAACCCACCTGAACTAAGACGTCTTCAATGTATAAAATACTATGCCAAATTTTGAATCACGACCATATTAGCTTGAATTTAAAACTGAAGTGCAAGATGAATCCCTGCACCATCTATGGTATCCAACTAGTAACTGATAACAACATTAATAGTTTAGCATCGTTTACACTCTTTTCGAATCGGCAACATTATATCGCAGTGTTACCGTAACAGATCCATGGGGACAATTGTGGATATGTTGGAATTGCACAGCATTGTATTTGGCTTTTGTATAGGTTTCGGAGTTTATACTACCATCTTTTATAGTCCACTCTACGAAAACATACGTAAACAAGTGTAACACGTAGCTATTGGCACTCGTGAAGAAAAAGGCATCACTTCCTTTGTCAGATGTATCGATTGACTTTAATATAGAAAATAGAAAAAACGTCCATATACGTCTTATCATGGAAACAATTGACTCGTATAAACATCAAGTGGTTATTTGAGACAACTAACTGTTCAAACTGCAAACAGTCGAGTGCAGCATTCTCAAAACTTACTATTCAGCTGGCCTCACACTGGTTTAGACGTTGATCACGGAGATTGTACGTTGATTCTAACAAAATCCCACAACCTGGTGGAACAGGTATTTGCGAACTCCTCGCTTATTTTCTGACCTTCTAGAATATTGGACAAGGGAGTGTTATAATGAAAGATAATAATGAGATGCAGACAGAATACTGTCGAATGAACGTGGGGTAGTTTCAATTTATCAAAGCTCTTGGAGCGCATTAAATAATAAACTGCATTGATCAAACTGTTAAAAATGAGCTTGCAAAGCAGACTTGACGCAATCTTTACAAAAACGGATGGAACATGGATGGTAATCTAGTAATGCAATCTCACGTCAACCAATGGATGGAACATGGATGGTAATCTATAATGCAATCTCACTTCATCCAACGTGATCTTGCGAAGACTTTGCAAGACTTTTTATTTTCAACGACTTAGCAAAATAATGATCCGAAACAAATAAGTTACGCAAGAGAGTTCCGAACGAGAAATTATATCTGATTTTTAACGTACGATCGATTTAATAACAAAATCCAGTGCTTTCCAAGCATTGTAAAGAAAGTACCTAATAACTCAAAAAGTAAGACGAATAGTGTATTTTCGACTGTTTGAGCAATACGAATAACAAAGGAGTAATCTTTATTCTTCGTTAAAGCATATGAATTTAAAAAAATTATAAATGTGACACTTATAATACTAGTATATTTCCCTACATACATAATGAAGAGACGTTCGATGATGAAAAAGTTATTTGAACAAAGTGCCATGATGATTCCTGTCAAGAATGTGTCATAGATTATGGTGGTACAATCTAAAACACTTAGTGGGGATTGCAAATTTATATCATACGCGTGATGACGGTTGCAACACGCTCGGAAAAGGTGCAAAACGCCATAGATAGCGTTCCAAAACATGCTTCTAATTAGCATTGTTTTAAATAAAACGCAATCCTGTAGATTTCTGGATGTAAGCAGCGTCAAGAAGTCCAATTTTGCAAGAAGTCTTGATGAGCAGATATCGAAGAGTTCAGACCGGTATTAGGCTAACAATAGGAAACGAATAAGAATAAAAAAGCCGGATAGACAAAAAAGTGCTGAAAAGTTATTGCTAAATTTGCCAAACAAAAGTAAGAATGGCAATTGAAAATATATACTCAGTGCTGAAAAATCACAGAAGATTTGACAAGGTAGCATCTTTTGCACTAATTTAATGTTCTGTACTTTATGTCATTTTCACGAAAAATATGTGCTCGCTTGCCTTCTGTTAAATTGGTTTATTCAATTTAATTTGCGGCGTTGACGATGCTAACAAGGCGCATCTATAAGAAATAAAATAGAGTGGGGGCTTCGGTGGCCGATTGGTTAATGTAATGAGTCATCTACTAATAATCAAGTGGTATGTCAGCACTAAGGATATTCGAGTCTGACTGCGCTCAGGGTCGGCATGACTCCAATTTTAAGTGACAATGATTGGATCTGAAAAATGCTGTCTTTATTCTAAAGTAACAGTTCTTTTACTAATGCCCATTATTGAAATTTAAGTTATGTATAATTCAAATGCCCAACAGATAATTAGGTACCAAATTCGCATTTCAGAATGAGTATTAAATATTTGATAATTGGTACAGAAAGCATACGGAAATTTGCTTCATTTAATCATCAGCATTTAAAATTAATCAAAATATACAAACATACTCTTTTTTAATATAGAAGGAAAGATTTTCTAGAGGTATTGTAGGTAGGTATTTTTGAGATAAAACAAAGCATCAATCAAATACTAAACAGATGATAATGTAGCCAATTATATCCATTCTTAATTTTTTTTTAAATGGAATTTGGATGCTCCTTTTCATGATATTATTCTCGGCGCACGACACTTACCATATTCTTACTTTTAAATGATTTTCATTATGCAATCATTTTAATAGAAGTCATTCATAGTGTGAACATTTTTAAATCTGTATGTTCATAATTAGTTTTGATCAATTAAATCTTTTATCTTAAGTTCAGATACTGTATAATTGAAGTATCGAAGTAATCGGCATCTAAAGCGCTTCCAAACCAATAAAATTTGTGGATATGTACTTTTATTATTTTCGGATAATGCCCGAGTCCAAGGCAAGGGCATTATCAATGTTGAAGGCAATACCGCTGTCCCGAGTGCTGTAAAGTATCATTACAATACCCTCTATATAAGCAACTATTATATTTATTTCATTGAAGAATTAAAAAAACAGTTTTTGTTGCTAGTGTTTGGTTTTCAAATTCAGTTTTGCATGTTTTTGTTGCTCAATATTTATTTAATCTACAAATTTATTGAAAAAATATATAGCATTTATGTGTTGTATGTACGATTTTTTGCGAGAGTCAATCATTTAATCTCCTTAAATGACAATGCTAAGTTTAACTCTAAATCACTAGAAATGGCATTACCACGACGTAATAACGCCCTCGTGTCAAATTACTGCAGATTATAACATACCAGCTGACTTGGGAAAACTGACTGTAACCGTATTTGCAACGAGATATTTTCGACAAGAAAATTGTATCTATGATAAACCTTACTAAAAGTGCGGACGAGTCGTTTTTACTTGCAGCCATGTCTTATACGTTTATCCAGAAGAAATTCATGACGTTTGTAAAAATCACTAGAAATGGCATTACCACGACGTAATGTCAGAAGTTCTCGGTTACGTTATGGATATTATTATTGAAATCTTAAATGCGACAGTATAAAATAGTTGTTCTCCATACAAGGTATACATTCTAATGGAGGTGGGTTGTCTTTTCTGAATCAGGAATACAAAACATCAACAATGTTCATTTTGTATGGAGGCAACACTTTTTTATTATACCGAAACTACCTGTACATTTTTAATAAAACAGATGATTTGTTTATCTGTAAACCGAACAAATATGTTTTTGCTTGCAATTTTTCTCTTGAATGTTAGAGGATACTTTATTTTTGGTTTGAAAAATCCTAATCGTTCCAGGACATACTTCCAGTAAGACATGAGACAATCTAATTTTTGACCGGTGGACATTTCTCTTGTCTCACCCCTAACCGGAAGTTATCTCCTTTATAGAAAATTTTTGAAAGCAACCAAATTGTCTTACTAAAATATATATTTGTAACTTATAAAGCTTTTAACATACCTATAGTTATAAGAGCGGAAAGTCAAAGAAACTTAGGCATTCATACAAAAAACCTGAAAATTTAACCTTGAGTAAATCAAATATTTCCAGTAATGGGCCAACATCTTTAACGGAATTTAACTGATATTAAAATATTTTGTTGTACGCGTGTGTAACTATTTTCAGAGACAAGTGCAAATAGAGATAACTATAATATAGAAGTAAATATTAAATAATACGAATTTGTTGTCTATATTACAGAAAATATGTTTCCTAAATTTCTGTGTTAGTTAAGGCAAATACCGTTCCAACTAGCTTGCATTAGTTAACTAGTTAAGATACGTCATTTTGAACAGTGGCGAATTAACTTTGAAAATACGATAAAATATATATTACAATCGTTGAATTATTTTACTGTAAGCATGTAGAATAAAAATATTTTATTAGGCGACCTTGTCGTGAAGAGGTTCAATTTTTCTATCATTGTGACATTTCCTGGATTGATCTAATATATCAGTAATTTAACTTTAACATGCCCTTAGAAGTACACAACATTTAGTATTGTTAAATAATACGTAAATACAGATTCAGTCGGCTACAATCGCCATTATCAATATATTTTCGGCCCGCAGATCAATACGGAGTGTCATATTGCCCGAAGGGAAATATTGAGTTCCACCCGGAAATTTCAAATGTTATTTTCCAAGCAATTAAATCCAAGTATGAGCTCTTTTTTATTTGTCATTAATAAACTGAAACATTTCGGTCGTTCATCAATTTGTAGTGTGTAGAAGACATAACTTAAACGGTGTCGGCCTCTTGAAGAATGATGAAATTGCCGGCTTTGCACCACTAATCCAGACCCCCTGCCGTAATTTGTTTTGGCTCGCTGCCTCGAGTCCGTAATTTCGATATTGATCTTTTTAATGCCGTATTAGAATGGTTCAGCAAAATAAATCATATCAACAGTTTTACTAAGTGAATATGAAGAAATTCATAATAATTTAAAAACATTGTTAAGAAATATCTGATTCTGTATTGGCCTTCGACACTATGGGTCTCGGGGACCAATACAACAAACCTCGAATGCAATACCATGCAACCAGAATTCAGCCAGACTTATCATTTAGTCACACTAAAACTACCGGCAATCTGCGTACTTAATTATCGTAAATAACTATTTAAATCGTAATCATTTAACCGGTTGTACAAGTTCAAAAGTTGTGGTTTTCCAAAGTTTCAAAGCCTCTCAATATAGTTACATAACACAGATAAAAAAACTATTATCATTACTCATGATCCATATAAAAAGATCATGACATCTTCACCAATATTTAATAAATGTGAATATTTTGGGGTATGATTAAATATATCTTTTCTAGGGCTTTCATAAAGAGGACATTCCAGAAGGAAATGTATTTCATTTTCTATTGAGTCTAAATTACAAAATAAACATAACCTATCTTGTCATGGTAAGGGTTCTGATTTACCAGATACATTTGTAACACGCTCCTGTCTCTCAGTTCAATTCGTAAGCAGTGTTTATTGAGCCTATATTTGGATATGGAATAATTTTAGGTATCTTTATGTCTAAACAATTTTCTTAAACAAAAGTTGTCTTGACTGAAAAGTTTATATCAAGTTTCCCTTGTTTTTGTTGATATTCCTCTTAGATTTTTTCCCGTATTTTTGGAAATTAATTTTTTTAAGATGTTTTTTCAACATTTAAAAAAATGTTTTCCATAATTCTTACAAAGATTCAAATCAATACCCAATTTTTCACCGAAGAAAAAAATATTTGACAACCATAAGTTTTTACAGACAGATGAAGCTTGGTCTCAGTTATTTTCATCTGACTGTAAGCTATTTTCAATAAATCTGTTGGAGAATTCTCAAGCTTGTGCCAGTACATAAACAAATGTGTTAATTCTCAATCTTTAAAAATATCAGACAGGGATCATCCCTTTCTCTTAGGTGTAATGTTAATGGTGGTCAAAATTTCACAACCATTGCTACATGTAATAAAAGGCTGTATACAATGGTCAAATACATGTAAAAGGGTCTTAATTGGGGAAGTTGATGACTTCATGTCTTTATAAAGTTTGAAAGAGGCCTTTAAGTCTTGTTTAATAATTGAGTTTTGGCTTCATTGAAGTTTCCTGTATTTAGGATAACAATGCCGAGATATTGTTTGACACATTATATGGGGTTATTTCCTAATTAAAAATTTCGCTTAGGAGCTGACCACTTCTATTGAATATAATTATTTTTGTTTTCTTCACATTTATTTCCTTGCAACAAACTTTGCTCTTTGTGCACAAAGTATCAAGTCTCCTTTGAAGACCTTCTTTAAAAATTAAATCATCAGCATATAAAAGACATGGTATTTTTCATTGTCTAAATTAACATCATCTGGAATGTTAGACAATGCATCTGGTAATCATTAATAAATAATTTAAACAATGTGGGACTCAATACATCACCCTGTCGAACACCAATTTCATACTAAAACATCTTTGTCATTTTATCATCTACTTTGACACATAGTTATCACTATACATAGATTTGAATATTATATAGAAAAATACCATTATGATGTAGCAATTTATATAATATACAAATATAAATGACCTTATCAAAGGCTTTGCAGAAATCTACCAAATATACATACAATTTACCTTTACCAGTTTTAATACAATTAAGTACAAAAATGTGATGTGCTGTGCGAGCCTTTTTTGAAAACCCTATCTTTGTTTTATTTATAACATTATTATCAATTAAGAACAAGTTTGTTGTGGAGAATTTTATTAAATAACTTCCCAATGCTATTATTGAAAGCAATACCTCTGTAGTTTTTAGGGTTATTTGGGTTATCAGATTTGAGTATTGGAGTAATATAACTTTCCGACCATTTACTAGGGTAAATACCAGCTACAAGAACAGCATTAAAAGTATAATATTTCATGTAGCTCTGTGAAACTTTAAGCATTTCATTTATAATATTGTCCAGGCCTGGACTTTTCCCATATTTCAGCTGTCCAATTGCTTTTTGCATTTCAGCAGAAGTAATTTTAAAGTTCATTGCATCCAGAGTTGCTAATAATTCAAGTTTATTTTTTTAACTTGTTTAATCTTGATTTTATATTTTCATTATCAAGGGCAGATCATGATAATTTAGAAAAATATCTGTACCAAGTGTCATTATCTATATTATTATATTATTATACTTTACTATGGTAATCAGTACTAAAATAAATTAGATGTTACGAGTAATAACTTTTTTTCTCGATCAAAACTGCACGTGGGTAAAATAATTGTCTGGGAATTTGCACTTATACAAAATAACTAGTTATTTCTTCGACGTGCCAAAGCGCGCCAAATTTGAAAAGGGGAAATGACTAGTTATTTATCCAAGGTGCAAAAGCGCGCCAAATTTATAAGGGTTATTCAGTTATGACTACACAGTCCCCTTGTTCTTGTCTGTGCTTAGTTCAGTATAATACTACAGTTATGGCCTTTAATTGACTTCAGGTAATATCTAAATGATTAAATCTAGAAAGAGTTATTTTTCCACGGTCCTGTGGACCTTGGAAAAATGGATGTAGGTCAATTCTCGTACCTTGACCAACTCGTACCCTACCAACTCGTACCTTTGCATTTGAATATAGTAATAATCGGTACGTTCTGTACAGAATACTCTAAATTAGTTCTAAAAACATATATACTGAATATTATACTATAGATATAAATATGTTGAAATTTATAAAAATAAAAACTTCAATGCATAGTTTTATTTATATTTCAAATTAACTGATAACTTTTCAGTTTTTGAGGCTTGGGTATATGAGTTGCGAACAGATTATGCTTTTTCAACAAAGTTTTAAAAAGGGATCAAATTACTATTTTAATAACGACTGCTTATTTTTCTCTTGACAAATGTGTACTTAACTTTTTACTCAAAAAATAAAAAATCCAAAGCCACACGACGGTAAAAACTGGTCAGGAGATCGAAGTTAAAAGTAAAGGCAACAGATATTTTCCATAAATAATATTTGGCCTGTCGAGTCATGGATTGTTTACAGATCTTTACAGTCAAGCTGGTGTTCTACCCACACAACTAAAAATGGTTACAGGATCCAAACTTAGTTGGCAGCAGAGATTCACTACGAAATACATGCTGGCGGAATTTTTCAAAGCTGTGGGATTTGTATTCTAGCGGCCAGATCTCCGCTAGCCAACTTCTGTGGCAGTGATGGCAGTTGATTGGACCATCACAAGACGCCTAAATGAAATACAAACTGTTTATAATATTAAAATATATACATTATAACTGTTTATAGTGCCTGTAGACTACCAAAGACTGGTGTTACATAACGCCGATTTTAAAATATATGTCTCAGTATGAGATATGCATCTTTGTTTTAAATTTGTCAGTGTTTAATGGTTTTGTTTGCTTGCTTTGTCTTTGTTAGTGCCTTAGTGATGTAGACTAAGTATGATAATAAATATTAGATTTCAGCAATTTTCATTCTACCAAATAATGCAATGGTACGAGTTGGTTGAGGTACGAGTTGACTAAGATTCTTTCTTGATTTAATAATTATGGATATTACCTTCGTTAATGGCCATAATTGTATGTTGTTATTATAGTTTTTTACTGTTTTCATTGCAAAGTTCAGTTCAAGGTTCAAATATTCTTTTGGATATTCTGATTCTAGTTAATTGACTAAGAATTTCATCTTTAATAAATTCTCTTTTTTTCCTTAATTAAGAAAATTGTTAGTTCAACTTAAAAAGGAGATCTTTTTGATATTTTGATATTAATTGTGCCTTATCATTTACTTGTTTTTTCAAATAAAAGTCAAACCAGTTTTTATTATTACTTGAATATTTTTTTCTTCTTTCTCTCTTTAATGACACTCTACATACTTTTTCATATATTGAATCAGGGACAGTCTATATTTTTTTTTATTTTACTTCGATAACGACAATACCGTTTCTAAATTTAATTCATTTTAGAGCCCCTTGATTTTTAATTAGCAATTTTTTTTAATCACCGGTTAACGTTTTTCTGATAAGAATAAATTTAGTTTTCTAACATTATCAGTCAATGAAATAACCATCACTGACTATGCAAAGCACATGTGGATGTTTGCATTTAAAAAAAGACAAAAAGCACAATTTAAAGTTATGTCATCTATTGAAGCAATAATTCTTGATGTTAACAAACGTTGAAGAAACTAAATGTATTCGTAAGAACACAGAAAACTTCTTTATTATTTGCCGTTTGTGTTGTCAGGCGTGTGGTCGTTATAGGGAATCGCAAGCACATGCATTTGTATGTAGCGTAGGTCAGGTGTTCAATAGAAATTTTTGCCAATAAGATAGTCCAAAACTGTTGTAAGTGCCTGCTATCTCCTTTACAAATAAATTATCTATGACATGTTTTCATTAAATAGTAAGTGTTCCAATAAAAATATGTATTTACAACTTAAATTATTGTAATTAAAGAAAAATAATAGGATAATGACCTCGGTAAATATGATTTCAAATATATATGGTTACATGACTGTAAATATGATTTCGAATATGGTCATTATCCTTTTGGATTGGCCTGTGCAAAAGTAACCGAACGGTTTTTTTATTAAAAAAAACTTGCTTGACTTAAAATTTCATATAAGGGGTATTACACATGATGTTACTCTAAATTACATAAAAATGGAGAAACAAGTATGGGTGTCCATTAACTTTGTACGGGAATTTTACCTTAAGTTTAAGAAAGTTTTTTGGCCGGTAGCACGAAGTGCAAACCCTGGTTATAGAATGGTGAAGTCGGGCGGGCAGATGGGCTGGAGGTCGGAGGAAATAGAGTATCTATTTTGTGTAATCAACTCCTCCTACAGTTTTGAACCCAAATCAATTAAACTTAACCGAAAAATTGCACATGTATTGAAGTTGTGCACCTGCTATAATTATGGATTTGCTCCATTTTTTTCCTAATTTTCCAGACTTGGGAACTTAGTCATTTTTCAGATCATTTGCAGAAGATGGTACCTATTTTGTGTAATCAACTCCTCCTACAGTTTTCAACTCAGATTTCTGAAACATCACACAAAGATTGAAGTTGTGCATCTGCTTTTATGAAATTATTCCAGGATTTTTGCATAATTGTCCAGACGTTGGAACTTAGTCATTTTTCAGAACATTTTCAGAAGACGATACCTATCGTGATACCTATTTTGTGTAATTAACTCCTCCTACAGTTTTTAACTCAGATCTCTGAAATTTCACAGAAAGATTGCACATGTATTGAAGTTGTGACCTGCTATTATGGAATTGTTCCAGGTGTTTTTCCTAATTTCCTAACTTATTTATTTTTCAGAACATTTGCAGAAGACGGTACCTATTTTGTGTAATCAAATCGGCCTACATTTTTTTACACAGACATAAACCCTTTTGCCACCAAATTGTAAGCCATTCGCTATTTATTAATGCGCTTGGGTTTGCAACCCTTCCATTTCAGACTTTTGCGATTTTTCTACTTTCATTTCAATGTTGTGGTCACAACATATAGTATCCAAATTCAGAACAATTCGTCATGTCCTCGAAATCGAAAGAGAAAGCTATTATGGTACGAAATCCGAAGATAGAATATGTCAATTATGTAAACATTCTGTTAAAGACGAGCTTCATTTTATTAAAATACCGATCCCTTAAAGATGTACGTTTTCCTCATTTAAATAAATTAGCGTTCCATTCTCAGAATTTATCTAAACTCAGATGATATGAAGTTTATTTGGATCATGTCCTCTGAAGACTTAAAAATAATATCAATTCTAAGTTCATTACTGAACACTCTATTCGAAAAACGAAAGGAAATATTGAACAGAAAAATAGACTGAAATACAAATCACCCTTTAAAGTAAATGAAATAAAAATTATATTATATATATTATTATATTAACTATTGAGTTATTTCATGGTCACAGTGAGATATCGGGTCTAACAATGATATATATCTTTTATATTATATCCTGTTTTATTCTTGTTTAATGTACATGTTGTTGTATTGTGTATACTGTTGATTCCAATCAATCAAATTATATATGTTTATTATTTTCTTGATTGTAAATCGCTCAGCGTTTGGTCACCATTAATAGGTTTAATAAAATATCTTTGTTGTTCGTGGACCTGGTACATGTGGGGATAGCCTAAATAAAAAAAAAACAAAAAAAGTACAATTCAAAGGTATATCATTTAATTAAGAAATAATTCACGGAGGCTGTGGGTTATCATTGTTTTACCATGGGGTGACCATTTATTTCGTATTATTTTATCCCGAGTGATAGCGAGCGATAAAATAACGACATTAATGGTCATCCCGTGGTAAAACAATGATAAATCACAGCCTTCGTGAATTATTTCTATTCTAATAAGACAATTACGGTACATTTACATTAATATTTTCGTACCTATAGAAAACATCGTTTTCACCATAAATGCTGTTCGGTCATGAACACACAATATATTGCAACGGATAAATATAGCGCGTGTCGCTATTTATAAGACAAGTTTAGCTTTTCTAAAAAGCTAACCGTCTCTTAGCTGCATTAAAATTTTATGGATTTATTAAAGTATCTGGTTTTTTGTAATTTATATGTAAGATAGGTAAACAATGTACATGTCCCTTGCAAGAACATTGTTTACGCTAAACTATTACCCAATGGTGCTTGAGAGATTTAAATGCCTGTCGTCACTTCATACGTGCTTTTTAAAAAATAATAAAACAAAAGTTGACTCCCTAAACAAATGTTTAAAATGAGCGGTAACAATATATGTTTTGTTAAATTTGCATCAATATCAGAACGAATATACAGATACAGAACATATAATTTTGTCATAACCCAAACAGCTTTAAAAAGTAGGGAGATTTTGCTACAATGTTTATCTTTTAATTGTTCACTGACCAATGCATCGAATGAAATAGAAGTCAATATGTGGAACGTAATATTACTACACTAAAACACTGATTAACGAAAATAAAGATATAGAACATATAATTTTTTCCAAAACAGCTTTATAAAATAGGGAGCCAATGCATTGAATGAAATAGAAGTCAATATGTGGAACGTAACATTACTACACTAAAATACTGATTACAACCCCGATTCAACCTAAGAATATATCGAAATTTCAGTACACATACTAGTGCAATCCTGACGTAAACCAATGAAACGATAAAAATATTTATAGATTTAGTAAACCACCCAATCAACTAACAGAGAGTCATTTACTCCGAAGACTAATCGTCATTTGACCATGTATACCGTCTCCATCCCATGGGAGACGGTAATTAATACGTCATACGCAATAGCTTTCCGGTGGGAGTTACAGTTTTGTAATTGGAACAGCCATTTAAAACACGCCCTCCTCAGCGCGTGTTGCTCATATATAAAACATTTTTTTACCACAGTTGTGGTCTCAAAGCCTATAAAGCACGTCATATTAGAATGAATGGCTAACCAGTATAAGAACACCCCAGTCTGATAACCCCCTATGTACATCTCGTGGAAATATCTCATATTATGTCAGCATGTGCAGTTTACTTCCGGTACGTTTGCATTAGAATCAACAATGGCCGAGCCTGAACGGTTTGTAAATGTCTATCTATCTATCTATCTGCCAGTAATGTCGAACCCCTGGTGGGGACCTATACATATTGCGCGTTTGCTGGAAGACTGTTAGTAAAGAGGAAAGACTAAGATAGGATAGAGTTTAAAAGAGATATAAAAAGGAAGATAGAAGGGTTATGTTAAAAAATAAAAATGTACTATGTTAGCTTATGGGGAGACATGTCCAACACAGCTTGTAGTTTTGTTGAACTGCTCAATCGTTTTACATGAGACAATGTCTGGTGGTAAATTGTTCCAATAAATTATGGCTCGAGGGAAAAATGAGTATTTGTAATAAACAGTTGTAGCAGTTATAAGTTGATAGGCCAGTGGATGAGAATGTCTTGACTTCCTAGTCATTGGGGTAAGGTTTCCGGTGATGTGAATTTCTACGAGATAGTTGGTTATCTTAAACATCATGGAGAGACGACTGTCTATGCGCCGTTGATCTAATCTGCGCCAATGTAGAGATTCAAGCATCTCTGATACACTGGAAAGTCTCATGAAATCAGTCTTGACCCACCCTGCTGCCCTGCGTTGCACTGCCTCGATCTGGTTTGTGAGCATGTCTGTGTACGGGGACCAGACAGAGAAACAATACTTAAATTGTTGCCTTACTAACATTTTGTAGGCTGTTGCTTTAAGGGGTTCAGAGTGAGTTTTTATATTCCTACGTAGGAAGCCTAAGCTACAATTAGCTTTTTGAGTTACTCTGTTGATATGGGTATCCCAGATCAAGTCTGATGTGATGTCTACCCCTAAGTATCTAGCTGAGGAGGTTGAATCCAGCTGGATGCCATACAAAAAGTATTTGTTGTGTACCGGTGTTTTAGACCTAGTAACATGGATCACCTTACATTTGGATGGGTTGAACTCCATTCATATCCCAGTCATGGCTCCATTTTTCAAGAGTGCAAAGATCATTTTTGAGGACTTTTGAATTATATTTGGATGTGAGTGTTAGATAGATGGCCGTTTCGTCAGCAAACAGCCTTACTTTGGACTGTATATTTTCTGGTAGGTCGTTGATATATAATAAGAATAATATATAGGGGCCCAAGCACAGAGCCTTGGGGAACCCCAGAGGGAACAGGAATGGAAGGAGAGCATATGCCATTTATAACAACTGATTGTTGCATATCACCCAGGAAGGCCTTGATCCATTTAAGATTTAAACCTCTTATGCCATATCTATGGAGTTTCTGGAGAAGTTTTTCATGGCTGACCTTGTCAAAGGCTTTGCTAAAATCAAGGAGAATAAGATCTGTTTGCTTTTTTCTGGTAGATGGATTTAACACGGTCATTTACAAGCATAAGAAGTTGGGTCTCACAGGAACGCTTTTCCCTGAAGCCATGTTGTAATTCATAGAGGAAGAAACTATGTGGTCTAAGGTTTTACATAATATACATGTCAGGGATATAGGCCTATAGTTGGCAGGGTCAGACTTTTCACTTTTATTGTACACTGGGGAGACGTTTGCTTTTTACCAGTCAGTTTTACTTTCGTTTAGGGATTTTTGGAAAAGAATAGTTAGTATATGAGAGAGTTCTATTGCCAAAGTTTTTAAGATTATAGGTTTTATCATGTCTGGTCCAGCTGCTTTATGAGGATTCAGTTTTTCCAGGAGTTTTTGAATACCTCTTGTACTTATTGCGATATTGGGCATTTCTGATGTTTGGTCATTTTTATGTTCCTCTATTTTCATCTTGCAGAGTGATTTAAGACTAATTGGGGTTTTGTGACTAGACAGATTGGAACTGGTCATTTAATATACTTGCTTTTGTTTGGTCATCTTGGAATGTTTTATTATCCTTTCCGAATAGGGGCAACAGAGTCTTGTATAGGATGTTTTAAAAGTGTGAAAAGATTTTTGAGTTAGGTTTAGTTGTCTCTGAATTTATGTACAAAAGATCTTCAAGATAATTTTCATAGCAAATTTTAATAGATTTTCTTGCAAGATGTTTTAAATCAAGAAATTTCTTTTCATCTGAGTTTTTACCTGTTTTGCGCTGTTTCTTGAAGGCTCTGTCGCGTCTGCGCAGGAGACGTTTAGTATTCTGGTTGATCCATGGTAGGCTTTTCTTTTGAAGATGACAACCTGGTTGGGATAAATTTATTAGTTATTGAGGTAAGGGTAGAGTGAAAATCTAGCCAAAGGTGTTCGATGTCAAGGTTGTCATATTTACCTGTAGTGATTGAAGCATATCCTGGTGATAGGATACTAGCGACTGCTTCATCTGGTCCCAGTCTGCTTTCTTGAAAAGAGGGATTTTCCGAGGTGTTTGTTTAAAGATTTTAGCAGAGGTTGATACTTGTATTTGAACAATATCATGGTCACTTATGCCTGGCAGAATATTGACTCTATTTGGATTGGATTGGTAGTAAAAAATAAGTCGAGAATATTTGATTGGCGAGTTGGTAGTAGAACCATTTGTGTCAGATTTATGTCGTTAAACTTCTATTTCTTTATAATAAGATTGGTGCTTGCAGTCAGCAGTGTGGCATAGCTTGTCCCAGTCCATCTTTTGAAGATTCATGTCACCAGCGAACCATATGGCAATTTAATTTCTGGGCCTTTTCGAAAGACTGCAATGAATTCAGTGGAGCTGTGGGTATCATATTCATGGGGTTTGTAATAGGCACCAATTAGTAATGATTTATTACCAAAGAGGTCTATTTTTATTCAGAGGTCCTCACAATCAGACTGGATCTGGGGCATTGTCTGTGCGATGATGAGATAAATACTCCGCCACCATTTTGATTTAGTCGATTTCTGCAAAAAGGGATATACCCCTGGTCTGAACTACAGATTTCATTATCAAAAGGTTTAGGTTTTATCCATGATTCGGTTCCAATAATAATATAATGCTTTGTTGAGTCTATGAGATTTGCATACTCTTGCTTTTTGTCTACTATGGACCTGCAGTTTATGACAGAACTTTTAGAGATCTGCGTATTTTGTTTTTAGTAGTATTGCAAGTTTTCTTTGAGATTTGTGTTTGAGAGACACAGGAGTTCGTTGAAAGCCTTAAGCTTACATTCATTATTAGTTGCAAAATAATAAAATGATTATTTATACACATGTACTAGTCAGAGAGTAGTTCTCGCCATTAAAATGACATAAGCAATTCTCGCCATTGTGGCGACTGGTCCGTTAGTTTTCTATTAAAATCCATGGCAAAGGCTTCATTTGATAGATTTCACTATCTTCCATCCAAAACCAATTACGCTTATCACTTTTAAAATGCAAATTTTTCACCAAAAATGTCAAAAGATGGGGAGGCGTGAATTACTTGACGGCGAGAACTACTCAGTGACCATTAAGTCTATTATCTTTATCTTCGGAAGTTTATAATGAAGCAATTGACGACTTTCCAATTTAAAAAACGCCACCTAGTGTCTACAGCCGCAGTTTGTTCTGTTAAAAACTTATGAAATGGATAATAACCTTTGATAAATTTTAACGCTTTATGTTAATTACAGGTGTCAAAATCTAATTGAAGATGTTATTAAAACCCCATGCTGTGTAAACATGATTGTTAATTAATTAACTACAATATTTATTACCCCCATTTACCTGATGCTAATCAAAGGTAGAACCCCAGCTGCTTTATAGCTTAATTAGACAAGCTTACCAGTGACATACATGTTTCAATATTCAAACTCACCTGTTGCATATGGCTATAGAAACATCTACTAATGTGGTTAATTATATATTTTAATTGGCATAGACAAACAGTAAAAAAGCAATGCAAAATCTTTATTTCAATATCATAGTCTTTTAGTGATGATAGCCGTAGTTTTTTAAACTGGAAGTCAAAAGGGAGATAAATCATGTAAAACTGGAAATGGGTCAATTAATATATGGGCTTATCCATATTGGCCTGGGTATTATACCTGGACCCCTAAAAGGCATCGACTCCATTTTGGGCTGATATTATAGGGATCTCGAGATGATACCCAAGCGGATATGTTTAGCTCATATATCAATCTATGATTATTGCTACCGGTATATGTACATATGTTATTTCATATTTCATCTTTTTCTTAATAAATCAAATGTTGTTTATACTGCTTAAATATGCATATTCATATCATTTTGTATTAATATTAATTGCATTGCCCTTTAATTTCTTTCTAACTGCCCTTAAAGTGCCATACCAGTCTAAAACTTATTTTTTTATTATTTAACGAAAAGCATAGAATATACTGTTTAAAAAAGAATGCAAAAAGTCCGAAAAAAAATTCTATATTAAGAGAGCATTAAACTGTCAAACATGCGATTTGCATCTGTTGACGTAATCTTGTTCCCGTGATCCTTTGCGAATCTACGAATCACAATATTAGTATGGCACTTTAATTTCCACCATGCACCTTTGGTAACTTCATACAATGGTAACATAATCAATAGTGTAACTTAGTTACTCTTGGAATTAATCTGTCACACTACAGCAAACAAAACAAATTCCTCATGCAGAGAAAGCACAATCGTTTCAATTTTAAATCAGTTTATTTTTGTTTGATATTATTGTAATTTTGCGCAGGATGAGAGCTTGGTGACCCTGAAAATTGTGTACATTTTTTTGCTAGCACCACCGTTAGATATCGCCTGTGTGTTCCGAGGGGTGGGTGGAAAAAAGGTTACTTATAGTATTTGTGTAATCAACTCCATCCCATATTCTTATACAGTAAGAAAACAAGCACCTACCAGTCATGACATATTTAAAACAACTGAGCACCTACAAACATTGATTTGCAATTTTGCAATCCTAAATTAATTTAAAAAATATTAAAATCAGAAAATAAACATTTCCTCTCATTTGAGTGTTTAAGTGACCATCCTCTCTTGGCATACTGTATTGACATTTTTGAAATCCCAAAACTCTAGTAAAAGGCGTATCGAGAACGAGGCGAGGGAGGAGGGAGTTAGTGACTTTTCTGTGAAGTAAATGTACATTATATATATGTCTTGTTTATTTTTTAATTTTTTGTTACATGTAAATACATTAAATTGAACCTTGTTGTTAGGTGGAAATGAACCACAAAAAAGGCCCGACACTATAAGCCAATAATATACATCTAGTATAGTCTATATCATTACGATTTGTGGGCAGGGTGTATAGCTCACAAGGGTTGCCAGTTTTCCAAAGATAAGCTATGATTTTGCTGAAAACTTGCTGAAAGTGGTGTAAAACACCATTCAAATAAGCAATAACATTTAATACCATTTAGTATAAACTTTTCAAAATTTTAATGATTTTTATAAATTGTGTTTTACCAATCACGTGTTACCAATACATCTTTTTTCTTCCCACATATTTATTACCGCTGTTACATGAATTTGACTTTTTATACCCCAGCTCTACTGAGTCAGAGTCCAATTTTAATGAAACATTAGGATATTGTTATATATCAGATTGGTAAGAAGTCTATCGATTTGGGGGGAAATCCATCAAATTTGACACTGTCCACAAAAACGTAAGAAATTTTACACAAAAGATGTTTTCGGACAATAACTAAAAAAGTTTGCATTTAATTTTATGATACTTTGGGAACCTTCTTGTCAAATTTCAAGGTCACATTTGCCAAAAAAATGTTAGAAATTTTTACTTAAAAAATTGTTTCCAGACAATAACTCAAAGAGTGTGCATTTGTCTTTCATGAAACTTTAGGATATGTAATACATATCAGTTAGAAATGAAGCCTATTGATGTTGAAAAAATTCCATCAATGGTGAAGTTCTCCAGTCGACCAAAAACAAGAAAATATAATTTAGTCTTATTGATCGCTTGATCAACTCTGTCTTGTTTAAAGCTCATTATAAATAACCCATTTCAGGACTTTTAAAGGGAAATTTGCAAACATTTTTGTACTCCGAAATTTGAATGCAATACAACAGTGTGAATAATTCTCTTACATCTATATATAATATTCCCTACAATATTCCCTGTGGTAGAGTAGATTTATCTCCCATTTCCAGTTACTTTATTTTACCTACTGAGTGGGTAAATAATTGTTTTTCTGAACTACTTTTTATTCATACAGAGCAGAACCTCTGGTCAAATTTATTATGATGTACAAACTAATTTTGCAGTATATTTTAGTTGCACTGGATCAATCAGGCTACACAAATTGTTTAGAAAAAAAAATTTATTTAGGAGTTACGGGACTCTGACCATAGCCGCAATATAATACAATGGAAGATCTTGTGAAACCGCTTAATAAATGTCTTTGATATTTTGTAGGATTAATTGTTATGATAGATGTGCATAGTCTACCACCATTTTGATTTATTAAAATTTTGTAGGAGTTATGGGACTGTGATCATTGCAGCAATATAATACAATGGCAGATCTAGTGCATACATTTTCTCTAAAATCACTGATAGCTTAATTTGATATTTTGTCAAATTAATTTTTATGATGTGTAGATTTGCATACTCTACCACCATTTTGATTCATTAAATTTTGTAGCAGTTATGGGACTTTGACGATATTTAATAATAAACAAAACTGAAGGCACATTTTATCAAGCACTCTACTAAAGTTTGCACATTCTGCTGAAGTTTTATCGTATAGTTGCTAAGCTTTTTTCAAATACAAATTCAAATGATTCTAATATTACCTGTACATGATTAATATTTTGTTCCAGATATTTTATTCATAAACGGGAGATAACTCCAAACACTGAAGATTGTAAACACGCTGCAAACGTTTTATCATACAACTGTTACACTTTCTACAAACTTAATCATAATATTCTGCTCTCCACATCAGATAAGGATATACATTTTCTGTATGTGTGTGTGCGTGTGATTGTATGTCTGTTAACTTTTTCGTCACATTTTTCTCAGCAATGATAATTAATTTATACAAAAAAGAAAATTTTGTCAGCAGCTTTGTAGGATCATGCGATGCTATGAGGTTTATTTTCAGACCTCTTGGAAGTTATACGGGGGAGGACGAGGGTATAATTAAGGAGCATTAGCTTACAGTAGCTTTTTACTATGGCAGCTTTTAAACTTACTGGAATGTTTTAGAATAACTAAAAAAGAGAAGACCTTGACAAATCATTTAAAATAAGATTTATTTAGTGACCGCTAATGACCAATGATCAGGAATTTGACTGATTATTTGTGTTGTTTTGGAGTTAAGACTTAAAATCAATATTTTGTTATTCCACATAATAACAACTTGTTAAAGCTTTGATGACTTGATGAAAATTCAATATAAATTTTACCGATTTTAATTTAGCTGAGGGTTAGTGCATCTTGTTCTTATGGAGTCTTTTATTTTCATATTTTTATTTAAATGAAATACTGGTGGAACTGTTTATATTTTGTAACATGTACATAAGTTCATGTGAGTGTTGATAGGCTTCTGGTTGCATTCGGTTCTGAAGCAGAATACTATTACAGAATTGGCCACATATATGCAAATAAATCTTATTTTGCCAGATAGTAAACAATCGTATGTGCTGAACCTTCGTCAGTGTTCTCTACATAAATTATATCTGCCCCTTTAATGGGGAGACATATTTGTTCTGTCCGTCCATCTGCCCATCGCAAAGTTATTCCGCTCAACTCATCTGAAACTATTGCACCAAATTTTACGAAACTTGCTATGTAGCAAGTACATCATATTTAGTTGTGAAATATTACCAGGAAATTTTTATCCTCAAAATTTTGTGGGAGTTATGGGACTTTGAACTTAGATTTTTGCTAAAATATACATATAGTAGTATCATTGAGAATCTATGTCCAATGAGTCTTCAACAGTTTTTTAAAACTCTTTTTTTAGCATGACTTATGCACTGTTGGACAGCATCATATGCTGCATTCTTTTGGAAACTTCTGGGATAGTAATTTATTAAAAAGAAATTTTATCCTTGAACTCCTTGAACTCCTACAACTTGTTATAAATTTCAAAAGTACCACAATGACAACTTATTCAATTACATGACTTCTGTTTACTAACAGATTTTTTACTTTACTAAAAAAAATAGCATTATGCCAATATCTGGGGAATAGGGGGAAGACATTGTTTTTTGTATGCAAACACAAACTTTGATTTTGAATAGCACTGGTAACTGTTACAATGTGAGAAAGACAAGCACTTTGAATTATCTTGACACCTGTCTCATTTCCTCATTTTAGCTCACCTGTCCCAAATGGTCATGTGAGCTATTGTTATCACTTTGCGTCTGTCGGCGTCGTTGTCGTCGGCGTCTGTAAACTTTTTACATTTAATCTTCTTCTCTGAAACCACTTGCCCAATTGAAACCAAACTTGGCCCTAATGTTTATTGGATGGATCTTTACAAAGTTTGTGTTTTTCATTAGAATTGGTAAACCAATATGGCCGCCACCGCAAGACTTAGTTTAACGTAGAACCCTACGGGAAAAAGTTTAAAAGGGCTTCTTCTCTAAAACCATTTAACCAATCAAAACAAAACTTACTAGCAATATTGTTTGGATGGTCCTCTATAAAGTTTGTGTCTTTCATGGCAATTGGAAATTCAAAATGGCAGCCACCGCATGACTAAGTTTAACATTTGACCCTATGGGAAAACGTTTAAAAGCTTCTTCTCTAAACCTGGTCAACCAATGGAAACAAAACTTACTAGCAATATTGTTTGGATGGTCCTCTTTAAAATTTGTGTTTTATCCCAATAGGAAATTTATTCATAATGGTCACCACCGCAGGACTTTGTTTAACATAGGACCCTATGGGAAAAAAGTTTAAAATGTCTTCTTCTCTGAAACCAGTTAACCAATCGAATCAAAACTTACTACCAATATTGTTTGGATGGTCCTTTATAAAGTTTATGTTTTTTATGCCAATTGGAAAATCAAAATGGACGCCACTGCAGGACTTAGTTTAACATAGGACCTATGGGGAAAAGTTAAAAAAAAGGCGTCTTCTCTGAAACCGATTAACCAATGTAAACAAACATTAGCAATATTGTGTGGATGGTCCTCTATAAAGTTGATGTTTTTTATCCCAACCGGAAATTCAAAATGGCCACCACCGCAGAACTTGGTTTAACATTGTACCCTATGGGAAAAAGTTTTAAAAAGTCTTATTCTCTGAAACCGTTTAACCAATGGAAACAAAACTTACTAGCAATATTGTTTGGATGGTCCTCTTTGAAGTTTATGTTTTTATGCCAATAGGAAAATCAAAATTGCCACCACAGCATTACATAGATTAACAGTAGACCCTAGGGGAAAAGTTTTATTGGGTTTCTTTTCTGAAACTGATTAACCAATGGAAACAAAACTTACTGACAAAATTGTTTGGGTGGTCGTCTTTAAAGTGTATGTTTTTTGTTGCCAATTGGAAATTCAAAATGGCCACCGCCACAGGCCTTAGTTTAACATAGGACCCTATGGGCAAATAAAAAAGACCTTCAAGATCTTCTCTATACAACGGTTAACCAATGGAAACAAAACTTTATAGTAATATTGTTTGGATGGTCCTATTTAAAGTTTATTGAAAATTACAGAACTTACTGTAATATCAGGGAAATGCCATCTTCATTGCCTATAAAATCAGGTGAGCGATACAGGCTCTTAAGAGCCTCTGGATATCTCACCTGACCCAAATGGTCATGTGAGCTATTGTTATCACTTTGCGTCCGTCGGTGTCGTCGTCGTCGATGGCGTCTGTAAACTTTTTATATTTTAATCTTCTTCTCTGAAAACACTTGACAAATTGAAACCAAACTTGGCCATAATGTTTATTGGATGGACCTTTACAAAGTTTGTGTTTTTTATTTGGATTGGAAAACCAATACGGCCGCCACCACAAGACTTAGTTTAACATAAGACTCTATGGGAAAAAAGTTTAAAAGGGCTTCTTCTCTGAAACCGTTTAACCAATCAAAACAAAACTTACTAGTAATATTGATCGGATGGTCCTTTATAAAGTTTATGTTTCTATGCCAACTGAAAATTCAAAATGGCCTCTACCGCAGGGCTTAGTTTAACATAGGACCCTATGGGAAAAAGTTTTAAAAGGCTTCTCCTCTGAAACCGGTTAACCAATGGAAACAAAAACTTACCAGTAAAATTGTTTGCATGGTCCTCTATAAAGTTTTTTTATGACAATTGGAAATTCAAAAGGGCCACCAGCACAGGACTTAGTTTAACATAGGACCTATGGGAAAATGTTTTAAAGGCTTCTTCTCGGAAACCGTTTAACTAAGGAAAAAAAACTTACTAGCAATATTGTTTGGATGGTCCTCTATAAAGTTTGAGTCTTTCATGGCAATTGGAAATTCAAAATGGCAGCCACCGCAGGACTAAGTTTAACATTTGACCCTATGGGAAACAAGTTTAAAATGGCTTCTCCTCTGAAACCAGTTTACCAATCGAATCAAAACTTACTACCAATATTGCTTGGATGGTCCTTTATAAGGTTTATGTTTTTTATGCCAATTGGAAAATCAAAATGGACGCCACCGCAGGACCTAGTTTAACATAGGACTCTATGGGGAGAAGTTAAAAAAGGCATCTTCTCTGAAACCGGTTTACCAATGTAAACAAAACTTACTAGCAATATTGTTTGGATTGTCCTTTATAAAGTTTATGTTTTTTTATGACAATTGGAAATTCAAAATGGCCACCAACGCAGGATGTAGTTTAACATAGGACCCTATGGGAAAAAAGTTAAAAACGCTTCTTCTCTGAAACCGGTTAATCAATCGAAACAAAACTTACTAGCAAAATTGTTTGGATGGTCTTCTATAAAGTTCATGTTTTTATCCCAATCGGAAATTCAATATGGCCGCCAACGCAGGACTTGTTTTAACATTGGACCCTATGGGAAAAAAGTTTTAAAAGGCTACATCTCTGAAACCTATTAACTAATGGAAACAAAACTTACTACCAATATTATTTTGCATGGTCCTTTAAAAAGTTTGTGTTTTTTATGCCAATAGGAAAATCGAAATGGCCACCACGCAGGACTTTGTTTAACATAGGACCTTTTGGGAAAAAATTTTTCACAGTTTTTCTCTAAAACTGGAAATAAAACTTACTAGCAATATTGTTTGAATGGTCCTCTGTGAAGTTTATGCTTTTTAAGCCAATAGGAAAATCTAAATGGCCACAACAGCATTCCATATACAGTGGACCCTATGGGAAAAAGTTTTAAAATGTTTCTTCTCTGCAACTGATTAACCAATGGAAACAATACTTACTGACAATAATGTTTGGATGGTCTTCTTTAAAGTTGATGTTAAATGCCAATTGGAAATTCAAAATGGCCACCACTGCAGGACTTAGTTTAATATAGGACCTTATGTCCAAATTAAAAAAAATCTTCGATATAAAACCGGTTAACCAATGGAAACCAAAACTTTCTAGCAATATTGTTTGGATGGTCCTCTTTAAATTATAGGACTTAGTTTAACATCATGGCAATGCCACCTTCATTGCCTATAAAATCAGGTGAGCGATACAGGCTCTTAAGAGCCTCTGTTTGAATATTTTACTCATTATTTTATTACCTTTGAACTGTTTCTTCTGATCAATTTCAATTTATTTTTTAAAAACTTTTCTCTTAAACCACTGCTTTGAAACGCTGCACACATCTTTAGCAAAATTGCACAAATTATGACAGCAGACCAACCAACATGGCTGTCTTTGCTAAAAGTAGAACAGGGGGTCGAGATATAGTTCATTTGCTTAAATAGTATAACAGGTACAGCAAAAATCTGAAGTGAACCTCCTTCCTCAGCATCAAAGCTGTACAAGATTCTCAAATGAGGTGAAATTGTGTGATGATGCCTAGAAAAAATCTCTTCCACACAAAATTATTCAGATCATCAAGATCTGCAAAAGTGATTATTGGCGCTACAGTTTCTCTGGACTTTTTAAAAACGCTTGCGGATATTGAGCTGATATTTGGTATGCGAGTCAACAATGAAGAGTTACAGATTAAGTTAGAATATCATTATGGTCCAATAATTTTTGCTGAAACTTGGAACATTTCTAAAAATTAATGGTTTTCTGGACTTATTTTTTGAATGTTCACATAAATAAAGCTGATATTTGGTTTGTGGGTCAACCATCGAGTTCGAATATGGTTCCAGTCCAATGATTTTAGACAAAATTATGAGCCTTTGACTCTAGAAAAATAAGTTTTCGAGACTTTTTTTAAAAGCTTGTAGATTTGGAGCTGATATTTGGTATATCAGTCAACCATGGTGAGTTACAGATCAAGTTCGAATATCATTATAGTTAGTCCAATTATTGAGGAAATTGTGGTTCTTGGACTTCAAAAAATTTCTAGAATGAAACAGTTTTTTGTCTTTTCTTAAACGCTTACATATATTGAGTTGACATTTGATTTGTGGGTTAAAATTTAATTAAATGGAGAGTTGAATTATTTATTCATTCTTTATATTGTTAAAATATATATTGGAAATGTTTAGATAGCAGGTTGTTGTCGAAATACTACACTAATAACACAAAATACACATATACCGTATTATTGTATTATATATTACTTTTACATGTGTTTTTTGTCTCGCTTGCGAAGATAGTCACTCGAGGCGAGACATATATTTGGGAATCCAGCAGCGTCAACACTTGACAGTTTGCTTCATATTTTCGTATATACTAGTACTAGTAGGTTGCTGAATAGAACATGACTGTCTAGTAGGAGTCACCTGACTTTGACCTCAATTTTACGTTCTCTGGACTACTTTAAAGTTTTTGGATAAAGTCAATTCCTCTAACCATGCATGGTAGAATGAAAATATATATGTTACTGATGAATATTACTTGACTGTCTGGTAGATGTCAACTGACCGTTACCTCAATTTCACAGTCAAGCAACTGTGTTTTAGTTTTTTGATTAGGTAAGTTTCTCTTTAACCATGCATTTTATATTTTAAATGATAACAATTTAATGTTATTTACGTGATGCTCATGAAAATTTTTTTTCGTTTCTGATGTGGAATGCAGGGGAGACATTTTGCTGTGTCCACACGTGTTTTTTTTACAAATTGTGTCACCATCAATTTTATGATGGTGCACCTCGGGTTTAATAACAAACAGTTAAATAATTTATTGCTAATTTCTACTAACAAAAAAAAATTGATGGGAAAAGTTTCCATTACAGAACCCACATGCAATGTAAGAAACCTTAACAAATTTAAAACATATTTTATTATCATTTTTACATTACACAAGAGATGAGAAATCGGTGTGGCTAGTTATTAATTAACCTAACGGTAACTAGCAATTTGGTCTATTGAGTGATGTCACGATTATATTTACACCTGTCCGTGTAAACATTACCTGGGGCATTATTAACCAGCTGTATTGCTCACAGCTTTAATCTGTCGGCTAAACAAATATCCAAAATAGTGACGATTGTCATTATTTTGGATAGTGCCGTGGCATTAAATTAAAGCACTGAGCAACATCAGATAGCAACACAGCAACTCCTTCTGTACACATTTGAACGCAACTTTCTACCTGTCTACATTGAATGTTGGTCTAGGGTATGGAATGTAGTGAACATGCTGTTCTTTTGACTACACATACAATATACATTTATATGCAAGAAAACTTTTTAAATATTTCTAATGTCATTTAAGCTCGCAACAATTACAAAATAAGTGGTCCCCAAAAAAGGGATCAACAGTACATTGTAGACAAGTGAAAGGCAAAATGTACGTTGACTGTAATTAACCCCATAACATCTCCCTATTTCCTTATCAAAGATTTTTACAAAACATTACATACATTAAATTTTAATTAAATTTTGCTGATTGAAATTCCTGCAAGTAATTTTAATTTATATTATTGTTCTTTTTTTCAGAACAAATCTTGATTTGTTTGGATGAATGGAGAAAAGAGAATGATAAATTTGTTACCACAAGTGCCACTAACAGAGTCCTTAAACTTATTAGAGAAAGAAACTGTGTCACAGTTACTGGTAACTCTGGAATGGGAAAAACTGCAGCTGCAAGACATGCAGCCATGGTGCTACTACAGGAGGGCTATATTGTTGTACCAGTCAGTGTACCTGGTGATATAGTGAGCTTTTGCGATCCTAAAAGAAAGACCTTATTTGTTATTGATGACTTATGTGGACGATATACTTTGAGCCAAAGATACCTTGAAGATTGGAAACTAAGAGTAGATGAAATTGAACGGTTACTGAAGAATGGTAACTGTAAGGTTATTGCTACGTGTAGGCTACAAGTTTTTAAAGATGAAAGGTTAAAAGATTTGTCAATATTTAGTACTTGTGAATGTAATCTATGCTCCGAAGAACTAAGACTTTCGGGAGAAGAAAAATCTAGATTTATAAATGCATACTGTGGTGTACATCCTAGTGATGTAGGTGATAAATTTAACATGGACTTTTTTCCACTTTTGTGCAGTTTGTACAAGAAAAACAAACATACTGACATTTACAATTTTTTCAACAATACTTTCCAGAGTTTTGACGAAGAAATTGATCAATTACTTAATGAAGATGATACTGGGAAATATAAATATTGTTGTCTTGTCCTTGTTGTAATTTTTAACAACAGGCTGAATGAAGAGATTCTTTCAGGGGAGGTTGACAGTAAAGTTACAAAAATCATAAAACAAACATTGTCTAAATGTAGACTGAACAAAGGGACATCACCAGAGTGTTTACTTGATTCACTTAAAACATTAGTAGGAACATTTCTAGTTTATGAAGAAGGCTGTTACAGAACATTTCATGACAAATTATTTGACTACTTGTCCCATTTCTTTGGAAACAAAATTATCCATATTTTAATTGATTATACAGATAGTGAATTCATAAGAGAGAGATTTATATGGAAGACATCAGGTCAGACCACAGTTACAGACTTCATCATTAAAATTCCTGATAAATATATTGATAAGTATATAGGTAGAATGATAAAGGATTGGTCAGATGGTAAAGTAGTGGGTGTGTTTAACAACAAAAATATGAAATCAAAAGAATTTACTGCAAAGTTACTTAACCGTCTGAATCAACTTGATACGTCTAAGCAGTCACAATTAGCTCAGATGAGAAGTGACAGTAAATATGACGATACACCATTGACACACAGTTGTGTTGTTGGTGATGTGAACTTTACACGGTGGATAATAGATCATGGTGTCAGTGTAAATCAATGTAGGAAGGATGGTGTCCCACCTTTATATATTGCTTGTCAGAATGGAAATATAGACACTGTCATGGAACTTATAAAGTGTGGATCTGATTTACATAAGTGTGATGATGATGGTAAATCACCTTTATATATTGCTTGTCGGTATGGAAAAACAGACACTGTCATTGAACTTATAAAGTGTGGATCTGATTTACATAAGTGTGATAATTGTGGAAAATCACCTTTATATGCTGCCTGTGAGAATGGAACCATAGACACTGTCATTGAACTTATAAAGTGTGGATCTGATTTACATAAGTGTGATAAATATGGTAAATCACCTTTATATGCTGCTTGTTATAATGGAAACATAGACACTGTCAGGGAACTTATAAAGTGTGGATCTGATTTACATAAGTGTGATGATGATGGTCACTCACCTTTATATATTGCTTGTGTGTTTGGAAAAACAGACACTGTCATTGAACTTATAAAGTGTGGTTCTGATTTACATAAGTGTACTAATGATGGTAAATCACCTTTTTATGCTGCTTGTTGGAATGGAAGCATAGACACTGTCAGGGAACTTATAAAGTGTGGTTCTGATTTACATAAGTGTACTAATAATGGTGAATCACCTTTATATGCTGCTTGTTATAATGGAAACATAGACACTGTCAGGGAACTTATAAAGTGTGGATCTGATTTACATAAGTGTGATAATGATGGTAAATCCCCTTTATATGCTGCCTGTGGTTGTGATTATGGAAAAAACATAGAGACTGTCAGGGAACTTATAAAGTGTGGATCTGATTTACATAAGTGTGATGATGATGGTAAATCACCTTTATATATTGCTTGTCGGTATGGAACAACAGACACTGTCATTGAACTTATAAAGTGTGGGTCTGATTTACATAAGTGTACTAATGATGGTAAATCTCCTTTTTATGCTGCTTGTTATAGTGGAAACATAGACACTGTCAGGGAACTTATAAAGTGTGGATCTGATTTACATAAGTGTGATAATGATGGTAAATCCCCTTTATATGCTGCCTGTTGTTGTTTGTGTAGAGAAAACATAGACACTGTCAGGGAACTTATAAAGTGTGGATCTGATTTACATAAGTGTACTAATGATGGTAAATCACCTTTATATGCTGCTTGTCATAATGGAAACATAGACAATGTCAGGGAACTTATAAAGTGTGGGTCTGATTTACATAAGTGTACTAACGATGGTAAATCACCTTTATATGCTGCCTGTCGTAATGGAGACATAGACACTGTCAGGGAAATTATAAAGTGTGGGTCTGATTTACATAAGTGTACTAACGATGGTAAATCACCTTTTTATGCTGCTTGTGAGAATGGAAACATAGACACTGTCAGGGAACTTATAAAGTGTGGATCTGATTTACATAAGTGTACTAATGATGGTAAATCACCTTTTTATGCTGCTTGTGAGAATGGAAACATAGACACTGTCAGGGAACTTATAAAGTGTGGATCTGATTTACATAAGTGTACTAATGATGGTAAATCACCTTTATATATTGCTTGTTCTAAAGGACACACAGACACTGTCAGGGAACTTATAAAATGTGGATCTGATTTACATAAGCGTGATAATGATGGTAAATCACCTTTTTATGCTGCTTGTTGTTGGAGGTATGAAAACATAGACACTGTCAGGGAACTTATAAAGTGTGGATCTGATTTACATAAGTGTGATAATGATGGTAAATCACCTTTATATATTGCTTGTTCTAAAGGACACACAGACACTGTCAGGGAACTTATAAAGTGTGGATCTAATTTACATAAGTGTGATAATGTTGGTAAATCACCTTTATATATTGCTTGTTATAATGGAAACATAGAAACTGTCAGGGAACTTATAAAGTGTGGATCTGATTTACATAAGTGTGATAATACAAATACATCACCTTTATATGTTGCTTGTCAGAATGAACATTTAAATGTTGTTATCTTATTAATGGAACATTCCAGTCAAGACAGTCTTAACACATCTATGCATGTAGGAGGGTCACCATTGTTGGTAGCTACTTGTACTAATAACAAGGATATTGTTAAAAAATTGTTGGATAGTGATGCAGATGTTAACAAATGTGTTAATAATAAAGACAAGTTTTGTGAAGCAGTAATTAAATATCACAATATGTCAGTTGACAGCTATATGGAAGTGTGGAGAAATTTAATAAAAGAACAAGCATCAACAAAGGTTAACAATTATATACAGGAAAGTCTCGGTAACCAAGTTTTAGATCTTGTTGTTAGTTCATCTCCTTTACACATGGCTTGTTTTATGGGACATACAGATAGCGTCAAGTTGATTCTGGAGAAGAATCCTAGTATAAATATCACCAAAGAAGATGGTACAACACCATTATTTCTGGCTTGTGAATTTGGGCACGCAGATATAGTTAAATTACTGATTGAAAAGGGAGCTGTTGACAAAATATGTAAGAATAATGGGAAATCCCCTCTTGATATTGCATCAGAAAATGGTCATTTTGATGTTGTTTCATTACTGGCTGGAAAATGAAAAGTATGTAAAAGTGGAGATAAAGGCCAATATACATATAAAAGATAATATGATGTTTGTGTGTGATACTCAGTCAAAAGGCATTGGTGGATAGAATGATAGTTCGTGAATGTTTTAATATGTAGATAATGTTCTCAAGTATAAAATAAGAAATCACCTCCTCCCCACCCTTGCTAATTTTTGTATTGATGACATGGTAGTTTTTAGGTTTAAATATTGCTCTAGTATTGTTATATTGGCTCCCTCAGTCTTTCAAAGGTATATCAATTGTTTAAGAACATCTGGTTACAATATTTTTTCAGGACCGAATCAACTTTTACCAGACAGATCTGTTTTTTCAAATGAATATGAAATATATGTATTGATAGCATTTATTTCAACCAGAACAATTTTTTGGTCTCGGCATCCTCTTTATTTAAGTTTTATTATATACTATTTATATTTATAAAAAAAAACTGTGTTATTGTGAATGTATAATTCGGCCCCGTCTTGATTTTTGGTAGCAACACCATTAAAACCACCATTTAGTTTAATAAGGATGTCAAACTAGACAAAAGTGTGCAAATACATTATCTGTTAAAATAATAATAGGAATGAAAATTATGTGGAGCTGCATTTTATACATGTATTTTAATTGTATATATTTTATATTTTTTTACATTTGTACCTACTTATTGTGTAGATAGACTATTATACTGTAGAAATCAGTGAATAATGTACTGCCTAAATAATGATTTGCACATTTATTATCAAATCAACTTTTATCATAATATTTTGTTTGTATAATATACACATTTGTTGTGATTTGTTTAAGCTTGTATACTGTAGTAGACTAAATGTAAAGCTAGCATACTGATCTATTGTGAATGTGGAATACTGTACCAGGGAATTTGTAGAAAACATATATAAATTAATGTTTTTCACTGGATAATTTACCTCAACTATTTTTAAACAGTATTGGATTGATCTTAGCACCATCAGGAGCAACATGAGGTTATATAGGTAGCAATGGGAACTACATGTATGCCACACTTTTCGTGGGTGTATACTATAGATTAATAAATTCCCACGCTTTGTGGGGTTGATTCAGCAAGAAGTTATCTCCCTTTAAATTTTGTCACATCAGATGTTTATGATGGCCAGCAGGTCTGGAAATGACATTTCCCATATAAGTTTTATCAGGCTTGTTATATATTCCAGTTACTACACCTTTAGTATTGTGTTATGTACTAAAAGATATTTAGAACTTCTCCCTCAGAAACTGTTTTCCTATAGCGTTGTCTGGACAGGTATACTGCCATCGCCGGTGTGTGCTATTTACACCAGACAACAGTAGGAAAAGAGTTCTCAATTGAAAAGTCCATACTAGATGAATTGAAAATTGATAGCAGATTTAACATAACATACTGATAAAAAGGATTACAGAAGGAGGGCCCTTTCTTCAACAATCGATATGAATATGATAAAATTTTAATCTGTTTATTGTAACTAATAAAGATTCATACATCCAATTTACATAGCAAACTTGAAAACATTGTTTTATTTCACATTAACGTTTTACAATTTCCACACTTCCACCAATACACTATATGTCCACTATTTCACGATAACCATCTATCTGTCTCGACCGATTTGCGACAACTCCTTATTTCTCTAATGCTACCAGCCCACTGAACTTTGTAAACAAAACTATACAAATTTATAACCCTTAACATAATATGTACAATCTCTGTCTAGCCAAAACACTTTCATCTAATTAACCTTGTCCATATAATTAGCTATAAGGAATAGACACCACACATTAAAACTAGTAATAAACAAATAAACCTTTAAACTTTACAGACAGAACACATTATGAATTGTATTGCTGAACTAATCGGCTTTTCTTATCTCTTAACTTAATAAAAGTATTTAAAGAGCCAAATGCTATCAGAGAAAATTATGACAAAATTACTAATTAAAATTATTTGTAAATACTGCTCTCTTCACACCATATACACATGTACATTCTCAAAGATCTGTATCAATATTTGTACTAATAATAGCATGTACTATTTCGTCCATTATCTGTGAAGTTTGCTTTCATCAGCCATTAATTGATTACTTTACACATATTTAATGCAAGTGTTTTTCTTACAATTCTTTTGTATACTTAGTTTTAAAAATGACTTCTTAGTTTTTAAACTATATAAATTGAAAATGATTTGATAAATTATACATGTATATAAAACTATAAACATGATAAATGATGACATTTATCTCCAAAATGAAATGTGATGCTTGTTAAGAGCTGGCTTTACTTTTATTGTTTATTGACATTTTGTAAAAGTTTTAACATCAGAAAATTGTCTAGTTTGTATTTAACTCGTAAAAGGAATTTTTTTGTTTCTTGTTTTACTTCACTTTCAGCAATATTCAAGCTATATCAAGGCGCCGCTTGGAAAAATGGCAATCCTTGTATATTAAAGGTGCAGTTGAACGTGTTTTTAATAACATTAAGTTTTTAGTCCTTGCCATTAGTGGTTATCCACTACTGCCCAGGTCTGGGACCTTGCTGGGAGAGTTCCTGGTGGTACATAAGGAAGACCGTAAGTTTTAAGCTCGAGTCCTTGTCATTAGTGGTTATCGACCCACTGCCCAGGTGGATTTTGCTTTTATCATCTGTCCACAGTGGACAATCCACACACGTTTGTAACATTAGTGTACATATCTTCTTACATTGAATTTTATGTTGTGAATTAACTTAGTCTTTTGATTTTCCGACAATGAAGAATAGACATTTACTTGACCTTATGCCGACAAAGTTAGATTTTATTTGTTTTTTACTTTAAGATTGTTTTATTCTTTATATTTTAAGGGTGTTTTTGTTGTTTGTTTTTATTTTAAATTGTTTCAAATATTTTTTTAGATTATATAACTCTATCAACTATTTTTAATTTTTTTATTTCTGTATGTTTTGTTTTATTACTTGATCCATCATTTTGCATCTGTCATCCATATATAGTTTTAATTGCTTCCTAAGTTTCATTCTAAAGACTATCTAGACACTGGATCAATTAGGAGGTAACGTGGCAGTTCTTGGGTGGTCCCCTTAGTATTCTCATACTAAAGACGTATCTTGACACTGGATCAATTAGGAGGTAACATGGCAGTTTTTGGGTGGTCCCCTGAGTATCCTCATACTAAAGACGTATCTAGACACTGGATCAATTAGGATGTAACATGGCAGTTCTTAGGTAGTCCCTTCAATATACTCATACTAAAGACGTCTCTAGACACTGGATCAATTAGGATGTAACACTTGATGAAATTTAATGAAACATAGCATAAAGGAAGTACATTATATGTAGATTTGCATGAAGGATTTTTATTGACCTCGATAAGGGAAGATAATTGGACTTGAAAGCTAAGCGGGGGTATCGCTTTGTGAGCGTGCTCACAGTCCACACTTGTTAATATAAAATGAAAAAATATCTTACTGGATTGTATGGAGCCAGACTTGGCTGGGATGGCCCTTTACCTTAGATGGTTACCTTCCAAAATTCTTTTTAATAAGGTGATAAATAATTAAAAATGGTAGGCATTGAATATAATAGGTTGGGACACTTAATCTTAAAATAAAAACATCTTGTCTAAATTGAGAAAAACGTGACTGGAATACAATGTGTGTGATCTAATTTCATATTATGATCGAAGGGATTAAAAATAATTCTAGAATAGGTAACAGGGAGTGTGATGGGTTCTTTTGAAAAAAAAACTTCTGAAAATAAACCATTTAGTAAAATCAAACAAACTTAACATGAATACTCCAAAGAGGATTGCAATCGGATACATCTAATTGTCCGAATAAAAAATCTTTACAATCGACCAAATTGTACTAAGCATAACATATATACATAAAGTATCCGTTAATCTTGTTTGTGTTTGTATTTGTTTGTTAATCAGAGGAGAGATAAAGACTCTCTGGAGACTACTTTTATGTAAAGTGTAATTTTTAATCAATAGTATCAACTATTAGCTTATTAAATAGTTTTATAATTTGTCATCTGTGTTCAAGTCCATGATACAAGCAGTGGAGATGTTTTGATTACACGGTTCTATTGGATTGTTTTTGTTTTGTGTTTGTTTGGTGTTAAATGCCACTTTCATCAATGTTTCATGGCCGCCAGGTTTTATTGAGGAGGAAGCCAGAATACCTTGGTAAGAAAACTGGCAATCCTTGTCAATCATGATTGGAGTCGAATTGAAGTGAGACCCCAAACAGCAACATCGGTGTCAGGCTTTTTGTCATATTGAACTATGCAATGACACTCACTAACTTGCCAAGAATTGGTGGTTCTCTCTATTTACTTAAGGCTTCACTTTGAAATAGCAGTACATAAGTATACCATTTTGCAGTCTCACAATCCACAGGGGTTTGTAAAAATTAACAGTTTAGTAGTTGTTTTTCTTTGAGTTATTACCCCTTGTTACTTTAAAATCATATTTACAAAATAGAAAATAAAAAAGGCTCACTATAATGTTGCATAAAACTGGTGAATTTAAAACCAATTACTGGTAATCAGTCAAATCCCTTTTGAGACAGTTCTAATTGTGCATGTAACTCCCCTTTGATTTCACATAGTTTTTTAAGAAAACAGTAGGGTGCACCATCGCAACTGTAGCATAATTTATTCAAATACAGTAATTCCGATTTGATGTTATGAAGTTCACTATTACATGTCAAGAAAAAGGTCATCGTAATATACATGTAGATGAAAACTGAATGAAGAAGTCTTAAAACCAATTAACTAGACACCGAAAATCAAGAGTTTCCTTTGGGTACTCAGGCTTCCTCCCCCAATAAAAACTGGATGCCATGATATGGCTGAAATATTGCTGAAAGTAGCATTAAACATGATTCAAACAAACCAGCACACATCTTTCTTGTTTATCATGTTTTCCAATTACAGTAAGTGGTAACGATAATACAGTTGCAAATATGTCAGTAAAACACCAAATATATTATTCGTTTCAATGGGACAAATATGGCTTATTCGACTTGATGGGTCAAATGTTCTGTTAACTAGTTCCCACTTATCTTAATATAACAATATTGTCTACTTAACTTGCAACTTGTGTCATAACGTTCACAATAACTACCGAGAATTGGCGGTTCTCTTTTAGTTTAACATTTGCCAAGAAATGTTCTTACCATCATATTGATGACAAATAGTTGAAAATAACCGTAAATTAATCCATTCAATCATTAGTTGTTTCAATGGGACAAGAAGAGCTTTTGCCTTGATGATTCTACATCTTGGGTTAACTCATATAAACCCAGCTTTATAACAATGACAAGGTCCATTCGACTCGGAACTTGATGAAGCCCAATAATTTCATAGAATCAAAGCTATTTAGAGTTGCTAGTGTTTGGTCGCTGCAATATAGCTAAAAAGTGGCTAAGGGGCCTCAGTGGCTGAGTGGCTTAGGTCATTAATCTACTATTACTACACAGGCATGTCAACACTGAGGTTGCGGGTTCGTGTCTCACTGCAGGCAGGGTGTAAACGACAACAATCTTTATTGACAAGGATGACTAGTTTTCCTCCAAACGTCAGAAATTTTCTCTGGGTACCCTGGCGTCCTCACCCAATACAAACTGGACGACATGATGTAGCTGACAAAATGCTACAAGTAGCATTGAACCCCATTCAAATACACAATAAAAATTGTTTGAAAAGTTGTCCCAGTATGCAGATATGAAGCCTCCAGCAACAAAATGCAAAGAAGAGTTCAAAATGCAACGTGAAAGTTGTCTCTTCTCAATATAATTTCAATAAAGTGGTGACATCGGGTCCATTTTACCCAACTCCATCATGTTAAAGATCCAAGGATTTTCAGCATCGGACTTTTGATATCTTCCCCAAAAAACTAGATGCCATTATAAAATAAAGAAATTGCTGAACGTTTATTAAAACCTCAAACAATCAATCATACAAGCAGTTAGTAAAATTAATGAAGCTGTAGAAGCAGATAAAATTATTGCACTGGAATGGATTAATCACACAAAAAATCTTCAAAATATAGGAATTTACATTTGCAGTATGAAAAGATGAAATTATAGCAATCCTTGTATTCATCCATTCAATTAGCTCTCAGCTAATTTTGCAGTTTTATAAATGGCACCTACTCTTGTGAACATAAAGTCAACTGTCGACATGTTCCAAAAAAATATTTATAACAAAACACTGGCCATCTTTGGCAAAGGATCAGCTTATTGAATGGATGAATAAAAGTATAGATATAGCTATAAAAAGGGTTCGAGGAATTGATGGTTCATACCATGAGTTATTTCCCAATAATGTTGAGCTTCATTGTCAACACGGTTGGGAGTTTGAGTCGAGACTTCGTTCAAGGTATAATGAACTCGAACCTTACTTCACAACGAGTTCCAGTTTTCCTACCTAAGGTTTGGGGTTCTCACCATGTGCTCAAGCTTGCTCCAAAAGTAACAAGAGTGGACACAGAAAAATGTCTCGCATGCATTCGCAATAGTAACAAAAAAAATTATGTCATAAGCATTAAATTGTTATCATTTAAAATATACAATGCATAGTTACAGAGAAACGGACATAATCCAAAAACTAAACCCTATCACTGAACCATGAAATTGAGGTCATGGTCAGTTAAAACCTACATGACACTCGAGTACTAATCATTTGCAATCTATATACCAAATACTGCCATCGTTACCATGCATGGTTACAGAGGAAGTGCACTAATAAAAAACTTTAACATAGTCACTGGACCATGAAATTGAGGTCATGGTTAGTTCAAACCTACATGACACTCATGTACTAATAATTAACAATGTATATACCAAACACTGTCATCCTACCATGCATGGTTACAGAGGAATTGCCCTAATACAAAAACTTTAACATAGTCGCTGGACGTAAAATTGAGGTCAAGGTCAGATGACACCTGCAAGACAGTCAGGTACTCTTCACCAGCAACCTATATGTCAAATATTGTCACGCTACCATGCATAGTTACAGAGGAACTGCCGTAATAAAAAACCTTTAATGTAGTCGATGGACCGTGAAATTGAGGTCAAGGTCAGATGACACCTGCCAGACAGTCAGGTACTCTTCACCAGCAACCTGTATACCAAATATTGTCACCCTACCAACCATAGTTACAGAGGAACTGCCCTAATACAAAAACTTTAACGTAGTCGCTAGACTATGAAATTATGGTCAAGGTCAGGTGACACCTACCAGACAGTCATGTACTCATCATAAGCAACCTATGTGTCAAATATTGTCACCCTACCATGCATACTTACAGAGGAACTACCGTAATACAAAACCTTTAATGTAGTCGATGGACCGTGATATTGAGGTCAAGGTCAGATGACACCTGCCAGACAGTCAGGTACTCTTCACCAGCAACCTGTATACCAAATATTGTCACCCTACCATCCATAGTTACAGAGGAACTGCCCTAATACAAAAACTTTAACGTAGTCGCTAGACTATGAAATTATGGTCAAGGTCAGGTGACACCTACCAGACAGTCATGTACTCATCACCAGCAACCTATATGTCAAATATTGACACCCTACCATGCAGTTACAGAGGAACTGCCATAATACAAAAACTTTAAAGTAGTCGCTGGACCATGAAATTGAGGTCAAGGTCAGGTGCACCTACCAGACAGTCATGTACTCTTCATCAGCAACCTATATGCCAAATATTGTCACTCTACCATGCATAGTTACAGAGGAACTGCCGCAATACAAAACCTTTAATGTAGTCGCTGGACCGTGAAATTGTGGTCAAGGGCTGGTGACAGGTGACTGACTGGCAGCAAGTTCTCATCATAAGCATCCACTGGACCAAATTTGATGGACATAGGGCATAGGCTTACAAAGATATGAAGCACGATGTCCAAAAGTATACACTTCCGCCGCCGGATTCCCATACATATGTCTTGCCTCCATGATTTAGTTGAAAAATTGTTCTAAATGCCTTGAAACCCCATTCAAACATTATGTTAGGCCCGATAAATTGGGTGATAAATGCCAATAAGTTGTTGCCGACTTTATCAGCAGTACACATTAAACGGAAAAAGTGAAAATTATCTATAAATTTACATATCTTTATTCACATAAATTTACATATATAGACATATTTATGTATTTTCCAGGATGTTTTAAGAATAAGAGATCAAACTTTAATTCCAGAATGTTTAGCCTCTACAGGTTGACACTAAAACTGATCAAATTTTTATATACTTTTATCCTGCTGTCATTGTATTGTATGTATAAATTGATATCAGTGAGATAGTATCCATCTCTGTGGGCCCTGTTGTAAATAATTTGGGATTAGAAAATTGTAAGATCCCATTGAGGTTAACATTAGCCTTTAAATACTGTAAACGTACATATTATTAAAAGCCTACCTCAAAAGACGAACACACTTATAGCCTCGACAAAGTGTGTTACCGACGACTTAATAAAGGTGTGAATTTTGTTAGAAAAACTTCTGCTGGTACAAAATTTATATATTTACGTGAATAATGCTGGACAAATAATTGTGTAGATCATGCATTTAAAGAGCTGTTTTCAACAGAAATTAACACATTTTATCATCTTAAAGACATTGCTGGGAAAAACAATTTTTTGTAAATATTTATCTTATTTGTATAAAAATAACAGGGGAAATGCCTCATTTTTCTCCAGAATCTACAACTTGTACGATAAAAGGTGATATCTGACGTGTCAGTAGATTGTAAATGTACTAGCACCACAACTGTATCATTCAAGATACTCGTATTATGTTAAAATTTGTCTGACCATTGGCAAATACAATCTGCAATCTTAAAATTCAGGGACCTAGAAAGATTAAAGTCTATTATTCAAAAAACAAAAATTTGCAGACTGCTAAAAATGTAAAAATGACTAGGTAGGAAATATATTAAAGAACCAAAAATGATATAATCTATAATAAGAGCAGACTTTTGAGTGCCAAAAATCGTGTCTGAAAATCGTAGACGAGTTGCAACAAAAACTATAAATGTAGAATCTATTTGGAAGATACTGGAAAAACAATGTAACACAGATCTCACTAGTGGTAATGGTTTTTCCATTAAACAAAACATAGACATGACTTTGCAAATCGGTAATAACAAGTGGAAACAGCTGTACCAAAAGTATACAATAAAGAAAAAAAAGTAGTATTATGTTCTCAAACAAATCCTAAAATGGCTATTTTATGTTCTAAATTTAATATGTTATACTTATATTTCATGTGATATAACAAAGCAAAATATGTTTATTCCAAATATACATGGCAATATTCTTTGACAACACATGTATATTTTTTCAGTACGTTATGAAGTGCTAAAAACAAATTGAACATCAACTCTAAATAACATTCACAAAATGCTATTGATCATATGTCATTTAAAAAATACCTTCAATCCTCGTTATTTTTTTTCTGGTACAATCTTAATGCTCAATGAGACTTTAGATACATTGTCTATCAGAGGCAATGTTTGTGAAATCAGAAATAGTATAAACATCCAAAATATGCCATCAAATGTTTATAAGATTTGTTTTCAATGATTTGTTTTCACACAAAAAAATTGAGACCTAAAATGAAATATTGTCCTTGGAAATCATATTTAAGGGTTCTTTACTCTTCCTGTCTTTCCAAACTGCTATTCTTGCTGTTTTAAGTGACTACACTTTCAGGAAACTGTTACAAAATTACTCTGTAAAAAAGACATAATCACAATGGAGTAACATTTGTCTAAAATAAAGCAAGCTGTTTCTTGTTTCTTTTCTAATGTAACTATACAATAATTTATTATAAAAATCAGTCCGATTCATAGAATCGCTTGCACAACAGGTTTTGCTAATCAAGTAGAAGACACTTAAAATATCGAAGCACCCAGAGGTACTGATTTTACAGTGTTTGGCTGATTTTTTTCTGTATGATTTTCCAGGTTTTGTAATTTTAATAAAAGAATTTAGCTCTTTAATACCCTGCTGGTATTCTACTAATTTTTCTTACAAACTCTTTTGAATGAATATCATCGACAAAAATGTAAAACCTCGTTAATTCACTAATCCACCGATACTAATTTAAGATCCTATATTTCCAGAACAGTTTTCTGATCCGAGTTGCGGATACTGGGATGGAGTTATCATGGACAATTGGTCTGATATTCAGTAATACCAAACTCAGAAGAAAACAATAGCAGTAAAACATTTGTTTACACGATCTTAATGAATTTGTATGCTTTGTCTTTGTCTCGCCTTTAACAATTGCTAATATATTTATCTGTAAAACCTGGTATTGCCTTTAAATCTTCATACTGAAATAAATATATAACTGCAAATGATATGACATTTTTTCCATTTCGTTAGTAGTATACTTCTATTTTGGATGCAAAAAAATTTACTATTTGCACATTTATCGAATGATTTCGAAAGACTGAGTTGGCAAAAACAAGAAAAAAGACCAAGACAATGTGCTGAATGATTAAAAATATATAAGACTTTGAGCATATATCAAATAAAACATTAAAACAAAGATTACAACATGAAAGAAACCATATGTGAGGGAATGGGAAACGTATTGGAATCAATCAAGTGTTTCCAACGATGACCAACAGATTAATTTATAATTACATAGAAGTACAAAGTAGTGTTTCATTGGACCAGATAATAATACAGTGAAACCTGATTAAGAGACCACTTTTTTGTATTAATCAACCAGTGTGGACACAGAAAACTCGCCTGCATTCCACATCAGTAGTGCATACAAAAATTTGTCTTGGCGGTACTGATGTCAGGCATGGCACATATTGGTAAACATTTTCGAAGCTTAAATACATCTCATTATGTTCTAACTGTGTACCAAGTGTCACGAAGATGTGAAGTCATCTTCATAAAAAGGCTTCAATGCAAAGAAAAGGAACCATAATTTTCTCTCCACTCATAAATAAGTTTGGCACGTTTGGCTCCAACGGTCTGTAACATCTGTAATTCTTTTATGGATGATACATTCAACTTCTCTAAAAACTCGGCATCTAGAATCAGCAAAATTCTTTTATTCAAATAATTATTAATGTATTACCAAAGTTACTGACTTTTTCTCATCTAGTTGTAGAATGATTTGTTAATATCTAAATTACATCAGCCTCCTAATTGTTTGCCTATAGGGGAAAATGTTAATTTTTTCCTCTCACTTATGTAGCAATTTTCATTGGCAATGAGAGACCCTTTAAAATGAGTGGATTTATTATGCTATATTATATTAAATTTCGTAGTGTCATGTCACAAGAAACCATAAAATGTACATAAGGAAATGCACAAACGCCCATTAAAAAGTCCAGAAATGGGTCAGCTTAAAAAGCAGACAATTCATTTAATAAATTTTCTAAATACATTTATTTCCAAATCTATCCTTTTTTAAAATACAGCTTCAATATTAAAATTCCTTTGAATAATAATTCCACTGTCCAAGCTACAGTTCAGCACCACAGAATATCAAGACAAGAACTATTGCCCTCACCTTCAGTCAAAGTATATTTACAGAGCCATTGTCAACTGTACATTAGCAATTCTTACTTATTTTTTGTTGTAACTCTGGGTTAAAATTCTTTGAATTATTTTTTTCATCAGAAGGTTCTTTCTCATCTGAGGATTCTTTGTGTTCTGCAATGTAACATACAATGATATACATGTGCAGTGTCACATTTATGTTAAGGATCAAAGGTAATCAATGAATATCATTTAAAGTGATTATTGATTTTTTTAAGAACATTTATGTTGGGAATGTATGGGTTTATAAGATCACCAAATGTTGAGCAATAATAATAATAATAATAATAATAATAATAAATATTAATAATAATGGGAGACAACAGATGGTCAACAGGTATCATACCTGTATCACTTCAAAAGATCACACAATGTTGAGCAATAATGAGAGACAACACAGGGTCAACAGTCATCATACCTGTATCACTTTATAAGATCACAAAATGTTGTGCAATAATGGGAGACAACACGGGGTCAACTGGCATCATACCTGTATCACTTTATTAGATCACATCACACAATGTTGTGCAATAATAGGAGACAACACAGGGTCAACAGTCATCGTACCTGTATCACTTCATAAGATCACACAATGTTGTGCAATAATGGGAGACAACACGGGGTCAACAGTCATCATACCTGTATCACTTTATAAGATCACACAATGTTGTGCAATAATGGGAGACAACACGGGGTCAACAGTCATCATACATGTATCACTTCATAAGATCACACAATGTTGAGCAATAATGGGAGACAATACAGGGTCAACATGCATCATATCTATATCACTTAATAGGATCATAAAATGTTGTGCAATAATGGGAGACAACACAGGGTCAACAGTCATCATACCTGTATTACTTTATATGATCACACAATGTTGTGCAATAATGAGAGACAACACAGGGTCAACAGCCATCATACCTGTAACACTTTACAAGATCACACAATGTTGTGCAATAATGCGAGACAACACAGGGTCAACAGGCATCATACCTGTATCACTTTACAAGACCACACAATGTTGTGCAATAATTGGAGACAACACAGGGTCAACAGTCATCATACCTGTATTACTTTATATGATCACACAATGTTGTGCAATACTGGGAGACAACACAGGGTCAACAGGCATCATATCTGTATCACTTTATAAGATCACACAATGTTGTGCAATAATGGGAAATAACCCATGGAATGAGACAATTAAGTACTGTAACCTTATCTATTTCAAGATATTTTGTTAAATTCTTTGGAATATAACTTCTTACATCTACCTATTTGCAATACATTCTTACCCAGCAAAAGTTATGCTTTTAATGAAACCAAAAAATTGTGAAAAAGTCAAGATACCCATCAGCTAGGAAACAGTAAAGCTACCCCTCAGTCTGAGTTTGATGTTGAAAACATACCTGTCATCTTGTGAATGGTCAACAAACCTGTGGCTCATGAATAGCCAACCTACCTGTCAGCTCAATAAATTCAGAGACAGCCGTAGACTTGAATCTTTTCTTAAACAGACGTGGATGTGTGCAAACAAAGCGTCTCGCTAATACAACTAGTGCTTTTTGTTTTCTTTAAGTGTTTCCTTGGCTTCTCTTTGATAACTGCAGAGTCATCTTTGGTATTGGTTACATCTAGAGAAATAAAATAATCTACTGAGAGAAAATATCTTATTGAAACCGCATTTCTGTTCATTTTCAATTCATTGAAACGCTTAACAAACATGTAAAAGAATAGGGCGTTTAAAGGGACATTAAATAATACCCCGCCATGTTGAATTATTTTTAATATTTATGAACACATTTTACTGAATTACATATCAGCCTATAGGAACAATTGAGCATGAAAACAATTCAGAAGACAAGTTTTACCTTGACCCTGGACCTACATATATAAAAATTATTTCAAATTGCTACAACTCAAATACTACAAATGGGATTGTGCTGAAAATTCAACTAGTCTTCTTTTTATAGTACTTAACAGCTGTGCAAAGTTTAAATAAAATCTGTTGACGCGTTTTCAAGTTATCATCTAGAAACCACCAACTGTTGACAAAAAAACTTGAATTTACCTAAGTCGAAAACTACAAATTGAATTGTGATCGAATTGATCTTTGTTTTATTGTATTTAATAGATGTGCAAAACTTAAATAAAATCTGTTAACGCATTTTCAAGTTATCACCTGGAAACCACAAAGGCACGGACAGACGGACAGAAATTCATATCCATAGGGAGGGTATCACATCATACCCCGCCACTTTGTGTGGCGGGGGTATAAAAAATGTGTGGCGTTAATAATATTTATGTACTTAATGCACAGCTTTTAAAATCTGTTTGTTTTGTTTGTTTGAATGTTGTTTAATGCCATTTTCAGCTTTTTTTAAAGTTTTTACTGTGTAATATGTAATATATTCTCTTCTGAAATGTCATTTATGTTTATAGTTTACAGATTTTATCAAGGGAGAAAGCTGGAGTTCCTGGAAAAAACGTTTGACCTTCGGTACGAAAAGTAGCAATCTTGTAAATTAAGATTTAAGCCGAGCACACCTGAACTGCAATCTTAGTGTTGACAGACTTCATGATCAATAGTAGACAAACTAACTTAACCACTCAGCTACCAAGGCCCCTTTAAAGTATGAAAAGCTCTTAAAACATCTTTTCTACAGCTCAGGCAAAATACATTCTGAATCCACAATGGATTATTTTGGAAAAATTACCTTTAAGAGGTTCATTATCTTCATCATTGTGTTTCCGTTTTGGTGTGACAGGTGGAGTGTTTACCGCTAACTGTTGAAGCTGTTGTTTGCTTATTTCTAGATAGCTTTTAAGCTCTTGAACCATATCTTCATTAGGCTGGTTTGCCTGAGAACCAGCCATCTTTTTCATCTGGTCTAGAAGATTTTTTTCAAGGTTCTCTAATCGTCTGTTTACAGTATCTTCCAGTCTTATTTGCCGTCTGAGTAAGGGACTAAGAATTTAACATAAAATATGTGAATCAGAATATATGCACAAGTTAAAATAAAGACACAGTATGAAGCATAAAGCCAAAAAGCATCATGAAATACCACAGTAACTGATGGCACACAAAAAAATATTATTGCTTTTCTATAGCAGTATTTTTATTTTTTACTAAACTTCATGATAACAATTATTGATGCCATACTCCTTGAGGGCATAGATAAGCTCTCAAAACAACATGGCAATAGTCAAAATATAACCCGCAAGTTGAACAGCTCTAATATAAAATATAATTCATACTATTTATTCCTATTTAAAAAGTATGGTCCCAATTTAATCTGAATTGTTCCAAAATAAGTATGATCCCTATTTTTTTACAGTCTGGGACCACCTCTAAACTCTGCAATGAAGAAGTCACAACATAAACAATTATAAAGGAGGTCTTTAAGTTTTACTTTTACTTCCATTCACCTTAAAAATGAAGCTGGATCAATCATTTTAGGAGGCTCGTATGGTTCCTTAGCTGAAAGTTTCGGTTTTTTGGCAGCCACTGTTTCATTTTCTTCAATCATAGGTGTTTTCAGTGATAATATGTCTACTCTTTGAGCTGAAAAGAAAACAGAACTGAACATACAGTTAAAATTGTTTTTAACAGTCAATACAGGGACAAAGAAAAAATAGAAGGCATATGACAAGGTTACACTCTGGTATGTTTTCATCTAGAAACATTATAGCTGGAAACTTGAGAAAAATGTGTCTTGGCGACACTATGTTCTGCTTGGTACAAATGGTACACACCCCCATTTTCACACAGGCATGACGTCATAGTTATTAACAGCTGTGCATGATACTCCCATCTGCACATTAGGACAAAAACTTTACACTCTTCAATGATGCATAATTCTGTCTGCACTGATGAGACATAATAATATCTGATATTCTCTAGTATTTGAAATAAAAAAGGCTTCCCTGTGGTAGTTGTCAGTTCACCTCACTGTTTATTTTCAAACTTGATTGTGGTAATTTTCTTTAATATACAATTAATGACTTTAGATGAGGTTAATATCATGATTTATCAACCCAAGAGATCAGATAATTACCAAGGCCATCGTCCGAGCTGATTAGAGATCTCAAGGGTTCATAAATCATGACATTAACTGAAATCTAAACTTATTAATTGTTTTATTATATGACACATACAACAAAAGTATTATTTTATCAACAAAGAAAGATAACAATTGAAGCTTACACATATTTACAAAAAATGTATGGATTTTCCCTGATACTATATTGAGCTACTAATTGAAGCTTACACAAGTAATGATCACTTAGACTGCATAACTGCGCGGTGAGAAATTGAACAAAAACAATTTTACCTTACACATATTTCCAACAAATGTACAGATTTTCCTTGATACTATATTGAGGTACACGTTGAAGCTTACACACGTAATAACCACCTCACGTGCATTATTGGTCAATGATTATTATATTTTGCAATAATAAGTGAAATATCCTTTGAACGAATGAAAATCTAAGTTATTTACAGTCATATAATAATTATGATTGATAAACTTTATTTTTATGAGATATACACTAGGGTATACAATTGGGAGGGGGGACCTAAAACATTAGCCATATTGTTGGTTTTTTTATTAAGACATTTACTGGATTGAATAAAATGTATGTATGCCAGCACATGTATGGGACACAAGAAAATTGTTTGGAACTTAAAAGTGATGAGTCCAAGAATCACCATAAAAAAATCCCACAAATATCACTGTATGAAAATGAACAACGCCCATAATTTAAAAAAAATGATGAAAACTAACTTAACTTAGATTTTGAAAACTAAAAATCCAAATTTGTTTTTAAAAGTCTCGTAACTATAACAACAATTCAGAATTTACCAAAAACGAAAGGAAGCTAACATCTATCAAAGTAAACAATTCTCCAAACTTTTAGGAAAATTGATGGAAGTGTTTTTGAGTTCGAGACTAAAAACTAAAAAATCCAACATTTTTTCTCAAAGTCCCATAACTCCATAATGAAGGAAGCATCTATAAAAATAAACAATTTCCCTAATTTTCAGTTAATTGATGAAAGCATTTTTGAGTTATAGTCAGAAGACTGAAAAAATCCCCCCTTTTTTCATGAACAAAGTTTGATAACTCTATAATGATAAATAACAAATTTACCAAAAAGTATAAAGACCATTTTTTTTATTTTAACCGTGCAGGTTGACAAAATTCTGCAACGGCATTCTCAAGAAACAGAGCAACATGTGAACAACAGAGGGCTTCCTTCCCTCGTAAAAATTAGTCACCATGAAATTTCCTGAAAATTGTCAAAAGTTATCATAGAAAACAAACATAGTTTACCTACCTACAGTTACTCTGACCACTGTACTATTGACAATCTTTTTACTGGCAAAGTTCAGAGTACAATGTGTGTCATAGTAATATCTCTCCTGTGGAGCTATGTTTGTAATCATTACTGAATGGCAACTCCCTCCGATAGAATCCTATAAATAACATTGCAAAATTTAGTTTCAATGGATACAAAAGTGATCATACATAAAAATATTAATAACAAATGTTAACAAAAATTACATGTCAATTTCTTTGTACTAAATATTTCTGTAATGAATCTTGATAGTGTTCAGTTCTCCAGCTGAAATAATGCTTTAAATTAAGTAATAAAGACCATACAAAATTATTCTCAAGCCATTGCACATCCGACCGCTCTGCCGCATTGACGATTTTATCGTCTTTTTTAATCAAATAAAATAGAAAAAGGTGGTGTATCACATTTCCTGCTACTTACTGTTTTGAATTATCGGTTAACTTTGCTTGCTCTTATGAATACTTCTGAAAGAAAATAGTTCCGTCTATCGCTTGATAGTATTAAATACAATTCATATATAGCTGTTGATTTTCTAGCTGCCATTTTCATGATGAAAATATGTTTGGCAAGAAATCTTTATAAGTTTGCACTGAACGGTAGACAAAATACACTTTACCAACACATTTATTGAATATTTTACCTTAATTTGACCTTAATATGTCTTATTCATAGATATTTTTTTAATTAGAACTACAAAATTTAGCTGTTAATATTGTAAATCCTTAAAATTTCTTGTGACGTTAAGTCGCATTATGCATGTGTAACAGTAAAATTAGTCCGTTAGTAAAATTAGTCCCTTTGACTTTTGTTACTAGTAACATAAGTCCATGTTACTCAATTTCCCAGTAAAATAGGTCCTCGGACTTATTTTTCTAGGTAGAATAGTTCTACCTTAGTAAAATAAGTCTGGTGCGTTTTTCCTAGAAAAATCGGTTACTTGACTTGTCAATTTACTGATTTATTTTGGTTTCTTAATATAAAATAACATTAATTTATGATATTTTTTAATTTGGCTATTGGTGTTAAATGTAATATAACCAAAAAACCATTCTTCATAAAATTGATTATCATATTGCAGTATTTGAAGTTAATTTAATATATTTAGCATATTGAAAACAAAAATGTGTTTTACTGTTATTATCATTTGAAAATATGAGATAAATTTAATATATAGTAGAAAATAGGAATGATTGCATAAAATTGCTTTTTTCTTACTTGTAGCCATTATTAGAGATAGGTTTGTCATTTTCTTAGAATGGGCCTATGAAATCAATTCCAATTTTAATAATAATAATGTAAAATAAGTCCGGTAGTAAAATAAGTCCCCAGGATTATTTTTACTGTTCAAATATTTCTAGGCTCTAACAGTAAAATTAGTTCGGTTGTAAATTATGTCCCCCAGACTATTTTTACTAGTAAAATATTTTCATTCCACAGATTTTATTAGTTAAATAGATCGACGACCAATATTGATAATATTCTTCCATTACATCAATTAATATATTACTTTGATGGGATAAAAAGTGTTCATCATGAAAAAATCATGTTTGTGAATTTATATTTTGCAATGTTACTTAAATAAGTGAGAAGTGTTTACAGTGAATAGAATTTGTTTTATTAAAAAAAATCAGGTCGGTTAATTGATGTTTTTCATCCAATTACTATATATATAGTACATAAGAAGTGTTTACAGTGAAAAGAACGAATTTTATATTTGATAAATTCCTCTATATGCAGTTTATTATTTCAGTACTTTTATTCCTAAAGAGTAAAAATAGTCTGCATTATGAGTATTTCAATAGAAAAATTGATACCAGGACTAGATTTACTAGGAAAATTGATACCAGGACTAGATTTACTAGGAAAATTGATCGCAGGACTAGATTTCCTAGACATGGACTTTTGTAACTAATTAGGAACCAGGGATATATTTTCCTTGTTAAATCGCTTAGACATGTTCCAAGTGGGAATACATCTGGTGATATATTGCTTGACATTATGAGGACATATTAGAATATCTTGTAAGCTTGCTATTTCTGTATGGAATTCTTGGCTGGAAAACATAAGGCCAAAATAAACTGTTGTTTTCTGACCGATCCAAAAAAAATCTGCTCAGCTAACAAAGTTGTATTGCTTCTTATTTTTAAGTAATTTATAATAGTTTGATAATTATTTGGATAATTAGGGTTTTTCCGTTTTCAATTATTGTGTCTTAATATCCTTTTTTGTCTTCCTATAAAGTGTTCAAGTGACAATTTTGTACTAAAACACAGAATCAAAGTTAATAAAATATCTGTGCTACCTACCACCCATAGCTCTAAAGGGATAGTCAGAAAACTGCACACACTTTTTTTTTTAAGTTTGGCCTTTTTCAACATTCCTTGTACAAATTTGTCAATGAATTTTCTTTAAAGTTAAAGTTAGCTTTTAATTCAAAAGTAATAATTTAAATTTAAAATGTGGTTTCAAAGCTTATTTCCAAATGGTTGAACACTGAAATTTAAAATTTTCTAATAGACTGTACAGAAAAGAGAATTTAAAAAACTTCTAATAGACTGTACAGAAAGAAAGAGAATAAAAAGCACTATAATTATAAAATTCTGAAACTTCTAAATTTTAATCAAAACTGGTATACATTTTCAATGGAAAGAAAAATAAGTGTTTCCGAATCTTATTGTGAAATAACTAGTCAAAAACTACTAAAAATTTGTTGGACAGAATTATCTACCTTGTCATTATTTAGCCAATACTGAACTTTATTTAGCTTCAACTATATATTTAAACCTTTAATAAACTGATATGATAGTATAGATATAAGCCTTTTATTAATATTTTTAATGTTATGGAATTTTAAGGTAAAGAAAGAAAGAACGAAATATTAATTTTACCATAAATATAGTATTATATAGATTTTCAGAAAAATTATGTTTTTGCTTGTTTGTTTGAATGTTGTTTAAAGCCACTTTCAGCAATTGTTCAGTTATATCATGGCATCCAGTTTTTATTAAGGGAGGAAGCCGGAATGGCCGGAGAAAATCCCCAGCCTTCGGTAGGAAAACTGTAAATCCTTGTCAATTAAGATTTAAGTCGAGTGCACCCTGCCCACAGGAACCGAACCTACAATCTCAGTATTGATAGACCAGGTGGTCAATAGTAGACGAACTACCTTAACCACTCAGCTACCGAGCCCCTAGAAAAATTGTGAATGCTGTCCAGAATTTCCTTAGTAATATTTGCTAATATAAGAACGACCTACTAGACCACAGTTTATGGCATCTACAACTTCTCCAGGAACAAAGATGTGTTAATAGCTCACTCTTCTTCAATCTACAATGATAAAAAAAATAATTTTCAGACTTTGTCATTCAAAAAGTAACAAGGTCTGAAAATCTTATTATAAACACCACCACTGTTTCAAAATCATCAGATAAATGAACAATTTATGCTAAAGGTTATTTTATCATTGCTGAGCACTAAATTCTGTCAAAGGAGAGAAATTAAATGGTCTTATAGGACAGGTGGTGGTCTATTTATAGATGTCAAATTGCTCTGGATTAAAAATTATTCAAATAATGTTGAAGGTTTTAAATAGTGCTGATTTCTATGTTCTCCTGATTTTCAGAAGACGTTTGCTATGACTTAAACAGGATTTTCATTCAATGTAGTTGCAGATGTAGTCCTGCACGATTTAAAGCAATACATTACATTGTTTTAAATTCATTTCACTTAATACCCAAGCCATTCAACTATTGAGGCCCCATTTTGTTTTGTACAAAACTTCAAATGAATTATTACTGTTTGATTCATCAGCTGCCCTTTTCCTATTTTGTGGAAATTAAAAAAAAATAAAATCTTGTTTATAGATTAAGATTGCTACTGTCTTCCTCACGACATGGTTCTGAGTGCACGTTTACTCTGTCATCACACCACTTAATATTCACATAAATATAATATGTTAATAACTTAAATGGCAAACGATATGAAAGTAATATGCTTTGAGATACCTTGGATGCCTTTTCAAAGTACAATGACAATCTTTTGTGATAAAAATGACTAAAAAATGTCTTCTTTGAACCACCGGAGAAAATGTCTGAGAGACAATTTTTGACTGCTACAACGGAAAGGCCGTTGTAACAGACGAATTTCGACTGAGTCAACGGAAAAAATGTCTGAAAGACAAAAGTGTCCGTGACAGACCGAAAATGACTGTCACAGTTAAAAGTTATGTCTAATAACGTTTGCTAAAACAGGTGTTCATTTTTAAAACTAAAATTAACTTCTTTGATTTTGTTAAATACCTGTTGTTAAAGGCAGGCTAAAAAAAAACTTTAAATTCGTCAAAGTTTTGTATTTCCTTCTCTGCTAGCCCTGGTATTAAAATATTTTTTATCTGCATCTTCTCTGATTGGTAATATAGTGTTATTGCATGGATATTTGGAAATATTGCCCTGAGCAAGATGCTACATTGCACGAGCTCGAGAGAGCAATATAGCTTCTCTCGAGTGACAATATTTCTAAATATTTATGCAATGACCCTTTTATAGTAATAATTTGTTTGTGCTTTTAAGTGATTATTCATTATCGTTACTATTTTGTAATATTTTAATATGCCCAATATTATCATATTTTTACTTGGTCAATATTTCGTTTCGTACAGTTTACAGTCGATTGTTACTTTTGTTGGTCTATGAATTCTTTAACTTTACTTTATCGACAATCGAATTCACTTCCATTTGTTCAGTTTCAAAGTTTTGTTCAGAGGTTCTGCTTATTCTCCCATAGAGAGCAGTTTGTTTACAAACGACAGTTAAAATATAAAGCCAACGTACGGAGCACATCTGTCATTTTCCTTAGAATTACATAAAAGACCGAGACGCAGTGAACAATATGAAAATATATTGCACTATATTCCTGCTTTAAATCAAACGAGGAAAAGGTATTACTTTATAAAAAAATCTTAATTCTTCGGGTTTAACAGATCGATAACCTGAAAAAACATCGTCAATTCAAGTATCAAATTTATTTAATAGCAATAAAGAATAAATTTGGCATATGTAATGAAAGTTTATAATATAACAAACTTATAGCTAAACAACCACAAGGATAAGTTTTAAGGATAATATTTTATTTAAGATTTAAGGTTTAACTACAAAAAATATGTTCTCCATGGATGGATAACAAAATTTTTATTTTGCACATTGTATGATCCCTGTATCAGATTATATTGAATGTGCACAACAGAAATTTTGTTATCCCTCGATAGAGAACATATTTTTAAACTTACAAATAAATTCAAATATTAGAATAAACTCAACAATTTTTATTTAAACTGCAAGATTTCCACAGAGTAATATATGACGTCAAGGGAATAAAGAGATATAACTCCTATAAAGAGTAATCTGGCAATTGTGGCTAAAGTAAGTTATTTGTAGGTCTTGCCCTGTTGATCATTTGTGCAATTTACAGTTTCACTTAGCTGTTAACGCATTGAAGTTGCATGGCAAAAACTACATATTACATCAAAATTGTTATTACAGGACAATAACTCCTATAGAGAGTCATTGGATTATTATCATGAACATGAAATGATTTGTAGGCTTTGGCCTTATCTTTCTAATTATTTTTGTTATTTTCAGGTTAGCTAAAAAATCAAGAAGGAGAGAGTATTAGTCTCTTAATACAATTGGTATTTTAATACAGGCTTGGTGTATATTATGTATACTACAGAGGGGGCTACAGGTAAAAATAGTATGTTTTTTGTTTAAGACTGGTTTGTTCATAACACAGGTGGTTTCGTCAGCCAGTATGTATGTATATTCATAGATACATGTACCTAGATATAAAATTTGCAGCAAAAACTGATTATTAACTTGGCATGAAAGATTTTACAAAATGCAACATTTACAACTTTTTTATAACAAAAATTCCATACCTGCTACCGTTGGTCCATAAGCAAATATGGACACGTTTTGACCGTTAAGAGAATGAAGATTTGGTCTGACACATTCTTGGTAAATCGTCGGTTGAACTAAGAACAACAAACAAGATAACAAAATGTCTAATAATTTGCAAACCTCAAAATAAATAGACAACAGTTTGAACAACGTAACGTTTTATAAGACACCATGTACATTTCATTATGTCTACATGTATATGAATTAACTCCACCACATGTTTCTGTGACTGTTTTTTGTCATTAAGGTCTTTCCCACTACAGTGGAAGACTTTTCATTTCTTATGATGATTTTATTCTTCCGCGGAGGTTTGAAAAAAGGTGTCTCGACATATCATTTCGATACTTGCTACCATTAACTGGTCATATCCGGAGATCACATTGCTTTTAAATTGACATTTTTTAGACCGATCTAATTTTAGGAACGGAGTTATCTGCCTGAACACGAAAATCCGTGTTAGCAGATAAACTCAGTAACCGTAACCGATTCTCAAAATCTGAAGTGTACAAAATTTCAAATCTGCGTGATGAACAGTTTTCGAGTTACAGCCATTGACGCGTTTCGGTTAATCGCTTTTTTGGTAAAAAAATGGTTAGAGAAAATATAGTAAACATAAAGGTTTTAAGTGATCAGTAGGAAAACAGCTTCAATTTTAGCCAACGGTCAAAGGTCATAGTTCAAAGTCATACCGTAGCAACAATGTAACTGTTATAAAAAATCCTAAGTAACCATATATTTTTAGAATCAGAATTATATATTTTACTGAAATATGTCATTTCATGACCGGAAGTGGGATTTTGTCCGTATCAATGGGCATAAAAGTCCTTAACAACCATATATTTTTGGCTCGGAACCACTTTCTATACTGAAATAGCACATTTTTATGACAGGAAGTGACATTTTGTGCTTAGCAACAGACACAAAAGCCCATATCATCACATATATTTTCTTACTTTAGTGGGAATAGTGGGAAAGTCCTCATATGTTCATAGAACAAATGGCGACTTAATTATATTCCTCTTTCTTGTTTTTCTGTTTCTGATAGTAAGTAACAGTGGCGATTAAATATTTGTTGTTAATCACCAATCGGGCAAGAGGAAAATAAACAAATACAGTTATATAAAAATTAGCAATAAGTTGCTATGGCCAAACATCCGCTAAGGTCCCTATGTCTACGTAGAGCCGAGATCATATCCATTCGGTTCCACTCTAAGTAACACTACGCTAAGGATGCCACCTCTGCCACACAGGCATGAGCTTACCCATAACCTCCACCCCCAATCGGTCCAAATTAATGAAATACCAAGAAGATTCAGTCTAGCACATTTATTTTTATAGAGGCTGCCAAATCAATAATATGGGAGGAGTGTGGCATGGGTGATTTCTGACGTAGGAAGACATGTAATTTCTGTTTCGGAGATTGATTAGATTCCTTATTATATATACGAGTTATTTCCTTTAAACACAAAAAATTGAAGTTATTTTTATTTGTAATAATAGAGTACAATTATGTTTCTAAAAACAATAGTATAAAATGATTAATTCGTAAACTAAAAATACATTAAAACACCATTAATAAAGTTATAAAAATATTAATTAATTCGTAAACTAAAAATACATTAAAACACCAATAATAAAGTTATTAAAACATTATTAAAGATAAGATACAAATGCTGCTGATGCATTGTGATATTTGTAACATCTAGTAGCCTCACGTTTCTACTTAGTTGTAGTAGTTTTATTTTGTTTTTAACGATAACCAGAAGAGTCATAAAAAAGTAAAATTGGTAAAAAGTTCTGTAATCATTTGCATCAACATTTGTGGATAAAATACATGCATACTGAGGGAAACTGTCACATATATGGGTTTCTGAAAATGTAGGTAAATCAGACATATGAAACGCGTATGCGAATCTTATTAACCTTATATTCATAAACAGTTTTATGCCACGTACAGCTATGCATCTTGGCCTTTAATGTAGGCAATAGGGTTAGATTCGTCAATGATTGGAGGTTCGCCCAGTTAAAACTGTATCTTTTGTGTATGTTTAAAGTGTGTCAGTATGACAATTTTGATATTGGTTGGATATGCATTATATGAAGTTTAGCTCATCTGGGTGTGTGAGCTTCATTACTCCTGACAACTAAATATATAAGACTGTACTTATAATTAGGAAATAAAATACACATTTTATACAATACTATGTGTTTGTACGAATTAATGCACCCTCCAACTTAATTCTTACCTTATATTACCATGTAATCAGTTTCAACTACTTGGATAAAACAAAATTATTAACACACATAATTTAAATATTTCTTACCTCATGGTCAATTAGGAACTGCCCTAATCTAAAAACTTTAACGTAGTTGATGGACCGTGAAATTGAGGTCAAGGTCAGGTGACACCTACCCCACAGTCATGAAATATTCATCAGCAACCCATATACCAAATATAAGCATCATACCATGAATGGTTACGTAGGAACTGCCCTACTCCAAAAACGAACGTAGTCGCTGGACAGTGAAATTGAAGTCAAGGTCAGGTGACATCTACCAGATAATCATGTACTGTTCATCAGCAACCTATATACCAAATATTGTCATCCTACCAGTTTCACTCTGGCTGTTATAGCTCCTGGGTTACAGGGTATAAACTCAATTTTTTATAAAAATTCTCATTACATAACCCTGATGAAGAGACATGAGCCAATTTTTTACACTTAAATGATTTGAAAGCTTTGTCGTATTATTTCTTAAATGGACACCTTCTCTGGGAGTTATAGTTTATTGCGACTTAAATTGTCATTAAATGGTATGTATTCCTATAAAGAGTTATTTGACAATTGGGACTAAATTGCAATTTGCAGGACATGAATTATTTTTGCATTTTACAGTTTTCACTTTAGCTGTTAAAGCTATACTTAAAATATCACTCTGGCTCTTACAGTTTGAAAGTTGTATTGCACAAACATTTTTATTAAACTACTATCATTTTAGAGATATTGGCTAAAAGATTAGTTGACTTATGTTTTAATTTTAGTAACTGTGGCCATGTTTGATATGTATCAAAACCCATTACATTTGAAGCTAGTCACCTTAAGGATGAATTAGGCGAAGTTTTAAAAGTGGTTTCAGTAAAGAGGATGTTGAACATTGAATAAGTAACCAACTTGATTCACGTATTTTTTAAAGTTACCACTTACAGTGCCACAGTCAGACATTTGGGGTGTAGCGGTTGCATGCCACGCGAAATTATTTTCGTTTGTTTGGTATATGCGAAGGTGACAACAATTTGATTGCTAAATTGATTTAATTGTTGCTCAATGTAAAGCCAGAAGTATTTCAACTTTATTCATGCTGAGAACAAGTTAACATTAACATACAATAAATTAAAATCGAGATATGGGTTTGACCAAAAGACACACGATTTTAATAACTGTAGCTCTTACTTGATCATGTTCGTTTAATCCATTAATGAAAGCCTATTTATTAAAAACAAAAGGAGCTTGGAATTGCCAAGTATTTCTGTTATTATTTTGTTAGTTTCGTTAAATGTGATTTTACTCCATTTTTAACGTTCTTGTCAGCTATATCATCACGTCTAATTTTAATTGAAGCGGAAATTCTGGAATACCAAATGAGAACCCCTGTCCTTTAGCAGGAAATTGGCAATACTTGTCAATTAAGTATACAGTCGAGTACATCTTGAAAGACGTCCTACTCGAACAAACATAGCAAGTCTCGGCACTTCTATAACTATTCTTAGATAGCTAAACATCTAGACCACTCTGCCACCAAGTATTTCCCGAAGATTTATTAGTTAATTTCTGTATCAAAACATATAATGATTTCATTCAATTTTATGTTTTATTACAATGTAGTCGTCAGTGAAAATTGCAACAAACATAAACAATTAATATCAATTTAACACGAATGCAAATAATCATTTATGTAAATGAACTACATTTTAGTGGATACAGTGACATACATTTGTGTTTGACTCATTTTCATGTGTAGATATGAAATTGACAATAAAATAGTTGTGAATATATCGTCACTTAAAAAGAGATGTTATGCATCGTGCTTTTTTTGGATACATGACTAACAACAGTATACAAGTCTGATACGAGCAAAACTGCCAATAGGACATTTCACGGCCAATATGCAGTATAGCCCAGTACCAAATACTAAGAAAGTAGCAAAGAAACCCGACCGAACAACAAGAGCCAAAAGCCAAGGGACAGTTACAAATCCGGATATAGACAAACACGACACAAAAACAAAAAACATAAAACACAGAAAGAGAGTAACCCGAACCCAATAAAAACCATGGGTGCACTGACCCAGGTGCTCCGGACGAGTAAGCAGTGCCTGCTTAATTAGACACCCGTCGAGTTACTCATTGTGTTGTCTAGGGAAAAGTCAAATCCAGGAATAGGAAACACTACCTATGACTCAGCGAAAATGTCAGATCGTATTTGAGACACTGGTTTCCCATAACGACCAATTAAGTCGTGGTGCCGACCATAGAACTAAACTATGCCAATAATTCAGTCAATATGGAAAACGTAACACAATAATGTATAATAAACATATATTTGATGGAGATTTCTTATAATGTGCTGCATTCAACATTCAAACAGACAAATCTAAACTCTAAATCTACAATTTGAGTACACAACATGACAATTTGGTAAATCTCAGTGTATTTTGGTTTTTGAAATACTAGTACGCCAAATAATTACAGTCTACATCACCAGCCCTGTATGCGTTCGACTCGGAACCAATGATCACCTGTGATAAAAAATCTTAATTGCAGTCTGTAAATTGTTGTTAGGTATATATGCCACCAAAATGCAATGTAGATTCTGTTTTATTGTTTCAATTAAAAGTAAAATACACTTTACAAATAAGTAGTTATTTTCAATGAATAATTCATTCAATATTTTATGCTTATTAAACTAATTTGAAAAGAAAATATGGATTAAAATCAATTAAATGTCATTAATATTATTGTTATTATATATACGATGCCGTCATGTAAATCTGTCCACCTAAGGATAAATTTTGCGATTCGCAGTAACATCATCATAATTTTGCGATATTTATTAATTAATCTTTAAAATAAATATTTAACTGACTGTGAGCGTATTTTAACGGAAAAAACAATGCTAAACATCATGCAAATTAACGAAGCATGTTGCTTACATGGCTTAACATCATGTATGACCTTGTCCAGTTAATCTGCTCATGCATATTACTGACTATTTTAATTACATTATTAATTTAAGTAGTCCATTTTAGTTATGTAGTGAAACGTTCTGCAGCGGTCATCATCTAATTTGAAGCTTGAGTAACATATACATGGAATTTTACGATAAATTCAAACCACTTGATCGTGTGAAATAGTCTCGGATCCTGACTAAATATTCATACTATAAGCGGACTCTCGTTTCGAAAATGCAGCCAGGTCACCAGAATGACAATATCCACGCCGCAAAGTATTCTGGGTATCTTACGTCAACAACAATCACCTCTGCTGTACCATTGGTTGACATTGTGAGAGATATCTCTCACAGAGGATAAGCTTCACGTATAAACGCAGTAATTTTAATGTAAAACTGCATCAAAAGTGTATAAATAGACTATAAAAAACAAGATCTCGTGTATTTCTTACAAACCTCATTCTTTTTTTACAAACGGGCAGACGATAAATGTAATCCGTCAGTAATGGGGATGACGTATGGCAGAGATCACATCTGGGAACCAGTTCTATTCTCTGTGCCGGTGAGTGCAGCAATGAATCCGGTCAAATTTTTAACCGGCTTTAAATATTTGGAATACCTCAAAATTTACGTGAGTATTTACTGTAACTGAGTTTCCGATATAAATCAATGTGACGTCCGGCGTCCAGTAATCAAATTCAAATAAAAACGTTTTATCAAAAGAATGCTTTAATAGATTTCTGTCTTGTTTGTGGAAGTAATTTTACAGGGAAAACGCAAACGGAAAAGTGTACAATATCTTTCGGAATGTTGTTTAATGTCAACACAAATATATCTTTCTGACAATATGTCTATTTTACTTAACGTGCATAAAGTGTAGTGAAAGAGGTAATGAACATTCTCGAACACTATGTATGATTATTTTACCTCAATTTCATTTACAATGTTAATATTCCATAGGCCAGCTTGACATTAAAGTTACTGTCAAAACAAATTTACTGTCGGAAAAATACTGTCACCCGTTAAAAATACTTACACCCGCTACCATAGGTACGGAATGTTCGAAAATTATACTGTACCATTCGCGCATGCGCAATATCTATTTTTACATTCCGTTGTAGACAGACGACAATAATGTCAATCAACAAACGTTTTTTCCACCCCAAACGAGGCATATTTAAAGATTCTGGATACTGTTAGTTTACTTTTATTGTTAAATTGCTGTTTCATTACCATTATTACATTAATTAAATACCATTATTGAATAAAGTTGTTCATGGATAGTTTTTGGGTATAATAAAATAAATGTTACATGTCTGATAGGGTGACAGTAAAATTGTCAGACATGTAATATTTATATATTATCGTTTAAATCGATATATTATTACAATAATATGTTTGTATGTACTGTCTTTTGGTTAATACTACTAGCGCGAGTAAATGGGTTGATGTCTACCCATGAATTTACGCAAATTGATGTGTTACCTGCTTTTACGACCCAGCAAAATGTAACACTAAGGTGCAAGTCAAGTGCACAGTTTTCGTAGATATAAAAAGGTGTTGGAGGAGTAGGGTGTTATTACGTTGAACATAAGTGTTTTCTTGGTGTATAGGAAACGTTTAAAAGTAACAGTCCGATGGGTATATTGTATGATTGATAGTCTCCACATTCTAGGTCTTTATAGACAACGAATTGATTTGCATCGTACGCACTACAGGTCTAGATTAACTGATTGTTACTGTATAACGATGTAAACCTCAACTTGCGGTTAAAGGAAGTTAATCTGTACAGCAAAATATAATTTACTTGCGATCTGAAAGACTTTTTGTCGTTTTTGTTCCATTTTAATCTGTATAGATGCTTAAGACTATTGTGTGAGCTTACTTAATATAAGTTAATATTATTATATTTAAAGAATTATCTCGTATTGTTTATTAAAATTAATCACGTCCTAAATATAGCTAAATTATTGCTTACTGGACGTTTAACTCCAACCAATCACTCTGCTTTCGTTAATTAGTTTCTCGTCTAGTGCATACATTTGTTGATTAATTATTGAGCGTTGTTTGACGAAAAATGAATAAGTTTTCAGCTGTATCATAAGCAAAAAAAGAGAGTATGTTGTGAACCGTCGTGTGTGTCAGATTTGTAAGAGATCAGCAATCTGCGGAAGAGGCCAGAATTAGGCATATGTGTATTAACATTGCTTCCTGACGTAACACTAGGAATTTATTCAAAATACAAATATAAAGGTTTTATGTTCATAAAATGTTATTTCATTTTGTCAATTTGTATCAGCAATTAAATACAGTATCTTCGAATCTGAAAAACAAAAAAAAATATTTTCAACAGTTGATCAGTTTCTCTTACTACGTAGGCGCGAATTCAAAATTTTAAAATTTTATATTGGAAATTGAAATAATAATAACAGTATCCAGAATTCAGCCCATATTTTATTGATTATTTAGATATATTTCATGTAATATGGTTAGGCATTATATTCCATACAGTTTTTTTTCAAACAACCTTTAAGTGTGAACAATATTTTATTTTATAGCAATAGTTTTTTCCCATATGATTTCATTTAGGAATAAAGTGCAATATATTTTCATTTTTTACACTGCGTCTCGGTCTTTTATGTAATTTCCGAAAAGTACAGATTGTTCTGAACATCGGCTTCATATGTTACTGTCGATTGGTAAACACACTTAAAAGTATAGTCAAAGAATTCATAGACCAACAAAACAAAAAATCGACTGAAAACTGTACGAAACAAAATATTGAGTTAAATTATGATAATATTGGATCTAGCAAAATATTACAAATTAGCAAAGATAATGAATAATCATTTAAAAGCACCCAAATATTATTACTATATAATGAAAGGGTTATTGCATGAATATTGGGAAATAGTGTCCCTCGCAAGAAGCAATATTGAACTCGAAAGCTCCTGAAATATAGCGGCATGCTTCATGGCGTCAAGTTTTATTGGGGCGTGGAGGAAGTACCCTTAGTTATTCTCAACCTTCGGTAGGAAAACTGGCAATCTTTTTAATTAAGATTGGAGTCGACAGCACCCTTCCCGCAGACAGAACACGTGATCAATAGTAGGCGAACTATCTTAACCTCTCGGCCACCGAGTCAAAAATAAAAAAGTGGAAACCATTTATACAGATATTTTTGGTGACGGTATTTTGTCATCAATGAGTTCAAAGCTGAAAAATTAACGGATGACCAAACTATTGAAATGCTTTTTCCAATTTGGTTACGAACTTATTGAAACCAGTCATCTAATACACGAATCGTGTAACCTTTCCTATAAAAAAAACCGCATGGGTAAAGTTAAAACTTTGCCATTTACGACCATGGGTAAATGCAAATTTCAATAGAAATTATTATGTTACAAGATATCTTTCAGCGTTTATACTATGCTAAGAAAAATGAAAACTTAAGTGACTTATATCAAAACATACACACAGACTGAAACAAATTTCCGATTTAACAGATCTGACATCCTGTTGTTTAACATGACACATGTTATGTGGTTTACAGTTCTGATTAATTTAATAAGCTGTTTGTTTCGATTATAATGATAGTATAATTATACTAAAATCTTAATCCCTCTAAAGGAAAAACATAGTGTGAATTATTATTGATTTAAGGGATATTATAACCGTACTGCTATCATAAACAGACACGCGGGAAGACTATAAGAGCTTTGCCAAAGGTAATAAACAGGTATGTATTTCAATAAATATAACTAATATATTGATGTGTCTCGTTTGATATGTGGTCTTTTCTGTTAAAGGCAATGACAATGAGATACACATATAAAATATGGCACAACGACAGCGGCTGCAGGAACAGAACCATCGATTTCCAGTTGATTGTTGTACTCGGCGAACCTAAATGTACGGAACGAATTTATGCTAATTATATTGGCATTCAAAAAATATATCAATGCTCAACTTTATTCCAGTCATCGCACATTATGAGTTATATTCGTGCATGTATATTCTTCCCGTTCCTCTTTACAAAATAATCAAGACATAACTTCACTTTTATAACAAAAATATTTTATAACTTAAATGTTCAATCTCAAAGTATAATATATTAAGAAACTTCCTTGTTTATTTTGTGCAGAAAAGTTCTGAATGATTTTTTGCGTACAGATGAAGCATTATCACTTTATGCCATTTTGATAAAAGTATTGTATCAGTTGAACGTATATTATTGCTAATAAAATTGAAAGATCAGTACAGATGGAACTATCAACGATGCAAGAATCTCGATGTTGTAACACTTCCGCCACCTAAATGCCTCTTTCCAATGCGTGAAAAATATGACGGGCTTTTAATGTTTTCCTTTTGTTAAGGGGATTGGCTTACATCATGTTTCCTAAACCTGTTGCGTACAGTCTGGCTACTCATCCGTCAATTTTGTTACTACTGTTATTGCTGGTGACTCCACATGTATCTGCGTCGTATTGCGTGTTTAAGTTGTATTTGACTGGCTGTTGTACATGTTGCGATCCCTGTTGAATAGATTCTCGGGGAAGTGTAGTAACATCAGAGAATATAAACCATATTCATCTGATCAAATATTTAACAGTCGTACGGTAATTTCAACACCATGATTTTTTTCATGTTATCCCAATGTATCTGTTAAAGAGTAAATAACATTAAATCGTGATAGTGTATCATTGCTTAAACAAGATTGTATTTTTTTTAATTGTCATGTGTGTCAGATTTGTACAAGATCAGAAATTTTGGGGGCCGAAAAAGGGTATTGGTGTAATTAAATTGGTTCCTTACGTAACACTTGGTATTCATTCAGCATACAAACTGTTATTTCATTCATAAAATGTTATTTCATTTTTCATATTCATATTTGGTTTATTTGTATTATCAATTTAAAAAAAAGTATCTTCAAATCTCTTTTTCAACAATTAAGCAATTTACTTCATTACATAGGCATAAAGTAAAAATTTTTCCAACTTTTGCATTAAAAATTGAAATAATTCATGCCAGCCCTTATTTTTTTGGTATTTAAACATATTATTATTGTTACGAATTATATTTCATGAAGTTCATATAAACAACGGTTCAGTTTAAACAATTTTTTTATTATATATATTGCTTGTAAAAAAGTGAAAAACGTTAATAAGAATATCTGATTGACAGTATTTGGTCATCAAAGAGTCTAACGTTAAAAAATATTTATGGAAGACCAAATCATTGATAGGCTAGATTTTCTGATTGGAAACTTATTTATTTAGTTTGGAGGACAACAATTGGCACTGTAATGGGCCCTATTTGTGACCATTTCTTGCCGAATTTTTCCTCTATTAAAGTAACGCTTAGGTAAGAAAAACGGGAAGCTAGCCAACTACTTTAATCTCAGCTTCTGTAACACTGATGATGTCATTTCACAAAACAATCCTGGATTTGAATTGGGGACACCTCTGACACTAACTGATAAGCTTTATATTAAGATTTACATCTCGACATCGACACTCAAGGACTTTCTACTAAGCTATATTACTTCAATTTCCATTGGTCAACTTTTTATTAGCTATTAGCTTAACGCGGAAACTGCAAAGCCGGTGTTTTGTTGTTCTCAGATTGCTGTCTTTATTGAAGAAATGTTGTAGAAAATATGACAGATGTAGGTTTGTCGTAGAGTTTGTGGAGTATCTTCGTTTACGAACTTTTCATACCTACAGCCTACAGCGGAGCTCCTGAATTCACTCTCAATTTTCCAGCTATATTCAGAAAACTGTCAATCTCTTGTACATTAAGATTGAAGTCGAGCACACCCCGTACGCAGTGATGTTCGAACCTGCAACCTCAATGTTTGCAGCCTACTAGTACTTTATCAAAAACTGACTTTCATAACCACTCGGCGACCTTGTCATGTTTTTGTATGTGCTGTTTTGTTCTGTGTTTTGTGATTATTGTTGATTGTCTGACTGACTTTCATAACCACTCGGCGACCTTGTCATGTTTTTGTATGTGCTGTTTTGTTCTGTGTTTTGTGATTATTGTTGATTGTCCAGTGGTTTTGTATTAATGTTTTTGTACTTTGCTTTGCCCCTTAGGTTTTTCTTCGCTTCTTTTAAAATAATAAAAAATATGGGCAGCCAGGAATTATTCTTGGGATTGCTTTTTCCAATTAGGTCATTCTCCTTTCCTATTAAAAAAACCACTTGGGTAAATTTTAAACTTTGCCATTTATGATCATGGGTATATGCAAATTTCTGTACCAAATTATTATGTTATATTTAGTATTTATACTAAGTTAAGGACAATGAAACTTGTGTGACTAATATCATCAAATATACACGGACGGAAACAAGTTTTCGATTTAACAAATCTGACATCATAATTTTACAAAATCTCTAAAGAAAAAAACGAGTGTATTTTTTTACTTATTTTAAGGATATTATAACCGCACTGCTATCATAAACAGACACGCGGTGAGACTATAAGATCTTTGCCAAAGGTACTAAACAGGTATGTATTTCAATAAATATAACTAATATATTGATGTGTATCGTTTTGATATATGTGGTCTTTATTGTTAATGTCATGATATATCATACAGGTTAGCTTTTGAGGTGTATGCTTGAAGGCGTTTTGTACAAAAGGAGTGGAAGTTGTAGGTAGCCAACTTTATCACCTAAATAGTAGTTTTTGGCACATTTTAACACTTTAAATTCGTTAAATCTCTAAAAGGAAACACAAAACTTCATACAAAGTACAATTGTAATGGTAAGAGATACATTTAAAATTCCCGGGAACTAAACAATGCCAGAGAAAGTAAGAAAACCATAAATTTCTAGTTCTTGTTGAACTCTGCGAAGATAAAAGAACGGAAAGCATATATTCTTATTATTTAGGATTTAAAAATTATGTCTATGTTCTACTTTATTCCAATCATTTAACAGATAGGTTATTGAGAGCGTGCTCTATGCGAATTAGAACATGGTCAGACCTTATATTTGTCAATATTTTATACCGAGCAATATCGAGGTATTAAATGAAGACAAATATAAGATCTGACCATGTTATAATTCGCATAGAGCTCAATTACAATAATCTATTTCGATTCTAATATGTCTAACAAATGTTTTAAATTTTCGAAGCAGCTCTAAGAACACGTTTTCAATGGTAATATTGTTTTTTGAAACTAATAACATATTTCAGAAAACAGTATGTTAAAGCAAATAATATTGACATAACATATATTTATTTAAGATACGTACCTTTTAAGCAACAAAATATTGATAAATCTAAACAAAATTGCATTGTTCAAGCTGGAAGCTTTAAGTTGAGCGTATATGACGTCGGAATTCTAATTGTGACGTCATAGCGGGCTCTATGCTTATTAGAACCCTAATGTTATGTGTTTTAAAGCGTATGAAGGACGATATATTAGAATGCACATTATGAGATTTATTTGTGCAGGTTTATTTCTTCCCGTTTCTTATCTATAAAATAATCAAGACATAACTTGAATTGTATAACAAAAAATATTTTATTTTTTAAAAATATCCGTTCATCATCAAACTTCCTTGTTCACGTTGTACAAAAATGTTCTGATACATTTTTTTGTGTACACAATATTATCACTTAACCTAATTTTGATAATAGTATGGCATCAGTTGAATGTATGTTATTGCTAATAACATTAGCAGAGCAGTATTAAAGACAAATGGAACTTTCAACAATGAAAGAATCTAGATGTTGTAATACTTCCGCCACCAACCACGCCTCTTTCCAATGCGCACGTCTTTGACGGGATGTTAATATTTTCCTTTTTATTAGGAAGATTGACTTTATTCATTTTCTTAAGATTGTTGCGTACAGTCAGTTGTGTTCCTAATGTTATTGCCGCTGTTTCCACGTGTATTTGCGTTCTATTGCTCGTTTTTGTTGTATTTGACTGGCTGCTGTAAATGTAGACTGAATTTTACTGCCGTTATAATCCGATGTTAGTTTTGTGATTTGTCAGATTAACGACACACTACTCTTAATGTAGCGAAAACAGTGTAACTTCGATCTATGTATACAAAATTCAAACATAATATGCATCTCTTTTAGTTTCAGACATTGCGAAACTAACCGGAGACGAACTTTTCTCAAGAAATTTCTTTTTTTGTCTTTAAAAATGCACGTGGAAAATGAGCATGCATATACAAGATTCTCAAGATGCAACATCATTTTCCGGGTTCTCAATGTTCTTTATATAGTAAACGTATTTAAAAAAAAGACACGAATGTCAATCAATACATAAGGCACAAGGGGTTATTAAAAACGGCAATAACTATCATCACGTATTAATATTGATCGATCTTAAATACCAAACCGATACAAAATGACAATGTCGAATCATATCATGATTGACCTTGGATGATTATATATGCAACTACTTTTGGACATGAAAGTACCGGGAATGATTCACTCCCGCTCTGCTACATAAAGAGTTATGGAACTAGATTCGTTCCCTCGCCAAAAAAGCGAGGGTACGATAATTCGCTTCAAAAGTTTTTCATGTGTAGAATTGTACTTTTTGTATGGCCAGCTTCCTCGATAATTTTATCCATATCACATCCTTTACTAAAGATTTTCTAATCAGTTTGAACGCAATGTTAAACAATTTCCTCCTCCACTGTGTCTCCACATTTACAATCATTTGCCTTTTCCTTTAATTCACATACGTAATCTCTTATTTCCTTTTTTCTCTCTCGTGGTTTTCTTTTGTATCTGGAATGATCTTTTTGGGATGAAATGTTTATTGAGTTTATTCTCCAGCACTGTTTTATTTTTCTATCAAGTCCATCAATCTATTCCTCCACTGTTTTCCTATTGCTAATGGATCATAACTTTGCATATAAATATAAGCCATGGTTTACAAAGTTCTCAGTTACGTCGCAACTATAATACGCAGCAGTACCCCTCGATCCATTTCTTGCGCTTGGTTCTTAGCAAAAATTTTCCTCCGATTTGCGTTATAATATCGCTTCCTTCTTTAAATTTTATTTAGTAAGCGCATGTTTTTTATCCTCGTCGCCAATGAAACATCGTATACAATATATTTGGGCCGTACTTTAATGATGGCTCACATAAATTTGTATAAATACGCTTATACCATAACAAATAAACGTAGCAAAGGAGTTTACTTTTGTTAATGTGTCGAAGTCCAACATTAAATGATATAACAGAAATAACAGAAGAACAAAAAACCTTCATGGAACATACGAAGAATTTCGATAAGGTAAGAGTGGCCGTCAGGTGGCGTCTTTATCTCGCTAAGTCTCTTTGCTTGTTATTTCCTTGCAGATTCAAACTGCAAGTAATTAATACACAAGATTTATGACAATATCGCCCTTAAATTTGAATATTGTATTACGTTCAACAAATACTTTTTTTCTATATCTTGGATTTGTTTGTCTCAATAAAGCACTAAATGCACTTCTAAAAGTGGTCCTAAAATTGGTATTTTTCTTTTCTTCTTCGAACTGCTATAACTACATTTTTTTGTTTTTAGAAGAAACATTTGCATCCGTTTGGTCAGAGGACAACGCTGTTGCCATGTCTAAGAAACTGCTGTTGTTGGTTAGTGCTTATTTTCTTATTTGCTTTTTTAAATTCCAGATTTGATTTTGTAGACGTTCAATGAATATTATACGTTGGTGTAATTTTCAAAATAGCTTTTTTTGTTATGATGTGAAGATCAGATGATGCTACATAATTTCTCGTTAAAGGCTAAAGAGATTATATATACGTTATAAAACCCAATGCATTCTGTTCATTATGTAAATAAAATGTCATCAAAGATACCAAGGTTAATAGAATTTACTACGCCAGACGCGCGTTTCGTCTAATGAAGGCTCATCAGTGGCGCTCGAACCCAAACAATGTTTAAAATCCAAATGAATGAGACGTTGTAGAGCTTTTATCACCAAAATTCCAAAAAGTTATACCAAAATCCGGCTAAGGCTATCTACACCTTGAAAACAGAAAAACCTTAGAATTAAAATAATTTTCGAAATTTCTGGGCAGTAAATTTAGACAATGACCATATCAATGAAAGAATCAATGATATTCCTGTCAGCACCGAAGTGTGACTACTGGGCTGGTGATACCATCGGGTACTAACAGTCCACCAGCAGAGTCATCGACCCAGTGGTTGCAAAAAAATTTCATCAAAGATACCAAGGTTAATAGAATTTACTACGCCAGACGCGCGTTTCGTCTAATCAAGACTCATCAGTGGCGCTGACCTGACATTTTTCAAAGCAAAAATATAACTCAATAAACATTTGTGATAAGACATGTTAGATAAATCCAATAGAAGGAAAAATAAACAACTAAAATGTGTTTTTGTTTTGTTATATAAATGTTTCACTTGCAATTAAACCGGTATCATTGTAAGCAGAAACTGAGTAGTATAAACGGCAATAGTATTAATGCGCATTACATATTTTTCAAAAATCATTTTAGATTTTTGGACTCTGTGCAGCCTTTAAGTTGAAATGTCCAGATCCAGCTCATTGGTCAACTAGAGCTAAATTCATGTGTCCAGAACCATCAAAGTACAGCTGCTTACTAGATGGAAATGCTCTGGTGTATATTGAAGACTGTACAAAAGTTGATTTTGAGCCACAAGGTTGAGTATTCTAAACCGCAAGATATTTTCCAAGCTATTAGAGTCCCTTCAAACATATTGTTATTGTTTGGTCAATAAAAGTATAGATTATAATTTCAAGAGAATGCCTTCGATGTAAGCCGTTCTGTTCTTGTGCGGACATTTAGAAAAATATTGAGAATGAAGTGCTTTTTTATTTATGCAATTTGACAAACATAGGTGATACAAACAAATAATGGGTTTATGATCCCGTTTGCACCCCATTTGCATATTAATAACTTTTCTTACTCGTTTATTGCCCAATCTATTTCTTATGGAATAATTAAGATTATTCTTTGTAGGCAAAAAGATAACTATACTGGACAATTTTTATTCAAAATGCTGCGTTAATAGCAGATATTATCCCTTTAAATATTGGACAAGTTTAAATAGTGATTGCATATCTATGACATCAAAATGTACCGAGGAGGGTCAAGTTATGTACAATGCAGGGCCAGATCATGACGCTATTTGTAGTTGTGATTACAACGGGTATGATTTTGTCACCAGACCAAATAATTTACGCTTCTGTATCCCGTCTCAGGAGGACTGTTCTTGTTACAAAAAGAATTTTCCATTCTCAAATCCAAAACTGTCGTCGGGTAAGGAATCTTTTTGTAATTTTGTAAATTAAGAAATTTGTGATTAGTTGTTGTTGTATTATTTCTTTTACACTTTTGCACAATGTCAAAAGTGCGTTTTTGTACAAACCACATGATGTTTGCATCATGCCAGTCCTCTGTTCCCAGGAAACCATGAAAAACATTACTGTAGATGAGACGCCATGACTTTCATCAGAGAAGGTGATGTTCCGCCATTACTGATTATGCAATTTTGCAATTACCATTGAAGATGCTCCTGGTAGCACAGTTGAAGTCGTTGACTAAAACTGCGGATTGCCCAGCATAAGTCTGACAATGGCTAGGTCTGTCTGTCGTGGCCTCAATCGTGGCATAGAAACTGTGTCAGAAACCAATACTTGCAATCATTTTATTTGTTACGCACAAAAATCATCATTTACTTGTTCAAAAATTTTCCCGCCAATTCTTTTATACGTGAGACTTAAGGTACAGACATTCTTTAACATTAATAAAAAAAATCATTCAAGCAAAATTGTATTTAAATGAGACTTCAATAAAAACCTTGTGTTTCAGTTAAATCTTCGTATTATAAAAACATGAGCTCTTTAGGTTTTGAAAAAAAATTTAAATGCGACGTTTTTTCGTTGTTCATAATATAAACAATTTCATATTCAAAATATAGAACATATTGTATCAATTAGAAAAATATAAACTGATGCTTTTCAATGTTTAATTACATTCACGTATTCAATTAAAAAACACGTATAGACACAGTTGATTTAAACAGAATTGTTTGAGTGGAGGTGAAGTTTTTCAACTATATCACAGCGTCTAGTTTTTCACCCGCTACAAACACAATACCTTTGTTGAAAAAACTGACTAAACTCGTAAGTAATATTCTAGTCAAGCGCAACCTACCAGCAGCGAACCCGCAACTTGAGTGTTTACATGCACGTCCTTATTATTACACGAACCACCTTACCCACTCGGCTAACGACGTCATATATAACTCAAATTTAGGAATATATATTTAAGTGTGATGTGTCATGATAAACACTTGTTATTGTCTTATTCATTTTGCTTTTTAATGGTTAATTTTGTTATTGATAGATTACACATGTTCGCAAGAAACACAGAAGCAGCCTACTACGGATTGCAGACCTACGGACATATCAATGTAAGTTTTTATAGATGTTTCAAAAGTTTATATATGATAAAATGTTTAATACAGAAGATGGTTTTGTGGGCCAATTCAAATACCTTGTTTGTTAAGTCTAAATCGAAAAATAAATTTAAAATTGACTCCTGCCATCATTACGGAAATTTTAAGACCGCTATACTGGGTTTGTTATTCAATGTAGGACATCTGAACCGTGTTCTTTAATCAATTATATTCCACCAACAGTAGTTATAAAATTATTGAAATTGGTCTATATAGCTGACTTAAAGCAACTTAAAGATTGTTTTTTATTCATGAACAAATAATGAAGTAAAATCTTTAAAGGGCAAAGTACCAAACGTATAACCGAAACACAGACCTTATAACAACCTCAGAATAGTTCAATAAGCTTTAGCGAATGCAAAAAGATGCGGATCGTTTTAGCGATCGGTGTTCTCGCATTTACACAAAAGGCATATTTTTAGCAAAATAAAACAATGGAAACATCTTTTTGTAACAAACAATTTAGGAAATTAAGTGCAGATGATCATTTTGTAAGTCACTACAAAAAGTAACCCCACTTTCTAATCAGAATTGATAACATGACTGTATATTCAAATATTGTTTTACGGACTTGTTTCAAAGTTTTAGTTGTACTAAATTTTAAACAAATGGATGTATTTCAGTGTTTTCTGGAAAACTGGTACCGTTGACAACAGTCAAATATACTTATTAAACTTCTTTTGACAAAGTGGGTTAAAATGCATTAATGAATTTAACACATTAACTGAATTATGTTTGTAATGTTCTTTCAAAACTTCTGTTAGCTTTCGCCTCGTTGAAAAATGCCACCATTACTTACATGAGGGATTCCTAAGTTGGGCGATTCCGCTTAATTTGTATCAAAACCTTTTTTAACTGTCAAACTCTTAAAGGCCAATATTTTAACATACATTCTGGGATTTGTTTTAAGCAATTTTCAGCTATATCAAGGTGTCCAGTTTTTATTGGGTAAGGAAACCGGATTAGCAAATGGAAATCCCAGACCATCGTTTAGGATTGAAGTCAAGCATACACTGCCACCAGTGACATTCGAACACGCAACCTCAGTGTTGACAGGCACATGATCAATAGACTAATTACTTGAACCACTCCGCGACCGAGACCCCATCCGGGATTATTCAAACAAATGATCTTGTATTTTATTTTCGCATAAGCACTCACTATGTATAATGTTAAAACGATTTTTCTGGTTTTTTAATTTTAGAGATGGAACAAAGAAAAGTACATATTTAAAACCTATAGAACAGGCAGAGAGAAATTTTGAAAGAAGTAAAAAGTCCTTTTAGATGCTTTCCTTTTACTTAAATCTCGAAAAACTGTGCTATTATGCATGCATTTGTTTTTGAATCACGTTGCTTACGTAACTAATCGGTTTGTAAAAAGTAAAGACCAGGTAAAAATTACTGGATAATGATAGTAGTCTCAAGAATTAATTGACTGGGTATTTGGGTATAAGTTAGCAAACTATTGCCGAGTTGCAACTATTGCTTTGGGGCGAAGCCGAGATCGATAGTTAAATATTGAGTAAGTGTTTTATTATTCAGAAAGCGACAATAAATTAACCACTCCAAAAATACCCAGTCCGTCAAACGCCACAATCAACAACAGACAGGAAAGTAAGCAAACTTAAATCAACATACTAAATATAGTAACTCAAAAGTCATTATATGACTAGCATTCATCTTGATTTTGATTGGCCCAGGGTATCGTGAAATGCATTATGCAGACGGTGTGTTAACCTCAAAGTAGATAAAAATAGACTGATATAAAAGTTTTGACTTTTGAATTGCTAAAAATAGAATATTTATCACTTTTCAGTAGTTAAAAATAGAATTCAACAATAGGAAACAAGCATTAATTTGCCATTGGCCCGGTGTATATAATTTTTTCAGGGTTGATAAAACCAGGTATTAACCTATATCAAAGTGAATAAATGTATAATCTTATTTACATGTAACTCTGTGTATTTATTTAACAGATGGATCTTGGAAGAAAATAGCTTGTATTCCATTAATGGTGACAGTTTGCTGTTTAATTTGTACGTATTTACAAATATATTTACAAAAAACGCCAAAAACTACTACTTATTTATACAATAATTGCATATATAGAGGCATTGTCATGATATCTTGGCTACACAAGGCAAAGTGGTATTGCCTGAAACATTAATACTGCCATAGCCAATGCGAGGCGAATCGTGAAAAATGAGAAATTGATATCGTTTGTAATGGATTATCATATTCCTAGATACATGTAATATCACATTTGATGTTATGCTTGGTGAACGTTATATGTGTTTTTTCCTTGTTTGTTCGTTGCATTGTTACCTGAACGTCTGCTACCAAATCGTTGGATGCAGCCATATGAGCACTTGTTTAAAGAAGTGTTATACAGGTTTCGGCTCGATTTTGTGGTTTAGTCGTAATTTTACGCGTATCATCACGACCGGCTTGCTTAAGCCGTAATGATGGCTTTATACGATCTTAGTATCAAGTACTAGATAAGTGATGACGATTTATATTGCTTAATATGGTTTAGTATTTTTACAGGTATTAGTCTTTCAATAATTTGTTGTGGACTTAGGATAGATATCAAATTAGATAAATACTTTTGTAAAGGTACGTTACTAACTTGTGCACTTTGTAAAGTGGTATACGTTTCTGCTTCGGCTTTATAAACAAACCATTGCACTGTTTAACAGTATAAAAATTACAACACAGGCGGATACAAAAATGTTAGAATGCAGTATTATAAGATGTTACATGTATGACCAATATCGGCATTATTACATATGTAATATCCTCCAAATTGACTAATAGTAACTTTCAAAGTTTTAAATAACTCAAACAAATTATAACATGTTTTCCCCGTCACTTAATATCAAAGCAGATTGATTATGACGGCATGTATCAGTTATAAATAATGTCACTTTATTAAACCGTCAATGTTGAAAAAGTCATAGATTAGCTTGTGCAACATAAACACACTAAACTGGCACATTCATACCTTTCATTTTTATGTTTTATATATTTTTCTATGCCTATGAAAATTAATGCGACAATTACTTGCACCCCCAATAAATTAGTTACAATAGTTCAACTTGTTCGTCATTATGATGTCTATGACACTAAATAAGAGTCCCAAATTTAACAGTATAATTAATTTAATGGAAACACACCAATACGTTCAATATATAATATTATTACATGAATAGAATATTGCGTCTTTTTTTATTATTCTTAAAACAACTTTCGGGTCACGATAAATTGCAACAGTAATAAAATTTCATAAAATGTTTCTACGCTGCACGATTCTGATTGCAGAGTAGTCAAGAGGAATCCAATATCGACCTGGTTTTTATGTTTTAGCCCATCAAAATAGCCGTCTTAATAAATTCATTAGTCCAATCAAATTGATTGTATTAATTGTATTGTACACATTTCATTGACGTCTGCTACACATACATCGTGCGTGTCAACAAAAAATGGGAGAAACGTCAGCTCTGCGATATATTGATTCATTTATACTCTTCTCAATATTTGAAACAGGAATTTCAGGATTACAGCAAATTGATATCAAAATGTGGTATTAAATAGAAATATTTATGGTAACAAGCATTGCAACAATTACAAAATGTAAGCAGGTGCTCCAGTAGAAAAAGCATCCATTGTTTTTCTAATCAAGGGAAATGGTGGTTTTATTCATGTAATAAAACAATTAATTACTTTGATAAACGGCCGCTATCAGAATTTATCAGCCTTAAAAATGTATATTAACCTCGACTAGCGGCTTGGTGAATATTACATTTTCTTTGGCTGATAAATCCTGGTAGCGACCTATATCGAAGTCATTAATTGCATAATATTACATTCCATTTACACATTTGCCTTGTTATTAACCCTCCATTAATACCAGTTATATTTCTGAAATATATCAACATCTCAGGATAAAGCTATAACTTAATGAAACGGTATTCATCTGTAAATAAAACTTTAATTATTAATCTAAACAATGTGTTTGTAGTCTATTTTATTTCGAAACTGCCGGCAGAAATTACCGGAATAGAAGGTGGAGATGTGACTCTAAGATGTATCGTATCAAAGCCAAACACTAAAGTAAAATGGACTAAACGTAATGAAGCAAGTAATGACGAGGAAGAAATTTCAAGCTCTTGTAATTACACAATCCAAAACACTACAGAGGTTCACAGTTTACATATTAAGAATTTGGAGTTAAAACATTCAGCACGATATACAATAGGTGTTAATGGTGTTAAATGTTACTCAGTTATAAAAGTACAAGGTAAGAAGAAAACCAGAATAAGTTGCATATTTTAAATGAGTAGTGCCAAATTTCGTCCTTGTCAACATGACCTTTTGTATTTGGTCTTAACTTCAATGACGGAAACCCTATACTAAACGGTTGTTAATTTGGCGAAACTATATTTAGAAACGGGATGTATGTACACTGTACTTGAATGATATTTTATGAATATAAAAAACACAAGTGTAAAAAAATACGTAAATGTCTTGACGTTAGCATTTTATATTATAACGTCATGTTGCCGCTTCGCAGTTTCGAATAAACAGTAAACTGTCTTTTTTATTCTGGTACCCTGGCGATGATATCCTATTGAACACAACGTCAGATCAGGCGCAATAGATTTCTACGGTTATATCGTTGAAATTTAACGTACGGATATTCTTCAGACTTACATTTTGTAATATAGATAAGTTCTAGTAGACCGAAGGTCTTTTATGACGTTCAATGTTTACATTTCTCCGCTGTTTACATGTAGATTTCATAATTTTAAGGTAAAGTTAAAATGTAATTTATATTTGAATTCAATAAAGAAAAGGTATTCACAGGTCTAAAATAAGATTGACATGTGCATATGATATAAAATAGCGCCATATTATTAATCAATCAAAATGCACATATCGGAGGTCCTGACCTGGTGCTATATTTGAAAGTAATGATTGCGTGAATGAAAAATATTGTACCAGGAGACTATTGTGTACTCGGTGCTCTGGTCGAAAAAAAACGATTCCTGCCTTTAGTCACCCGACAGTTGTCGCATCCGGGGAATATGAAAATTCAAAGAATATATCACCTATGTTTTAGCATTATATGTTATCGTGTTTGGGATTTTTCATAACGATCAATGATAATGATATTATAAATTCTAATACGATAACACCAGATTAAGTTTAAGCAATTTAATTGTCAAAAGCAGTATTGGGACTAGAGAATCAAAGCACCGATCGTTAAATAGAGCGTGACAAAAACTGCTCTTGTGTTGCCTAAATGTGACCGTTGATGAACAGATGTAAATTTGTAAATACACTTGCTATTTAAATGGCATATACGATTGTTAGAAGCGTTTTGGAAATAGCGAATAAAGTGTACATCAAATAAGCTACTACTAAGTAAACAACATCAGAAGAAGGTTTAATCAAGTATATGTTTGTATAAGTTTAAATATCCTAAGAATCAGGCAAACTTATTAAAAAGGAGAATCAGGGTAGAAAACCCAGTGATTTAAATGCAGTTTTATAAGTTTAGAGAAATACATTTTACATAGCTAAATTGCTTGTGTCTATTTTATTTAACCGAATTTTTTTAAAAGATAAACATTAAACACTGACAACACATGTTTTTTGGAAAAATCTATTTCAGATAAATAATTAGAGGTTTATTAAGAAGAACATTGTTTGTTTTGCGCTTATATATATATATATGTTCCCTTTTCCTTCTTATTTTTAGTTCTGTTTCTTCACTGTAGTTTAGTAATTATCGGTCTGATAATAATAATAACACATTTACTTCTATGTTGATAGGATTTTAGACATGGCCGCCGGCATGGACACTATTTTTTCTGATTTGATATTAAGTTTAAGAAAAGTTGGACCCAGTTAATCCATTAACTTTCAAACTTAAGGGATAAACCTTCATTAGGAAGGCGTAAAGCTCAGTTTAAAGATTAAAATTATGTGTTGCAGTACAAGTAATGCTTGATGATATTCCTTTTTCTAAGTAGTTTTTTTTTAATCTCCCATATAATATGTAACTAAATATAATTTCATTAAGTTGTATTCTTTGATTACAGTTATACATTAATAATTTATCCTCAACACAATTCTTTGTAAATTGCACACAGTTTTGAACAAAAGGGCAAACACCACCGAGAAAACTAATTTTGGGTTATTATCTGATTGTGAATAATTCTTAAAATGAAGCAGTCAGTTAAGGAAATATAAAAAAAACACTGACCGAACAACAAGAGCCCAAAGCCAAGGGACATTTACAAATCCGGATATAGACAAATAAAATACAAAAAGTAAAACATAAAACAAAGAAAGAGAGTAACCCGAACCCAATAAAAACCATGGGTGCACTCAGGTGCTCGGGACGAGTACGCAGTGCGTGCTTCTAATTAGACACCCGTTGAGTTACTCATTGTCTCTATGGAAGAGTCAAATCCAGGAATAGGAAGCACTACCTATAACTCAGCGAAAATGTCAGATCGTATTTGAGACAATGATTTCCCATAAGGATCAATTAAGTCATGGTGCCGACTATAAAACTTCTGGCGAGATAGCATCAACCTAGGTACAACAAACCCTTGTTTGAGTAGTTTACCAGTCAACAGCATTGATCGGTCTAAAAATCTGAATAACGATCGAAGGATCTGGAATAACGTATAAGTTGTGAGCTGCTAGAATGTTGCTGTCGATGAACAGGAAGTTGACAATTGGAAAGTTGAAGTCATCACGCTTGTCGTAGAGTCTAGTTTGTAGTTTTCCTGAGTCTATTTCTAGAAGGAGGTCTAAGTATGAGGATGACCTTAGTGAATTGGTGGTTTCTTTAATTTCAAGCTCGCTATTGTAAATTGAACGTAAATAGTCACCAAATTTAGCATTGTTGAGGGACAACACATCATCAATATAGCGGAATGTGAAATTAAAGGTATGGACCAGAGTCTTTTCTTTCTTCTTCAGTATGCCTTATAGGAACTTATCCTCATAAGAGTACAAAAACATATCGGCGAGGAGAGGAGCACAATTAGTACACATTGGAATACTAACAGTCTGTTGAAAAACATGTCCTCCAAACATGACGAATATGTTGTCAAGCAGAAAATCTAACATATGATAGATTTGGTATTCAGTAGATTAGTATTAGATTTAGAGTCATTAATGTTAGTTCTGTCATGGCTAATTCTAAATTATTATAACTACTACAACAGAAACATACATTACATATAAACAGAAAAAGGCCATTCGTAGACTTATTATTTTACGTAAAGGTCCGTGCGATATCAAAGTTGTGTGATATTAAATTTTGACATATATGATTAAGAATTGGTGCTGCACTAGCAGTTGGAAATGGGAAATGAACAACTTTATTTCACCTTGTTTTCATACTTTATTTGGATTTTGTCAAATCCTGACATTAACTTGGCTTTAACATAAAAAAATATACATGTATTATAACAATAAAAATCCCTTGATTTATAATGTTTCTGTTTAAAGCTGTCCGAAGGGGGAACTTATACTTGGCGCTTTTTTTGTCCACCAGTCCGCCATAGTTTTTCCATAACAATAAATACAAGTAATAATTACAAGGCACCAAAATACTAAAATTGACATAATAAAAATCACTAGGTTAAAATACTGAATTGAAAAATATATAATAATTTAATAATAATGTATTAACACAGTTCTATATTGAATTACGATCTCTTTCCAAAGTCATTAAATAATTCGTAAGAATTTTAGTGATATAAACACAGGTAGCCTGGGAAGTGCCTTTTCAGCAGGCATTCGCACAATTTCGGTATAACAATGTTCAGCAAACACGCATACTACAAATTAAATATTGAATTATGAAATATATCTTCCATTTATATTAGTTTGAAAAAATTGTGTCAATTTCAAGATCAATAATATAAAGCCATGGAACTCCCCAAAACAACTTCTTTTTTGACATTTATGGAAGTAGAAAAGAACTGTCATATACCCACTTTATATTGTTTTCTCATAAGTAATCCAGTAATTGTGTTCATGGAATATTAAAATAATAATCCTTTTTATTTTTATAGTGCCCAGGCGGGATACAATTTTAAAAATTTGCATTTGCAACTTTATTTAGTATTGATATGACAATACAGTTCCTGGAAGCAATTATGCAGTTTAAGCAGATTCACAGACTTTGCTCTATTTATTATACTTAAAATTACATTCTCCCATTACACCAGACAAAATAAGAAGACCTTTTCCTCCCAATAGTGACCTTGATTATCTGTAAAGATGAGACATCACGAAAATGGTGTCAAAATGGGTAACCCGCAACTAAACTTAAATCCGATGGATCCGAGAACGGTTTGGAAACTGTTGACATTGTGTAATATACCAATTTATCCTTACTGTTGCTTATGAGCGATACCTGCAATGTATTATGCGAAACTGCCATATGATTTGAGCTGTATTAACAGTAAATTCAATATGAGAAGAAAGGAACTAGTTTGTATGTTCTTAATAAAGTACTTGGAATAAAATACGTGCATTATGACGGTGAATTTTACTTTGTCGTCCAGATAAGTAATCAAATGGTTTAGCGGCTTGTATAACCATTGTTCGATTGTTCTTATAGATGGTGCTTTTATGAATTTTGGTCGGTTTACATGTCAGGAACACTTAAATGCTCTAAGTTGGCGTCCATTGAATGTGATAATCGTCGTGTTGATATATTCTAACTTCTTACAACTATGGCAATGTCAACTTGATTAGTGAAAATAATTAATCGCTTAAAATATTCGAAAAACGATCCTTCCTTTAGTTTTGTCATTAACAAAACATAACTTGACATTAAAGAGAACAGTTGTAAATTGTGCTATGTTCTGCATGGAAAGCAATGATTAATGCATGATACGATCAGGATTAAACATTTTTTATCATAATTTCAGTGCAATTTATTTACAAAAAGACTACATTGCATTCAAAAACGAAACAAATAATGACTTTTGAAGACAGTACAGAATTATATACTCATTGGCTGTATTTTGACCCATCTCTTGTACACGGATATTAAAACCTCATTTTTTTACTGCTAAAGCGTATGCTACATTATTCTAGCATTGTGTTACAGAATATTTTACGAACGGTCTTAAAGAAAACTTTGAGTGTACAGAGGGCGAGAATGTGCAACTGTCATGTGAAGTAATTGAAGAAAATCTTACAGCTTCTTGGAAAATGGACGGAACAGTTCTGAAAGAGTCTGATAGATATGAAATAAAATCTTCGGGGATACATCATACCCTGACTATAAGAAACACTGCCATGGGCGATGCCGGAAAATATTCTGTTGAATTAGATTGCCGAGAGAGATCAACAACCCTTCAAGTCAATGGTTTGTTCTTGAATTCATGTTTTTAAATCAGTATTCATTTATAACTTGCAAATATAATTTTTTTTAAGTTTAAATACAGAATCGCAGCTTGCTGAGTTTTGATATATTTATTAAAAATCTTAATATGACGCCCTTAATACGCTTGGAGTACAAATTTGATTTCCAATGACATAGAACATGTGACATTTTTGTCATAACTTGTCTGTATATTTAGCCATTGTTTGTATCATGACATTCATGTATATATGTTGTTCGTAGTTAAAGCGTATGTTAAACAATTCGAATGTAATTCTTTTTTACAGGTTATTTTCAGAACAGTCTTAAAGAACACTATGAATGTACAGAGGGAGATGTTGTGCATCTCTCATGTGCAGTCATTGGAGAAAACGGTGAAGCTTGTTGGAAAAAGAACAGTCATGTTCTGAAAGAGTCTGAGAAATATGAAATTAAATCTTCAGGAAAACACCATACCCTGACTATTAGAAAGGCTGCTATGGCCGATGCCGGAAAATATTCTGTTGAAGTAGATGGCAGGAAGAGATCATCAATCCTTCAAGTCAAGGGTTTGTTCTTTAATACATGTTTATTACCCTAAACGTGTATACCTTGCAAATATAATTTTAAATGTGTCAGCACAAGCTCGTACCCGCTATGTTTTGATACATTTATTAGGAAATATACCAAGACTATTTTTAACACAACGTTTTTGTCATAACTTGACTGTGTATTTACCCAAAAGTGAACATGTATGCTTAACTATTTCAACACGTTGTTACAGAATATTTTACGAATACTCTGAAAGAAAACTCAGAATGTATAGAGGGAGAGAATATGCATCTGTCATGTGCAGTCATCGCAGAAAGTCTTACAGCTTATTGGAAAAAAGACTGTACAATTCTGAGAGAGTCTGAAAAATATGAAATTAAATCTTCAAGAAAACACCATACGCTAACTATCAGAAAAGCTACTATGGACGATGCCGGAAAATATTCCGTAGACGTAGACGGGAGGGAGAGATCAACAATCCTCCAAGTCAAGGGTTTGTTCTTCAATGTATATTTTATAAGTCGATATACCTTTATGCCAATATCATTTTTAAAGATTTATTTACAGACTCACAGTTAAGTTTAGATATATGTATAAACAATTATCGTATGTCGTCCTTTATACACTTGGAGTGTACATTCAGTTTCATATGACTATAGAGCCTTATGTTGACGTCACCTTTAGCAGTAGGCTCAAATGCAAAAAGTTTAAATTTGAACAAAGCAATATTGGTTTTTATTAAATTTTTTTGTTCTTAAGAACCACGTGTATTAATGAAATGATGAACATACATTTGTCCATTTTATGTTCTTGAAATGTTGTTTCTGGATATACATTTAGTTTACAAAAAACGTATGTGTCAATTAAAAGCGCATCTTAGAGCCGTTCGATGTTTTATAACATTTCTTTTACAAATAGTAATCAAAATAAATCATAGCAACTTGTCTCTACGGAATAAACAACATGATGAAATTTAATGTTTGTCTTCATTCTTTAAATTTATTTTTATTCAATAAAATTGTGAAAGTAAATCATTTTCAAAATATTTTTGTGTGTGTTTTTTTTTAAATTAAATCTGTTTAAATTGAATTTACGCAGTAAAGATTAGGCATAGTAATAATTCAATTTTATTTGGGGCTTTTGTCATGTAAGATCTCCATAATGAGATGAAAATAATATAGACTGTGATTCGTCACTTGTTTACTTTCATAGTTCTTATCAAGTGGCTCGTAATCGGATTTCTGTGTATAAATAATTGTTGATTACCATTTAAATTGAAAAATGTCACATACAAAGAAATCATAAGTATTAAATAAAGTTTTACAGATTTGTTTTGCCTTCATCTATGTATTTACCAGATGTACGTTTGCCATATCTGTCTGTGGACAGCATCCCTTCTTCGCGTTATTGTTTCACTAGACAGTGTCTTGCGAAGTGAAATATTCCAAGTCATCGAGACGACTGCGCGAAAACGAATGTTTTTATTCTAAGAAACTTTGCGTATTCCAGATATGAGTAATTACATTAAAGTTGATTTCCTTTTAAATTGTTGTAAATAAATGTTTGCATATCACATGCAATTTGAAATGCGACATGGTTAATACAGAACATTTGAGTGGCTATTGAATAAAAACCCTAAGTTTCTTATTGGAGCTATACAGCGCGTAAGGCGTGCTTGACTCTAACAATAATTGATAATTATTTCCACCTTTAATGCCCTAATTCTGCGGGTTAAAAAAAGCAATATAACTAATAAATTGCTTAAAATATAAAATATATAAAAATATAAAAAATATAAAAGTACAATTGCTAAATATTAAAAAAAAAACATGAAATAAGACAGTTTTTTGTTTTAGAAAAGTCTAATCATGGCCTCCGCAAATACTATGAAAAAATTATCTTGAAAGTTGACCTGAACCGAAGTGTTCTAGATCATTTAATATCAATATGTGCAATGACGACAGAGGATAGAATTGAAGTCAACAGGGAACCAACCACTACTGGTCGCAACAGAATAATTCTTGACATTTTAATTGAGCGACCATATGAAACCAGTCATCTGTTGAAAGAAGCACTACAAATGGGAGATCAACACTGCATAGAACTGATGAAAGATTTGGATTTTACAACAAAAATAACAGATGAATGTGATGATAGGTTCTCAAAAATATCAGTAGCTGAATACGGTTAGTCGTATATGTTCATTATTCTGTAAATCAACAACAAATAAATGGTTGCAACTCGTTATTTATAAACTCTGTCAAAACCACATTAGTAGTGGAATAGGTGGGGAAAGAATGCAAACGTGAAAAACCTGTATAGCTATTTATCTAAAATCGGTTATGTTTTTTCTGCAACGTTTCGTGTAGTTTAATAATGAATATTTTGATTTACTACCATCAATTCTGTAATTAAACTGGTCAACAGAGATAAAAATTTCCTAAAATGATATTCACTCGGTAACTTTATTATCAGTCTACATCATTTTGTATAGTTTTTTTATCCTGCACCTGTAACATTAATAAGCGAAATTAGCAAAATACCAGCAAAGTATACCTAAGCCAAAGTTGTGCTTAAAATTTATTAATTCGTCAAAACACATGAACCCGATGGAAGGGGTAAGATCAGACTCAGTGACAGGGTTAACCTTTCCTGTGTAGCTAGCACTATCAGTGGTTGGAATTAATGTAAATTCCATATGTTGAAGAATACTTTACTTTAAATTGCTCTACAGATGAAACAAGTTTTTACTGAGTAATATAGACATTACGTTATAATTGACAACATCGATTTTACGGCAAGACGACTTTTACATATATTGTAAAATGTAAGTCCTCTTTAAAACGCGAATAACAAATCTTCGAACTTATTTTTACTATATTATTTAATAAATAACAAATTGGGTTTTGCCACTTTAAAACAAGTAAGAAAAAAGCAAGTAAGCGAATCAAACAACTTGGCCCGAAAGGCAAGGGATACTTACAAATCCGAATTCAGACAAAAATATACTAATACAACAGGAAACATAATCAACCAACGCAACAGCAAAACATTGAGTAACCCAATCCCAATAAAAACCATTAGTGCCTGCCTTTTATTTGACACCAGTCGAGACTAGGAAAAAGGTCATGAAGAAGAAAAACTACCTACAACTCAGCAAAAATGCCTATTTGTATTAGATAGAATAACTTTTCATAGCCATAAATAAAATCATAGAGCTTCTAAAGGGTTAACATCAACCTATATACAACACTCTCGTGTTTGAGTACCCTAGTATTCAACAGTAGAGTATTTCAGTGTTTACACCAAATGATATAAGAATGCAAATTCCCAAACAAACTTAAACGAATTTACTTGTTCAAGACCTGGTTGGCGTACCTTTTGATAAAATGTATTATTTTCAAAGATATAGATGGGATTTATTATAAGATCATGACGATTTACAGACCGGTTACTGACTCTGTAATGTGTCAAAGGATATTATTAGTAAAACTGACATTTGCAGATGATGTTTAATGTGGTTTATGTATTTACACCAAATGAATGACCAAACCTTTAAGTTATTAATGTTATACTAGGGGGGTAAGTCAGCAATATCTTAGGTTTCCAAAGAGTCTATTGCAAGTTATAATTTGGAATGTAGATTAGACATAGAGGTCAGTTCTGACCATAAAGTTAATCTATATCGTAGATAAACAAAGGATTGTAGTTGAAGAAAAATTTTAGCTGCCATACAACTTTTTGTCATTTCATGATAGATGACGATTTATGCCGTGTCGAAGGATGTTTTAAACGTTATGTGAAATTATTATTTATTTTCTAAGACATAGGTAACCATACAGTAAAGCTTCACAAAAACTACAAGAAAATTGTTGAACAGGTTGGTGCCATTGAAATGGTCTGTGATTCATTGGTATCTGAACATGTATTCAATATAGATGATGTAAAAGATATTAATGCAGAAAAAAATGATTCAGACAGAAACCGTTGTCTTCTTTCAAAGCTGATTGGTGGTTCCTCATCAGGATATGCCAGTTTTGTCCAGGCTTTGAGAGAGGATCGTACTCTTTGCGAACTCGCTGTCGACATCGAGAAAACACCAGTTAATGAACATGATGTACAGCGTCTGAAAATAGGTAAATGTCATTGTGGTGTTTCTTTGTTGGTATATAATATACAATACTAAAACAATAATTATTTGCAGTTATGCCAAACCACAATGCAATAGACACATTTATAAACCAAAAAAACGTGCATCAATAAAATAACGTGAGAAAACTTCTATGCAAATAGTTATTTAAAAATAAAAAATTTAAACTTTCCGCTAGTTACTGGATTTCAATATTGATGCATCTTTTGCATTGAACAGTGCAAATGGTGTAATTGTCTACGTCATTTCCATTAAAGACAGGTAATACTATATATATTATTTTGCTATTATCTGCACTAAGTTATGTCATCTTGCCAAGCGATAAGTTTTTAAATTTAACAAATTTTCCATGGAAGTCGACAACGAAAAATAAAGACCGGTAATTCAATTCGCCTAGAGGTCTTATACGCAAACTGGTAAAACAAACAAATTTTCAAATTAAAAAAGTTCCACCAAATTGTATTCTTCCGTGGTCGGATATTTTTGTATGATCGCAACTCTCGCTCCATTCCTCTACTGACCAAAATGCAACTTCTGTTGATACTAAATGTAGCGCAATTTCGAACTTTCAAAGTACGCGCGGGAAATAAATTAATGAACAAGACTCATCTGGTTTTCGATGTTTTTTACTTTCATATCAATGTTATCTACATTTCGAAAAGTTAATCACGAATATCTTCTTGTCTTGGGGAGTTTTTAACGCCAAACACCGACAAGCTAATGCCCATGGTCGGACGGTAATCATGAATAGCAGATTCTGAAACATTTAAACCGGAAAAATATATGTGACGCTACGATAACACATTAATAATTGCCTATATGAAACTCAAAATTAATTACTCACACTATATTAAGTTATTTCTAAATAGATCATTTTGAACGTAGCTAAAATATATTTATATAACAAACATCTGCAAAGCTATGAATGATGTCTGTAGGGTTTCTATTGACTTTTATAAATGTGAGTTCAACGGATTTCCTTCGTATGCAGTTGTAAAGAAGTTACTTAGTGAGTTCGGTTCGTTATAAAGGTCATTGTTAATGTGCAACTAAATAAAGAATAATTTGTATCAAAGATAAAAATGAAAAAAACCTAAACTACAATATACTTACCTTTTCACTACACAGAAGACAATTAGACGCCACATACATTGGAATAAGAAGAAAGTTAATAAGAAATATTTATATATTTACAAACTATCGTTAAGATGGGCCTGGCAAAATCTGGTATTTGCCTGTGGGTTTACTGAAACCCTGTTGAGTTTCTAATCCAGGAAATTTCTTGAACTAATCAATTCCTTGTTGGATAAATGAACTCGAGTTACATTCAGCCGTTCCTACATTGTATCCCCATGTGCTACTTTAGCACATCCATACACCCAATGTCTTGGTGAACATATATAAAACTACATCTGGCTATAACTAACCAATTAAACCAGTTGCACTACTTGACATACCAGTTAGGGAAAAATCATTCATTAGAGAGGCTGAGATCAGAAACTTGTACTTATAGATGTACGCGTAGATACACGTATACGTACTTATTTGTGTTCAGATTTCTTTTCACTTGTACTTGTAAGTGTATTTCTACAAAATCAAAAGTGAAAACAAACCAAAATTTACTTAAAAAGGTAGGTCAGTCGTTGCTTTTAAGCATATATTATGATTTTTTATATTAGCTTCAAATCTGAAAAAGTGGTAGCCACTTTTTTTCAGCTTTTTCAGAGTGTTAGAAAAAATACATTCCGTCGGTTTTACAAAGACCTTATAAATAAAAGTGTGAATAAAAATGATGCAACATATCCTATACTTAATCAATATATCACTCACCATTAATAATAAGGTTGCTTTATGTAAAGAAAACTACACGCGACAGACCTACTTGTAAACAGCTTTCTAAAAGTCTGTGACAAACTTGTACGCCTCACATAATCAAGTGACACACCAGTCCTGATGACGTAGAAGGAAAAATTACACGTTTCACGTATCGGTACCGCTACAAGTTCCGAATGTCAACCTGTCTATTAACTATCAAATCACTTGTGTTTAATTCAATATACTAGTAATATAATAAGATACAAAGAAAGACAACTCAATTACTTTGCATTTTCGTTAAAGCAATTGGAAATATTACAGGTCAACTGAAGTTAAAAGAAAGACAAGAGTACAGAATAATTAAAGAAAAAGGTAAACCTAAATAACTGCTAATGAAATGACGACAGAAAAGAAAAGGTTTGATATAATCAGAATACTCAAAGTATCCATGTTTTTAAAACACAGACTGCAGATTTACATATACACACTTTAAAAAACTTAAATGTTTACGTTGCCATAGGTAGACTTGCGCTGATAATAATGCTGATCAAATTTCAGTCTAATTAAAATTGGCCCATGCGTGTTTACTATTTACGTTGTGTCGATTGCGTAAATAGTAAACACTCATGGGATGGCGTGAATAGTAAACACTCATAGGCTAATTTTAATCAGACTGCTCAAAATTGGCCCCAATATTCAAAATTTTAGACAAGTTTCACTGCAACATGTATGTTATGCCAGTAAATTTGTCACTTTTAAAGTGAAAATAAACTATTTGTTACACCACACGGTATATACTGATCTTCACGTTCTGCCCATATAATAATTAAGATTTTAAACATGTTTATACATATGTACAAGTTACTGAGGGTAGATCATTGGATCCATATAAACACAACGTTTACAATTCTCATACGTTATATTGAGTTTTATATTTCAGAATGGTTTGATAGATTAAAAGCAATAGAACATCAAATGGCTGCAACCATACCAAAACATAGACTAGGTACGTGTACGTTTAATATGCTATTATTACTAAGTATATGTACTTTCATACTTGGTACCTTGACACGGTATGGTAGTAGTATAAACCTGTAGATGTAACTGTGTTTTAATGTTGTGCATAAACGGCACACAGATTTTGATTAAAAAAGCCCATTATTTTATTCGTATATAGAGCATCAGAGCATGAATCTTCTAACTATTTCGGTTAGAATTTTACTTCCTGTTTAAACGACAAAATAAAATGAGACGAATTTGAAATGACATGCTAAGTATTTGTGCACATAAATGTTCGATATTACATTTATTCATAATCATGACTGGAACAAAATAGATAAGAAAGCGATAGTGTTTTACAGGAGAAAAACAAACAAAAATAATGGAAAATTAGAAGAAAAGAGAAGTCGACAATAGACTTAACAAGTCAACATTTTAGCCAATATTCTTGCAAATAGCAGAAATCTCAAAAACTCTTTTTTAATATTTCTAGATATGCAGATTGAGGGATCAGCGGCTTTTTTAAAGGAATTTTGTCACAATTTCTATTTTAGTGAAACTATCTAAAGCAATTTTTTTAGTTTCAATATCGGAATAGCTTATACAATTCAAAGGTTTTCATGCCGTAACATCGCTGTAAAAAAATAAGATGTCAGCAGTAAATACAAGATTATGCAGGATTGGAAATTAGCGATGGGATATATATATCCGCCAACTTTGGGGCAGCTCTGTAGTTCGACCCTTGGAAGCCTTTTGATAGGGTCCTAACATCTTTGTTTATATATAATTTGTCTACAGTCTCATTTTGTTATCAAACGCAAATAGTGTCTAAAAGTTCTGTTCATGTTGGTAGGGTCACATTTCCTAGCTCTTAAATTGGCTACCTCAATATTAGTGCAGTAAAAGTGGAAAATATAAAAAGAACATTGCACAAAACATGAAACAAAAACATGTAATCTTGTTATTGATGATTTTTTTAATTCTCATTTGTACTAAAAACCAGCTACAATGCACCGTTTTTCTGGATATGTGTGTAATCTTTTCTAATATGTCTTTACTCTGAAGTATTATTAAAATACTAAACATACACATGAAAAACCTAAAATAGCACAGTACATTACCCTCGCAATTGGTATGTTTTGTTCCAGCCATAAAATAATATTGTATTTATCTACCAAAATTAATAAAGACGATTAACAAACAATTGTTTTCTTCCCATGCTATCTGTATGGGCTTCAACTTCAACCCAATCCTTTAGAGTAATCGGAATGTCTAAAACATCATTCTGGGAAAATTATCAATACAAAATTGAATGGCAAAATGGCTTAGCAAGAGGGATGTGTGTAGTTATTTTCCATATACCGTATAATCATAGCAAGCTTAGGCCATAAGGAAAGGCAAAAGGGAAAGTGATGTTTTGTTGAAAATGCGAGATGTAAGATGCTCAAGAATGACAGCAAAAATTAGCGAAACCCTCGCAAATACTTTTTGAAGGAGGTAACATCTTGATCTCAAAGTTACCAAAGCAAACCCACCTGCACTAAGACTTCTTCACTGTATTAAATACTATGCCAATTTTTGAATCACGACCATTTTAGCTTGAATTGAAAACTGAAGTGCAAGATGAATGCCTGCAGCATCTATGGTATCCAACTAGAAACTGATAACAACATTAATAATTTAGAATCGTTTACACTCTTCGAATCGGCAACATTCTATCGCAGTGTTACCGTAACAGATCCATGGGGACAATTGTGGATATGTTGGAATTGCACAGCATTGTATTTGGCTTTTGTATAGGTTTCGGAGTTTATACTGCCATCTTTTATAGTCCACTCTACGAAAACATACGTAAACAAGTGTAACACGTAGCTATTGGCACTCGTGAAGAAAAAGGCATCACTTCCTTTGTCAGATGTGTCGATTGACTTAAATATAGAAAATAGAAATAACGTCCATATACGTCTTATCATGGTTATTTGAGACAACTAACTGATCAAACTGCAAACAGTCGAGTGCCGCATTCTCAAAACTTACTATTCAGCTGGCCTCACAATGGTTTAGACGTTGATCACGGAGATTTTACGTTGATTCTAACAAAATCCCACAACCTGGTGGAACAGGTATTTGCGAACTCCTCGCTTATTTTCTGACCTTCTAGAATATTGGACAAGGGAGTGTTATAATGAAAGATAATAATGAGATGCAGACAGAATACAGTCGAATGAATGTGGGGTAGTTTCAATCTATCAAAGCTCTTGGAGCGCAATGAAAGAATAAACTGCATTGATCAAACTGTTAAAAATGAGCTTGCAAAGCAGACTTGACGCAATCTTTACAAAAACGGATGGAACATGGATGGTAATCTAGTAATGCAATCTCACTTCAAACAATGGATGGAACATGGATGGTAATCTAGTAATGCAATCTCACTTCAACCAACGGGCTATCTTGCGAAGACTTTGCAAGACATATTATTTTCAACGACTTAGCAAAATAATGATCCGAAACAAATAAGTTACGCAAGAGAGTTCCGAACGAGAAATTATATCTGATTTTTAACGTACGATCGATTTAATAACAAAATCCAGTGCTTTCCAAGCATTGTAAAGAAAGTACTTAAGAACTCAAAAAGTAAGACGAATAGTGTATTTTCGACTGTTTGGGCAATACGAATAACAAAGGAGTAATCTTTATTCTTCGTTAAAGCATATGAATTAAAAAAAAATTATAAATGTGACACTTATAATATGCTTCCGTACATACATAATGAAGAGACGTTCGATGATGAAAAAGTTATTTGAACAAAGTGCCATGATGATTCCTGTCAAGAATGCGTCATAGATTATGGTGGTACAATCTAAAGCACTTAGGGGTGATTGCAAATTTATATCATACGCGTGATGACGTTTGCAACACGCTCGGAAAAGGTGCAAAACGCCATAGATAGCGTTCCAAAACATGCTTATAATTAGCATTGTTTTAAATAAAACGCATTCCTGTAGATTTCTGGATGTAAGCAGCGTCAAGAAGTCCAATTTTGCAAGAAGTCTTGATGAGCAGATATCGAAGTGTTCAGACCGGTATTAGGCTAACAATAGGAAACGAATAAGAATAAAAAAAGCCGGACAGACAAAAAAGTGCTGAAAAATTATTGCTAAATTTGCCGAACAAGAGTAAGAATCGGCAATTGAAAATATATACTCAGTGCTGAAAAATCACAGAAGATTTGACAATGTAGCATCTTTTGCACTAATTTAGTGTTTTGTACTTTATGTCATTTTCACGAAAAATATGTGCTCGCTTGCCTTCTGTTAAATTGGTTTATTCAATTTAATTTGCGGCGTTGACGATGCTAACAAGGCGCATCTACAAGAAATAAAATAGAGTGGGGGCTTCGGTGGCCGATTGGTTAATGTAATAAGTCATCTACTAATAATCACGTGGTATGTCAGCACTAAGGATATTCGAGTCTGACTGCGCTCAGGGTTGGCATGACTCCAATCTTAAGTGACGAGGATTGGATCTAAAAAATGCTGCCTTTATTCTAAATATGTAACAGTGCTTTCTTTTACTAATGCCCATTATTGAAATTTAAGTTATGTATCATTCAAATGCCCAACAGATAATTAGGTACCAAATTCGCATTTCAGAATGAGTATTAAATATTTGATAATTGGTACAGAAAGCATAAGGAAATTTGCTTCACTTAATCATCATTCATAGTGTGAACATTTTTAAATCTGTATGTTCATAATTAGTTTTGATCAATTAAATCTTGTATCTTAAGTTCAGATACTGTATAATTGAAGTACGAAGTAATCGGCATCTAAAGCGCTTCAAATCCAATAAAATTTGTGGATATGTACTTTTATTATTTTTCAATGACGATTGTTCGCAACGAACCTTTCGTAATCAAATTACACTGCATTAAAAACAGTTCTTATATAGTTTTATGTATTTTCTTTCTTACTTTCTTTAGTTATGATTATCGAAAGATGAACCTTTATAAAGTACTTTTATTATTTCATATAAGTAAAATTATGTCTATTTAAATTAGATAAAATATGGTCAGCTGGAATTCAATAATCTCCAGTAATTTGACATGAGGACATTATTACGACGTGAAAACGCCGGTGGGCATTATCACATCGTGGTAATGTTCTTTCCAGTCAATTAATATACGAAAACGATCTGTTTACAGACTGTAAAATACCCATATATCACGATACCGAATTCAAACCATACAACAAAAACCTACAAATAAAATAATTATACAATAGTTGCCTATAGAAATGGCATTGTCATGATATCTTGACTGCACAAGGGAGAGTAGTATTGCCTGAAACAAAGATAATGCCCGAGTCGAAGGCAAGGGCATTATCAATGTTGAAGGCAATACCGCTGTCCCGAGTACTGTAAAGTATCATTACAATACCCTCTATATAGGCAACTATTATATTTATATCATTGAAGAATTAAAAAAACAGTTTGTGTTGCTAGTGTTTGGTTTTCAATTCAGTTTTGTATGTTTTTGTTCCTCAATATTTATTTAATCTACAAATTTATTGAAAAACAATATATAGCAATTTATGTGTTTATGTACGATTTTTTGCGAGAGTCAATCATTTAGTCTCCTTGTATGACAATGCTAAGTTTAACTCTAAATCACCAGAAATGGCATTACCACGACGTGATAACGCCCTCGTGTCAAATTACTGCAGATTCTAACATACCAGCTGGCTGACTTTGTTTTATCCAATTAAAAAGAAACATAATTTTACTGATAAGAAATAATAGAGCTTAAAACACATCGTTTCTTAATTTTTCAATGAAATAATCATGTAATAGTTGCTTATATAACGCGCAATATCACCATACTGGACCGGTGGTATTGCTTTGAACAGTGATAATGCCCACGGCCATGTCCTGTTTTGGGAAGTACCTCTCTCCCTTGTGAAGTCAAGACATCACGCAAATTTACTTTATATATATAGTTAGTACACGTGGCAAAGAGGGATATGTAGCGATTTTATTTGTATTGAAACACTGACTAGTTCTCGACGCGACAGCGGATGGAAATAGTACCGTGGTAAAAGACAAATAAAATCGCTATAGCCAGGAGCTGTTTAATAATGAAATAGAGGAGGATGTGGTTCATCATTGTTTTACAACGGGATGAACATTTATGTCGCATTATTTTATCATGAGCAACAGTTAGCGATAAAATAAGTACACAATAGCCATCCCTTTGTAAAACGATGATAAACCACAGACTCTGAAAATTATTTCTATTCTAATAAAACAATCGCGGTACATTTAGGATATCTACGTATCTATAGCTAACACCATAAGATAATTCAGATATAATGAAAAGTAAAAGTCAACATAATATGCATCGCCTTATATGGGAACTTGGGAAATGTAATTAAGATTTAAGTGCTATTGGCCGGTCAATATAACATCATTGACAAATTGGTTGAAACCAGATTCATTTGATTTACATAAAATTTATATAGAAAAATGTATGAGAAGTATAATAAAAGCAAATATTGTATCCCAAAATACTATATATAACATTCATGAATTACGAAGTTTTGTTAAATTTATGGTATTATTATGATTTAAATTATTAAATTTCTACAGGGTTTTACTCATTTGTCTTCTAATAGAATATTCATAACATGATACGTTTTAAACAGAAGCAATTAGTGTACTTTTCCGAAAATGTTTAAAACAACTTTATATGATGTCAGAAGTTCTCGGTTGCGTTATGGATGTTATTATTAAAATCTTAAATGCGACAGTATAAAATAGTTGTTCTCCATACAAGGTATACATTCTAATGGAGGTGGGTTGTCTTTTCTGAATCAGGAATACAAAACATCAACAATATTCATTTTGTATGGAGGCAACACCTTTTTTATTATACCGAAACTACCTATACATTTTTTAATAAAACAGATGATTTGTTTATCTGTAAACCGAACAAATATGTTTTTGCTTGCAATTTTTCTCTTAAATGTTAGAGGAAACTTTATTTTTTGTTTGAAAAATCCCTAATCGTTTCAGGACATACTTCCAGTAAGACATGAGACCATCTAATTTTTGACCGGTGGACATTTCTATTGTCTCACCCCTAACCGGAAGTTGTCTACTTTATAGAAAATTTTTGAAAGCAACCAAATTGTCTTACTAAAATATATTATATTTGTAACTTATAAAGCTTTTAACATACTTATAGTTATAAGAGTGGAAAGTCAAAGAAACTTAGGCATTCAAACAAAAAACATGAAAATTTAACCTTGAGTAGATCAAATATTTCCAGTAATGAGCCAACATCTTTAACGGAATTTAACTGATATTAAAATATTTTGTTGTACGCGTGTGTAACTATTTTCAGAGACAAGTGCAAAAAGAGATAACTATAATATAGAAGTAAATATTAAATAAAACGAATTTGTTGTCTATATTATAGAAAATATGTTTCCTAAATTGCTGTGTCAGTTAAGGCAAATACCGTTCCAACTAGCTTGCATTAGTTAACTAGTTAAGATATGTCATTTTTAACAGTGGTCAATTAACATTGAAAATACGATAACATATATATTACAATCGTTGAATTATTTTACTCTAAGCATGTAGTATAAAAATATTTTATTATGCGACCTTGTCGTGAAGAGGTTCAATTTTTCTATCATTGTGACATTTCCTGGATTGATCTTATATATCAGTAATTAAACTTTAACATGCCCTTAGAAGTACACATCATTTAGTATTGTTAAATAATACATAAATATAGGTTCGGTCGGCTACAATCGGCATTATCAATATAGTTTCGGCCTGCAGATCAATACGGAGGTTCCTATTGCCCGAAGGGAAATATTGAGTTCCGCCCAGAAATTTTTAATGTTATTTTCCAAGCAATTTAAAAACAAGCATGCATTGTATTTCATTTTCTATTGAGTCTAAATTACAAATAAACATAACCTATCTTGTCATGGTAAGCGTTCTGATTTACCAGATACATTTGTAACACGCTCCCAGTTCAATTCATAAGCAGTGTTTATTGAGTCTAGGTTATGGAATATTTTAGGTATCTTTACATCCAAATAATTTTCAAATTGATTTTTTCCCATATTTGGAAATTAATTTTAAGACGTTTTTTCAACATTTAAAAAAAAATTATTTTCCATAATTCTTACAAAGATTTAAAACAATACCAAATTTTTCATTGAAGAAAAAGATATTTGACAACCATAAGTTTTTTACAGACAAATGGAGCTATGCTCTCCGTTATTTTCATCTCACTGTAAGAAATTTTCAATAAATCTGTTGGAGAATTCTCAAGCCTGTGCCAGTACATAAAAATATGTGTTAATTCTCAATCTTGAAAAATATGGATCATCCCTTTTTCTTAGGAGTAATGTTAATGGTGGTCAAAATTTCACAACCATTGCTACATGTAATAAAAGGCTGTATACAATGGTCAAATACATGTAAAAGGGTCTTAATTGGGGAATTTATGACTTTATGTCTTTATAAAGTTTGAAAGAGGCCTTTACGCCTTTTTCAAATAATTAAGTTTTGGCTTCATTGAGGTTTCCTGTATTTAGGATAACAATATCCAGATACTTATATTGTTTGACACATTCTATGGGGTTGTTTCTTAATTACAATGTTTGCTTAGGAGCCGATCACTTCTATTGAATATAATTATCTTTGTTTTCTTGACATTTATGTCCTTGCAGCAAACTTTGCTATATGTCACAAAGTATCAAGTCTCCTTTGAAGACCTTCTTTTGAATTAGATATTAAAATTAAACCATCAGCATATAAAACACATGGTATTTTTCATTATCTAAATTAATATTATCTGGAATGTTAGACAATGCATCTGGTAATCATTAATAAATGGTTTATACTATGTGGTGCTGCTCAATACATCACCATGGCGCACACCAACATCATACTAAAAAACCTTTGTCATTTTATCATCTACTTTGACACATAGTTGGTCATCACTATACAGTCAAACCTCGATAAGTCGAAGTTTGCATATAGATTTTAATATTTTATAGAAAAGTACCATAATGAGTATGATGTATAAATTTATATACTATACAAATGTAAATGACCTTATGCAAGGCTTTGCAAAAATCTACCAAACATACATACAATTTACCTATACCAGTTTAAATATACTTTTCAATCAGACAATAAGTACAAAAATGTGATGTGATGTGCGAGCCGTTTTTTGATAACCCAATCTCCGTGGTATTTATAACATTATTAATTGAGAACTTATCAAATCGTTACTAAATACCTGCTACAAGAACAGCATTTAAAAGTTTAAAAATATAATCTTTCATGTAGCTATGTGAAACTTAAATCATTTCATTTGTAATATTGTCCAGGCCTGGACTTTTCCCATATTTCAGCTGTCCAATTGCTTTTTGCATTTCAGCAGAAGTCATTTTAAAGTTCATTGCATCCAGAGTTGCTATTTTCTAATAATTCAAGTTTATATTTTTAGAAAAATATCTGTACCAAGTGTCACCATCTATATTATTATATTATTATACTTTACTATGGTAACCAGTACTAAAACAATTAAATGTTACGAGTAATAACTTCTTTTTCTCGCTCAAAACTGCACGTGGGTAAAATAATTGTCTGGGAATTTGCACGTATACAAAATAACTAGTTATTTGTTCGACGTGCCAAAGCGCGTCAAATTTGAAAAGGGGAAATAACTAGTTATTTATCCGAGGTGCAAAAACGCGCCAAATTTATAAGGATTATTCAGTTATGACAAAACAGTCCCCTTGTTCTTGTCTGTGCTTAGTTCAGTATAATAATACAGTTATGGCCTTTAATTGACTTCGGGTAATATCCAAATGATTAAATCTAGAAAGAGTTATTTTTCCACGGTCCTGTGGACCTTGGAAAAATGGATGCAGGTCAACTCGTACCTTGACCAACTCGTACCTTTGCATTTGGATATAGTAATAATCTGTAAGTTCTGTACAGAATACTCTAAATAAGTTCTAAATAAAAATATATACTGAATATTATACTATAAATATAAATATGTTGAAATTTACAATTATTTTGCAGTCATTTATAAAAAAAATACAACTTCAATGCATAGTTTTATTTATATTTCAAATTAACTGATCAATTTTCAGTTTTTGAGCCTTGAGTTGCAAACAGATTATGCTTTTTCAACAATTAGTTTTAAAAAGGGATCAAATTATTATTTTTAATTGTCCTTTAATAACAACTGCTTTTTTTTTCTCTTGACAAATTGTGTACTTAACTTTTTACTCAAAAAATAAAAAAAAAACAGGTCCGGAGATCGAAGTTAAAAGTAAAGGCAACAGATATTTTCCATAAATAGTATTTGGCCTGTTGAGTCATGGGCTGTTTACAGATCTTTACAGTCAACGCACCAGGGCGAACAACCATGTTGATGGGTTGCTCGTAGCATTAACAAGAGATCCGGCGATGAGAAGAAGCCTTTTATCTGCTAGATCCAAAACTACAAGAGCAAGCTGCTCTTCTACCCACACAACTAAAAATGGTTACAGAATCCAAACTTAGTTGGGAGCAGAAATTCAATACGAAATACATACAGGCGGAATTTTTCCAAGTTGTGGGATTTGTATTCTAGCGGCCAGATCTCCGCTTGCCAACTTCTGCGGCAGTGATGGCAGTTGAATGGACCATCACAAGACGCCTAAATTAAATACAAACTGTTTATAATATTAAAATATATACATTATAACTGTTTACAGTGCCTGTAGACTACCAAAGACTGGTGTTACATAAACACCGATTTTAAAATATATGTCTCAGTTTGAGATCTGCATCTTGTTTTTAAATTGTCAGTGTTTAATGGTTTTGTTTGTTTGCTTGTCTTTGTTAGTGCTGTAAACTAGTAAGATAAATATGATAATAAATATTAGATTTTTTTATTTCTACATCATTTCAGCAATTTTCAGATTGTGTCCCTTTTCATTCTACCAAATAATGCAAAGGAACGAGTTGGTAGAGGTACGAGTTGGTTGAGGTACGAGTTGGCTAGGATTCTTTCTTGATTTAATAATTATTGATATTAAATTCGTTAAAGGCCATCATTGTATATTGTTATTATAGTTTTTTACTGTTTTCATTGCAAAATTCATTTACAAGGTTCCAATATTCTTTTGGATTTTCTGATTCTTGATTAGTTAATCGACTCAGAATTTCATCTTTAATAAATTCTCTGTTTTTTACTTAATAAGGAAATTTGTTCAACTTTAAAAGGATCATTTTGATATTTTGATATTAATTGTGCGTTATCATTTACTTGTTTTTTTTTCAAATCAAAGTCAAGCCAGTTCTTATTATTACTTTAATATTTTTCTTCTTTCTTTCTTTTTAGTTACACTCGAAATACGTTTTCATATATTGAACCAGGCACAGTCTATTATTATTTTTATTTTACTTCGATAACGACAATACCGTTTCTAAATTTAATTCATTTTAGAGTCCCTATATTTTTAATTAGCAATTTTGTTAACCACCGGTTAACGTTTTTCTGATACGTTTAGTTTTCTAAAATTATCAGTCAATGAAATAGCCATCACTGACCATGCAAAGCAAATGTGGATGTTCGCATTTTAAAAAGACAAAAAGCACAATTTAAAGATATGTCATCTATTGAAGCAATAATTCTTGATGTTAACAAACGTTGAAGAAACTAAATGTATTAGTAAAAACACAGAAAACTTCTTAAATATTTGCAGTTTGTGTTGTCAGGCGTGTGGTCGTGATAGGGAAGCACATGCAATTGTTTATAGTGTAGGTCGTCAGGTGTTCAAAGGAAATTTTTACTATAGTAAGATCAACTGTTGTAAGTGCTTGCTATCTTCTTACAATTAATTATCTATGACATGTTTTTCATTAAATAGTAAGTGATCCAATAAAAATATGTATTTACAACTTAAATTATTGTGATTACACGAGAGTAATAGGATAATGACCTCTTTAAATATGATTTCAAATATGGTTACAATATTTGAAATCATATTTACAGAGGTCATTATCCTTTTGGTTTTCTGTTTTTTTACTAATACATTTAGTTTCTTCAACGTTTGTTAACATCAAGAATTACAGGTCTGTGCAAAAGTAACCGAACGGGTGGGACATCAAAATATTTTATTTTAAAAAATCTTTCTTTCACTTTAAATTTCATATAAGGGGCATTACACATGATGTAATGCTAAATTACATAAAAATGGAGAAAAAAGTGTGGGTGTCCATGAACTTTGTACGGGAATTTTACCTTAAGTTTAAGGAAGGTTTTTTCATGCAAACCCGGGTTATAGTATGGTGAAGTCGGCAGATGGGCTGGAAGTTGGGGAAAACAGAGTATCTATTTTGTGTTATCAACTACAGTTTTGAACCCAAATCAATTAAACTTAACAGAAAAATTACACATGTATTGAAGTTGTGCACCTGCTATAATTATGGATTTGTTCCATTTTTTCCCCTTATTTTCCAAACTTGGGAACTTAGTCATTTTTCAGAACATTTGCAGAAGATGGTACCTATTATGTGAAATCAACTCCTCCTACAGTTTTCAACTCAGATTTCCGAAACTTCACACAAAGATTGCAGTTGTGCATCTGCTTTTATGAAATTGTTCCAGGATTTTTTCATAATTATTCAGACGTGGGAACTTAGTTATTTTTCAGAACATTTGCAGAAGGCGGTACCTATTTTGTATAATCAACTCGGCCGACATTTTTTTACACAGACCTAAACCCTTTTTCCACCAAATTGTAAGCCGTTCGCTATTTATTAATGCACCATTTCAGACTTTTGCGATTTTTCTACTTTCATTTCAATGTTGTGGTCACAACATATAATATCCAAATTCAGAACAATTAGTCATGACCTCGAAATCGACAGAGAAAGGTATAATGGTACAAAATCCGAAGATAGAATGTGTCAATTATGTAAACATTCATTTGAAGACTAGCTTCATTTTATTAAAACACCGACCCCTTAAGGATGTACGTTCTCCCCATTTAAAAAAATAGCGTTTCATTTTTAGAATTTATCTAAACTTTTAGATGATATGTAGTTTATTTGAATCATGTCCTCTGAAGATTTAAAAATAATATCAATTCTAAGTACATTACTGAACCCTCTATTCGAAAAACGAAAGGAAATATTGAACATAAAAATAGATTGAAATAGAAATTAGAGTTATCACCCTTTATACTAAAAGTAAAATAAAAATATTAAATATTTAGTTATCTCATGGTTACAGTGAGATATCGGGTCTAACAATGATATATATCTTTTATATTATATCTTGTTATATTCTTGTGTAATGTAGTTGTAGTTGATCTAAACATGCGTTGAAGAAACTAAATGTACTCGTAGGTACACATAAATCTTTAATTTTGGACATTTGTGTGTTGTTTCAGGCGTGTAGTCGTGCCACAGGGACCTGAAAAAATCGATTAACTTGCGCTTGCTGATGAATAGTACATGGCTGTCTAGTAGGTGTCACCTGACCTTGACCTCAATTCAACGTTCTCTGGACTACGTTAAAGTCAATTCCTCTAACCATGCATATTAGAATGACAATATTTGTTATGTAACTGATGAATATTACATCACTGTCTGGTAGATGTCAACTGACCATGACCTCAATTTCATCCATGCATTTTATATTTTAACTGATAACTATTTAATGCTATTTACGTGATGTTCATGAAAATGTTTTTTCTTTACTGATGTGGAATGTAGGGGAGACATTTTTCTGTGTCCCCACGTGGTTTTTTTACAAATTTTGTCACCATAAATTTTATGATGGTGCACCTCGGTTTAATAACAAGCAGTTGAATAATTTATTACTAATTTCTACTAACAAAAGAACATTTTTTGATGGGGAAAGTTTGCATTACAGAACACACATGCAATGTAAGAAAACTTAACAAATTTAAAACATATTTTATTATCATTTTTACATTACACAAGAGATAAGAAATCAGTGTGGCTAGTTATTAATGAATCTAACTGGTAACTGGCAATTTGGTCTGTTGAGTGATGTCACGATTATATTTACACCTGTCCAGGTAAACATAACCTCAAGCATTATTAACCCGCTGTATTTCCCACAGCTTTAATCTGTTGAATAAACAATACAACAGGATAAGTGATGAGTGTCATTATTTTGGATAGTGCCGTGGCATGAAATTAAAGCACTGAGGTACATATAGCAACACAGCAAAAAAGCATTGCGACAGAAAAATGGCGTGGGAGAGCAAACTCCTTCTGTACCAATTTAAACGCAACTTTCTACCTGTCTACGGTGAATGTTAATCTAGGGTGTGGAATGTAGTGAACATTCTGTTCTTTTGATTTAACATACAATATACATTTATATGCAAGAAAAACTGTTATATTTATTTCTAATGTCATTTAAGCTTGCAACAATTACAAAATAAATGGTCCCAAAAAAGGGATCAACAGTACACTGTAGACGAGTGAAAGGCAAAATGTACCTTGTCTGTAATTTACGCCAAAACATCTCCGTATTTCTTCTTGTCAAAGATTTTTACAAAACATTGCATACATTAAATTAAATTTTGCTGATTGAACTTCCTGCAAGTAATTTTGATTTATGATATTATTATTCTTTTTTTTTCAGAACAAATCAGGATTTGTTTGGATGAATGGAGAAAAGAGAATGATACATTTGTTACCACTAGTGCCACTAACAGAGTCCTTAAACTTATTAGAGAAAACAACTGTGTCACAGTTACTGGTAACTCTGGAATGGGAAAAACTGCAGCTGTAAGATATGCAGCCATGGTGCTACTACAGGAGGGTTATATTGTTGTACCAGTCAGTATACCTGGTGATATAGTGAGCTTTTGCGATCCTAAAAGAAAGATCTTATTTGTTATTGATGACTTATGTGGACGATATACTTTGAGCCAAAGGTACCTTGAAGATTGGAAACTCAGAGTAGATGAAATTGAAAAGTTACTGAAGAATGGTAACTGTAAGGTTATTGCTACTTGTAGGCTACAAGTTTTTAAAGATGAAAGGTTTAAAAATTTGTCAATATTTAGTACTTGTGAATGTAATCTATGCTCCGAAGAACTAAGACTTTCTGGAGAAGAAAAATCTAGATTTATAAATGCATACTGTGGTGTACATCCTAGTGATGTAGGTGATACATTTAACATTGACTTTTTCCCACTTTTGTGCCGTTTGTACAAGAAAAACAAACATATTGACATTTACAATTTTTTCAACAATCCTTTCCAGCGTTTTGACGAAGAAATTGAGAAATTAATTATAGAAGATGATACTGGGAAATATAAATATTGTTGTCTTGTCCTTGTTGTAATTTTTAACAACAGGCTGAATGAAGAGATTCTTTCAGGGGAGATTGACAGTAAAAATACAAAAATCATAAAACAAACATTGTCTAAATGTAGACTGAACAAAGGGACATCACCAGAGTGTTTACTTGATTCACTAAAAACATTAGTAGGAACATTTCTAGTTTATGAAGAAGGCTGTTACAGAACATATCATGACAAATTATTTGACTACTTGTCCCATTTCTTTGGAAACAAAATGATCCATATTTTAATTGATTATACAGATAGTGAATTCATAAGAGAGAGATTTATATGGAAGACCTCAGGTCAAACCACAGTTACAGACTTCACCATTAACATTCCTGATAAGTATATATATAAATATGTTGAGAGAATGATAAAGGATTGGTCAGAAGGTAAAGTAGTGGGTGTGTTTAACAACAGAAATATAAAATCAAAAGAATTTATTGCAAAGTTACTTGACCGTTTGAATCAACTTGATACATCTAAGCAGTCACAATTAGCTCAGATGAGAAGTGACAATAACTATGACGATACACCATTGACTCACAGTTGTGTTGTTGGTGATGTGAACTTTACACGGTGGATAATAAATCGTGGTGCGAGTGTTAATCAATGTAGGAAGGATGGTGTCTCACCTTTATATATTGCTTGTCAGAATGGAAATATAGACACTGTCTTGGAACTTATAAAGTGTGGATCTGATTTACATAAGTGTGATAATGATGGTAAATCACCTTTATATGCTGCTTGTTGTAATGGAAACATAGACACTGTCAGGGAACTTATAAAGTGTAGATCTGATTTACATAAGTGTGATAATTATGGTAAATCACCTTTATATATTGCATGTCGGTATGGAAAAACCGACACTGTCATTGAACTTATAAAGTGTGGATCTGATTTACATAAATGTGATAATGTTGGTAAATCACCTTTTTATGCTGCTTGTGAGAATGGAAACATAGACACTATCAGGGAACTTATAAAGTGTGGATCTGATTTACATAAGTGTACTGATGATGGTCAATCACCTTTATATATTGCATGTCTGTATGGAAAAGCCGACACTGTCATTGAACTTATAAAGTGTGGATCTGATATACATAAGTGTGATAATGGTGGTAGATCACCTATTAATGCTGCTTGTTTTAGTGGAAACTTAGACACTGTCAGGGAACTTATAAAGTGTGGATGTGATTTACATAAGTGTGATAATAATGGTGAATCACCTTTATATTATGCTTGTCGTAATGGAAACATAGACACTGTCAGGGAACTTATAAATTGTGGATCTGATTTACAAAAGTGTGATAACGATGGTAGATCACCTTTTTATGCTGCTTGTTATTATGGAAACATAGACACTGTCAGGGAACTTTTAAATTGTGGATCTGATTTACAAAAGTGTGATAACGATGGTAGATCACCTTTTTATGCTGCTTGTTGTTGTTGGTTAAGAAAAAACATTGACACTGTCAGGGAACTTATAAAGTGTGGATCTGATTTACATAAGTGTGATAATGAGGGTAAATCACCTTTTTATGCTGCTTGTAAGAATGGAAACATAGACACTGTCAGCGAACTTATAAAGTGTGGATGTGATTTACATAAGTGTGATAATGATGGTAAATCACCTTTATATGCTGCCTGTCGTTGTTGGAGGTATGAACATATAGACACTGTGAGGGAACTTATAAAGTGTGGATCTGATTTACATAAGTGTAATAATGATGGTAAATCACCTTTGTATGCAGCTTGTAAGAATGGAAACATAGACACTGTCAGGGAACTTATAAAGTGTGGATCTGATTTACATAAGTGTAATAATGATGGTAAATCACCTTTTTATGCTGCTTGTTATAATGGAAACATAGAAACTGTCAGGGAACTTATAAAGTGTAGATCTGATTTACATAGGTGTGATAATACAAATACATCACCTTTATATGTTGCTTGTCAGAATGAACATTTAAATGTTGTTATCTTATTAATGGAATATTCCAATCAAGACAGTGTTAACACATCTATGCATGTAGGAGGGTCACCATTGTTGGTAGCTACTTGTACTAATAACAAGGATATTGTTAAAAAATTGTTAGATAGTGATGCAGATGTAAACAAATGTGTTAATAATAAAGACAAGTTTTGTGAAGCAGTAATTAAATATCACAATATGTCAGTTGACAGCTATATGGAAGTGTGGAGAAATTGTATAAAAGAACAAGCATCAACAAAGGTTAACAATTATATACAGGAAAGTCTCGGTAACCAAGTTTTGGATCTTGTTGTTAGTTCATCTCCTTTACACATGGCTTGTTTTATGGGACATATAGATAGCGTCAAGTTGATTCTGGAGAAGAATCCTAATATAAATATCACAAAAGAAGATGGTACAACACCATTATTTCTGGCTTGTGAATTTGGGCACGCAGATATAGTTAAATTAATGATTGAAAAGGGAGTTATTGACAAAATTTGTAGGAATGATGGGAAATCCCCTCTTGATATTGCATCAGAAAATGGTCATGGTGATGTTGTTTCATTACTGACTTGACATTGGAAAGAAAGTATGTAAAAGTGGAGATAAAGGCCAATATATACATATAGAAGATAATATGATGTTGGTGTGTGATACGCGGTCAGTAGTCTTTGGTGATTTGAATGATAGTTCGTGAATGTTTTAATATAAAAATATTAGATAATGTTCTCAAGTATCGAGTAAGAAATCACCTCTCCAGAGTCCTTCTCCCTACCCTTGCTAATTTTTCTATTGATGACACTGTAGTTTTTAGGTTTAAAAATTGCTAGTATTGTTATATTGGCTCCCAGCATTTTAATGTAAGATGTCAGTTTTTTAAAGGTATATCATTTGTTTAAGAACAACTGGTTATAATATTTTTTTCAGGACCGAATCAAATTTAACCACACCGAGCTATTTTTTTCAAATGAATATATATGTATAGCACTTATTTCAACCAGAACAAATTTATGGTCCCGGTATCCTCTTTATTTCAGTTATAATATCTACTTTTTTTAGTTATAAAAAATACTGTGTTATTAGTGAATGTGTATTTAGACCCCCCACCCCTCTTGATTTTTGGTAGCAACACCATTAAAACCACTATTTAGTAAGTTTAATAAGGATGTCAAACTAGAAAAAAGTTTGCAAATACATTATCCTTTAAAATAATAACAGGAATGAAAATTATGGGAAACTGCATTTTATACATGTTATTAATTGTATATTTTATATCTTTTTTTACATTTTTACCTACTTATTGTATAGGTAGACTATTATACTGCAGATATCAGTGAATAATGTACCTGCCTAAAAATAATTTGCATATTTAGGATGAAATCCTAATATTTTGTTCGTACAATTTACACATTTGTTAAAGCTTGCATATTGTAATAGTGTAAAGTTAGCATACTGAGCTATTGTGCATTTGCAATACTGTATCACGGAATTAGTATAAAATGTATAGAAATTAATGTTTTTCACTGGATAATTTGCCTCAACTATTTTTGAACAATATTTGGTTGATCTTAGCAACATGAGGTTATATAGGTAGCGATGGGAACTACCTGTATACCACACTTTTCGTGGGTTAATACTGTAGGTTAAACATTCCCATGTTTTTATTGATCGATTCAGCAAGAAATTATCTCCATTTAAATTTTGTCACATCAGATGTTTATGATGGCCAGCAGGTCTGGAAATGACATTTCCCTTATAAGTTTTATCAGGCTTCTTATATATTCCAGTTACTACTATCTTTAGTATTGTGTTATGTACTAAAAGATAATTAGAACTTCTCCCTCAGGAACTGTTTTCCTAAAGTGTTGTCTTAATCTAATTAAAATTAAATCTTTCACTTGCTCCCCCCTTTTTGCTGTGGTCGCTGCGTGTAGCGGCGATCATAGCAAAAAGGGGGAGCAAGTGAAAGATTTAATTTTAATTAGATTGGTGTTGTCCGGACAGGTATACTGCTCCTGTCGGTGTGTGCTATATACACCAGACAACACTAGGAAAAGAGTTCTCCATTGAAAAGTCCATAATATATAAATAGAAAATTGATAGCAGATTTAACATAACATGCTGGTAAAAAGGATTCTAGAAGGAGAGCCCTTTCGTCGACTATCGATATGAATATGATAAAGTTTTAATCTGTTTATTGTAACTTATAAAGATTCATACATCCAATTTACTTAGCAAACTTGTTTTATTTTACATTAACGTTTTTTACTATTTCCAACCTTCGACCAATACACTATATGTACGCTATTTCACGATAACTATCTATCTCGACCGATTTGTGACAACTCCTTACTTCTCTAATGCTACTAGCCCACTACAATTTCTACACAAAACCATACAAATTTATAACCCTTAACATATTATGTACAATCTCTGTCTAGCCAAAACACTGTAAACTTTCATCTAATTAGCCTTGTCCATATAATTAGCCATTCGGAATAGGCACTACACATTAAAACTAGTAATAAAACAAATTTACCTTTAACCTTTACAGACAGAAAAAAAATATTCATTAGATTGCTGAGCTGATCGGCTTTTCTTATCTCTTAACTAAATAAAAGTATTTAAAGAGCCAAATGCTATCAGAGAAAATAATGACAAAATTACTAATTAAAATTATTTGTAAATACTGCTCTCTTCACACCATATACACATGTACAGTTTCAAAGATCTGTATCAGTATTTGTACTAATAATAACATGTACTATTTCGTCCATTATCTGTGAAGTCTGCTTTCATCATCCAGTAATTGTTTATTTTACATATATTTAATGCAAGTTTTTTTTTCTTACAATTCTTTTTATACTTAGTTTAAAAAATAACTGCTCAGTTGTTAAACTATATAAATCCAAAATGCTTTGATAAATTAGACATGTATATAAAACTATAAAGATGATAAATGATGACATTTATCTCCAAAATGAAATGTGATGCTTGTTGATTTGATTTTAGAATAATGTTGGATCAAGAACTCTGTTAATAATGAATTGGTCTATATGGACATTGCAACAATTTATATATACATGTATTATATATATATATATATATATATATATATATATATATATATATATATATATATATATATATATATATATATATATATATATATATATATATATATATATATATATATATATATATATATATATATATATATATATATATATATATATATATATATATATATATATATATATATATATATATATATATATATATATTCTATAGAACTGACTTTACTGTTATTGTTTATTGACATTTTGTTAAAGTTTTAATATTTGAAAATTGTCTAGTTTGTATTTAACTCGTTAAAGTAATTTTTTGTTTGTTTCTTGTTTTACTTCACTTTCAGCAATATTCAGGCTACCTCAAGGCGCTGCTGGGAAAACTGGCAATCCTTGTATAATAAATGTGCAGTTGAACGTGTTTTTAAAAACAGTTAGTTTTTAGATTTTAGTCCTTGCCATTAGTGGTGATCCACTACTGCCCAGGTCTGGGACCATACTGGGAGAGTTCCTTGTGGTACATAAGGAAGACCGTAAGTTTTAAGCTTGAGTCCTTGTCATTAGTGGTTATCCACCCACTGCCTAGGTGGGTTGTGCTTTTATCATCTGTCCACAGTAGACAATCCACACCAGTTTGTAACATTAGTGTACATAACTTCTTACATTGATTTTTATGTGAATTGACCTAGTCTTTTGATTTTTATTACCACAGTGGAGAACAGACATTTACTTGACTTTATGCTAACAAAATTATTTTTTTTACTTTAATATTGTTTTATACTTTATATTTCTAGGGTGTTGTTGTTTGTTTTTATTTTAAATTGTTTCAAATATTTTTTTACTGTATATAACTTCACCAACTATTATTAATTTTTTAATTTCTGTACGTTTTTTTTTACTTGATCCATCATTTTGCATCTGTTATCCATAAATGCTTCCTAAGAGTTTCATACTAAAGACGTATCTAGACACTGGATCAATTAGGAGGTAACATGGTAGTTCTTGGGTGGTCCCCTCAGTATCCTCATACTAAAGAGGTATCTGGACACTGGATCAATTAGAAGGTAACATGGCAGTTCTTGGGAGGTCCCCTCAGTATCATCAAACTAAAAACGTATTTATACACTGGATCTATTAGGAGGTAACATGGTAGTTCTTGGGTGGTCCCCTCAGTATCCTCAAACTAAAAACGTATTTATACACTGGATCAATTAGGAGGTAACATGGTAGTTCTTGGGTGGTCCCCTGAGTATCCTCATACTTAAGAGGTATCTAGACACTGGATCAATTAAAAGGTAACATGGCAGTTCTTGGGTGGTCCCCTCAGTATCCTCATACTAAAGAGATATCCAGGCACTGGATCAATTAGGAGGTAACATGGCAGTTCTTGGGTGGTCCCCTCAGTATCCTCATACTTAAGAGGTATGATATCTAGACACTGGATCAATTAGGAGGTAACATGGCAGTTCTTGGGTGGTCCCCCCAGTATCCTCATACTAAAGAGGTATCTAGACACTGGATAAATTAGTAGGTAACATGGCAGTTCTTGGGTGGTCCCCTCAGTATCCTCATACTAAAGACGTATTTAGACACTGAATCGATTAGGAGACAACATGCCAGTTTTTAGGTTCCCCATATGAAATCGTATCAGTATCCTCTTGCTCCGTCTAGGGTTGTTACATCTATTATAGGAAAAACGAATAAATATATCTTACTGGATTGTATGGAGCCCGATTTGGCTAGGAAGGCCCTTTACCTTATATGGTTACCTTCCAAAATTTTGTTTAATAAGGTGATAAATAATTAAAGAGGGTAGACATTGACTATAATAGGTCGGGACACTAAATCTTAAAATAAATACATCTTGTCTAAATTGAGAAAAACACGACTAGAATACTTTGTGTGTGATCTAATTTCATAATTATCATTGAAGTGATAAAAAATATCTTCTAGAATAGGCAACATGGAGTATGATGGGTTCTTTTGAAAAATCTTCTGAAAATAAGACATTTAGTAAAATCAAACAAACTTAACATGAATACTCCAAAAAGGGTTGAAATCAGATACATCTCATTGTCCGAATAAGATATCTTTACAATCGACCAAAATGTACTAGGCATAACTTATATACATAAAGTATCCGTAAATCTTGTTAGTGTTTGTATGTTAATCAGGTGAGTGATAAAGACTCTCTGGAGACTACTTTTATGTAAAGTGTAATCTGTAATCAACTGTATCAACTATTAACTTATTAAATAATTTTATAATTTGTCATTTGTGTTCAAGTCCGTGATTGGATTGTTTTTGTTTTTGTGTTTGTCTGGTGTTAAATGCCACATTCACCAATTTTTCATGGCGCCCAGGTTTTATTGGAGGAGGAAGCCAGAGTACCCTCGGTAAGAAAACTAGAAATCCTTGTCAATCATGATTGGAGTCGAATACACAATGCCTGCAGTGAGACCCCAAACAGCAACATCGGTATCAGGCAGTTTTTCATATTAAACTATGCAATGACACTCACTAACTTGCCATGAATTGGTGGTTCTCTCTAGTTACTTGAGGCTTCACTTTGTAATAGCAGTAGAAAAGTATAACTTCTTGCAGTCTCCCAATCCACAGGGCATTGTATAGATTAACAGTTTATTAGCAGGCGCTTAGCTCCCATACAAGCAAAAAATCATGTGCTTGCACATCAGATTGTCAAACAATAAAAAACATTATGAAAAACGCAAAAAAATCTTGACCTTAAATATTACTGTTGTATAGTATCTTTAAATAAGATAAAAAATCCTTTTTTATATGAGATCCGTTTGTTAAGCATAATGCTATACATAAATAAGATAAAAAAAACCTTCGTTTTTGTCATTTAATTTATGTATAGATTAAACTCCCAAAATGCAAAATCCCCAGACCCCTCGCATAATTAAATTTGCTTGCACATGGCCCCTGATTAGTATGTTTTTCTTCGAGGTATTTCTCCTTGTTACTTTAAAATCATATTTACAACATAGAAAATAAGAAAGACTCACTATCAAGTTGCATAAAACTGGTCAATTTTAAACCAATTGCTAGTAATTGATCAAATCCTTGTTTTTGACAGTTCTAATTGTGCATGTAACTCCCCTTTGATTTCACATAAAGTTTTTTTAAGAAAACAGTAGGGTACACCCGACTTGCAACTGTAGCATAATTTATTCAACTAATTCCGATTTGATGTTATGAAGTTCACCATAACATGTCAAGAAAAAGATCATAATATACAAGTCGAATACAACTGAATGAAGAAGTCTAAAACCATTTAAACTAGACAGTCAGTAGTTTTAATGTGACCAGTCAGATTTGACTCTGTGGTTTTAATGTACAGTTTGGTTTATACGAGTTCACACACAGATTTATATGATAACGATGGAGTCCAATTGATTTACGTCTTAATGTTATGAAATCACTACAACTTGCCACGAATCAGCGTTCTTTCTTAGTTCATTGCGGAAAGTGTGTATTTTACTCCAATCTTAATTTACAAGGATTAACAGTTTTTTCTACCGAAAAGGGGGTTTTCTTTGACTACTCAGGCTTCCTCCCCCAATAAAAACTGGATGCCATGATAAAAGTGAAAAATTGCTGAAATTAGCATTCAACATCATTCAAACAGACATCTTTCCTGTCCATCATGTTTTTTTCAATTACCAGTAAGTGGTTACAAAAATACAGTTGGAAAAATGTCAGTAAAACACCATATATATTATTCATTTTAATGGCACCAATATGGCTTATAAAATTGATGGGTGAATGTTCTGTTTCAAAGAAATGATGGTACTCTTTTATTTTAAACGTTTGCCAAAAAATGTTGTTATCATCATATTGATGACAATTAGTTGAAAAAGACCGTAAAAACTTACACCATTCAATGGGACCAGAAGAGCTTAATCTACTATTACTACACAGGCATGTCAACACTGAGGTTGCGGGTTCGTGTCTCACTGCAAGCAGGGTGTACTCGACAACAATCTTAATTGACAAGGATAGCTAGTTTTCCTCCAAAGGTCAGAAATTTTCTCTGGGTACTCTGGCTTCCTCCCCCAATACAAACTGGACAACATGATATAGCTGACAAAATGCTCCGAGTAGCATTGAACCCCATTCAAATACATAATAAAAATTGTTTGAAAAGTTTTCCCAGGATGCAGATATAAAGCCTCAAGCAAAAAAATACAAAGAAGAATTCAAAATGCAATGTGAATGTTGTCTCTTCACTACTCAGTATAATATATTTCTATAAAGTGGTGACATCGGGGTCCATTTTACCCAGTTCCATCCTGTTGAAGAACCAAGGATTTTAACCATGGGTCTTTTGATATCTTCTCCAACAAACTAGATGCCATTATAACTTTAAAAATTGCTGAAAGTTTCTTAAAGCCTCAAACAATTAATCCAACATAAAAGCAGTTAGTAAAATTAATGAAGCTGTAGAAGCAGATAAAATTATTGTACTGGAATGGTTTAAACACACAAAAATCTTCAAAATATGGGAATTTACATTTGCTTTATGAAAAGATTAAATTATAGCAATCCTTACATTCATCCATTCAATTGGCTCTCGGCTAATTTTGCAGTTTTGTAAATGGCACCTACTCTTTTAACATAAAGTCAACTGTCGACAATTTTCCAAAAATAATTTTTATAACAAAACACTGACCATCTTTGGCAAAGGTTCAGCTTATTGAATGGATGAATAAAAGGATAGATGTAGCTATAAAAAGGGTTCGAGGAATTGATGGTTCATACCATGAGTTATTACACAATTATGTAGAGCTTCATTGTCAACACTGGTTGGGAGTTTGAGTTAAGACTTCATTCAAGGTATAATGAACTCGAACCTTACTTTACAAAGAGTTCCAGTTTTCATACCTAAGGTGTGGGGTTCTCACCAAGTGCTCAAGCCTGCTCTAGAAGTAACAAGCATGGACACAGAAAAATGTCTCGCCTGCATTCCGCATAAGTAACCAAAAAAATTGTCATAAGCATTTAATATTTAAATATACAATGCATGGTTACAGAGAAACGGACCTAATCCAAAAACTGTAACTTAGTCACTGGACCGTGAAAATGAGGCCATGGTCAGTTGAAACCTACGAGACACTAATGTACTAATCATTACCAATCTATATACCAAATACTGTCATCCTGCCATGCATGCTTTCAGAGGAAGTGCCCTAATCCAAAACTATAACATAGTCGCTGAACCATGAAATTGAGGTCAAGGTCAGATGACACCTGGAAGACAGTCAGGTACTCTTCACCAGCAACCTGTATACCAAATATTTTCATCCTACCATGCATGGTTAGAGCAACTGCCATAATACAAAAACTTTAACATAGTCCTTGGACCATGCAATTGAGGTCAAGGTCAGGTGACACTTACCAGACAGTCATGTACTCTTCACCAGCAACCTATATACCAAATATTGTCACCCTACCATGAATAGTTACAGAGGAACTGCCCTAATACAAAAACTTTAATGTTGTCACTGGACCGTGAAATTGAGGTTTAGGTAAGGTGACACTTACCAAACAGTCATGTACTATTCATCAGCAACTTATATGCCAAATATTATCATCCTACCATGCAGTAGTTAAAGAGAAACTACTTTAATCCAAAAACTTAAACGTAGTCGCTGGACCGTGAAATTGAGGTCCAGGTCAGGTGACACCTACCAGACAGTCATGTACTATTCATTAGCAACCTATATATCAAATAATATCATCCTACCATGCATGGTTACAGAGAAACTGCAAAAACTAACCTAAACGCTGGACCGTGCAATTGAGGGCAAGGTCAGGTGACAGGTAACTGACTGGCAGCAAGTTCTCATAAGCTATCACTGGACCAAATTTGATGGACATAGGGCTTAGGCTTACAAAGATATGAAGCAAGATGTCCAAGTGTTTACACTTCCACCCCCGCCGGATTCCTATACATATCTCGCCTGCAGCGACCATCGCCGCAGGCGAGACAAAAACTGGATTCCATGATTTAGTTGAAAAATTGTTCTAAATGCCTTGAAACCCCATTCAAACATTATGTTAGGCCCAATAAATTGGGTGATAAATGCCAATAAGTTGTTGGCGACTATATCAGCAGTACACATTAAATGGAAAAAGTTCAAATTTATAAATTTACATATCTTTATTCACATAAATTTACATATATACATAAATTTACATATAATGTGTTATGGATGATGTGACAGACGCACAGACTGATCACCACGGGGCGACCTAATAAATGTGTGAATTTTGTCAGAATAACTTCTGCTGGTACAAAATTTATATATTTACCTGAATAATGCTGGACAAATATTTGTGTTTATCATGCGTTTTAAGAGCTGTTTTCAACAGAAATTAACACATTTTATCATCTTAAAGACATTGCAGGGAAAACCCATTTTATGTAAATATTAATCTTATTTGTACAAAGATAACAGAATAAACCTGGGAAGTGCCTCATTTTCTCTTCTGGAATCTAAAATGTGTACAATAAAAGGCGATATTTGACATGTAGGTATATTATAAATGTACTAGCACCACAACTGTATCATTCAAGATTTAACTAGTATTAAGTTAAAATTTGTCTGACCATTGGAAAATACAATCTGCGATCTTAAAGTTCAGGGACCCAGAAAGATAGGTAAAGTCTGGTACTCAAAAAACACAATTTTGCAGACTGCTAAAAAATGTTAAAATGCCTGGGTAGGAAATATATTAAAGAAGCAAAATATGATATACCACTGTAATCTATAATAAGAGCAGACTTGTAATTTTAAGTGCCAAAATTTGTGTCTGAAAATCCTGGACGAGTTGAAAAAAAAACTATAAACTGTACAATCTATTTGAAAGATACCAGAAAAAAATGTGACACAGATCTCAATAGTGGTAATGTTTTGTCCATTAAAACAAAACATTGACATGACTTTGCAAATTGGTAATAACAAGTGGAATTAGCCGTTCCAAAATTTTACAATAAAGAAACAAAAGTAGAATTATGTTCTCAAACAAATCATGTACCTAAAATGGTTATTTCATGTTCTAAACTTAATATTTTATACTCATATTTCATATGATATAACAAAGCAAAATATATTTATTCCAAATATACATGGCAATATTCTTTGACAACACATGTTTATTTTTTTCCCTACGTTATGAAGTGCTGAAACAAATTGCACATCAACCTACATACATAAATTGCGATTGATCATGGGGCATTCAAAAAATACCTTCCATCCTCGATATTTTTTTCTGGTACAATCTTAATACAGAATCTGCTCAATGAGACTTTAGATACATTGTCTATCAGAGGCAAGGTTTGTGAAATCAGAAATAGTATTAACATCCAAAATATGCATCAAACGTGCATAAGATTTTTTTTCAATTATTAGTTTTTCACACAAAAATGAACAAAAATTGAAACATAAAATGAAATATTGTCCTTGGAAATCATATTTAAGGATTCTTTACTTTTCCTGTCTTTCCAAACTGTTATTCTTCCTGTTTTAGGTGACGCCACTTTCAGGAAACTGTTACAAAATTACTCTGTAAAATAAGACACAATAACAATGGAAAAACATTCGTCTAAAATAAAGCAAGCTGTGTATTGTTATTTTTTTTCTTTTAATGTAACTATACAATGATTTATTATAAATATCAGTCTCATTCATAGAATCGCTTGCACAACAGGTATTACTCATCAAGTGGAAAACACTTAAAATGTAACTTTTTGTCTGTATGATTTTCCAGGTTTTGTAATTTTAATAATAGAATTTAGCTCCTAAATATCCTGCTGGTATTCTACTAATTGTTCTTACAAACTCTTTTGAATAAATACCATCATCAAAAATGTAAAACCTAGTTAATCCACCGATACCTATTTAATATCCTATATTTCCATAACAGTTTTCTGATCCGAGTTGTGGATACTGAGATGGAGTTATCATGGACAATTGGTCTGATATTCAGTAATACCAAACTCAGAAGAAAACATTAGCAGCAAAACATTTGTTTACACAATCTTAATAAATTTGTATGCTTTGTATTTGTCTCACCTTTAACAAATTGCTAATATATTTATCTGTAAAACCTGGTATTGCCTTTAAATCTTCATACTGAAATAAATATATAACTGCAAATGATATGACATTTATTCCATTTCATTACTAGTATACTTCTATTTTGGATGCAACAAAATTTACTATTTGCACATTTATCAATATGATTTCAAAAGACCAAGTTGGCAAAAAGCAGACCAAGACAATGTGCTGAATGATAAAAAATATATAAGACTTTGAGCATATATCAAATAAAACATTAAAACAAAGATAACAACATGAAAGAAACCATGTGTGAGGGAATGGGGAAAGGTAATGGAATCAACCAAGTGTTACCATTGATGACCAACAGATTAATTTATAAATAATAACATAGAAGTACAAAGTAGTTTTTCATTGGACCAAATAATAATACAGTGAAACCTGATTAAGAGATTACTTGTTTGAATTAAGCATCCAGTGTGGACACAGAAAACTCGCCTGCATTCCACATCAGTAGTGCATACAAAAATTTGTCTTGGCGACACTGATGTCAGGCATGGAACACATTAACATTTTCGAAGCTTAAATACATCTCATCATGTTGTAACTGTGTACCAAGTATCATGAAGATTTGAAGTCATCTTCATAAAAAGACTTCAATGCAAAGGTAAACCTGGGGTGAGATGGACGAATGAACGAACAAATGTATCAATAATCTATATGAAAAACTACTTCAAAAGCAACAAATAAATAGCATTACATTGTATAAAATAATGTTAAATTCCAAACGTACAGGATACAGATCAACTTACACTAGAAAAGGAACCATAATTTTCTCTCCACTCATAAATAAGTTTGGCACGTTTGGCTCCAACGGTCTGTAACATCTGTAATTCTTTTATGGATGATACATTCAACTTATCTAAAAACTCGGCATCTAGAATTAGCAAAATTCTTTTATTCAAATAATTATTAATGTATTACCAAAGTTACTGACTTTTTTCAGACTTGAGGTTGAAAGGTTCTACAGTAAATTCTGTTTTGGGGAAATTTACCAGATGACCTATAAATGGTACAAACTGTAATCTCCAGCTACACTCCTCCAGTTGTAGAATGCTTTGTTAATATCTAAATTAAATCAGCCTCTTAGTTGTTTGCCTATAGGGGAAATTGTTAATTTTTTCCTTTCACTTATGTACCAACTTTCCTTGGCAATGAGAGACCCCTTAAAATGAGTGGAATTTATTATGCTATATTATATTCAATTTTGGGGTGTCATGTCACATGAAACCCAAAAATGTACCCAAGGAAATGCACAAACACCCATTAATAAGTCCAGAAATGGGACTGCTTAAAAAATAGACAATTCATTTAATAAATTATTTAAATAAATTTATTTCCAACTCTACATTCTTTTTAAATACAGCTTCAATATTCAAATTTCCTTTGAATAATAATTCCACTGTCCATGCTACAGTTCAGCACCACAAAATATCAAAATAGGAACTATTTTCCTCTCCCTCAGTCAGAGTATTTACAGAGCAATTGTCAACTGTACATTAGCAATACTTACTTATTTTTTGTTGTAACTCTGGGTTAAAATTCTTTGAATTATTTTTTTCATCAGAAGATTCTTTCTCATCTGAGGATTCTTTGTGTTCTGCAATGTAACATTCAATGATATACATGTGCAGTGTCACATTTATGTTAAGGGTCAAAGTTAAATCATTTACTATCATTTAAAATGATTATTGACTTTTTTTAAGAACATTTATTATGGTTGGGAATGTATGGTTTTATATGATCACACAATGTTCTGCAATAATGGGAGACAATCCATGGAATGAGACAATTAAGTACAGTAACCTTATTTATTTCAAGACATTTTGTTAAATTCTTTGGAATATATTTTTTTACATCTACCTATTTGCAATACATTCTTCACCAATCAAAAGTTATGCTTTTAATGAAACCAAAAAATGTGAAAAAGTCAAGATACCCATCAGCTAGGAAACAGTAAGGCTACCCCTCAGTCTGAGTTTGATGTTGAAAACATACCTGTCAGTTTGTAAACAGTCAACATACCTGTCAGTTTGTAAACAGTCAACATTCCTGTCAGCTTGTAAACAGTCAACATACCTGTCAGTTTGTAAACAGTCAACATACCTGTCAGTTTGTAAACAGTCAACATACCTGTCAGCTTGTAAACAGTCAACATACATGCAGCTATTAAACAGTCAACATACCTGTCAGTTTGAAAACAGTCAACATACCTGTCAGTTTGTAAACAGCCAACATACCTGTCAGCTTGTAAACAGTCAACATACCTGTCAGCTTGTAAACAGTCAACATACCTGACAGTTTGTAAACAGCCAACATACCTGTCAATTTGTAAACAGTCAACATACCTGTCAGTTTCTAAACAGTCAACATACCTGTCAGTTTGTAAACGGTCAACATACCTGTCAGTTTGTAAACAGTCAACATACCTGTCAGTTTGTAAACAGTCAACATACCTGTCAGTTTGTAAACAGTCAACATACCTGTCAGTTTGTAAACAGTCAACATACCTGTCAGCTTGTAAACAGTCAACATACCTGTCAGCTTGTAAAAAGTCAACATACCTGCAGCTATTAAACAGTCAACATACCTGTCAGCTTGTAAACAGTCAACATACCTGTCAGCTTGTAAACAGTCAACATACCTGCAGCTATTAAACAGTCAACATACCTGTCAGTTTGTAAACAGTCAACATACCTGTCAGCTTGTAAACAGTCAACATACCTGCAGCTATTAAACAGTCAACATACCTGTCAGTTTGTAAACAGTCAACATACCTGCAGCTATTAAACAGTCAACATACCTGTCAGCTTGTAAACAGTCAACATACCTGTCAGTTTGTAAACAGTCAACATACCTGTCAGCTTGTAAACAGTCAACATACATGCAGCTATTAAACAGTCAACATACCTGTCAGTTTGTAAACAGTCAACATACCTGTCAGCTTGTAAACAGTCAACATACCTGTCAGTTTGTAAACAGTCAACATACCTGTCAGTTTGTAAACAGTCAACATACCTGTCAGCTTGTAAACAGTCAACATACCTGTCAGCTTGTAAACAGTCAACATACCTGTCAGCTATTAAACAGTCAACATACCTGTCAGTTTGTAAACAGTCAACATACCTGTCAGTTTGTAAACAGTCAACATACCTGTCAGTTTGTAAACAGTCAACATACCTGTCAGTTTGTAAACAGTCAACATTCCTGTCAGTTTGTAAACAGTCAACATACCTGTCAGTTTGTAAACAGTCAACATTCCTGTCAGCTTGTAAACAGTCAACATACCTGCAGCTATTAAACAGTCAACATACCTGTCAGTTTGTAAACAGTCAACATACCTGTCAGCTTGTAAACAGTCAACATACCTGCAGCTATTAAACAGTCAACATACCTGTCAGTTTGTAAACAGTCAACATACATGTACCTGTCAGCTTGTAAAAAGTCAACATACCTGCAGCTATTAAACAGTCAACATACCTGCAGCTATAAAACAGTAAACATACCTGCAGCTATTAAACAGTCAACATACCTGTCAGTTTGTAAACAGTCAACATACATGTCAGTTTGTAAAAAGTCAACATACCTGTCAGTTTGTAAAAAGTCAACATACCTGTCAGCTTGTAAACAGTCAACATACCTGCAGCTATTAAACAGTCAACATACCTGTCAGTTTGTAAACAGTCAACATACCTGTCAGTTTGTAAACAGTCAACATACCTGCAGCTATTAAACAGTCAACATACCTGTCATTTGTAAACAGTCAACATACCTGTCAGCTTGTAAACAGTCAACATACCTGTCAGCTTGTAAACAGTCAACATACCTGTCAGCTATTAAACAGTCAACATACCTGTCAGTTTGTAAACAGTCAACATACCTGTCAGTTTGTAAACAGTCAACATACCTGTCAGTTTGTAAACAGTCAACATACATGTACCTGTCAGCTTGTAAAAAGTCAACATACCTGCAGCTATTAAACAGTCAACATACCTGCAGCCATTAAACAGTCAACATACCTGCAGCTATTAAACAGTCAACATACCTGTCAGTTTGTAAACAGTCAACATACCTGCAGCTATTAAACAGTCATTATACAGTTTGACAACAAACAATACACCTGTGTAATCTGTCTGATGAAACAGAAAACATTCCTGTCATCTTGTGAATGGTCAACAAACCTGCGGCTCACGAATAGCCAACCTACCTGTCAGCTCAATAAATTCAGAGACAGCCGTAGACTTGAATCCTTTCTTAAACAGACGTGGATGTGGTGCAAACAAAGGCGTCTCGCTAATACAACTAGCACTTTTTGTTTTCTTTAAGTGTTTCCTTGGCCTCTCTTTGATAACTGCAGAGTCATCTTTGGTATTGGTTACATCTGGAGAAATAAAAAAAAATCTACTTAGAGAAAATATATGATTGAAATTAAATTTCTGTTAATTTTCAGTTCATTGAAACGCTTAACAAACAGGTAAAAAATAACGCATTTAATGGGACATTAAATAATACCCGCCACGTTGCATTGTTTTTAATATTCATGAACACATTTTACTGAATTACAAAAGCCTACAGGAACAGCTGAGCATGAAAACAATTCAGACGACAATTTTTACCTTGACCCTGGACCTATAAAAATTATTTCAAATAAGCTCAACTCAAATACTACAAAGGGGATTGTGCTGAAGATTCAACTAGCTCTTAATTTTATAGTACTTAACAGCTGTGCAAAGTTTAAATCAAATCTGTTGACGAGTTTTCAAGTTATCATTTGGAAACTGCTAATTGTTGACCAAAAGAACCCTTGAATTGACCTAAGTCGAAAACTACCAATAGGACTGGGCTGAAATTGAACTTGATCTTCATTTTATAGTATTTAAGAGCTGTGCAAAGTTAAAATAAAATCTGTTGGTGTGTTTTCAAGTTATCATCAGGAAACCACCAAATGTTGAACAAAAAAACTTGAATTGGCCTAAGTCGAAAATCACAAATTGGATTGTGCTGAATATTGAACTTGATCTCGTTTTATGGTATTAACTGCAAAGTTTAAATAAAATCTGTTGACACATTTTCAAGTAATCATCTGGAAACCACAGAGGCACAGACAGACAGAAATTCATATCCATAGGGTAAGTATCACATCATACCCAGCCACTTTGGTGGCAGGGGTATCAAAAATGTGTGGCGTTAATTATATTTATGTACTTAATGCACAGCTTTTCAAGTCTGTTGTTATGTTTGTTTGAATTATTGTTTGACGCCATTTTCAGCTTTTTTAAAAGTTTTTACTGTGTAATATGTAATTTATTCTGTTCTGAAATATCATTTATGTTTATAGTTTACAAATTTTAACGAAGGAGAAAGCTGGAGTTCTTGGAAAAAACGCTTGACCTTTGGCAGGAAAATGTGCAATCTTGTAAATAAAAATTTGAGCCGAGCACAGCTGAAGCGCAATCTTAGTGTTGACAGACCTCATGATCAATAGTAATCAATAGTAGACTAACTAACTTAACCACTCAGCTACCAAGGTCCTTTAAAGTCTGAAAAGCTCTTAAAAAATCTTTACTACAGCTCAGGGCGAAAAACATTCTGAATCCACAATGAATTATTTTGGAAAAATTACCTTTAAGAGGTTCATTATCTTCATCATTGTGTTTCCGTTTTGGAGTGACAGGTGGTGTGTTTACAGCTAACTGTTGTAGCTGTTGTTTGCTTATTTCTAGATAGCCCTTAAGCTGTTGAACCATATCTTCATTAGGCTGGTTTGCCTGAGAACCAGCCATCTTTTTCATCTGGTCGAGAAGATTTCTTTCGAGGTTCTCTAATCGTCTGTTTACTGTATCTTCCAGTCTTATTTGCCGTCTGAGTAAGGGACTAAGAATTAAACTTAAAATATCAGAAAAGTAAGCAAAAGTTAAAATATTGACACAGTATGAAATACAAAGCCAAAAGGTAACCTGAAATACCACAGGAACTGATGACACACAAAAAAATATTGCTTTTCTATAGCAGTAGTTATATTTTTTACTAAACTACATGATAACAATTATTGATGCCATACTCATTGAGGGCATAGATAAGCTCTCAAAACAACATGGCAATAGTCAAAATATAAGTTGAACCGCTCTAATATAAAATATACTACATACTATGTATTCCTATTTAAAAAGTGTGGTCCCAATTTAATCTGAATTGTTCCAAAATAAGTATGATGCTCATTTTTTTTCAGTCTGGGACCACCTCTAAACTCTGCAATGAAGAAGTCACAACATAACAATTGTACTTTTACTTCCATTCACCTTAAAAATGGAGCTGGATCCATCATTTTAGGAGGCTCATCTGGTTCTTTAGCTGAAAGTTTCGGTTTTTTGGCAGCCACTGTTTCAGTTTCAGCAATCATGGGTGTTTTCAATGATAATATGTCTACTCTTTGAGCTGAAAATAAAACAGAAATGAACATACAGTTAAAATTTATTTAACAGTAAATGCAAGAACAAAGAAAAAATAGAAAGCATATGACAAGGTTACACTCTGGTATGTTTTCATCTAGAAACCTTATAGCTTAACTGGAAACTTGAGAAAAATGTTTCTTGGCATCACTATGTTCCGCTTGGTACAAATGGTAAACAACCTCTTGTTCACACAGGCATGAAGTAATAGTTATAAACAGCTGTGAATGATACTCTCATCTGCACATTACGACAAAAGCTTTACACTCTTAAATGATTCATAAGTCTGTTTGCACTGATGAGACATAATAACTTATATGAACAAAGATCATTTCAGCGAACCTTCATGCATATTCTGCAAGTGTTTTAAGGTTTGGATACGCTTGGACACGCCTTTTCGACATCTAATGCATCTCAGTAACTGTCCATTTCAGTTTAAGAACATGTAAGAATTTCTGTCTGATCAATTGTGTCTCTGATGCATGATTGTATATTCTTAAAAATAGTCATCAATATTTACATGTTTAGTCAGATTCTACACAGATAATGATCACTTGCATAGAAAATGTGCTTTAATATATGATTAGGATGTTTATTAAACAATAAACCTGTCATCAATCATGGTATGCGACATATCGCCATGATATTATCTATTCCAAATATTAAAATCCTACCTCAAAAGATAAAAAAGTTACAGCCCGGACAAGATAGGTTTAAGACGGACGGACAGACTGATCACTATAGAGCATCTGCCACAAATAGGCGGGGCCCTAATTAAATGTTAGAAATACACTTGTGGCTTCAGAAGTCAAAATGGGAGTTTTGTTACACACAGTTGAAACCTTGCATTAAAAGTTTAATGATTTTTTTTTAAGTAAGAATTTATTATCATTACAAAATATATCAAGTATGAACATTAGATAAGTTGTCTAAATTAACTTTTACTGACTAAAATTATTGTACATTTCAATTAGCTTATCTGATATTCTCTAGGATTTGAAATGAAGAAGGCTTCCCTGTGGTAGTTGTCAGTTCACCTCACTGTTTAATTTCGAATTTTATTGTCGTTATTTTCTTTAATAGACAATTAATGACTTTAGATGAGGTTAATATCATGATTTATCAACCCAAGAGATCAGATAATTTCAGAGGATATAGGCCGAGCTGATTATAAATCTCGAGGGTTGATAAATCATTATATTAACTGAAATTTAAACTTAATAATTGTTTTTATTAATTGACACATACAACAAAAACTTTTTTTTTTCAAAAGTATTATTTTATGAACAAAGAATTTATGTTTGTTTGATGGTGTTTAACGCCACTTTTATCAATTTTTCAGCTATATCATGGCATCCAGTTTTTATTAGAGGAGGAAGCCAGAGTACCCAGAGAAAACCCCGACCTACAGCAGGAAAACTGGCACGTGTACAAAATGTACGGATTTTCCCTGATACTATATTTAGGTACTCATTGAAGCTTACACAAGTAATGATCACTTAGTCTCGTAAGTACAGTGAACCCTCATTACAACGACATTCAATTTAATGGAATATTCAACACCCGGCAGGATTTAAGTGGGAACAAACGTGTCCAGGTGTTGTTTATGCTCGATACAACGACATATTCGGTTTCCGACTCCGACTTCGTATGTCTGTAACAAATATACCAAAGCAAGCATAAAATGATTCGTTACGACAAATTATCAAGATGTTACCTGTGAAAGATTATCTTTGTAAAGAGGCTTGATTTTTCTAAGGTTGATTGCACAGGTGAACACCTGTTGCCATTGCATAATTAACCTTGTGTGACATTTCCGTTATAAAACTAATCGATGATAGGGATATGGCTTCATTAAAAAGGTGTCAAAGGCTATTTAGTATTTAATATTTTTCACAAAATTATTGGCTTAATTACAAGGGTGTAAGGATTGAAGCGGCACATCAGAAATACGTTATTTACTGATAATCGGTCAAAAGTAAATAATCATAACTTACAATTAATTTGTTTTTGTTAAAAAACAGAAAAAAGGTTTTTAATTGAATATTGGCAAAAAAAAAAAAACAAGCGTTTTATTATTTTTTTATTATTAAGCTTGGGTATTGAGTAGACTTGAACGATTTTCAATAAACACAAATAAAAAAGGGAGATAATCAAAGTACAAAAATACAAATTCATTATAACAACAAATTCAGTTTAATGTCAATACTGGCGGGAAACTAACATGGTCGTTGTAAAGAGGGTTGACTGTATAACAATTCAGAATTTTACCAAAAATGAAAGGAAGCTAACATCTATCAAAGTAAACAATTCTCCAAACTTTAACGAAAATTGATGGAAGTGTTTTTGAGTTTTAGTCTAAAAACTAAAAAATCCAACCTTTTTTTCTCAAAGTCCCATAACTCCAAAACAAAGGAAGCATCTATAAAAATAAACAATTTCCCTAACTTTCAGTTAATTAATGAAAACATTTTTGAGTTATAGTCAGAAAACTGAAAAAAATCCCCTCTTTTTTCATGAACAAAGTTTGATAACTCTATAACAATAAATAACAAATTTATCAAAAAGTATACAGACCATGAGTCTAACATAATTTATAACTGTGCAGGTTGACAAAATTCTGCAAAGGCATTCTCAAGATAGAGTGCATCATGTGAACGACAGACAGACTGAAATTTGTATACAGTAGTCCCCCTCTTATACGATCCCCTCGCCGACGACCACCCGCCTCATCCGGCCAAAACCCTGATGCATTAAGTGTTTCTAACGTAAAATTACCTCTCGCGAACGACCACCCCTCATACGCGACCAACGACACAACAACGTAAATTCCCCTCACGAACGACCATTTTCACTGACCGGATGTTTATTTTGAAATTTTTGAATGGAACGTGATTTGGTTTTATTATCGTAAACGGGTCCTACTAAACGCAGAGAAGTGAAGAGAAGTGAAGAGAATTACATCGTATGTAAACATCGTCCAACTGCTTGAAATTGTTAACTAAATGATATTTTTAGTAAAAATATGGGCTTCTTTATGTTCATGTATACAATATAAAACATATTCATATATACTAAACCTTTATTTAATCAAATAAACCATTTTTTAATTACTTCTCTTCACTTCTCTGCATTTAGTATGACCGTCGTAAACCAGTTCGGTAAAAGTTCAACGACCGGTAAACAAAATGTCGAAATCGCGTAAAAGAAAGATGTTTAAGCTGGATTAAAGGGGAAAACAAGAAGGATATTGTAGATCAGTTTGATTTCGGTATTACAGAAATTGGGTTTCTTACAAGAAGACTGAAAATTTCAACAAGGAGATAATAGTACAATGTACCAACATAATCATAAATCAAAATTTACAACAAACGATGTCAAAAACTTGGGAAACTGGAAACAGAGAGAAACCTAGATTTTTCCAAACTAAACGGAACCTTAATACACTACGAAGTGGAACCTGGGCAGACAATAAAAATGATAAAAATAATGATAATGCAGATGAAACAGGAACAGAAACTTTCACTGATAAGAAGACTTGGAATTCTTATATTATCATTACACATTTTAAACAGATAAAAACTGCATGAATTCTTTTTATTTTTATTTATACTGAACAATAAAATACAAATATTTATTATGTGTGATTCTTGATCACTTCGCAGTTCTTGTTGCTAATTAATCAACTGACCAAGCTCTAAAAACCTGTGTTAGTGTGTGTATATCCCCTCAAGAAAGACCACCCCCATTATAAGACCACTTTCATTACTCAGATGGGGTGGTCTTATAAGAGGGGGACTACTGTATCAGTTTAAGTTGTATTAAATTACTACTGCCTATATTTAAACAGATGCCACACTTTACATAAAACAGAGTATGTTAAAACATGTCAAACACCAAAACAAATAACCCAACAGAAACATTGCTGGCAAAACAGAAAAATGAAAACCTGGTCTGTGAGTTCAAGCTCACTTCAAACAAGGAGTTTGTCTTCAACTTTAGGATTGTCAGTTTTTCTGGCTTCCTTCCCCCCTAAAACTAGACACCATGAAATTTCCTGAAAATTGTCAAAAGTGATCATAAAAAACATAGTTTACCTACCTACAGTTTCTCTGACCACTGTACTATTGACAATCTTTTTACTTTTACTGGCAAAGTTCAGAGTACAATATGTGTCATAGTAATATCTTTCCTCTGGAGCTATGTTTGTTATCATTACTGAATGACAACTCCCTCCTATAGAATCCTATTAATAACAATGTAATATTTAGTTTCCATAGATACACAAGTGATCATACATTAAAATATTGATAACAAATGTTAACAAAAATTACGTGTCAATTTCTTTATACTAAATACATGTATTTCTGTAATGAATCTTGGTAGGGTTCAGTTCCCCAGCCTGAATAATGCTTTAAATTAAGCAATAAAGACCATACAAAATTATTCTCAAGCCATTGCAGATCCAATTTCGCTATGCTGCATTCACGATTTTATCGTCTTTTTTAATCAAATAAAAATAGGGAAATGTAGTGCATCACATCTGCTTCTTCATTTCCTGCTACTTAGTGTTTGAATTCTCGGTTAACCTTGCTTACTCTTATGAATACTGAAAGAAAATAGTTTCTAGCACTTGATAGTATTAAATACAATTCATATATAAGTGTTGATTTTCTAGCTGCCATTTTATTGATGAAAATATGTTTGGCAAGAAATCCTTTTAAGTTTGCACTAATACACTATACACAAAATACCCTATAACAAAACAATTATTGAATATTTTACCATAATGTGACCTTGATATGTCTTATTCATAGATTTTTTTTTAATTAGAACTACAAAATTTAGCCTTTATTATTGTGACGTTGTAAAACCTCTTGTGAGGTTAAGTCACATTGTGCATGTGCAAAGTGGGGATATATCAGGTGATATATTTCTTGACATTATGAGGACATATTAGAATATTTTATTGGCAATGTTAAAAAAAACTTACTTGCAATAATCTTGTAAGCTTGCTATTTCTGTACGGAATTCTTGGCTGGAAAACATAAGTGCCAAAGGTACAAATAAACAAAAACTGTTGTTTCTGACAGACCCAAAAATATCTGCTCAGCTAACAAAATTTGACTGCTTCTAATTTTTAAGTGTTTTATAATAGTTTGATCATTATAGGGATGGTTGGGGTTGTTCCGTTTTCAATTGTAGTGTCTTAATATCCTTTTTTGCTTTCCTGTGCACTGTTCAAGTGAAAATTTTATACTAAAACACAGAATCAAAGTTAATAAAATATCTGTCCTACCTACCAACCATAGCTCTAAAGGGGTAGTCAGAAAACTGCAAACAAATATATTTTTTAAGTTTGGCCTTTTTCAACATTCCTTGTACAAATTTGTCAATGAATTTTCTTTAAAGTTAAAGTTAGCTTTTAATTCAAAAATAATAATTAGTATTGAAAAAGTGGTTTCACAGCTTATTTCCAAATAATTGAACACTGAAATTTAAAATTTTCTAATAGACTGTACTTACAGCAATGAGAATTAAAAAAACTGCTAATAGACTAAAAAGCACTATAATTTTTATTAAATTCTAAAACATCTAAATTTTAATCAAGCAACTGGTATACATTTTCAATGGAAAGAAAAATAAGTGTTTCAGAGTCTTATTGTGAAATAACTAGACAAAATCTACTAAAAATTACTGTTGGACAGAATTATCTCCCTTGTCATTATTTAGCCAATACTGAACTTTATTTTAATAGCTACAACTATATATTTAAACCTTTAATAAACTGATATGATAGTATAGATGTAGTCTTTTATTAATATTTTTGATGTTATGGAATTTTAAGGTAAATAATGAAAGAAATAAATATTAACTTTACCTTAAATACAGCTTTATAAATATTTTCAGAAAAATTATGTTTTTGTTTGTTTGTTTGAATGTCGTTTAATTCAACTTTCAGCAATTTTTCATTTATATCATGGCATCCAGTTTTTATTCATGGAGGAAGCCAGAGTACCAGGAGAAAATCCCAGACCTTCGGTAGGAAAACAGGCAATCCTTGTCAATTAAGATTTGAGTCTAGGGCATCCTGGCCACAGGAACTGAACCCGCACTTTCAGTATTGATAGACCACGTGGTCAATAGCAGACGAACTACCTTAACCACACAGCAACCGACCCCTAGAAAAATTATGAATGGTGTCCAGAATTCCCTTAATAATATTTGCTAATATAAGTATGACATACCAGACCACAGTTTATGGCATCTACAACTTCTCCAAGAACAAACAAAGATTTGTTAATAGCTCCACTCTCCTTCAATCTACAATGAGAAAACAAATTTTAATTTTCTAACTTTGACAATCAAGAAATAACAAGTTCTGAAAATCTTATTATAATCACCACCATTGTTTCAAAATTATCAGATAAATGAACAACTTATGCTAAATGTTATTTTATCATAGTTGAGCACTTTCTTTCAAAGGAGAGAAATTAATGGTCTTATAGGACAGGTGATGGTCTATTTAGAGATGTTAAGTTGCTTTGGATTAAAAATTATTCAACTAATACCTTGACCTTTGACAGAATTTCTCCAAAATCAAAAACCTTATTTTCAACTGATATGTAACAATATCTTAAGTTACATTGAATTAAATGAAAACTTTTTTAATCGTCATTTGGAAAAGTTTTTTCGTGTGAAAATTTCTAATCAGTTTGTTGACATTGCATGAATAGGCTTCTAACCCACTTGAAATGTAAAACCAACCAATATTTTCAATGAAATTGGATGCAAGCTTTTTGAATTATTATCCGAAAATCAAATTTTGATGGACCAATGGATGAACGTCGGTATAAAAATTTTGAATTTACAAAGTAAATAATATGATGTTTTTTTAATATGAATGGCGTTTAATGCCATATTCAACTATATCATGGAATCTGGTTTTTATTGAAAATATAAGCCAGATTAACATGCAGAAACCACTACCTTAGACACTAAAACTGTTCTTTGTCCATTAGGGTTGGAGTTGACCACACTATACCCGAAGTAAGGCTCAAATATGCAATTTTAGTTAACTATATAAACCAATCAGCCTTCGAGGTCCCAGAAGTTGAATGGTGATGTTTGATGTTCTAATAATACTGATTTTATTAATAAAGGTAGTCTGGTGCAGCAAAAAAGAGGCGACAGCAGGTTTGTCCTTGTGACACCCTTGATATGAACTGTCCCTTGTTTTATTGAGACTTTTACTAAAAAATAAATTTTCCAGTAATCTGATTGGTCAATACAAGAGTTAAGGATAAGTTGAGTCAATCATCAAATTTGAGATGAAATTTAAAACTAGAGTTTGTTCTATGAAAACATGTGCTAACAAAATAACACTTTGAGTAAATAGAATAATGATCCATACAAACAATAATTTGTCTTTGTTTCCTTACTAAAACAAAGAAATTAAAAAGAAATTTAAAAATGGCATTAGAAGCTGCCACAGGACGGCTGATTACATGGATAATGACAACTGATGTTCATGGTACGTTGTTACATTGATATGTTTTCGATAGAGGTGACAATTTTTCATTATGAACAACTTTAGTATGTTTATGACACTAAACAAAAATGAAATTGATACAAATAACCATTGTTGTTTTTTTAATTGCATAATCCAGTCAGTTATGAAAGTACTTCCTGTTGTGCCTTTTTGTTGTAAAGTGTTGATGTAAAAACAAATATTAAAATAATTTTCTTAGTTGAAATAATTAATCAATAAAGCAATCTCTTAACACCTGTTATACTGATTTTCGTCTTTAAAAACCACTAATAATATGATCAAGTTTATTGTCAAGCAAACAAACTTTATCTTTGACCCAGGGAATTTATGACAAATTTATAATGAACTGTTTATCATGTTTATTTAGATTGGGTTTAATAAAATTCATTGTTTATTAATTATGTTAATAATGTTTACGGTTACAAAACAAAATCTGTTTAATTATGACTTCATATTCTTTTAAAAACAAAACAGTCGGTACACTGTTTTCAAGATACTTAGGTAGTCAACTATCACATTATATATGTATCGCATGATTTTATTAAGGGCACTTTACTCAACGCACCCTTTTTAAAATCGAACCATGAATTTAAGAATCCCACGAAATGTATTTTTTCCTCCAACCACGAAAATAAATGAAACCACAGTAGCTGTGTGCCTCATACATTTTTTTACAGCCTGAAATCAATAAACAAACCTTATGCCTTTATTGCCTGTTCTACGATTATCCTCAGAGCCTGCCAAATCAATAAGATAGATTTTACCATGGAGGGTTTTATATGGTGCCGATTTCTGTGTTCTCTTGATTTTCAGAAGAAGTATGCTATGACTTCTACTGGATCTCTCATTTAATTTAGTTGCAGCGGTAGTCCTGCAAGATTTAAAACAATTCATTTGCATTGATTAAATTATATTCATTTGACGTACTTTATACCTAAGCCACTCTACTATTAAGGCTCCCATTTTGTTTCGTACGAGACTGTGAATGCCAGTAATGTTTGATATGGAGCCTGTTCAAAGTGCAATGAATGTTAAATATAGGAAACTTTGCATTCAAAAATTCTGTGATGAAAATGACTACAATATGTTTCCAATTTGGTTGACATAACTGTAAGTTTTTTGCTTCCTTTTTTTTATTATTTCATATTGTACCTTTGTCTTTCAAATACAGAAAAGATTTTCCATATAACACGTTTATATTTAATACTATGCCTTTGACGTTAGATGCCATAAATCCTCCTCGAATTTTGCTATGGGAATTCTATATAGTAAGTCAGCCATTTTTGTTTCTAAAGGGACCTTGTGTTGTTTACAAAAGTTTTTCTGCTTTCGTAACATTTAATGGTATTCAGACAAATTGCGAGACATTCCCCACCTCAACTGCAAGCGACATTACCCCAAGGATTTCCGAGACAACAACTGCCTGCCTGTAGCTTACACTTCCTTTTAATTAAGGTCACAATTTACTATGAATATCGCCCTATCAAAATGAAAAATGCAGAATAACTGTAGAGAAGAACTGTTCATTTCAATTTGCACCATTTTGAACCTTCAAAAGAAGCACAAGCTCAACCAAACCCTGTTAGCAGTTTTCATTTGTCAGACAAAAACCTGAACAAAGACACTGTGACTTTAAGAACAAGTTTAAACAGATGTTAATAAATATTTTATTCTAAAATGAACTTATTTGCAATTTTTATATAAATACCTGTTGTTTGAGGCAGGTCCAAAATAAGCTTTAAACTCGTCAAAGTTGTGTATTTCCTTCTCTGCTAGCCCTGGTATCAAAATATTTTTATCTGCATCTTCTCTGATTGGTAAATCTGAATCCTTTGGGTCTAACAGATCCATAACCTAAAAAAACAACCCATCATGTCAGCATCAAATTTAAAGAGCAAAAAAGAATTAATTAAGCATATGTTTTAAAACTTAAACTGTAACAAATTTTTAGCAAAACAAACATAAGGATAAGTTTCTATGACAACACATGTAAATTTAATTATGCTATAAATATAGATATCATAGCTGATACAAATGGTAGTATGGTGATAAAAAGAACTTCACTTTTGAGGTGCCTTCATAGCAATTTCAGTCTAATATGGGCCATTATTTGTCCACTATGACCTCTGGATATTTTGTGGGTTTTTGGTTACATCCTGTGTTCCCAACCCAAAAGGTAGGCAGTCCAACATCATATGATTTTTATTTGGAAATGTCACTTTAGCTGTTTTGAGTGCCTAGCATTTTTTGTGGAAATTAAAGTTTCATAAATAAATTATAATCATTGTGCTTGGATTTTGTTTAAGATTATACTGGTATATTTAATCAAATTTATAGATATTTCGTCCACTAAATTACCATCGGTTCAGAAAGCATACTATGAACGCAGTTTCGTACTTCAAGTTCCACAGGAACCGTTTTTTTTTAAAGTAATGCTCTGTTCAGGTGATTTTCCACAGATGAGCCAATCGTTTTATTTGCCTTCAATAGCAACAAATGAAAACTTGGGATTTCCAGGTCTCGTGTTAAGTAATTTTCTTAGCGATTTGTCAATAACGGAGACCTGGACCATCTTTCAAAATCTCTGAACCCGTCAGGTTTTCTTCAAAAGTAAGTATAGGTGAAGAAAATTATCTAAAATTCTAATATGATGTCCTGCTTTAGCTATGTAAACAAAGCATGTTAAAATTAAAATAAATTTAGTTGGCACATACGTCAGCTGTGTGTTTTTGTGTAAATGTAAAAACTTACTTAAAAAAAAATCCAGCTTGTTATAATACCCATAATTATCATTAATGTTAATATTCAGTTATTTAGTCTAAATTCTGAAACTTGTATGATTTTACATACTCCCCATACATTTTTTTACTAACAACTCTACATTTGAATAAATATGATGTCACAATTAGAAATCCGACATCATAATCACTCCACTGAAAATTTATAACTGGAACAAATAAAATTTCTCATTCTTTTAAACAAAAAATATTGAAATATATGTTCTTATTTGCATAAATCCTGCTTTCAATAATCTATTTCTTATATATAATTTGATTCTCTATGTACTTCAGTGCAAAATCATGACAACAAAAACACCTGACCTTGTCAATCACCACTCATTGGGAGGACACATCAAGAAACCAACACAACTTTAAGGGAATTAAACAATATCCGTGCACATTGTTCTTACATGTTTTTTTCCAAGGAAGAACTTTCCTTTCACAACAAAAAAGAAAAAATAACAGAGAAAATAATACCATTCCTTGTTACAAACCTTTTCATTGTAAATTTCCAAGTATGAAAAATGCACGCTTTCTGTCCATTCCATTTTATCTGCTTTCTTCTGCTCATCAATCAATTGGAAGATTCCATTTATAACACGAGGGATGATTCCTGGATCAGTAGCAGAACCCAGCATAGTGTGAGTTTTACCTATAATTAAAATGGAAGATCATTAACAGTTACATGTACACAAATAAGACACAGGAAAAAACAAAACCAAAAGAAATTTTTTAGAGATCTTTACAAAAGTCATATTTATCATTTGATTTCGCAATTAACAGTTTCACTGTAGCTATTACAGCATGGAAGTCACGTGGCAAAACCTACAAATTTCATCAAAAATTGCAATAACTAATAGGGGCCTCGGTGGCCGAGCGGTCAAAGTAGTTCGTCTACTATTGATCACGTGGTCTGTCAACACTGAGATTGCAGGTTCGATTCTCACTGCAGGCAGGGTGTACTTGACTCCAATCTTAATTGTCAAGGATTCCCAGTTTTCCTACTGCAGGTCAGGGGCTCTCTCCGGGTACTCCGGCTTCCTCCCCCAATAAAAACTGGACGCCATGAAATAGCTGAAAAATTGCTGAAAGTGGTGTTAAAACACCATTCAAACAAACATACAAAAGCAATAACTAATATAAGGAATGATAATACAATTTCCAGGAAAATAAAATGATTTGTAGGCCTTGTACTTCTGATTATTTCAGCTTTTTCCAGGTTAGCTAAAACTCTTGATCAAATCAAGTAGAAGAAAGAATAAGTCTCTTAATACAACTAGTATTTTAATATAGGTTTGGTAAATATAAGGTATACTACAGAGCGATTTACAGGTAAAAATAATATTTTAGTTTTAGACTTGTTTAATTCTTACACAGGTGGTTTCTTCGGCAGGTGTAAATATATTCATTTAAGATACATTATACCTATAATAAAAGTTACGGTGTCTGTGAGGCGGTTTTTTGGCTGACAAATGAAAACTCCTTACAGCGTTTGGTCCAGTTTATGCTCCTATTGTAGATCCACAAATATGTAAATTGAATTCAACAATTATTTTCCAGTTAATAAGGGTTTTTAAACATTACGAAAGCAGAAGATCTTGTGAAAACAATGCAAAGTCCCTTTAGAAAATAAAATGGCTTACTTACTATGTAAAATTCCCCTAGCAAATGTAAAGGACGATTTGGAACATATCAACAACAAAGACATAATATAAAATATATACTTGTAATCGTCTAAAAAATATTTTAATTGGTTTTTTGCACTACAAAGATACAATATGGAATAATAAATAATTCAAGCAAAACAAAAAGTGCATGTGGGTGTAACTTTTAGTATAGATATAACATTTGCAGCAACAACTGATCATTGACTTTGCATTACAGATTTCACAATAATCGACCTTTACAACTTTTTTTATTAGACAAATGTCCATACCTGCTCCTGTTGGTCCATAAGCAAATATGGACACATTTTGACCATTCAGAGAATGAAGAAGATTTGGTCTGACACATTCTTGGTAAATCGTCTGTTGTTGTGTATTTGTGTTATAAACAGCTGAAAAACTGAAAAAAATGATTAAATGTCTAATAATTTGCAAACGTCCACCATGTTTTCTGTGACTGTATCATGTCACTGTATTTCTCTTTCTTGATTTTTATTTTCCAATATTTTTTTGTGATTTGGTGTTTTGCATTTTCAGTAATTAATTGGATTGTTAGGTTAGTGCTTGGCTTTTCAACTGATTTAGTAAATTTTTAAAAAGCTGTGCAAGGGATCAACAAACTCCATATTGCCAAATACTGACTGCAGGTTAAAGTGGGGAGTGAATATTTGTTGAAAATCACAACTGTTGCAAAGGGAAAATAAAAAATACAGTAATATAAAATTATGCAATAATTCTGTCTTGCTTTATATCACTTCCATAATTTATGAGATTCCAAATTCTCTAATTGAATAGGTCCCCTTATGAAGTTCATTTTTAAATTATTTAAGTCCTTTAGGCAGCATGGTGAATACAGATGTCTATAAGGTCCTTTATACTGGAGCAACTTGCCATAAATCATATCAGAATCCCATTTCAAAATGAAAAAAGACTAATTATCATGCTATGAAGTTTGTTCTACCCTGTTACTAATGTTACTGTATAAGTTATTTTGTACATCAAAATAAAATAAGCATTTAATGTACAAAATATATATAGATTTCTTAAATTAAATCATGATATGAATAATAAATAAGTAAACAATTCACATAAAACTTGGCTAATGTGATTTCTTTGCTACTGCTGGCACAGAAAATTGACATTAAATGGCTAATGCGATTTCTTTAATACTGCTAACACAGGAAAATGACACTAAAACCTAATGGCTAATGTGATTTCTTTGTTACTGCTAACACTAAACACTGTGACATTACACCTCAAACCAATCAATATAAGCCTTACTCATATTTAATGTTTTCTTTCAAGTTTCTGTGGTTAAATATCTCAACAGATGTATTTTCAGCAAACACACTGACTTTATCTTCAGCCTTCAACAAGGGTCTCAGTCGTACAACTACTTTGACTTTGGTCTGTTTCTTATCCATGACCCCTGTAAAACAAAACATGTTCAAAAAATGTACAATTTTCAAAAATTGCAAGCCATTTATTCATTTAGCCAATAAGCTATCTGCTTGCAAAAGCCATACAAACAAAGTAGTTAGCCAAAATAATTACAGTTGTTTTTACCCTTTTTCAGGTTGTCACAAACAATGATTTTGATTATTTTAATAAGTGTGGAAGATTGCTAAAGGGAGAACATCTTTGACGGAGGTGATTGTTACACAATTTTTTTTTGTTTTTGTGATTTGTGTCGGTTTGTTTTCTTTTTGTCCCTCTGTTTTTTTTTGTCCTTGACTTATTGTTCCCAGACAACTCCTCTAAATATTTTATTCTTAAAAGCAGGCTTTAAAATAAATTTGAATTCCATAAATATCCAATGTTTTGTATGAAAAAAGAAATCCTGGTACCGGCAGAAAAATAACAAGAAGTATTTACTCAAAACTGTTGAAAAATACTTTCTTTATCGTTTTACCTTTTAATTGTGATTTTATTAGGCAGTTACATTACTGTAAACCCTGGCACTGTACGTCATTAATGCAGAATATGTTTTAAACCTGTCAGTAAAAACCAGCAAGGGTTTCAGTGCAAGTATATTCTGCATTTTGAAATGCAGAGGTTTTTTCATTTTAACAGGGCGATTTTCCATAGATTAGAACAGAATTAGAACCGAAGTGTAACTTAGGTCATGTCAAATCAAGTCCAGTCTGTGCACGTGCAACATTAACATAAGCTCTACATCCACACAAGTCAGGGTTTCTGTGTTCTCATGTGTCCACGGAACCCTGACAAACTTAGCTAGGAAATTCACAGGCTAGAAGTCACTATTTTGATTGGCTACATCATACCTGCATGTATCCAATCAAAAGTTCGCTTTCATTTACGATTTGGTTAGGGGATATCCCGATGTCAATTGTAAATAAACCAAAGAATGTATTGCATAGACATTGTACAGTAGTGTTAATAGCTTGTAATTACAGCGCTATTTATTAGTTGCGTCACATTTTCTTCCCACTTAACAATGAGTAAGAATGACTACTGCCAAACACTTGCTTCTTTTAAGCTATTTCATTGAATTGGTTGATATTTTGAAAGTTTTACGTCATATGAAAATCTTCTAGCCCGGTAATTTCCTAGCTAAGTTTGTCTGGGTTTCGTGGACACAGAAGATCACATATCATACTCTAAAAATGATACTAAGCTTTAGCACATTAAGACATGTATATAGCAAGACAGCATAGATTCAGGTGCAATAAAAGAAACAAATCATAGTATTAGTTCTTGTTTTGGCTAATACAATTTTATATAGGGTAAACTTATTCCTTAAATTATTTCATAATTTTTATTTATTATATAACTTAAGGACATATCCTACTATTCGATCTTCATATGATATTTTCTTAATATTTTGTCTTAACTTTCCTTATGAAAAAATCTTTAAATAAAGCTAACAAAAATTAGTGGTCACCGACCGTATTAAAAAGTTATGACGTCATCTGTATCATCTGTTTTAGGGTACTAGGATTATCATGTGTTATTTTAGTTATATTTTTCCCATAGTTTTCTGTTAGAATCAACTTAAATTGTTTTGAAGGCTTCATTGCATGTAGAAAACAACTATGCCATAATCTATTTAAAAATACGTAAGTTTCGAGCATAAATGTGGAATTAATACGTTCCCGCCATTTTTGTTATGCACTCGGAATACACAAAATCGCAGATCGCAAAAAACTGACCTATGATAATAAAACTATATTTTCACAGAAGATAGATGATAACTTACTCTCCAAATTGAATAAATAAAAAAATATGGTCACCGAATCAGGGGAAAAAATATTTGAGAAAAATAAGTATAGGCCAGAATTGGCGGGAAGGAAAGGGCGCGTTTTTCTTCGTATAAACTGCAATATCTTTTCTAGATTTGTAGCGCAGAATACAATCACGAAAGTAAAATGGTTCTTTTTTGTGTATGTTTGCTATTGCAAAGTGATTAATTTTGTTTTTTCCCAAATTCTAAAAGATTGTATTGCTTTTTTACTCATAAAAAACATCTAAGTTGATCCATAAAGAGTACGGTAATTGAAATGGAAATTTCGCGGAATTTTGACGACGACGACGTCATAAACGAATTACGAAACAATAAAGTTTAAAATCAAAATGCGCAGAAACAATAGTAGGATATGTCTTTAATTATTTATTTAAACTTTAATAATAAATATGCTAGGTTAACATGGTTAAGGAGGAACCATGATAAGTTTAAGTGATATTTGATAACAAATTATAAGTAATGACATTTTGAGCAGCCAATCCTAACTGTCAACTAGGAACAACATTTTACAGGCCATGTCTCCATATTAGATTGTTTTTTTTATTATTTAATCAAACTGTTTTTTCATAGTGAATAATTCATTCTTTTTGGTTTTGCTAATAATATTGGATTAATTAAAATGTTAGGCTATGGATCCATGATATGTTTAAAAGTAATAAATTTCCTCTTATAATTGTTTATAAAATAATTAGAAGTAGCTAACACTATACTTGATATTATTTCTCAACCAGTTTTTAATATGAATATAGGCACAGCTTAAATACGAGCATCGCATATTTTATGATTCTTGACATTACTTTAGAGCACCCTCAGAGTGCCTCTGCATTCCTTTTTTGTGACGTGAGGTCTTTAATGTGTTGGTGAAGAAACAAATAATCGAGAAGTAGTTAACACTATACTTGATATTATTTCTCAACCAGTTTTTAATATGAATATAGGCACAGCCTAAATACGAGCATCGCATATTTTATGATTCTTGACATTACTTTAGAGCACCCTCAGAGTGCCTCTGCATTCCTTTTTTGTGACGTGACGTCTTTAATGTGTTGGTGAAGAAACAAATAATGTAAAAAATAAATAAAGCGTTTTTGAGATTACAAAAAAATTGTCTGACATTTTTGTTGTTATTTCAAAAATAAACACTTTAATTTTATCGATGTAAGATATATGTCTGTCTACTTTTAAATAATTTTTTTGTGCTCTACCACACTATTTTCTTCTGATACCTCAGCTACCATTCGAAATGGGTTTGTTTATATGGATCACATGACTTTATTTACACACATGCATGTAACCTTATAGCTCGCATCGCAGATGCTCACTACTAGTGAAAGCTACAATAAGTGGTATACATAACCAACTTTGTTAGCATACTCATGGATTCACTTTAAGTTTGTGATGATGTAGACTAAATACAGTATGGACTTATTTGTTTTTAAAAAAACATTTTGTGTTTTGTAAATTTGAGGAAAAACCAGCAGTGCTTTTCACAAAAAGTCATATGCTGACATCACAATTGATTTCCTTCCCTTTGATCTTCCAACACTTACGACAGATTTTACTCTTAGGAATTTTTGTGCAATCAACTCCTTGAAATACATCATCTTGACTGATGGTTGCTTTAGACAGTGGAGGGATTGTAAATAACAACAGGGGTCACCACTCTAAAAAGTAGGGAGAAGTGAAATAAGTCTTCTGTTCAGCAAACTTCCACTTGGACAAAGTTGTGCTGATCAAAATTGCTTCATGGGTCACCCATCTACAAATCTTATCATGATGTCAATAATTACTATACACATCATGACATGATACATCTTTATTCTTTCAAGTGCAGCTCATATGTTTATCAAAGAAAAGTGTTAAAATACAATACACTTTGAAAGAACTGAAGTTTGAAACCAATTGAAAATGTTTGTTTATCAAAAAAATTATGATTTACATTATGGCCTGTTGTACTTTACTTTTCTTCATTGTTTACTTCAGGTAATTAGTCACATCCAGTAAATAAACAAATGTCGCATAATCCAGTTGAAAGACGTAAATCCTTTGAAAAAATGTTAAATATGCATATGTTTGCCGTTTTTATTGGAATTAAACATTTACTGATAAATTGGTAGTCTGGGTGAATTATTTGGACCAAATCATATGCAAGTATCTACTGTGATCCATCGGGCGACTTTAGGGAAATTACAGGGTGACTTTTACTTCGCTGTAGGGCGAATTCAGGTCCCAATAGGGTGACTTTGTCGCCCACTCGCCCAGTAACAAGAAGAAGGTGCAGTATATTCTGTGGCTTTCAAACCCTTTAGGCTTTTTCTTTTGTAGTGGATGCAGGAAAAGTCTGGCAGTTGATCCGTACACCATAGTATATCATGAAAACAGACCAACATTTGTAAACAATATTAGATCTACTGGTCAGAGAGTAGTTCTCGCCATTAAAATGGCAGAAGCAATTCTCGCCATTTTGGTGACTGTACCGTTATTTTGCCATTAATAAAGATGGCAAAGGCTTCATTTAATAGATTTCACCATCTTCTATCCAAAACAAGTTATGTTTATTACTTTTAAAATGCCATTTTTCACAAAAACTGTCAAAAGATCGGGTGGCGAGAATTACTTGCCGGCGAGAACTACTCCGTGACCAGTATTTAGAAACAAAAATGGTAGACTTACTATGGAAAATCGGCCTGGAAAATCACCCTAGGTATCAAAATAAACAAACTGCTGCATTTGAAAAGACTGAATATTTTGAGGAAATAATTTTTGATTTCAAAATATAATTATTCGGATCTACAAAGAGCATAAGCTCGACCATAACCGGTAAGCAGGTTTTATTGGTCAAGCAAAATACCTCCATATGCCGACTCTTATTATACTTTTCTGAATTGATAAATCTGTATTTGAATTTTGTGTATTTTAAGAATAACAAAATATATAAAAACATTAACGAAAACATTATACAAAAACTGGTGATTTACAAATAGAAACGTCATATGTTCACTGTCCTTGACTGATTGTTTTATTTGTTATTGTCGATATTGACTATTGTATGTATTCGAGACGAGATCTTTGTCTCAGTCCCGTGTATTCCGCAATTTTTAAAACAAATATGCATGGTTTCTAATTAGTTTGTTTGATCTTCTCTTTCTTAGGTCAAAAGAATAATTTAGCATTCTTAAATGAAATATAAATTACCACATTCAAAATTCAAGTGTTTGGGACCTTGTTTCTTATTTTTGAACTTCCCTCGCTTCCGGATGATCTATCCAATCAACGTTCTGATTTCGCATTCTCGATCACTCAGATGCTTATATGCCGAGATGAGTGAGTCCAGAGAGACACCGAGTGCATTTGTTATTTGCGGGAAGTGGTAAACATTCTCAATCAATCAATGAATGATACATCAGATCTAGATATGACAGGGTCTTAAAATTACTGTGGTGCGTTTGCTGTCAATACATCTCTTTTTCAATAAAACCCACATTGTAATTTATGCAGGTACTGATTACGGGAACTGGTCATTTCGTACCCTGACCATTTCGTACCCTTACAAATATGGTCAATTCGTACCCATCTCTGAGTCAATTCGTACCCGACGGATGGTCAATTCGTACCCATCTCTGAGTCAATTCGTACCCGACGGATGGTCAATTCGTACCCGACTAAAATTTTATGAAATTGTATGTATTAAAGGTAAAAAGTGATTAATAATAAATGTGTTTTTGATTATTTTACTCAAATTTAGTTTTAATTAGTCGGCATATTGTGTTCAGGTTTTGTATTGAAAGGTGATAATTTCTATTGTATGGGGGCCTCGGTGGCCGAGTGGTCAAGATAGTTCGTCCACTATTGATCATGTGGTCTGTCAACACTGAGATTGCGGGTTCGATTCTCACTGCAGGCAGGGTGTACTCGACTCCAATCTTAATTGACAAGGATTGCCAGTTTTCCTACGGCAGGTCGGGGGTTCTCTCAGGGTACTCCGGCTTCCTCCCCCAAATAAAAACTGGACGCCATGAAATAGCTGAAAAATTGCTGAAAGTGGCGTTAAAAACACCATTCAAACAAACAAACAAAATCTATTGTATGATGTAAGTTTATAATTAGTTTGTGATTCTAAGTGTATAATAAAGTCTTTAATTCTTTTAAGTGAACTAAACATCTGTTGTCTTTATACATGTAGGTTTGTTCGACAATGCGTCAAGAAAACTGATTTAAAATGAATATGTGAAATATGAAAACTTGTATTTTTCAAATTTTATTACGATAAATGACATAATAATGGTAACAAAGAAGAGCACAAAAATAAGTAACTGGATAAAGCACTAAATACAAATATATTTAAGGCAAAAACATAGCAAAACATCACAGATAAATAAATTTGAGAAAAATAACCAATAAAACATTTAATTTATCATTTTTAATTTTTAATACATACGATTTCATAAAATTTTGGTCGGGTACGAAATGACCATCCGTCGGGTACTAATTGACGACTTTCCAATTTAAAAAACGCCACCTAGTGTCCATTTCCGGTACTAAAAACTGCGGCTATAGCCGCAGTTTGTCCTGTTGAAACCTTTTGAAATGGACAATTGTCTTTGATAAATTTTCACACTTCAGTTGAATGACAGGTGTCAATATTTGAGTGAGGAAGGATATTAAAACCGCCTGCTGTGTAAACATGATCATTAATTCATTAATCTATGTTCATTATCCTATTTACCTGATGTTAATTGGAGGTAGAACCCCAGCTGTTTTATAGCTTAAATAAACAAGGTTACCAGTGACATCCGTGTTGTATTCAAACTCACCTGTTGCTTATGGCTATAGTAACATCTACTTATAAGGTATTTAATTGGCATAGACAAACAATATTAAAACACTCCAAAATCTTTATTTCAATATCATAGTCTTTTAGTAATGATAGCCATAGTTTTTTTAACAGGAAGTAAAAGGGGAGATAAATCATGTAAAACTGGAAATGGGTCAATTGACTCAGCGATGGGTACGAATTGACCATATTTGTAAGGGTACGAATAGGTCAGGGTACGAATTGACCATTACTCCTGATTACAATATCATTTTTCACAACAAATTACAATGGCAATAATACTGAGATCACACTGACTGATGCTGAAGCCGTGAAGGGGTAATTGTCGACCTGGGTACTCTATCAGCGTACCCAGGGTGCTTAAAACTTGAGAAATGGTACCCAGGGTACTGTCGCTTAACATAAACGTACCCAGATCTATATTGTTGAATCAAATCCATTATTATTCAACAGTGTTCTTAAACATGCAAATAATCAAAACAAACTCAACTGTAAACCGCCATTCTTCTATTTATAATTGTGGACCAAATAGGGGAAGGAAATTGATTTAATCTCGCGATACTTCCCACACAGGGTACATTTATGTTAAGCGACAGTACCCTGGGCAGGGATCGACATTAACTGTGAAACCTACTTGTCCATTCGGACAAGTAACAGTCAGGTTTTACTTGTCCGAAAGTACAAAGTACTTGTCCGAATTAAACAAAAATTTTGACAAGGTTAACTGTTTTGCCATATTTCAATTTTGACTCAACTGCATCGAAATTCGACTTTTATATTAATTTTTTTCTGAACCTGACACTGACAAGTGGCACGAAATGTCAATTAAGATGACACGACGTATGTATTTAAAATTATAAATTGTTGGCCAAATTTAACAAGTTATGAAAATTTTATGACAGAAATCGAACTTCTTTCCATTTATTTGTACTGTACAGGCCCCGCGAATTTTAATTTCTCCACCCATCGCGGTGGAGGTGGAGGAGAGTGGAGAGACCGTTTCCTCCACTGTTACTCAACTCTCCTTGGTGGAGTCGCGGTGTTTTCGCGGTGGAGTGCCGATCGCGTAGTCGCGGTGGATAGCCGGCCAATAAGATCGTAAAATCACATCAGAACAATGGGTATGCATGTTAAGTTTCTGTTTCCTTTCTCCAGAAAATGTTCTACTTCTTATATTTTCTTCAGTGTTGACAAACATCACAGAACAACATCGTCTACAGTGCCGTTTTCGTCAATATAGGAAAGTGGAATTGTGGTCATATGCTTGAATTGAGTGTGTATACAACAAACTATACCTTGTGTTATAAAATTAATTATCACTTTAAATTAAGTGCATAATACATAATAAATGACAATTCCTGATTACACAATTAAGGTTACACAGGTAATGCTGTCATATAACCAATTAGCGTTAATTGTGTCTTTAATTACCTTTGATCATTTGACAGTGTGAACTACAGTTCAAAAACGAACTCACAAGCTGAATTATATTGGAACAATGTCAAAGCTGTGTTTTAAATAAATAACAGTGTCTTCTTGGATTTTTATAAACATTGTAGAATCTGGGTATCAGAATGTCTACGGAGAAACATACGTTCACAACTCCAAAAGAAAAAGAAAATCTTATGCCAATAATGAAGCTTCTCGGTAATCCATCTGTCTTTATCCACGTTTTGAAAGCATTTTAAAATATCCAGTTTCAATCCAATAAATTAAAATAATTGTTGAATTCTATTAACAGCTTGTTTGTTTACGTCACCAAAACCGGAGGTATAATTATAAAATAATTAATAGATAAAATAGTGGTGGAATAAAGATATACTGTCTGTCATTTCATTTTCATGGTTTCATTTAAATAATTATAACCACTTCACAGATATATCTTTGTACACTACTTGCACGTGCTATTTTACAAGCGGTAAATTAATTGATTCAAGAAGCAGACGATACCTCAATTATCGTGTTCTACTGTCATATATTTTCTTCAAATTTGACAAACATCAACAAAACAAGATCGTCTATACTGCCGTTTACGTCTATAAATGTAAGTGAAATTGTTGTCATATGCTCGAGTGTGTATACAACAAACTTTATATTTTTTGTTGTAAAATGAATCCTCCCTTCAAATTAATTGGACAATCCCTTGTAAATTGAGCACAATGACACTTTCAGACCATTTTTCATTACATAATTAGTGGTACACAGGTAATGCTGTCAGATGATAACCAATTAGCGTTAATTAGGCCGTATCTGTGATCATTTGACATCCTGAACTACAGTTCAAAAACGAAATCACAAGCGTCTTTTTGGTTTTTTATAAACCTTGTAGAATCTCTGAATCATAATGTCTACGGAGGAAATATATTCACAACTCCAAAAGAAAACCCCATACCACTAATGATGCTTCTCGGTAATCCATCTTTCTTTGCAGATTTTTTTAAGCATTTTAAAATATCCGGTTACAATAATGTAAAAAACACTACTTGCACGTGCTATTGTGAAAGCGGTAAAACTTTGATTGACAAGCAGACGATATCCTCAATTATCGGCACGTGCTTTTTTACCGAATATTTTAGAAATACAAAGAAACTGCGGAATTTTTAGTTATACATAATATGTAGTATATTGTTGATTTGCAAACAATATAGTCTGTGTAATGTAATAACTGTCTTCGGCACGGATTAAACTAGCATGTAATACGAAGGTAAGTACTTATCAAGCAATATTTGCTATACAGAAATGATTGCCTAATTCTTAATTAGTACGCTGACACTTCCTGGACATTTTCAATTAATTGTAACAAAGGTAATACTGTCTGATCGAATTAGCGATAATTAGGTCGTTATTTACCTTTGAACTCACAGACTGACCAACAGTTTACAAACAAGCTAATTATATTTGAACAGTGTCAAAGCTCTCAGTTTTAAATAAGTGGATGCGAGTTATTTGACGATTCATATTGTCGAACAGGTGTCCATGGATTTGTTTATTGCAACCTGCTGTTAAACGGAATACGTAACACAAATAAACCAAGTTGTCACTTCGTCATTGCACAGAATGTGAAAAACTGTTAACTTTATTAATGGATAAATATATTGGGAAGAAATATATGGAAGTTGGTAAGCTTTTTACCGCATATTCGTCACCTCTAAGCCTAAGTTGACCTCTACATAAGAAGGAATAACAAATGCATAAATAAGATAATTAGCTTTTTAGCTACATGAATTGATAATATAGATAAGTAATAAATCTTCACAGACAACCTGAAATATAAATAAAACGATGAAAGATTAATAATTAATACAAACATACATACACAATAAATAATCTTAACACAACTTTGCTAACTATTGTTAGAAATAGTATTCTACACGATCTTTCTGTTCTATGTTTTTGTAGGATAACACATGAAACTGATCTGAAACAGGTTCACAAAAGTGTCATATATTTTAAAAGGTGAAAGATTAGACTTACGATAATTTCACGTCATTTATACGATAATATGCACAGTTACCGAATGTGCCAATATTTCCTCAAATGTTTGCAGAGTGGATACACCGCGAATACACGGTGGAGTCGTCGGCTCTCCACCCGATACCGGCTCTCCGCCGGCAACTCGCGATCGCGAGTCGCGGTGGAGATGACCGCGGAGAGGTCGCGGAGACCCGAATTTCCTCCACCGGGATGCGCGGAGAAATTAAAATTCGCGAGGCCTGTACAGTATCAATAAAACGACAATTAATTCATTCATTTCATTATTTTATTGAAATAAATTGTTTTAGTCTAAAACATCCGACAGTTGTATCGTAGTTATTTTAGAACATTTTTCCAGAAAGGCCCATATAAAATTAGCATCAACGATTTCATTGGATGATTATTTATAATAAGTAAGAAACGGGATTTCATTGGTTATTGTTAAGTGACGCGTGTTTATATTTAGAAAAGGGGAATTTTGGTCGCAATGCAGGGTTTTATTTTTAACACAATTAATGCGAGAATCGCCGTTTAAAAGAATTTTTAAAAATTTACGATTGTTCTAGATAAATTTTATTTTATTTTCACTTGTCCGATCGGGCAACTGAAACAAGCTTTTTACTTGTCCGAATTGTATTTTTACTTGTCCCGGACAATCGGACTACCGTTAATGTCGATCCCTGCTGGGTACTATTTCTCACGTTTAAGTACCCTGGGTACGCTGATATAGTACCCAGGTTCGACAATGACCCCTTCAGCCTGACTGATATGATTTTGTTGACCTCACCCGAAGGGTCATGTGAGCTATTGCCATCACTTGGCGTCCGTCGTCGTCCAAATCTTCTTCTCCTCCAAAACCACTGAAGGGATTGCTTTGAAACTTTGCATACATCATCAGTAAAATGCCCTCTACCAAGTTTGCCCAAATCATGGCCTCGGACCAACCAACATGGCCGCCATGGCTAACAATAGAACAGGGGGGTCAAAATACAATTTTTTGCTTATACTTCAAAAAGTATAACAGATACAGGAAAACCGAAGAGACTTTCCTTCTTCAGCATCTAAAGCTCTACAAAACACTCCATTGGGTCAAAGTTGTATGATGACTCCTTGTAGGAGTTATTGCCATTTAATTGTCAAAATTGATGATTTTTGCCTCAAAATCGTAAAAATTATTAGAACTAGAGAAAAAGTTAGCATTGCTTAATTGTTCTGCTCTATGAGGGCTACAAAAATGACTGAAGGGTCAAGATTGTCTGATTAACCGTTTAAGAGTTATTTCCCTTGAACTGTTTTTTTTAATCAGTTTTAATTGATTATTAAAAAAATCTTCTCTGAAACAACTATAAGTACTGCTTTGAAACTTTGTACACATCATCTGTCAAATGTTCTCAACCAAGTTTGCACCAACCATGGCTGCAGATTAACCAACATGGCCACCATGGCTAAAAATAGGATTGGGGGGGGGTCGGTAAAATACAGTTTTTGGCTTATATTTAAAAAAGTGTAACAGATACTGGAAAACCAAAGAGACATGCCTTCATCTGCATCAAAAGCTCTACGAAACACTCCATTGGGTTGAAGTTGTATGATGACTCCTTATAGGAGTTATTGCCCTTTAATTGTCAAAATTGATTACTTTTGACATTTTTGCCTCAAAATCTTGAAAACTATTAGAACTAGAGACAAAGTTTACATTGCTTAATTGTTCTGCTCTATGAGGGCTACAAAAATGACTTTAGGGTCAAGATTGTCTGATGAACCGTTTAGGAATTATTCTCCTTGAACATTTTTTTAATCAAATTTACTTGATTTTAAAAAATCTTCTCCTCTTAAACCAATGAAAGGACTGCTTTGAAACATTGCATACATCATCTTTAGGATGTCCTCTACCATAATTGTCTTAATCATGACACCTGACTACCTATAGCTACGTTGGATTAAAATAGAAAAAATGAAAAAAAGGGGGGGGGGTCGAGAGAGTTTTCGACTGATAGTTAAAAAAGTATAACAGGTACAGAAAATTTGAAGTGAACCTCCCTTCTCCCTCTAACCATCAAAAGATTCTCCTTATAGGAGTTATTTCACTTAAAAGGTCGAAATTAATTATTTTTGCAGAAGTGTTGGGCAATTCCTTATAGCAAAGAAAAGCTGGATAAAAAAGGGTTGTTTGGTTTCAGGTTCAGGTGAGCGATACAGGCTCCTGGGAGCCTCTAGTTTTAAGTAAGAATCCTTGACCGGTACAAAGATATCTTCAGTATGAACATTAATTAGTTATCTTATAAAATTTTAATTTTTGTATATATCAATAAGATAATCTGCTAGACTAGGATCTGAAAAAGGGGGGGGGTGATGAGTAATGAGTTGTTTGGAAGAAATATTAATGTCAGCATCTGTATCAATGTAAGACAAAAGTCTCTCTTTAATAGGCAAGTAATGAGTGCACACCAATCATGCTCCAAAAGACTTCCAAACTTGGCTACTACTAATATAAAATAGCATTGGATAAACATTCTGTAAGCCAGATTATATCTTTTTATAAAAAGACATTTAACGGGTTGGTCATCAAAGAAAACGGTTGTATGCAAGCACTTAACTGGACTCCTCTGCAATATGTGGGACTCATGAAAATTTTTTGGGACTCACCACTTTCAAAAATCATGAGTCCAGGACTCACCATAAAAAAATCCTACAAGTATCACTGAATATATATACAGAGATATATCCACTGGATATATAGTATTGAATGCAAGCAGCACAATAAACACTTGCGGGTTATTGTAGGTTTCTATATAAAACTAAAAAAAACCTCTCCAGGAGGGCATTGTACAACAATTTCCTGATTGTGAATACAGTGGTGTTAACTCTCTTTAACCCTTTTAGTGCCAAAGCTCTTGCTTTAGAGAGGGGGGGGGGGTTTGAAAAACAATAACCGACGTTTTCTTTATGACGTTGTTCTAGGCAACGATTTTATGATGTTACAATGCCTGCAGAAATAAGAGGCGTCAGTGGGCTGCATAAATGTTGCAGTTTTTCTAATCATTACTGTGCATTTCATTAATACGTTTTTCAGTTTTTACACTCCTAGAACAAAGTAAGGAAATTAGTAAACATATATATATAAATATTTTGCACAAAGCATGCTCGTATCGATTTTGTCTACCGGCTTCCTCAACCCAATAAAAACTGGACGCCATGATATAGCTGAAAAATTGCTGAAAGTGGCGTTAAACACCATCAAAAAACAAACAAACAAACATCAATTTTGTCTACTGTATCTAGTTTTCGATACTGTTAATACTGTTATTTAAATAAGCATATGGCGTATCAGTTAGTTAATTATTTGAGTTGTGCACAAATGAAAGAACATTGTATCAAATCATATTTTGTTTGTGTTAAACAAGTAAAACTGATTTCTTGGATTGCATACGTTTAAAATCTTATGCAAAAAGATTTGTGAATAGAGATAATTTGAAAGAAAAGTCTAGGGTTCATGACTGGATGAAGAAAGGGAATTTGACAATAACTAGCTGCGAAAACGTAGCTCTTATGGTTGCTCTTTTATTATTATTTTTTTTATTTTTAATTTTAATTTTTTTTTTGCCACCATAGAGCTACGATTCAACCCCCTTTGAAAACTGTAGAATTAGCACAACGATCTAGGTGCATTCTTATTCTATGGTCGCAAAGAAAAAAAATTAAAAAAATAAAAGAGCGACCATCAGAGCTACGTTTTCGCAGCTATACAATAACAGTTTAAAGCATTTATTTCTGTAAAATTAAATATGGGATTGATTAAAAAGCCAACAATCACCGAGTATTGGAATAAGTCACGAAAACCAGTCCACTCCATGGTTTAGAAAATTGTTCTCACGAAATAGATTTCAGCTAATTCTCAAATTTTTACATTTAGAAGACAATCGTAAAGTTGCTCCTAGAAATTAACCAAACTATGACCCTATGGCTAGATTTAACCCAATTTCAATTTAAAATCAAAAGCTCACTTCGTCCCTTCTCAAAATATTTCTATTGATGAATCTTTAGTCGGAACCAAATTGCCAAGTTTGGAGTAAAATTATGGATGATGACAGAGACAATTACCGGTTACTGCATCCATTTTATTGTATATAGAGGTAAAAAGTATGGCCCCACTCCGGCTGGACAAACACTAGGATCGTATGTAGTTATCTCACTGTTTACGTGCAGCTAACCTAATGCACAAATGGTACCATATTTTCTTTGATAGTTTCTTCACTTCAATAACACTTACCAAGCATTTCGCTAACGTTTAACACTTTTTTTACTGGAACTCTTCGGAACAACCGCCAGATGCCAAATGCTAAAATCAGTCATTTTACGCCCTAAAGAATCGATATTTATGCGACAACAAGACATTTTGCTATGCGCTTACAAAGAAAAACAAAATAGAAAAAACTTGAAACTTCTATCAACCAAGTACAAAGTAAAAAGGTTCAAGATCAAAGACTATGTGTAAAGACTCGAAAATTACATTTACACTGCTATAAGCAACATCAAAGACGATGCAGAAATGACGAATAAGTGTTTGAATTCTTAATATATATTTATTGAGTTCTTGCAGAAATAATAATTATTTCAGTTCTAAATTAAATATTTAATTTGTTTTTTTTGTTTTGTTCGACTTCCACAGGGACCCAGGTAAAAAACACAAAGAAACTCATATACATAAATAAATGAGACAATGATGAAAATAAAACGAATATAGGCCTTGCTTACTTTTTATACAACAATAGAAATAGTTCAAAATCTGTTTACCCTATCCCAAGATGAAATGGACAAAAATTTACCAAACATTCCAACAAAGTTAATTAGAAATATTTAATGTGCCTTACGCACGTTTCGTCTAATGAAAAATCATCAAAGGCGCTCCAGTGAAAGGTTGGAAATACCAAATAATTTTTTACAAATAAAATATATAAATCACATTGGACATTTAAGTCATATATAGAAACTCAGCATTATTTGCATTAAAATATTATTCATATACATAACAGGTAAACATGTAACAAATATATATAACCGATAAATATTTTTTTTGCTAAGCAACGTTTTTTCGTAACAGAACTTAATTGTTTCCAAGAAATTACACAAACATTTGACGTTGTTTTAATTAATTCCTTTCGAGGACCCTTTCTTTGACGTCATAGACACTACTATACTGTGACGTCCAAAAACAACAAGATTTTGAATCCTTGCGGTCCAATGCATTTTTTGTGTGGGACATCTGATAGCTCTCCATAAGCAATGACAGCAGATTTTGCAAGGACGGGTCAGAGTCTGCATATTTCATTGTGTCCAGATGTTATAAAACATATTCGTCCAGTTAAACTAATTATAATGCACTACTTTATATATTTTTCTTAATGAATATAATCAGCATACCTTTGGTCAAACCGATTCATTTAAGTCTATTTCTAATTTTATGTACATCAGTACCCTTACATTCTGACATTTCACTTTTATTTTGAACAAAAAGTAACGTGACTAAAATCAAGTGCTTAAAACAGTTCGTTATTGTGCAAAGGAAATGAGGAAAATCAATGAGTCTGAGATTCTGGCATGTCTGTTTTATGTCAGTATGGGTATGTCCTGATCATTTAAGGAGGATGGCTGCTCTTTCACTGCTAAACTTTGCCACATAAAAAGCCTTCACAAACAAACATTCATTGTCCAGTTAAGCCATATGCAGAGTAAGCTTTTGTGTAATCTTTTTAATTCACAATACTACTTATTCTATTTGCAAAATAAACAACATGAAACTGATTTATTCTACAGATCTGGTAAATTATGACACAATAGAGAACTATGCTGACAGCAATACCACAAAGTTCAAACTGCTCAAGGGCCCGTACAAACCATTGCCAGCAGGCTGTCCCAATTTCATGGTATTGCAATAGGTTTCATTGACTATTGCGTTGAATAACAGTTTCCACACTTTCCAGCTTCTTGTTGTATATTGTTGACTTCCTAATCATCTGTTGGCTTTTATTCTTGCAGTCAGATTTTCTGGTATTGTCCATCAACTGGACCAATTGCTTTCCAGACACTGAAATGTAAATATCATGAGTTCAGAGATTAACCAATCAAATTTTAGATTATCGATAAATAATAACACAGAATATAGCTTCAAAGTACAGTTCAGGTGGATTTTGCATTGGGGACATGTCCCCGGAGGGTAGGTTACTGATCTACACTTAATTTTGGCCTTCTAACTTGTTAAAATAGTGTTCTCTTTTCTATTTTATTAAAATCTAATTAAAATAAAATCTTTCACTTGTGCCCCCCTTTTGCTATGTGAAATGCAGCGACATAGCAAAAAGGGGGAACAAGTGAAAGATTTAATTTTAATTGGATCAATTTTGTTAAATAAATTATACTTCAAGTCCTATGATAAAGCGAACAAAATATCACGCCCCCCTTTTCCCTATGTGACAACTCTCACACAGTTGACATAGGAGAAATGCTAAATCCATTTGACTTGTACTGTATAGTACATTTATCTGCATTTTTTGATAGATAAAGAAGATGAGTGGGCCAATTTACAATGAAGACAGGCAGAAAAAAGAGGTGTACTGGTGCGTAGATGGAAGTGATGATGAAAAATATGACCCGTCTAAATCAGGAAAAGGGGTTTGGGAGCCTAATGCAGAAGATATTTTAAAATTGTTTGAAAGAATTGAAAAAGATAAAGTTTTGGAACTGAAATGGAATTGTCCTGGACGAAAGCCTCCACCATCAGAAGCAGACAATGATGGGAAGGATGCAGAGATGGATGAAAAAGATGAAGAGACAAATGCTGAAGAAGACGAAAAGAAGTATGTAATAACAATGATTTATTGATGATTTTGTCAAAAAAGCAGATTTTTTATGCATTGTCAATCATCCACATATGAGCTAAGTGGTCTCGGTAATGAGTTTTTTTCTATATGTTGAAGTGGATCACTCTCTAATGACATATTCCCTACTTGCGATAAACAAGATTTATCTCCCATTTGCAGAGTTATCTGTTCTTTAGAGATGGTACTTTATAGTACCTACTTTGGGTAAAAAGTAGTTTTTCTACAATATTTTTTTATTCACATATAACAAAGCATCCGGTAAAATTTATTATGATATGCAAACTAATTCTGAAGTTTTTTTAGTTGTACTGGAAGAGTCAGTCCACAGACATTATTTAAAATAAAATAAAAACATGATTTTCCCCTATCTGTTCAATACTAGATACCTGCTGTTATGAAAGACAACTCTTGCAAATGGGAAGTAACTCTTGTATTCCGAAAAAAGGGGATACAATATGGACATAGTGTTGAATAAGGCACATCAGTGGTTTAGTTGTCTACTAGCTATTGATCAACAATTGTTACAGTAGGCCCAGAGTGTATGGTCACTCAAACACTCTACACAGTGTAGAGTGTTTCACGGTGTTACACCGAAAATTTTGAGTGTAGACACTCAAAATCACCCACAGCTTATCTCTAACCCAAATTGCAAAAAAATAATTGTTTATTCAATTTGTTGTTAGTCACTCTTGCATTACCAATAGCTATAGACTGGTAAAGTCATGTCAATACGAAGAATTTAGAACTTTAAAATTTTTTAATAATTTTCGTAAATAAATCGGAACTTGCACTAGAACTGATTTTTTTAAGAACAACTTGATATACGGTAATTAAAGAATAAGACTATATACAGTCCTTAGTTCAAGTAACAACAAACAGTATACCAGTGATGATGTGTTTTGTCCTTATTATTTCATATACATCATATCAATTCGGTTTTTTTGCCGGCAATACACTAATGTTAACGTTTTCTTTAGATAAGGTGCACGTGACAAAAATAAATACACAACTGTTTAACCACGTGGTCAGCAGAAAGTAATCGAGGTCAAATATACATTTACACTGAATTTGACCCATATTAGAGATAAAAATAGATCGATTGGTTTATGTGCCAAGTAACTGTTACCGGTATAACGATGATTGTTGTTTTTATCGTTCTAGTTTCATTATGTTTTCACTGAAATAATATGCGAATTTAGTTTCGTTTGTCCAAAAAATTGACAATAGGCATACACTTAAAATATTTTTCTCCCTACTCTAGACTAAAGCCACGTGTAACATGTACATAAATACACAACTGACCTGTTAAACCGTGTGCTTTGCATAAGTATAATTCGGAATAAAAGCTTTACATTTATATTGCCGAAATTAAAAAAAAGTAAGTTCTGTTTGAAAAAAAATTCTTATTCACGTAAAATAGTTTTGAAAATACAATGCCGACCGAAATAGAAATAAATAAAAATAGGTTTCCAGGCATGCGCCCAATTTGCATAAATTCGCGAAGTGAAAGAAGCTGAACTGTGAATTGTACTAGCACAGCTCACTCTCCTCAGACTTCCAGGATTGCAATAAATCAAATTGTTAACATTGTTGAAACCACTAGAGACGCTAATTATTTATAATTAATTTTTAAATATAGATAGACATATAGATAAAGACCGACAAGTTATTTCTACATGCGCAAAACAAAAGTTGAAAAGAAAAATCGCGAAGTTCGAGAATTGAACACATTTTAATTTTGTACATGCAGTAATGAGAAAAGCAAGACATTAGTTGGTTCTTTGCTTGCAATAAACAATCGATACAATATATTTTCTACACCCTGAAAATCCGAAAAACACAGTGTCACACCATGTTACACCTGAAAGTCAGTACATCAAGGGGATTAGTTTTAAGGTGGTGATAGATAACAACACTCTGAAACACTGTGATTCTCCTAGAAAATTTCGGGGATACAACGTGTAACACAGAGAAATTTCTCTAATTTGAGTGTTTGAGTGACCACACACTCTGGGCGTACTGTAGCTCAAGCCAGAATTTGAATACAGGTAAAGTGTGCTTAATCATAGTCTTAATTAACAAAGATGACAATGTACCTGCAGAAAGCTGGAGGTTCTTAACAGGTATACTGGCTTCCTATAAAGTAATTTGAAAAAAAAACCATAGCAATTAGTTATCCTTTCAAAGCAGATTTGGGATATGGTATGCAGGTGTCTGTATGTGAATGCATCTGCTTGCACTATAAACAGCACTTGAACAAATTTATAGCGCACTAGTTTTGAATAAAATATATATATATATATTAGTTTCAGCCAAAATTATAGGTCCAGTGAGTTAAAATATGAACGCTGCTCCTGATTGTTTGACATTCATCCAATAAAAACAATATCATGCAGAAACACCGGAATTTGAGTTAATGGAAACACCATAGCGATAAAACGTTGGGCAGCGACCATTTAACTTTCCAGTATAGCATATTGCATAAGTTAATGAGCCAGAAGCACATAATAACTTTTATGACAGAAATATGTTCTATCAGCTGTTAGTAGTTACAAACATTATGGTCCAATGAAGATATATAATGTATATGACACATAAAGAATTGTGCATATTGTAGATTATTCATTGCATGACCTCGTCATTTTATAGTTAATTATTGTGTTGTTGGGACCTAGTTTATTACATAATTTCTTATAATGATAAATATATTTTTATTGTTAATTGTTATAATACGTATGTTTTGTCAACTCTGTATACAACAACTCCAATATTGATTTTAAGTTTTATGTATCAAATACAGAAAAAGCTCACCACTCAAGTGAATGTTTTCTGTCCAAAGGGATTCATTATTTATTAAAGCTAGTTTACATACAACTGTAGGACAAGTCACAGTTATATAAGTGTGTTAAGCATAAATACATGATTCGTTCAGAGTATTTTATCAAACTTAGGGTGGTATTTAAATCATAACAACTATCTTCTGCTCAAACAAAAATATGATCTTCAAATTTCCTGCACAGTAATTAAAGCATTATCAGTCATCATCAGATTTAATCAGCTTGTTCCAATTATTATAATTTATGACTCATAATAACTCAAATGGCCTTGCAGTAAGCACTTCTCTAGAACAAATAATCATATCCTCGTCTTTTTTTGGTGATGTTGTCTAAAACTAACATCGGTGGTGAAGTTCAGTTAGTTTTGCTCTGACCATGTTTCAATTTTGATTGCTACAGAATTTAAGCAAGGATTTGTTTTTGTTTGTTTTCTTTAAATTGCATTTCATACCAAATTAGCAACTTATTAGCCATCATGTCATTTTATTTATATTAAAGTATGAGATCAGATTGTGTATGCCTACAAAGAATGTTTTGCCAAGGATAGCTGCGCTGCATCATATCACATTTCTATTGACAAAATATATAATTTTAATTTTTTTTTTGTTTAGAGTTGAACAGCCAACAGAGTTTGATTTTGATGATGATGAATTCGGTGATGTTTCGAATCCAATCACACCAAGACGTACACCAGGCTAGTATATCAATTTTATTTAGTGAATGTTGAGGGACATATAGATTTTTGGTTTGTTCCTTCATTCATCGGTTTGTCCATCCCATCCCATCTAAGCATTTTTATGCCCCCCACGACGATGTGTTGGGGGCATTAAGTTTTACTCATGGCCGTCTGTCTGTCTGTCTGTCCGTACGAATTTCCGTCAAGCTTTTCTCAGAAACTGTACATGAGAACAATTTGAAAGTTGGCAGGGTGGTTCAGTATCACAAGTTGTACGTCCTAAGTGACTTTCAGACCTGTCAGACAACTACTTCCTGTTTTGCGACTGGGCCGATATAAAAATGTGTTAACACAAGTATGAAAATTTCCATCAAGCTTTTCTCAGAAACGGTACATGAGAACAATTTAAAATTTGGCAGGGTGGTTCAGTATCACAAGTTGTACATCCTAAGGGACTTTCAGACCTGTCCGACAACTACTTTCTGTTTGGGACTTCATTTAGCGGGGGCATCCGTGTCTAATGGACACATTCTTCAATTTTTTTTATGGAACTTGGTTCCATTGTTGCAACTTGATGAGATCTGCTTGCTGGCAAATTTTTGTGGAGCTGCACACACTACTTCACAGTTGAGTAAACCTAAAAAAGGTGGAGCTTACCAATATGTGCCAAGCACAGATGTCCACACAAGCTGTTTACATGAATGTCTGGAGAGCAGGAAAATGTTAGTTTGATTGCAGATGGTTTCATACTTGAATGGAGAGCAGGAAAATATTAGTTTGATCTCAGATGGTTTACATGCTTGTCTGGAGGGCAGTACAATGTGAGTTTGATCTTACATGATTACATGATTGTCTGGAAATTAAGTAAATGTAGATTTGAAACCAGGTGCTTTAATTGGATAAAACCAGAGGAGATGAAAAATCTGACAAAAGCATTAAAACGAAACAGCACGCGTCCTTGACTGATTATTGTACATGTGTTACTAACATTAACTTTGTTTATCAGGGCCGTAGTGGTTAAGTGATTAAGGTATTCTTCTACTATTAATCACTTGCCTGTCAACACTGTGAGGTCGTGGTTCCAATCTAAATGCAGGCAGGGTGTGCTCAACTGCAAACTTAATTAACAATGATTGCCAGTAGTTTTTCTCAGGGTCTCCGGCTTCTTCCCCCAATAAAAACTGAATGCTACTAGTACCATATAGCTGAAAATTGCAGAACGTGGCCATAAATACATTACAAACTTTGTTTATTCCAAGAATAGGCATAATTGTTGAACAACTGTTCATTAAAATAATAAGTATTTGAACAATTAAATACAAATTTTGAAAAGTAACTTGAGAAATTGAAATTCTCAGATTGTATGCACCTGCAACCTCACTAACTGTATTCCTAGCAGTTGTTGAAGACATAATTTATTTTTATTAAATGTTTTTATTTTGCAGGAAGTAAAACACCAAAATCTCAAAAGAAAGTTGCAACAATGGACAAAGTGTTGAAAAATATAATGATTGAACGGAAACAAGCAGCATTACAAAAGGAAGCAAGGAAGTTGGCAAAATCTCCACGGACACCTCTAAGTACACCAAGAACAAAAATAGGTACACCTCCAATGACCTCTAATTCAGGACAAGGTCAAAGACTGACACCATTAAGACCCCCTGTTATGTCAGATACACTTCCTATTCGCAATTTAGCATTGTCGTCTGCTACAGAAAACAAATCTGATTTGTTGTCTGAAACCAAAGACATGCAGACAGGAAGTACTGTTACAGAAAGTGCAGACAGAAGTGAACAAAAGCATGCAGATAATAAAGGCTCATGAAAACAAGTATTTATGAGAACTCTATGAGATATTCTGTACACAGCATTTGTGATTGCTGTAAATAACCAACACTGAAAATAGCGAAATTTTCAGGTTAATTACAGGTAGTGGACATGAATTTTTGGGGGTAAAATAATAACATTCAGATATGTTTGAGAGAGTTGTTATGCAGCTGTTAATAAAAGTTCATTACACAGTACTTGTGTTGGTTATAAACTAATAATTTATTGTGTTTTGTTAGCTGAAATCTGATTGGCCTGCCGCCAATTCAAATGAAGCAATTCTTGTTATACAATATAACTTGTTAGAATTATGACATTATTAATAAAAAGTTCCATATGATGTCATCTCTGATTTTACCATAAAAATTGTCAAGGATATATTATAAGTAATATTTCAAACTCCTGAACAGGTTATATGACATAAATTGTTCAAAAATTTTTAATATTCCTTACCTAGTGTAAGTGTATATCAAAAATACCATGGTTATAAAATGTATCATTGACAATAAAACCAGAAATATTAGAAGGCCAAATAATAAGCATCACAATTCTTAAAAGTAACTAATGTTTGGTTTGAATGTTGTTTAATGCTACTTTCAGCATTTTTTTCAGCTATATCATGACATACAGTTGTTATTGGGTAAGACGCAGGAGTCCCCAGAGAAAACCCCAGACCTTCGGTCAGAAAACCACAATCCTTGTCAATTAGGATTGGAATTGAGAGCACACCCCCCCTCCCCCTCCCCCCCTAGATGACCTACCTTAACCATTAACCACTAAGGCCCTTTAAAGTAATGCCAAGGCCTGCTATTACTACCAGAACGTGGAAAATAGAAAATCTTAGAATTAAAAAACATTTTTTAAATTACAGGGAGGTAAATGTATTATTGATTAAACAAATAATTAAACAACTAACGTCAATTCCTCATGTAACAATAATTTTCAATGTGTTACTTCAATATGCCTTGGTATAAATGATAATCTGATTCTTGCAAATTATAAGGCTTACGGTAAACTTGACATCTATTGGTCATCATTACCATTTTTTTTTATATAATTGTTCAAGTGTTTTAAGAAATGTTGCAAAAACCAGGAACCATGGTATCCTTTGTAGCTCAGCAAATTTGCCATTTCTGATCTCATATTTAAGAATAATAATCTTTTTTTAAATTGAAAGAAGTCATTGTTACCTCAACTGGCCATGGGCCTTATGCAATTAAAATCCTGTCGACATCTCTCAACTTTTTACATTTTAATCTTATCAGAATCTACATAGCCAATTTTTAACATATATCATGCACGTGGTGTCTAGTTTTTATTGGGGTGGAAGCTGGAATAAATCACTGACCTTACGTAGAAAAACTGGCAATACATGTCACTTCAGATTGGAGTCGAGACGCAAACCTGCAGCCTCAGTGATGACAGGCCCTCGATAAATGTTAATGATACACAGCAAAGTGACTATCACAGTAACCAGTGGGGATCTTGTGGGTGAAAATTTGCGGTTTTATTACTTGTAACAAGTGTGGACAGATTTTCTCACGCTCTGAATTTGTCCATACAAAAATTACATAACTCAGTGACAAGCAGATTTCAAAATGTAAAAAACATTTTATGTTTACACGTTGGTACCAATAAAAAATTTGACAGTGCTTCATTTTATATTACTTATAACAAATGTGGACACACACAATTGTCTCCCCTGTGTCTGAAGACTACTGTTAACAGGAACAGTAGACACCTCCCCGACTGACATTATCACCTTTCAAAATATATTAAGAATATATAATTTAGAATTTATAGGAATACCTAATTAAGTAAATGGAACAGAATTTACAGGATCAACAACATGCACGAGGTTATACGACGCCTGCCCGAGTAACCTGTTTACCCAACATTGTATTTACTGTCAAAATATAGTTTTGTGAAATCAAGAAATTGTGTCAACACACCTAATTATAAAAAATGGACAATTATGAGATTTAAGGTTTAGTGGTCTTCATATATGACGGATTGTTGTGCTCTTTGTGAGCTGTTTTAGACTATATACCAGGATTTTTATTAAAAGCATCCAAATTTCAGCGATAGTCATACAAATTTAATGCAGATTTATGTACTGGTAAGTTATTGAACCATTCATAATGCCAGAAGGAAACCTGCATTGTGTGGTATCTGTAGATGACATACTGACGGGTCTACATCTTTTACCAATTATATAACACCTGCTGGCTAAGTAATCCCTTTGTTTTACTTTCAGCCTTGTTGCTAATTCTACAAACTGCAATATCTTTAATAACAATTACTTTTTCTCTGCCTTGTGATAAAGGATGCTTACGGCAAGACAAAATGAAGTAAAGCTGGCAATTGTTGTCAATTAATGTTGGATTGGAGCACATCTGGCCCACAGTAAGGCTGGAACTGACAACCTCAGTGTTGACAGACAGGTGACGACTAACACACATAGACTCCCAGATAAAGAAACATATTCCTTGATATATGGATCTATATTCTTTTATTTGTTTGTTTTATGGTGTTTAATGCCACTTTCAGCAATTTTTCAGCTATATCATGGCATCCAGTTTTTATTGGGGGAGGAAGCCGGAGTACCCTGAGAAAACCCCCGACCTGCGGTAGGAAAACTGGAATATTTGTCAATTAAGATTAGAGTCGAGTACACCCTGCATGCAGTGAGAATCGAACCCGCAATCTCAGTGTTGACAGACCACCTGATCAATAGTAGACGAACTACCTTGACCACGCGGCCACCGAGGCCCCTCCATATTCTTTTAAAGATGAATTCTGTTAATACCATTGATACCTTATATAATTAGTACTTAAAAAACTTATACCACAAATCCATCAACTTTTGACAAAGTTTTTTATCATAACCTTGGACAAAAAAAATGTTTTAACCAGTGTAAATGGGGTATATATTTCTAAATACATTGGATTGGATTGGTCCAATTCTTCACCAGTCACGGCATACAAGGTATAAACATGGTAAGCCTTATAATTGTGCAGACAATCTAACATTATAATACCCTGTACAGATTACCTAATTTATATATACGAAAAAGTTTCCCATGCGTTTTTTTATTACACTTAGTCCTGTTATTTTTTCTTTGTAATTGGTAGAAAAAAGTTATTTTTACTTTATTATTGGCTTATTAAAAGACTTTATAGAGGACCAACCAGTGATTAGTAGTGAAAACATTTGGCTTGGTTGGGTTTAATGGTCTTTCAGGATGTCTTTTCTTTACCTATTTCTCAATAGGTTCCAATATCAATCTACAAGTCCTGAAAGGCACACATCTTGGATTTCTGATTGAAACAATTTACAAACTTTGTTGAGGAACAATATTATAATAAATATTAAAATGCAGTGTAGCTTCAATCAGATTTGCAGTTTCTAAGACATTCAAGGTTTGATGTAAACCAAGTCCTGAACAAGACTAAATTTTGCATTAATTTTGAAATTCTGATCAAAATGTTATTTACACAATCATGGAGGGATTTTCCGGATCGCATGATCCCTTTAGTATTTATAGAATTAAAGTGCTCTAAACAGGATGACTTGATCAAGGTTCTATTAGACTGAACATGTTACAAGTGACAGGGACATACCAGATAGATATGTCTACTGTCGTCATTGTGTTGTGACTATCAGTTAGACATGTATTCTCTTCTTGACACGTAATTCCGACCTTCAATTTTATACATGTCTCTCCTCATGGAAATATTATTCGGACTCCATACAGTAAGACACATTTCTGTCGTGTCAATTCGTCTACATCAATGATCATTGTAGCTCGTATGACCATTATGTCACGATCTAATACAGCATGTTACTAAATAATACTATGTGGAATTCTCATTCCACTTCAGAAGCCAAGATTTTTCAGGTCCAATGTATTTTTCATTAAAGAGAAAAGTAAGAAAACCAGTAAACAAGAATAGACAAATGTGGACAGAGAAAAATGTCTCGCCTGCATTATGCATTGGTAATGAAAAAAAGTACTTCAAAAGCAACATGAAATAAAATTAAAACATGAAATAAAAATAAATTCCTTTAAAATATACAATGCATGATTACAGAGGAACTGACCTAATCCAAAAACTTAACAGAGTCACTGGACAGAGAAATTGAGGTCAAGATCAGTTGGCACCATACAAGACATGTACTATTCATCATCAACCTATAAACCAAATATGGTCATCCTACCAGGCATGATTTGAGAGGACCTGCTCTGGACCATGAAATTGAGGTCAAGGTCAGGTGACATCCATGTACTATTCATCAGCAACCTATATACTAGTCATCCTACCATGCATGATAACAAAGGAACTACCCTAATCTACAAACTTATCATAGTCACTGAGCCATAAAATTGAGGTCAGGTGACAGTGAATGGCAAGTACTCATCATAACTTTCCACTGGACCAAATTTGATGGACCTAGGGCTTAAGCTTTCAAGATATAAAACAGAATGTCAAATGGTAATTCGGGGCATCGGTGGCCGAGTGGTCAAGGTAGTTCTGTCAACACCGAGATTTGCGGATTCGATTCTCACTGCAGGCAAGGGTACTCGACTCCAATCTTAATTGACAAGGATTGCCAGTTTTCCTACTGCAGGTCGGGGGTTCTCTCTGGGTACTCCAGCTTCCTTCATCAATAAAAACTGGACGCCATGAAATAGCTGAAAAATTGCTGAAAGTGGTGTTAAAACACCATTCAAACAAAGAAACAAAACAAATGGTAATGCAGCTGTCTCCGGATTCCCATATATATGTCTTACATCCAGCAACAAAAGAACACGTGACATAAACAAGAAAACAAAAAACAAATAAACTAACAATGAGAAACCCAACAACAATTGCAAAAAATGGGTGCAATCAGTTGCTCCAGACAAGGTAGAAGTGGCTGCCTCTTATATAGCATTCAATATGATACCTACACATGTGTTCTATACTTTTCTCGAATAAACAGTGCTTAGATACTTGTATAAACTATATATAAGCTCTTATTTAAATAAAATAAAAACTTGAAAATGAAATCTACCGTTATTGTTTAAGGTATCTGACCCATAATTTAAAGTCACCATTTAATTTTTTTTTCACCAAGAAATACAGCTTTATTATTGCTATTTAATGATAAATTATTGTTTTACTTTGAGTCAATGCTAACAGTTGTGAGCAAAAAAGTTAGTTACTCAGATAGTATTTCTGATGTTTGCCGAACATTATCCAGATCTGATGCATTGAAAAACAATGCACATCCGAGACACCAATATGATCATGTGGTCAATTGTGGTCAGGGTAGGGCAATAGTTGTAATAAGAAGTTGTTTTTGTGAAATTCATCTTTTTTACTCATACAAACTTCAAATAAAGCTCTTTGGACTGTTTGTAAGTGAGTAGTATACACCAATGTTTGTTCGAGTGTTATTTTACACCACTTTCAGCAATATCACAGCATCCAGTTCTATTGGGGAAGGAAGCTGGATTATCGAGAAAACCCCCGACCTTCATCAGGAAAACTGGCAAGCGAACCTGCAATAGTAGATGAACTACATTAACAAATTGGCCACCTAGTCCCTTATACTCAGATAAATCAATTTCTCTAAAACAATTTTTATTTATAGAGTATATAATATTTTATTTATGTTTATCAAAGTTTTGGAGTGGGCCAAGAAATAGAAGAAAAGTTCATTTTTAAATTATTTGATAAGTACAGCAAAAAAGTACAAAAATACACATTATAACAATATTTAATGGTATTGGGTAAAAATTCTACGACAAAAACATTACAAATTGTTATTTCTAACTTTTACACCATATAGTTGAGTAATTAATAAAGATTCAACAGATATAAAAAGCACTTTAGAATATACAACATTATATTAATATGTCAACAACTTAACAAAAACTTAAGCTGTGTTTTTGAAGAATCAACCTTATGAATGTTATCAAGAGAGATTTTGTGCTGAAGATAAATACAGTACAGCCAAAAGGATTTTAATTTCCTATGCATTCTGATAAATGAGAAACTTTTTGACACCAGCATATCTATCTAGACTGCACCTTCATTGTATCCACCAGGGTTAGTTCATAAAACATGTTCGATAGGGAAGGAAGGAACGTTTTATTTTGGATCCTGTTGGTGTCCTCAATGGTTACAAGCCAAAAGGTAAAACAAATCATAAACTTTCATCTGCCCTCCATATTAATGGAACTACCAGCAACAGTGTATCAATTCAGATCCATTCAATGAGGTGTGGAGTTAATGCCATGAAAGATTTTCACCACCATGAGGAGTGCAAAATTAATACTCCACATGATCTATACTGTACGCTGTTAATTTGTTTGCCCTATATCTGACATGCCATATATTGAAACTTGACAACCTGGCTATGATAATATTGTCCTATATTATTGAGTTAGTGGATCAATTTACTGGGTGACAAATATGTTATTTAATTAAAACTATAGTTTCTTCCTCAAGTGGCAGGAAAAAGATCTAAAACAAAACCATAGACTTTGATTATATGCACTGACTTGATGAAAGCAAGCCTTAAAAAGAAGCTTGTACAAATTTACATCTACACCTGTAACATAAGGTTAATTTCAATCACACAGCTATTTTTAGTACATTTGAATAAACTTAAAAGAACTGTTGTAACAAGCCAATAGATAACAAAATAAATGCTCGAATTCAGCAATAATAATTACCATAGTTACTAGATCACTTCTGTAAGTGGACTAAGGTCTATTTATAAACTGCTACATGGTCTTATAAAAGGAAAAAGCTGTCGCTGTCCAGACTTCGCCAGAAAATATTTTTTATGCAAATGATTCCATGCACACGTAACTTAACAAAATTCTTTTTAGCTATACATTTAGCAACTGAATCAATTACACATTACAGTGGTATGCAAAATGATGAAATTATGATGTTTTGTTAAATTTCTTAATGTTTTGCTAAAATTGGTTAGTTTATTGCAGTTTACTCATTCTAAGAATGACCATCATCAATTTATCTTCTATGAAATTCACAATTTCATGATTATTTTAATATGCTAAATTCCTGGAATGTCATACTCTTTAAACCTCTAAATTCAAAATTCCTTTTAATGCCTTATACATGTAGTTTCTTTATGAATTTAGCTAAAAATACATGTGCTCCATTTTGAGAGATATAAACATACATGTACTGGGTATATAAAATTTTTAAAAAAATGGTACCATGCACCAATAATATTCAATATTTATGAGAAATAATGTTGCATCTATAGATATCTTAAATACGTTAATAAGTCAATGATTCCCTTGGAGCACATTATTACAATTTGTCATCCTGTCAACTATCATGAAGGGAAATAAATATAGGAAAGATTATTTTGTAACATGCTAGAAAATGTTCTATCAAAACGATTGTTAAAAACTAACAAAGATATTACTAGAAAAAATAACACAAGAAGACAGCAACAGCAAAATAATTGTTGACAGCAAATTTTCAATTTATAAATTTTGTTATTTTTTCTCATTTGCAAAATACTACCAAATTATGAAATAATATTCTTGGTGTATGAGATTCCATTCAAATGTCCTATTTAATGACACCATTACTCTGTATCGCTGTAAAATTGGAATCAACAGTTTTTTTAAAATGTTACAGAATAAACTGTGTTTCTGATATGGGAAGTTTCAAGTAATGCAAAATGTTCTAAATATATCAAAAATAAACCCTATAAAATGCCATATTTTTTTTAATTACAAATAGAAGTTGCAATGATCTTTTCTATGGATTCTTGTCAAGAAAATTTCACTATATTCCAATTTATCACTGCACCAATTTTAAGAACTTCAGCATTTCTTGTTTGTCTATGAGACAACAAATTAAATAGAAAACTGTACATAATCCTGTAACTAAACATAATACACACATAAAATAGATTACCTTATACATGATTGGAATGATAAAACTATACATACCATGCTAATTCGATATATTTAGCCTATTAAAATGACATTTTAAGCAATATAGCTATACAAAATTTAATTTTTAATTCTCCTAATTTCTGGTGTTTAAAGGTTAAATAGATCATATGTTAAAATGATTGACAACACACAGCATTTACAGATCATAGAACAAAATAGGCTGTGAACTTAAATAATAAATCTCAACATTATTATACAAAACTTCATGAATATTTCATAATTTTCAGCCATAAAAATTCCATCAGTTTTTCACAGCTTATATTGCCTAAAAGGTCAGTAACACAATATATTATTTTCTAACATTTTTCAATTAGAATCACTATCTGAGTCATAGCTAACTACACCACTAAACTATATGTTATGAATAGCATAACAGTTACTTTTATACATTTCTGTTAAAATAAATTCCTAGAATATTTATTTCCTATTAAATAATAATTATTTTTTTCAAATTCAAAATATAAATTGTTAAATCAATCTAAAAGACATTCTGTAAAATGCAAACAACTTTTAAAACAAGTAATCTTTCTTGAAAAAAACCAGATATATCAGATTGACAAAACTACTGGGAATAAATTACTGACCTAAAAATAATTCCCAAATCCTGTTAACAAAAACGAAGAAGAAATGCAGCCTCCCATTTAAAATGTATCGGTATCTACTCATTTAAAAAAAAAGGAAAATGTAGGTTGTCAATCACTGTATATAACACTAGATATGTATAAATCAAGTATTAAATTATTTATTATCTTATTTAAATAGCCCAACATACAATTCTGTGGACAAACAGATATTAACTAATGACTTGAGGTATAGTTCAATACCAAAAATGTGAACCAAGGGCCATTCCATTTAAACATGCAAGGTAGCCGAGGACAGCCAGGAAGTGACTTCACATTCAACAATTTAATTTTTTCTTTTGTAAAGGTTTGTGGCTAAAACACTCAATCAGTGAAGTTGCTTTTCTACAAGTGCAATGCTTGTTTGAATAGAACAGCCCTGAATAGGAAATGAAAAAAAAATTGATGTAGAGTCATGTTGCTGCAAATTGTCAAATTATACAACCACCATACAACACATGGACAATTAACACAATGTAGTTCTTATATACATGTAAGATACACGAAATAGCAGTCCAATTTTTATTTCATTAAGAAATTTGTTACATTTTTTTAATGTTTGACTTTCAACATTTAAACGATATTATTTAAAATGTAATAAATCAGTTTGTTTAAATTATTTTCGCCCAAACACGATTTATAAATATGTAGCAGGACCATCTGAACATCCTTAACATAAGCAATGATTCACAATATCAACTGGTCGCTGAGATGAACCGTATAATAGAGTAACAGACAAGAACGTTATTTCAGCAAAATCTAAAATTGCTTCAAATAAAATTTCACGATCTGCTTTACTCCCTTTAAATTCGGACATGAATCCATAATAGAGATGTGAATTAATCCTAGTAAAATCTGAACAATCAGGCCCATATACACTCCAAAACATATCGACTGACGAAATAATAGGCATAATTTTCCATCAAAGACGACTAATAATTCTAGTGAGTTATCTCAGACAAGGGAGACAAAACAACAAAGACGGTTAAATATTTTCACAAGCTTATATTCCATGACTTAATAATTTGCCAAAACATTGCAAAGAAGGCTAAAAGTGATCAAATATATACCTACACATAATTTTAAACTTAAAACAATTTGTCTTCACACTTTTTAAACAATGTAACGATCTTGTCTGTTTCCTAGCAGCATATGCTAAACATCTGAACAGTAAAAAACGCATGTTGTTAGTATTTACAATGTACAGAAAACACATTTGTACAGTTCTATTTATAGTAACAAATTAAGGAAGAAATTAACCACCATAATACATGATCTAAGGTACATGTACAAGTAAGTATTGAAAACATACATTATCAACAGAAATAAATTGAGAAATATTTGTACAGAAAAAATATGTTTTAAAGCATAAAAAATAGCAAAAGAACAAATTAAGTTATCAGGATGCATGTGCTGAAATATCCTTTATATATGAGATATATGAAAAGAATAAATAATACCAACAAACACAGTTCTTGTATATAGGTTGAAAAGTCAATTTTTAACACAACAGAATTAACAATGCCTTAAACATTTTCATTTTATTAACTTTTTAAAAATGTCATTTATAAAACTATGATCACTTTTAAATAGAGATGAATCAACAGTACAAAACAAGAGACTTTTAACTGTAGTAAAATTTAAGATATGGTCTTTTTTTTGGCCCTATATATCAACAATTTATATGCAATACTGGCCCGCTCCACTGGCCCCTCACCATTAACATAGAATAGATGAGCAATATCGGGTCACAGTTGTGTGTAACATACATAATTAACCTCGGCTATTATTGTAAACAATTCCAGATATTTATTATCGAGCTACAAGGTTTGATAACAAAAATTTCAATTAAAAAACTATTGCTTTAAAGTTTACGAGTAATAGAATTCTCATCATATGTCACAATTACAGTTGACTTCCCTGATTTTGAAAAATCTTAAATTTTATAACCCATGCATTTCCAATGCTAAAAATAGCACACAACAGTTTAACTCTTACATCAAAAAGTGACCCCAATCATGAAAAAGATACAGATGTGTCACATGTTTTTTACACAGAGATCCATATGTAATGATAACATTAATTGCTTCAAAAAATGAGATTCAGAGATAGAAATATGATGAAATTGGAATTATTTTTCAAATTTTGTTTATGAATTGATTTTAATTTCCAACACGTTTTTTTTTTCATTATAAATGTGAATTTACCTGACTAATGTGTCGATTGTTTATGTCATATAATAATAGGAAGTTGACAATAATCGAGTATTTGGTTGAGGTGTATTACAGTTGATATTTATTGTGTTTATTTTTGGGGATTGTTTTTGTGGTGTTAAGATTTTCTATATGTATTACAAAATCATTTTTCATTCTTATTATAATTTTTCATATGAAAATAATGAATAATGAAAGTTTATATTGTAAAATTTAAAATTTAATAATTACCGGTAATATCAACACATTGCACACCTGTGTTACTGAAAGGAAAAACAAACAATGTAGGACATACTCCCATTGAAAACTATGCTGACATGTGGGATGCCATTTATTTTTACAATATCTTATTTGAAATCTGGTTCAAGTCATGCCCTTTGTTAGCAGTGTTAAAAGTGGAAGCAGTTTTGAAGTGAATTATCTCCCCATGCTAATAAACGATTCTCAGCTCTATTTTTTGGCATTAAACAGAAGGTATCAAACATTTATATAATTTATTTCTCTAAGAGAATACACATCTTTGTATCTCCAAGTAACTTGTGTTGTCTATTAATTGGGTTTTGTAAACCAGGTATTACAGAAAACTTTACTGGTGTTTAGGAAAACTTAATTGTATTCTTGTGTACAGTAAAATTTTCTTGAATGCGGTTTTATGTCACTTTAGGCCACTTTTTAGCTATATTATGACATGTAAGTAAAATAGATTAGTGACAGATTATCAACAAGCTTAGATTTGAAGCTATATAAATTTTACATTCCTGATCAAAATTTAAGGGGACTTTTTATTTCATAATTTACATTTCTCATTCCCTAAACACAAATATTAATGCATTTTGAGAATATATTCTAAAAAGTATGACAAAGGCTCTTTAAGTAAAATTTGACTTGATACCATAGTGAGCAGCACTGTTTTACAAAATTGGAAAAAAATTAGATAAATATTTTATGTAATTGGCTTAAATTTTGATTTTTGGTTTGCATTTCCTTCATGAACCTTTTTTGGTTTCAAATTTGAACACACAACAGAATGAGTTAATTCCAAACAGTCTGCTTTGAGTGGTCCCACATAACTTAACAAAACTTGATGTACAAGTCAGAGCAAAAATATGAATGTTTTACACAGGAAAATTATTAGGAGGCTGTTGTCATACATGTATATTATAATATCTAAAAACCTGAAGTGTTATGTTTCATTGGTGTTATTAGTACTGTTCACAAAATTTACGAGAAATCTGCTCTGCAATGGGTATTGAAGACTTATTTTGATTCATAATCTAACAACAAACCAAAATAAACTGCTTAGACCTTGCTATATTGTCTTATATTATACAAAGATAAACAGTACATGATTTGTTAACAAAAAATGCAACAAAAATACTCGAACAAGAAAAATTCTTCCAAAGTAATAAAATATAACAGAAATAGTCTTGAAAAATTCTAAGAAAAACAATGATATCAAAATGAAAAACTATCACATTTATAAAGTTCACATGTTCAACATGAATGGTAAATACGAAGATTCTCAAATGTAAACTTTTAAAGTTAAATTTCTATATCTTGATAAGAATCAAGCTTTTAAATGAAACAGCTTCGACATAAAGCTTCTTAATGACACAGATTGTCATATGATGTAGATGAGTGGAATCGTCCAGTAGAGATGATATGATGTAACCTTTGACTTCTTCAGTCAGTATCTTCTAAACCTAAAACAAAGGTGTACAAAGGCCTTGAATGTACTGATGTGAAATAGATGCAAAGTGTGTACAATACTTACTTATGACCCCATACCCCCTTGCCCATGGAAATTCGGAGCATACTAAGAAAGTGTGTCTTGGCAAACAAGAATGTCCTGCTTAACACATAATAGTAAATTCCCCCCCCCCCCTCTTTTTATATATTCTTGAGAACGAAGTATTGGGCACAGCCTTGCAGTATTTTGCAAATGAGATCTCATCAAGTTGTAATTTTGCACCAAGTTTCATGAAGATCTGAAGTCATCTTGATAAAAATAAGCTTTAAACCAAAGGTAAATCTGAGGTGGAAGTTTCAATTAAATTTAGGGGCCGCACTGGGCTTCGTCAATGTCGCCAATTGCGATTTTTTTTTTCATTTGGCGACAAAATATTGCGTCTGGCGATTTTTTTGGCGCCAAGGTTTTAGTGTTAAACGATGCATGCACGTTTTTAATTTATCGGTAATCGGCGATTGCATCATTAAAGATCCTTTGCCGGCTTCTATGGTCTTAAATACACATGTATTGTGTAGTATCCAGTGACATGCGTGTTATTTGGAGTTATTAAACCAAAATCGGCAATAAATGAATCAACAAAGTTGTCTGATTAAAAGCAGCTTTACCTGCATCACATTTGAGTAGACGTGTAATAAAACAACGGATGTCTGTTTTAATTTCGTAATTAGAAAACTCTTACACATGCGTAGTTCTATTGTCAGTATTGCCGGTTTTATGTTTATTCACGGGAATAGATGTTTCTAATAAATTACTGTAAAATTTTGGTTTTCTGCCAACAAAAAATCACTAACACACCTATTCATGATTAAAATACAATTAGTGTATGGGCTGCTCGAGACCAAACTTTTGAAAAACTGAATTAAGAGTCCGGCAAACTGGCGACGTAAAAATTGCAGTTGGCGATTTTTTTTGTGCCAGCTTTTTAGAAGCCAAGAGCAGCCCCAGAAATTAAATGCAAACTTTTTTGAGTTATTGTCCGAAAAAATTTCTAACGCTTTTTGCCAATTGTGACCTAAAAATTTTATGGATTTCCCCAAAAATCTATAGGCTTACGATCCATCTATTAAGAAACTATATTCCAAAATTTCATTGAAATCAAATGAAAACTTTTAGAGTTCCAGAAACATCTTTTTGGTAAAAATTTCCAACTTTTTTTTGTGTGGACTGACATCAAAATATGAGTGATTTCCCCCAGAATCAATAGGCTTCTTACTAACCTCATATATCACAATATCCCAAAGTCTCATTCAAATCAAATGCAAGCTAATTGAATTATCATCCGAAAAATAAATTTGGCCGGACAAATGGACAGACAGACATGAGCACCCCTCTGGCTCTGTCCAGCTGTCCAACCTTCCATTCATGCAAATATACCAAGCTTTCAAATATACCAATTTACCTAGCTATCTATTCCCATTTTCTTCCTAAGATCCAATGTCTCTTGGAATATAAGCTCCTTTAATCTTTCTTTAGGTAGATCATCTAATTCCATTTCAAATGTAAAAGGTTCCTCAGCGACCGGTTCATCAGCTGGGTCATAGTACTGTTCTAGGTAGGGATGTTCCAGAGCCTGTTCAACTGTTATTCTCTTGTGTGGATTGAACGACAACATTTTCTCTAACAGATCTAAAGCTGAACAGACAACGGCAGAAAATTAGTCAGCAAGATTAAAAGATTTAATAGTTTTTATTATGAGAACCAGTTTTAAGCCACATGGTTAAAGCTAGATATTTTCCTCATCCATTTTACGACTGACTATGACCACTCATTGTCCAAAGTAAGGAGTATTATATCAACATTTTATCTAATTTTGTAATAATTACAACTTAAAATTTGCAGAGTATCAGAAGCATTATTGTACAAATAATTTTGGAAGCATAAATTCAAATAATTAAGTAACTGCTGTACAAGGGAAGTAAACACTACACATTACAAAATGAAGACTAGAATTGTACCAAAACTGTAGTACAGTAGTCCCCCTCTTATATGATCCCCTCGCCAGCAACCAACCATTTCATCTGGCCAAAACCCTAATGCATTAAGTGTTTCTAACGTAAAATTACCTCCCGCAAACGACCACCCCTCAAACGCGACCAGCGATTACGTTCTCTTGACAGAACAACTCAAATTCCCCTCACGAACAACCATTTTCACTGACTGGATGTTTATTTTATGTCTCAAATAGAATGTGATTTGGTTTTATTATCATAACCAGTTCGGTAACAGTTCAACTATTGGTAAACAAAATGATTTTTTAAGCTGGATTAAATGGGAAAACAAGTAGGATATTGTAGATCAGTTTGATTTTGGCATTCCAGAAATTGTGTTTGTTACAAGAAGACTTAAAATTTTCAACAAGGAGATAATAGTACAATGTACCAACATCAGAGGGGCCACAGGCCCAGACGCAGACCTCGAGACCAGGTAAACCAGGTAATAATTATAAATCAAAATTTACAACAAACGATGTAAAAATTGACAAAACGTTGAGAAACTGGAAACAGAGAAAAACCTGAATTTTTCCAAACTAAAATGGAACCTTATTAAACTAGGAAGCGGAACCTGGGCAGACCATAAAAGTGATAAAATGAATAATGCAGATGAAACAGGAACAGAAACTTTCCCTGTTCAGAAAACTTGGAATTCTT